>OZ016501.1:8442594-9642594 GCA_963966595.1 Physocephala rufipes
TGTGGTGTGCAACTGTAACTTCTTGGTTTGCAAATTAATTGTTTAAAAACTTGTTACTTTCAAAAAGTTGAAGTCTTCACACAAAATTTGTATTGCTCTCGTTTTTATTATTTTTCCGCCACTGGATAAGCTCATAGTTTACTAAATATGGTTGCTTAGCAGGACTACGGGTGGCCCAATCCAAAAAATGTTAAGTCTACAGAGAAATCTATAGTGGCGACGAAAATCATTCCGTTGAAAAATATATTCGTTAAAAAGTTGTATGTATTTTTAATTTTCCACCGTATTGCAGTTTGTGAAATTTCTTCGTGTGAGTTTTCGCTTCTTCGTTGTATGGGAAAATCCATACAACGTTACTTCATCACTGATTTTTACGAAGAAATTTTACGCGAATGTGCAAGAATCTTTGAACAGATGTACGTGTTTCTTGTGTACACCCGTTATGCATATAAAGGCATAGTTTGTTTATCCAGGGTGTTTTAAATAAAATAAACAACAAACAACTCCTGGGTCGATAACTTGTTTCGAGATAAGAAATAAAAAATGAAAACATTTTGGAAAAATGAATCTATGAAACCCTGTCAGGGCACATTAGCTAAGGGAGAATATCATTGCTCTGTAGCATTTTTGAATTGAATAATAATAAAAAAATAAATGCCAATTAAGAAATTGCGAAATAAAATATCAAAAAAAAAATTGAAAAAAGTGAAAAAAATATAAAATCAAAACGAATAAACAAAGTATACAGAATTATATACAGAATTTTTTTCTAGTGTCTATCGAAGCTATAAATCCTGACAGCCCACCGCTGAAAGCTTAAAATGACTTTTTATTAATTTGGTTGCTTGTTTTGATTGATATATTGTCTGGCTTCATTTTTCAGATAATTAATCTGTTATCAAATTACTCTTGGACGAATATTAAAATACTGAAGAACCCAAACAGTTTAATAAAAATAATTCCATATGTGGCGATGCTATTTGGATACTAGTGTTTTAAAGGCAAAGGAAGCTTTATTGTATTTTCGATAGATGATAGTAAAAAAGTTTATCGTATAATAAATCAAGCAGAAATAACTCCTTTGTATTCATTATGTTCTGGCAATAAATCATTTATCTGCCAGCGTGAAATTTTTTAAGGATGTTACTCCAATTTTCGACAAATTAAAATCATTTGCATCGCTGCGTCAGCAAATATATGTACATATAGGCTCCATCAGTTATTGGTAGTCAGTTAGATTTTTTTGCAGAAATTAAAATTCGAACTATATTTTCAAGAATGAAACCCGTGAATTTCAAAGCAGAAAGTTGTTTCCTTGTTTGTCTCGTTCGTTTCATGCATCTTCGTTATATGCTCCTTTGTCTGCTTTGGTCCATTTCTGCTCAAGAAAGCACGAAAAATATCAAAGCATCCCAAATATACAAAGCTAATATGTTAAAAAGGCATGCAACACATAGTTTCGCTGCCCCACTCACCTCTAACGCACCTGTTGAGCTGCAGAAAATTCTTTCGTACTCAAAATACATACACTCATGCATACGTTGACCACAATCTTGAGTTTCCATTTGAATAGATTTAGGTATTTCAATTTCAACTCTTTTAGATATTTCAATGATTCCCCCCCCCTAGCCTTTAAACATAGGATGTATGGACACATTATTAAGCTCCTCGGTGGCGCTTGTATTTGTGACTTTGTATTTTAATAAAAATTGAACACGGATGTAAAGGAAAAATACGGTTTCGTGAATATTGATGGAAGGATAAAATCAGTAATTCCACTACCAAAGTGCAATGGACTTAAGCTCGGGCATACATATTCCAGAAAAAGGTTTGCACAAAGTCTGAGCGCAAAACATTTTAACAATTCCCAAATTTATCATGAAGAGAAGTTTTGGAGAATAGTTTAAAAAAATTAATAGTTCAATCTCACGACATAGTAGAGTCATTTGAGAGGTTCACGTTTCGAAAAAATCAACTGAAGAATGTATTTTCTAACAAAAAAAAAAAAAAAAATAAACACTGTTGTTCACAGATAATTCTAAAACTAAGATAAAAATAAAATATATTCCGAAAAAATTATTATTTGGACAACAAAAATTTCGTTCTTCGTTCTAAAAAGGCTATTTGCAACTTAGTGTCTGACGTTTCGCGAACTGCTATATTTCAGATTTATTTATTTGATCCGTAATATTTTTCTTGCATCGAGCTGCATCGAGTTGCAGCTGATTGATACGGCTGTTAAACTTCGAAAACGATTGAATGGTATTAATAATGTCGCACTTTAGTTTTATAGTTTCTCTTTAAGAACAAATTTTTATCGTTTATTAACAAAAAAATTTGTAAGATATTTGTTTTCATTTTTGATATCATTTTTTTCAAAACTTTTATTTTTAAATTCGCTTTATTCACCTTATTCATTTTCCCCTCACTGTCTTCGTTTTTTGAATAGCTTTATCACAATTTTGAAATCTTCCTGAAAGTCGCCCCTAATGTCATTTAACTATTTTCCTTGTAACGACTTCTGGTCGAATTTTCTTCCTTAGATCAATCTTGAACCGTTTACGCTTCATTTTTCACGTTAATTAATTAATCCTATTTTTTTCTTAATTTATTTATGTTGTAATTATGTAGTTTGTAATAGGCTCTATATACACGTTGAGTTACATATTTACTATTGCTTTAAAAGGATCTATGTTCTCATTTTCTGACTGACTTTTATAAAATAATCACGCGATATAACGAAAATGTAATATGTATATATGTATATATATATAAAATATATATGTATATATAAAAATGTAATGTAATGAGATAAAATATCTAGAAACTGCGGAAATATTTGCTGCAGAATATAAATCATTATCACATGATTAATATTGTCAAGAAATTCTTTTTTATCTATGATAAGCTTAACAACTGAAGGACACTCAATTCGCGTTGAAACGCGATTATATTTGTAAGGAAGTGCAATAAATGTTTCTTATTCATTTAATTTCATTAGGGCTCAACCGCATGTTATGAGCACTCGTTGTTCGGGTATTTTTGGTCTCTGTGGTTTCGCTTAGTTCAGATGCATCGGTGGTAATAACAGCAGAAACAACAATATCTGCAACAAAAGTTGTTGTTGTCTTGTTGTTGTTGTTTTTATCATCCGTCTCGATGCAACTACTTTTGTCGGGATTTGTTACAAGCTAACGAACACAATATGCTTTCCTTGTAACACGGCTGCAATTTATAGAAAAGTACTCTGAGAACTAGGCACCATCGTGCATATACCATGATTATTATCGGATTTGGAGTTGTTATAATTTCTGGAATACTAATGTTTTTTACGATTCGAATCCCATTTAATGTTCTTGAAATACAAATACTTTTATTACATCGAAACAATAATTGTTATTGATTCCACAGGAAAATATAAAAATGGAAACGAATTATAAAGTGTATGTCGAAGTTAGTTTAAAGCATAATCCAGAAGAGAATAAATATGGCGTTGAATTTTCATTTCGAACTCATGCGTCTTCAGATAATGTCTGAAGCGTCTGATAAGCGTCTTCAAAATAATATTTGTCACATATTACTGACCTGATTTGAAAAATAAGTGCCCATCACAAAGTCGTCAATTTATTGACAATTGGGATGGTGATTAATAGGAATAATCACAATCTCACTAAATGGCGAAGAATTTTGTTTAAGATGATCAAAATTCAGCAAGCACTTGCACCACTTTACAGTATATAATTTAACGATTACTTACCCTACACCCCTTTTTATAGTCGTCATGGTCACTGCCAACACTACTCTTCGTTGTCATCGCTGCTTTTTCCATCGAAGTTGTCTGTAAATTAGTTTTTAATTTAAATTTAATTTCGCAAATGTGTTTTCGCGGCTGACAACCCTGCAGTGAAATGTGGGTATACCGCGATGTGCTGGTTCATAAATCGAGTAAAGCGAGCAAAAATAAAGAGAAAAAATGGCCATTAACACCCAAAAGCCACCGTACTGATCCGCTTGGCCACAGTGAAGCAAAGCTATTAAAAACCGACACAATGGGAGCAATTAGTATAAAACTTCTACCAAGATCACACAACGGGCCTGTGTGTGAAGGCAACATTACTCGTGAGTGCCGGAGTTTGTCTGTATGTTTTCTATTTTATGCATGTGACGATGCAAGTCACCTGCCATGTGGCAGTATGTGAATATGTGAATAACATATGAACCGTTTTGGATATGTTCAACCTTTTATAATCACCCGAATTGGCAACGAATAAATTAATTAGGATTGAAAGGGAAATATAAAATGTGAAATTTCGCTTTTACGAATTTTGAAGTTTTTTACAAAGTTAAGATATTAGGTGGTCTTATTTTCAATAGAATGTTGACCACTGTTACCTACTCCCGAATAATTCTGAATTCAATTAATTCAATTTGAATGTTGTGCCAGCTGGCGTGGTCAATTTTTTAAATTTTCTGATGTCATAAAAGCGATACCATTGCCTAGCCATTTTTAATCTATTGACGACACCAACCATTGGTTCGTTGTTGTTGTTGTTGTTTTCCACCACATTGAGAGTATTGATGATTGTGCATTTGTTGATAGTAGCTCACTGCCCATCTGGGTTATCTACTTGGATAGCTGACTGGAATTATTATGATGACGGCTTTTCAGTTAACGACAATGCGAAATCGTAATGTAAGGAATTTTGTGTTTTATTGTCATCTACTTCCTTTTTGTTGATTATTTTCTCATTTGTGCAGAAAAAAATCGCGATGTTGTCAACATGTGCAAATGACATTGAAAGCATAATTATTAAGTAGTAACTAATAATTAAAGAAAGCAAAAACACCAAGAACAGCAACAAATATGGGTGTTTATATATAAATATAAAAATCGCACACACACATTCGTGCATACATATTTGTTAATAGATACACATTCACATTTGTATGAACAATAACCATGCATGCACGTATACACTTGCAGGGATAAAACGCACTATGTACATAAATAAATCAACTCACATGATTTATTTATGTACATAGTGCGTTTTATCCATTCTTCTTGCAGTTTTACCTGTTCATTAATTTCTCAAACGCAAAAAGTAATAAATTAATCAATAAAATTGTATGATTTCAGTCTCCATTTATCAGATATTATCCCGGTAGGCGTTATGCAGCGTTAACAATGCAGAATTGCACGTATTTACACACACACTTGTCGTTAAGGAAATAACTAATTATGATTTTATTGGATTTGTATATTTTTGCTATTCACTTTATCATCACATTTGCTCATGCATCGTATCAACCATTCTCTTAAATTGTATATGATTACTATCATTTTGCATGACATGAATTTTATATATTATTCAAAGGCCTCTACTGGCTGTGAAGAATCACGAAATGTCGGATGCAAATCTGTGCATTGTTGCTTTTTTGGGCTTCATTTCATTTTCTGGGAAATCTCAAAATTCCGGACCTAAGGATCTAACGTATTTCATTTATTCCTTTTGAGACTAAAATGAAATGAATGTCATTGTGGCTTTTCGTTTGATTGTTATTTGATGGGGAAAGAATGTGAACTTGTGAGAATATAGAAGTATTAATGAAGGGAATATATTCAACTTTATGTTATATTTCTTAAAATTTTCCATTTTCTTTTATATTGTCATAAATTTCTTATGTTGTATAGAGTAAATTCGAGGGATTTCCTGCGGATATCTGTCGTGGTATTAAGGGTAAGGATGTGATATCGTTCTTGAGGATAACTTGTGAAGTTATGAAAATTCTGAAGACTATACATAATCCTAAAATATTTTTTGAGATTATTTCCATTAAATTTTTCTTTCATTTCTTATTAATTTACGTTTGTACCTTTCATAATTCTCTGTCTTCTATTAATTAAATACTTATACATATTTATATGAAAACGCTTCTTCTCACACGTTTAATACATACTACGTTTGATACATATTGCATACATACTAAATACATATTGATATCGCTATTTTTGTCGCTTTTTTAGCTCTTTTAGCTTTTTCGTGGTTCTTTTTTAACTATTGGTTTTGTTGTAGCGCATTTCATACAAAATTATGAATAACATCCCAAAAAATTGTTCACTATTTTTTCATTATTTCATTACTGTATTCTCTAAATTTTGTAATCAGTTTTGTATCTTCTTTTTTCCCACACACACAAAGGTGTTTTTATTTTATTTTACTTTACGGTATAAATCATAAAGAAACAATATTGATTCAGTGACTCAAAATAACAATGCCTATATTGAAAGAAGCAAAGAGTTGGGAATATGCGGGGTACAAGAAGTTTGTCTGGTAAAAAAATGGTCAGTCAAAATTTGGCTTGAGACAAAAATCCGCTCTAGCCACCTGCTAGTTATTAGAATTGAACCATAAATTGACATTACGCTTGTGAAGTGAATAAACTTTTGCGACACCGAAGTTATCGTTCTTACTTAGTTCAGTTTATTGTAAGACTTACAAATTTTATCTTACCGTCTTTATTACGATAATATATTGTTATTAATAAAATTTTTAATAAATTATTTATTATTGTTATAATTTTTTCGCATTCCTTAAATATCTTTCGAGTGTGTTATCTTTGTTCGAACATTCATTTATATATATCTTCTAGGTTCTATTTTACACCCTTCCTTTATATATGTTTCATTGGAATCCCTGTTGTTGCTGTTATTTTGTTATTGTGTTTGTACTTAAAACGAAATACTTAAAATTTACCCTGCGGTTCTTTGAATTATTGTGCTACTCTCAAGTATGCGAGCAAGCACGCAGAAGGTCGAATAGAACGAAGAGAAGATAGGAAAAAAAAGCAAAATAGAAGTAGGATGGAAAACATAAAAAATTAATACAAATATATATTGGATTGTTTCATTGAGGTTACGTCTAAGCTTTCTACTAAAATAACGGGAATTCAAAGCAATTAAGGGAAATCAAAGTTTAAGCTGTAAAGTGGATGAAATTAACTCATATTTGGGATCAACTTTCTCGGGAACTTTAAGATTTTCTTAAGCAAAATAGCAGTAAACTTAACTGCTTTGCTTGACAAAATAGCAGCGACGTATCCTATTATCGTACAGTAGGTGAAATTTTATACAGATAAAATTTTCGAAACTTTCGAAATGACAAAATTGTCTGCAACATTTTTTGTAAACAGTTATTTTTTTCCAAGTTTTATGACAATTACATATTAAACCCCCAACGGACGTATTATACAGCTGTTCATGTTTCTCAAAGAGGGGTGTGGTGCTTTTCCCACACTAAAGTTACAACTCTTGATTTGTTCTATGTACAATGTATAATTAGCTGAACGATAATCTGATTACAATTTTATAATCCTATTGCCGCGGTCGTAAATTAATTAGAGGTGTTAAGGAATTAAATTTAAACTGCTGTTGGGTTTGTTGTTTTTGGAAGGCTTAGCATTGACTTTATGGAACATAGACAACAACAACAGTAGAAACAATGACACACATACATAAAAACATGAAAATAGTTATGTGTAAATATAGTAATAGTGATCGTATGTGCGGGAGTTCTCATAAAAATAATACAAACAATTTAATCTTGGCTTTTTCGAACAATGCAGTTCGAATATTATTAATAAAATAACAAGTACAATATTATTTATTTAGGAGTATAGCCCAAAATGAGGTATAGTCACCACTAAACTTGTGAGAATTTAACTCTGCCGATTATTTGCTGAAACTCATGCTGTTTTTTCATTAAATGGAAGGGAATGAATTTCATTAAATATTAAAATCGACGGGTTTTCCAGTACGCACAGCACGTGGCTCTCGGTTTGTGTAATGTATTTACGAGCAAAATTTATACTGTGTAATACCAATAACACAGAAAACAACAACACAATAACAAGAACAATAATTCACAAAAAGATACACAATCAAAAACCAACGAAATGCTAACAACATTAGCGGCATCACTAGATGCATCAGCAGCAGCAACGTATTAAAACTATAATCAAGCAGGCAAGTAAAACAGACTGATCGTAGGCAAATAAAATTCGGTTTCTGTGTGGATAGACATCTACTATGTAGATGTGTAGACAACTACAGCAAAACAAAATAACAACACCGACAGTAACAACAATTGCAGCACCTTCCGAGCAGAATCAGCTCCAAAATAATTACAAATGAAACCCGCCAACATTCGCAATATCACGATATGGAAGTTCGACCAGCATCAGCTTGAAAGCAACTGGAACAGCTCTTACATTTGCAGTGGTATTGGAAAGGGCTACCTACCTTAACAACAACATCAACCACAAGAACAATACTAGCAACTACAGTAATGGAACGAAATGAAACGGTTGAGCGATAAAAGTGTGTATTCATATTTAAAAGACTGTCGAACATTCTCTTATTTGAGTGATACGTTACGAATATTGGTCTAGGCAGCTGTGATTGGTAAAAGGATATCCCCAAAATTTTGTAGCCCAAACCGCGATATTCGCGTATAAAAAAGTTAATTAAATGAAACAAAATCCTCTTGTCATCTTGGTGTCAACGCTATGATCCACTCATCGCTCAGCCTCAGAAATTACCAAGCTCAGCAACAGGAGTGACTGGGAGGTCGGGTACAATGCTTATTTTTTAGTGTTATTATTTTAGTTGTTGTTACTGTAATTGTCATTGTTATTGTTGTTTTATTGTTGTATTAGTTGTTATTTCTGCTGCTGCTTAGCCACCATTATCTAAACATTCTCTCCATGAATTTGTAAATTTCGTTAAAAGCACAGCAAATAAAATTAAATTAAGGCCATGCAATGCAAATTAAATATATTTGTAGCCAAGTTTAAAACCATTTAATAGCCAAGTAAAATCCTAGACGAGAAACGACAATGAGGAAGTACAATTCGCAGCATAATTTCATCTGCGATTACTTTCTGTTAATGAAAATGTTTTCACAATACATATAAAAATAATAAAATATTAATTTTAATAACAATTAAACTACAATTTCGGGAATTGATTTCAAATGGAATATTTCTCTAAACACCGGAAAGAGTAATTTAATATAAAATATTTGCATGATAGATTATAGCTCAGACTTTAGTGAGCTAGTAATCAAAATTTTACTAATAATGTCCTTGACTTTTGCCGTAATTAATACAGATTCGAACACATGACACGTTTTAATATTACCTCTCCCACTCCCAGTCCATCCATTTACTGAATTTACAAACAAGTAACACAAAAAGCCTTGTTACTTTATAAACAAATTTTCTCGATAAGTGCTGTTAATGTTGATGGCAGACGCTTTATAGAATAATGAAGACGAAGCACGATATTGTGGCTATTTCTTCGACTGTAGTGAAGCTGAGCAGATGACCAAAGCGATAATTCATTGAGATCAGAATAAATTTTTATTTATTAAAATGAATGATTGCTGTCAGGGTAAGTGCCCACAACTTAAAAGTAGATACAGTTATAGATCACACACCAACATCTGACGGTTGGAGGCTAGCAAAAGATTCTGCAAAACGATACCATCAGGTGCTGACAACTTATAATAAGAATTGCGCACATATTGGTTGTTACCATTTGCGTGGTACATGCACATGCTATGCGTAAATAACATCATAATGACCGGTATATAACATCGGCAACAATGTCCTTGAATAACATCATAATATAAAAGTTGCGGAAGCTAAGGAGAAAGCCCGTGCTCCCACCTAATTTTGTGTGCATTTCAACTGATTGGAAATAGTGCATGTTGAATTTCTGTGTGTATTTTAAAACTTACCTTTAACTAATAACACATAACTAATATAGCTGCAACAGAGACTATATAATGCTTAGGCCATTTAAAAATTTGTAATTAAAAATTACGAATTATCTTTTAATTTGGGGAAAAGAAATGAACTTATGTTTGGACTTTATAAAAATCTAATTTATAAAGAATATTTAGAGTGCGAGAATATGTAGTATAATTAGTATGTGAAATAATTCGAGTGGGAAATGATTGACATCCGGTAACATTCATTCCATCGCATGCGCGACGAGAGTACAATTTATTGAGAATAAGTTCTTATATTTTTTATTGAAAATTATTTCTTGAAAAACTGCCATAACTCAAGCTCGTCTCGAGCGCTTATTCAAGGTATTTTTTATCGACCTTTAGAAGGGCGCCATCACACTTATCGTATCCAAGATCAAAACCACTTTCCTTGAAATACCAAAAACGTTATCTAGATATTGAAAGAGATAACGTATTTTCCTCGTAATTTTTTTATAAGAATACGATGTGCGGTCCGATATTTTTGGAACGAAGTAGTGCTAAAAAGATGGTGATGGCGTTTATACCTAGATTGACTGAAAATGTCGAGAACTTATCCACGCACCCAATATATATTCTTTCGCTTTAATGTGATAAAATTTAATTTGCTTAGTATTTGGCGTTCTAAGAGAGAACAAAGTATTAGCAATTGAAATTAACATAAATAAAATATAAAAAAATTAAAAGGACTTTGTGGTATCACAAGTAGAGAATATTTTCATTTGCGTGTAGAGAATTATTAAATTTATGTGTAAGACTTATAAAATATACGCATCGGAATATTCTAACAAATTGTGCCTGTTGTCGATATTTTTACAAATATATTTGAACGAGAAACAAAACCTGGTAATGTAATTTCCCCAAGTTAAAACACGATAAAATGTTCTTAAAGAAAGTTTGTTAGTTCGCAACTTTTTCCCACAATTCAGGCTTCAAAATAAGATAAAATAAGGAATATAACATGACACAAATTGAAACTGAAGATGGAAAAATGCACCAAAGACTTGTCTAACAAAATCATTTTCAAAGGAAGGTTGAAAGTTTCCGTGCTCATAAACTGCTATTAAGTTGCTTCCGTTGAACAGATTTTAATGACAACAAAGTCAACAACTACAATAACGGCAACAACAACAAGAACAAAAGAAAAGTAACAATGATGATGAAAATGAAGAGATTAGAATAGGAGTGATATAACATAACGCCAACAACAATTGCACAAGGACCGGAATATCGAAAGGAACTAAAACTAAATAGTCATGATAAATGTATGTTTGTATATGTATATGTGCGAGTATATGTAAAATTCGTCAACAATAATACCAATAATACCCACATCACCAACATAAACAATAACAAAAATGACGGCATTAAAAAAACAGCGTATTTAGCATAATAAGATCTTCAAAGTATACAAGATTATGACACTAAATAGAGTTATAGCACGAGTGTTAGTGAACATGACGTCGGTTCGTTAAGAAAAAACACAGGAATAATGTATGAGAGAAGTGAGTAATACTGAAGAAAAATCTGCACAGTTTTATACGTTAATAGTGCTATTAATTTCAATGTCATATTATATAATGTTCACAAACTGGTTTTGCAATTTCGCAATTTTTGATATTTCTTCTTTTATATATTTTGCCTTTCGGAGTTAATTTCCGAACTAAATTCAAAGGTCAATTGTCACAATATATATTGTTACTTTTATATATTTTCATATTTTTTATATAACTTTATTAGCCATACAATTTTCCAGTAAAATTTAGAACAAACTGACAATTTTTAATGTTCACGCAAAAATGTAATAAGATCAAATTGTAAACATATAAGCAATGTCGAATTTTCATTAATGAGCTATCAACAATATATTAGGAAATTTTTATATTTCGCTTTTTCTAAACTTATAGACATTATTAATTTTTAATTAAGTAAGGAGTGGAGGCAAAATTTTCTTATGACAATAGATCATAAGCCTCTTATGCACCTCTAAAAAACTCGAAGGGTTCATAGTGAAAACATGGAAGCAGTTGAGAAATGAAATATTGTCTGATTTCGAATAGCGTTCGTAATTCTATATAAAATATGTTTTACTTTCAGGGAAAAAAACAGGTATAAATGATCGCTGCAAACAACTCATGAATTTCGCAGTAAAAGAGAATGAGCTCGCGTATTACTGCCAGATCATAATTGCCAGTATTTAATTTTATGGGTTTAACGGTAAACACCAAGATAGTTATGTCTTTATTGAAAAACCCTTCGTAGAGATAAATAATACAAAGCATTTCATCATCTCTCCAAGGAATTCAAAGCATCAGTCAGTTCTGGTTTATCTTTCCATCATTTCATATCCTTTTTTTACTATTTACCCTGACAGGGCTGCAATCATTATTTATGGGTTGTGTAATTTTATAGCAGTCGCAATCTCAGTGTTTCATTAATTTCATTAAAACATTTGAAAATATTATATTGGAAAAATGGTGGAATAATTTTAAAGTCAACTGTGTTTGTCATATTCTGTCATACCTTGTAATATCTGTCTACATGTATTTATTTGTGTGCGTGTGTGCATAAGAAGTATGTATACCCATATGATTTTGTATGTTCTTGTGACTGAGGAGCATATGCTAATATGTTAATGAGTAAAGACATTTTTTATGAATGTGTGTGCGTTAATAAAATTGTATAATCGGGGAAGACATTGATTTTCATTTTTATGAGTTTTAATCGAAACTTCACCGTTTAATGCAGTAAACGGAAGGAAAACGATAAACAATCCGAAAGGAATTGGAAAAAAGTATCAGAATATGTAACGTGGTTTTTCAGATGAAGTATCACTCGGGCGACCCAGTGTCCGGACTTTTAAAGCAACACACGATATTTCCTTCTTCCTTTTTTCTATATGTGATTTAATATAATTCTCTTGCATTTCTCTCGCTTGGTATACATTTGACTTACACTCTCTAGTAGTTGCAGAATGTACGAATTGAGTTTCTTATAACCATGTCACATGATTTCATGTATCAAAGTGGTGGTTTGAAAGATATTGCACTGGTTACGTTATGCGATATTTTGCTGTAAAATTTAGAAGATATCAACCCTGGGTTGCCAGGCAACGGGAGTTCTACAAGCCGACGTATATCTAAGGATCTTATCGAAGGTTGCGAACAGAATATTGATATAAACTGGGTTGGTATCACTATCGGGGTTTCCATGAAATAATTTCTGTCGAAGGATTTGATGTCAGCATCCGCACTGGAAACAAGTCTACTGATATCAATAAAAAGACTTCTGCATGAGGATCAGGAATTCGCCTAACTGGCTGTTTTGGATTCAAATCACTTTGTGACGAGTTGTCACTCGGGGTTTTCACGCAGCGATCATGGCTGGGTCTATGCACTATTTTGCGTATTTTCGAAAATTTTTCGAAAAAATTGTTATTGCCTACAGTATTTTCTTTGATTGCATACATAGCAACGTTGCCGTATAGACAATATTGAGTGTTATAGACAATGAAGCCAGTAAAGCAATGGATGTAATTGTCTTAAAAACGGTGGAGTGTCGAGAGACGTATGGCGTTGAGGGAAAGTTTTTTCTTGTTTCTTTTCTATATGGACATATTTTGCCGGCGACAGCTGTAGTATCTGTTAGATGTTGTTATGTAGTAGTGTTAGATGTTGTTATCATTCTCGATTTTTTTCTACCAGTATCTGGACTAATTGGGTATTGCGTCGCTTTCAGTCGCTGAGACCAACTGTGAAAAGGAATTGTTTTAATTTTAATACATTTACCATCATTGCGAAAGCTCTAAGCGATTTTCAATAAAAGTACTGTTTATTTTGACTTCCCTCTACATTGGATACTTTATACATTGATACGTCGTCGCACACATACACTTACTCATATATTAATACGCCCTCGTCATCAAATTTGCAAAACAATTCCCTCAAGGAATTTCCTTAATATCTGCGTACTTTCTGCCGCCCAGAGACAGTGGCAATTAAGTATGGTCTCTAATGAAAATGTTATGGCATTTATGTCGAGTGGCAAGTTTCATTTATTCATTCAGACATTGTTTTATATTATTGTTGTGTTAGTGGAAGTGCTTGGCCCGTACAGAGGAGTTTATCACATAGTTGCATTCAACAGATAATGCTGCTGAAGCTGTTGTTATTGTTGTTGCTGCGGCTTTTACTGCTGCTACTGGCATTTAGAGCCGTCCAGTTTTCACATTACCAGTTCTCTCAGGAGAGCTAACGATAGGGCTATTTGGCACAATCACGTAATTGTAAGCCGGAAAATGACAACCGCAGCTTAACGCATTATTGTTCTTTCGATAAAAACTATTTCTCATTGTATGCTTTTATTGTCTATTTGTCATTGTGAATAAAATCATTCTTTTATTTTACAATGATAAGTCATGAAAATTGTTCTGCTTATATTATAATTATCACTTTTGGTGACTCATTGGTATGTGTTTACTACTCACTTGTGCTAGCAGAAAATATGCTACAGGTTCCTTTCTAGAAATTTAGCGGAACAATTTATTCTGGGTATACAATTTAAAGAAAAAGAGGAAATCTAACGTAGTGGGCTCCAAATATCTCTAGCAGAAATAAGCATTATATATTGAAAAAAGAATTAGAACAATAAATTATGCTGAAAACTCTGCATAATACATTTAGAAGCTGCTGCAGTAACAATTGTAGGACACTTTTTCGGAACTATAATTCTTATTCATACTAACTGGAGGCGGCATAACGAATTGTGTATTAACCAGACGCACACGGAAAGGAAGCGAGACAGAAAGAAGAAGAAAAGAAAACACAGAAGCGGCATAGACGAGGCGGAAGGAGCGATTTCGGGAAGATTAAAACACGACCATCCATTACAGTGTGAAATATAAATGAAACTAATTTGAAGATTTATTTTCAAGTAGCAAGTCCCGAGTGAGCGCCTGTTTGCACTAGCAATAGCGCCCTGATGCAAGGCTTCGACTTATTTATGTTCACCTTGGTTCCGTTGAAAAATGTCGACAACAACACTATCCATAATATGCTATACGTACGTAAATACGATGTAGGTTTATTTAGTACTAATGGTTCACAGTTGAAGGCTAGGGTCTGGGTAATGGTGTTATAATATGTCATTCGGTGACACACTTTAAACTGCACACTGCAATATTCTACCCCAAGGGAGGTACGTTTGTTGAAGGAAGTGAATTGAATAAAATGTTTTCTTTTGTAGAGCTGGATGCTTTATTTGGCTTATTGCCATCGCGACCAGTCATAAATATCTTCCGATTCTTTTCGTTTAGTAGTTTTTTATATCCACCGTTTTTGCTTCCGTTAGTTATCATCAAATTCATCGCTGGCCGTTTGTCTTCGTTTTTCGTTTGCAATCAATGGCGATGGTTGATCGATCAACTGAAAATTATTGTAACCACTTGGGGTTTATAATTGAAATTTATGAATAGCTAACGTTAGCAAAATAGTTTCATTGAGGCTTCGGGTGATTAAAGCGATATTACTTAAAGAGGAAAATTAATATAAAAATTTATATCAAAAACATTTGCAAAAACTCTTTTAATTTAGATTTAGTTGTAAGTTTCGAAATGTCATTTACTTTCTTTACTTTTGTCCTTTACTTTCACAAGTAAGTGTTTTAATGAACACAACGATATATAATAAAACGGAAGTAATTTTGCACATTATTATTCATTATAGTACGACACATCAATTTTTAATTATGAATATATTTATTTAACCTACCCATTTTTCGATAAAAATCAGTTCATTAGTTCGACTGATCTTTATCGTAATTATATTAAAGGATCTTTATCGTAAGGAATGTGAGAATTTTCGACCGATTCGTATTCGTGTGTGGCACGAAATGTGGCTGTGGAATGTTTCATTTCAATTTAATCAAAACTCATTTCGAAGGAGCGTGAGCATTTAGTATTTAAAAGACCTAAATCGCTGATGGCTTAATAGCTATCGGAATATAAATAAAATTATAGCAAATCAATAGGACACATTCGAGAAAAAACAATAACCAATCGATCAACTGTGAGCAGAATCACACAAACACAATCACATCGTATGATTTGCTTTTATACATTTATTTTCAGTCATAAAAAGAGATTATTATTCATGGCAGGAAGTGGAACCTCATTCAGCCATCATAAACATTCCCATCGTCCAACACCATCCATTACCGTCACGAAAACATCGTCACCATTTTCAGAAAAAAGGGAAACAACATAAAAATAATGATAGGAAATATATTGCGTATACGAGAAAAGATAATACGATATAAATCTGCACAATTATCTGCAAAAACGTTTATACGCGAGTAACATTTGTAATGAAATTGATAATATTGATTTCAATTTGTTGATGTTATTTTAATATATTATTGAGTTTGGGAATTTTTTATATATTAAATATTTATAATGTATATTTTATATGATTGTGGAGGTTAACATGTGGTAATCGAAGCTTATATTTTTAATAAAATTTATTTTATGATTGCTTGCTTGTGAGACTCAAATTACGTTAGCTAAATTTTTGTAATTTTAAGTTTCAGGAGCTCTCAAACCGAAACTTGAATCGGTCGGGTTTGGATATAGACGGGAGGAATCAGCTTTTCTTAATATGTGCCACTACTATTTATCTTTCCCAAAATCAGGCTTGGTTACTACGTGTCTGAGAATTAGTATCACACAATGATAAATTACATAAACCTACAATTGAAGAGGAAATGTAAGCAAAAGTTTTGCCTAAATCAAAACATATATAAAACAAAACATATAAAATAAATAATAAGAATAAAAATTGCCGAAAATGTGAATAATATGCCATTCTTATTGTAGAAACTATATCTCATACTCCAAAAAGGGAAAAATATTGAATTTTCTGCAAATTTTCCTTTTTGAAATACTAGAATTGTCATTAAAATGGTAATCTTTAAATAACTTTCTCACATTACCTAATTTGTTTACTAGTACGGAAACCTGAAACTTGTTATCTTTAAAAGCATATTGATCTGTTAAAAGCTTCTTTTTGGTTAACCTACCAAACTCACTAAACATATTTTAAAAGTGTTTTAGTACATTTCGGTACTAAAATATACCTCCTAGAATCTTCCATCATCATCATTTTCATTACGGAGTATTTGAAATTTACGCAAATTTTGTTTTTTATTGTGTCTGATAGGCACTGTTTTATTTACTGTAGGCATATTTTATAAACTCACGCAAATCAAAATTTGGGTTTAGAAAGTGAATAAAGGCATATATCCCGATTCATATGCACATATACGATTAAAGGAGACCAACCTCATTCAACCACCACTCTTATCAACAATTATAACGGCGCTTTAGTTAACACACTTAATGACATTTTTTGCTGCCCGTATCACATTAGTGGACTACTTTTAAGGGAAATAGAAACACTAAATAAATAACGGTTAATACCCCACGCCAAACTTCCATGTACGTTTGGATTAAATGTAATACATTTTATCTAAAATATATTTGTGCAATTGCGCTAACTGACAAACAATCAATCAATCGACTAATCAAGGAAGATAAAAATTAAACAACCAATCGACCGACAACAGACACCGACTCGGACGAAACGCTGTTGTTTCATAAATTAAGACAACTCTTTCATTTCAGCGCAAACTTTTTAGTATAAGTGCGAAACAAAAAATGGACGAGTCTGAGCTTCAGACGATGCCATTTTCTATTTTGTGTCCCTCATAAATGTATCACTTGTAATACTTGTAATCTTATTTGTGGTGTGCAAAGAATACACAATGTTTCAATGTATTTTCATGCATTTTCAGACATTTTTGGATATAAATATTTTATATCGTGTTAATGACGACAGCATGAGATCTTAGAGAATGAATTTTCTTACAAGAAGTACTTTAGGCCAGGTTTACGGAAATTCAAAGGATTAATTTAATCCCGTCTGGCAGTCTGTGGCAAGGTATATAATTACAATGAATCGTAATTTATCATTTATAAAGCACAAATTCGATAGCTTTAAATTTGTTCATTTCGTGCCAAAAGTGTTGCAGTGAATTTTTGTTATTTGTCAAATTAGCTTGGTTGAATTAATTTCTAAACAACGAAATAATATTCTTGAATGATATTTTATGGAAAGAAGCGTTTATTGAGTGTGAAATTCATTATTCATAATTTTAAATTAACGTAGACGTCTCCAATAAATATGCTTTAATGCATACAATGCTTGAATAAATTAAAATTTATTATCCTATAATTTCAATTAATTTTATTAAACCAAATTCTTTGAATTTCTCAGTAATTTGTATCGACTCAGATTGTCTCAGTAGATATATTTTTTTCGTCTTTATATCATGCATTTGTATGCTATGATTTTATTTAACTCAGATGCGCAAAATGATTACAGAATATCGTCGTGCTCAACGTCAATCAAACTGACTTAATTTGTAGTACGAGTTGCTGCTTTCTTTATTGGTTTATACTGGTCGTGTCTGGTTGGATTTATTGTATTTATGACCTTTCATATATATTTTTCTTCTTTATATATGTTCAGACATGTATCTAAATATATGCTAATTGTAGGAATTTATATGATCCATTAGCTATGCCTTAGCCGCGGAGGTTAATTGTCTTTATTCAGCTGTATTTAATACTCCAATTCAAATTAAATGCTATTGATTCTTGATAAAGAACAATATGGAAATGTGGTTATAATTAACCGAAGAGGCGAACGTTCTTTTTTGATTTAAATTGTTATAAATCTTTCATTTAATTAAGTTCCTCCCAACAAACTTTTTCGAGAAGGAGATAATGGGGTAATAACTACAAACGCGTGAAACATATTGTGAAACGTATTTTGAGGAACGTTTCGTCCAAGCATATAAAAATATTTTCAAAACCGAAAATTCACTTCATTCCCCAATTTTTTGTCTATTTGCTTTATGCTAAAATAAATTATACTAATATTAAACTTCAGAACATTTACGATATTATGCTTTATATTTTGGTCTAAGCAGAAAGTAAAATTAAAAAGAGACGGATGAAATTATAATCCATTTTGTCGATATTTTCTATAAAAATTTGATAAATGTTTTCATTTCATTTGCATCTAAAAGCTTTTGAGAAAAATATGTTTCTCCGCATGTATTTTTATATACATTTACACCAACGTACCATAACAACCCACTCCACTACACTCCCATAACCAATCACACTTCATAGGCACTCTTGAGAATGTATGTTTTTCATTAGATGGCATTTTAGTATTGAGAGTTCGACTTATGTTAACCAGTCGCTACACAATATCATATACATGCGCCCGTATATCCACACATAGAATTGACATATGTAGGTGATGTGAATATTTACGTTAGATGAAGACGATAATGATGTTGTCAAAGTGTTCCAATTTCAATCAATAACCGCAAGTGTTGCTAGAGATAAAAGTCTTTCAGGAGCAGAAAAAGAATGATATATATACGAAATTTATTTTTAAATTTCAGAATAATTTATTTTATTTCTCATATAAATAGATTTGAATATGCGTATAATATTGATAATACTGTATAATCCAATCCATCGTAATGATCAGACTAAATGAAATATTATTGATTTCAGTAAAAGTGTGTTATTAGGAATATTTATTATGAATATGGTATCAAATTTTCACTCTGAAAATATGAAATTATGTATGAAATATAATAAATTACTTTTTTAAAATATATTACATACAACAACAGATATATGTTTATCTCAAAACAGATGAAGTATTCCACAACAATAAAAGCACGTTTTAAATTTTGATACAACCTTCTTCTCAATTACTTAATTTTTAATCGGGTCTATAGTTTGATTACTAAGTCAAAAAAATTGAAACTTTTTTTAATAAAGTCTAGCAAAGTCATAAGTTTCAGAAATTTTTGTGAAGAAATGGCAAATTTCAGCCACTAATGGAAGTAAAATCCTTAAGTGGAAACGCTGATGATAAAAAAGAGTACTCATACTCGGTGCCACGGTTAAGCGATTTCCTTCATCTCGCTAAGACAGTTTAATTGAATATAATGAAGTTTCAGAGAACGTCGCGATGTGTATAAAAGGCGTTCATCTGACCTCACTTTGTGGTTGTTACACAAATTTTAAAGAAAGTGTAATGAGAGAATAATGTGATGATTCATCTGCACCATAACACAGAAAGCACACCACGTGAGTGACGTTGGTGATGAACTATTACATATTCCTTTGTATATAGAAGCATGATGTATAGTAGTAGTGCATAGAAGTGTAGCAGCATTATAATAGCATTACAGTAGTAGACAAAAGCATGAGGTTGGCTTAAGAAACTTCTATAATTTTTAATGCTATTATGTACTTTCGCGTTAGTCAAATGGTAGGAGAGTGTGCTGGGATGATCTTTAGAAGGATTCACAAATGTAGATTGGGGATATATTTGCACTTTTAAAGTGATGACTTCGCAAAGGCGAAATTTGATAACAAAGTTCTGGTGCAACTTTCAAAAGTTATTTAGTTTCGCTATTTGAGATTTACAGCAGCTATAAATTTATGCGTTTAAGGTTTTGTGCAGTTTTTGTTTCTTCCAGATCTTTTTTTTTGGTACATTCACATCCTGCTCTTTCTTCATAGGAAAGGCGAGGAATATTCCTCGTCTTTCTCCTTATCCACCTTGTCATTTTTGATGGCAAATTTTACCATTAACAGATTGTAAATCAATTATATATAATTAAAGTCTGAATACGTGTGTATTTCTCACAATTTCCACGTATTTCCTGATATGCTCGGGCACATTATTGCAAGCAAATTGCGAACTGAATCCAAAAGTATTTATGAGGAATAATATTCAGTTGCGGTTAATAATGACCGTGCTGTTTCTTATATTTCGAGATTCTTACTTTTACTTAATTACTTAGTTCCCACAACGGACATCATCATCATGCAATCGTTCATCTTTCGTCTTTTCTCAGACGTAGTCAAAGGCGGGCTAATTATTATTATTGTCATTACCGTCATCATCGTTGTTATAATCCTGTTCTTGAATACATTTTACGACATGCTCAAACCTAGGGGATATGATACACCTCTTGGAGTTGGTTACGTAAAACACCTGCACACTTTGTGTTTATGAAATCATATGTCCCCACGCGTATGTGTGTGTTAAGGTGTGTGCATGCTTGTGCTACTTTACGTGGAAACGATCAGCACCAAAAAGAGAAGAAACAAAAAAAATTATAATAAATAAAAGCACACAAGAAAACAATAACAACAAGTACGAACGCTAACTCCGACCTGGATGATTTTACTAATGGGAAATTTTATTTATTAAATTTTAATAATTTAGGTAAAAAGGAGAAAAGTTAATTCGGAAGAGTAGAAAGAAAAAAATAGGATGTTAACTTTTTAAAAAATGTGTAAACCTGTACGTCATTAATTGAGATTTTTAAGAAGTTGCGAAAATAAAAGCAGCGAATCTAATTGATTTTCAAATGATACCTTTAATGTATTAATCCCAATTATAGCTTTACTTCCTGTTCAAACGAACACTCATTATTTCCCTTTATTTCTTGTGTGCTCGTTAAGACGGCTTGGCCAGAAAAATGAAATTGTTGCTTTTAAAATATTTTCTCTATTTCTTGGGTATAAAGTCTCTAAAACGTCAGAATAAGAATAAAGGATGAACTGATATGATTTTTAAATATGCTTTTTGGAAGAAAAATGTTGATATTGCAGACAGCGCCACAAAATAAGATTTACTACGAATAGTAATAACATACATGCGTATTTATTGATACGAAATGTTAAATAAAGTACACAAATATATCTATACATGAAGTCAATATGCATATAGGGTTAAATTGAAAGCAATGACAGAAATGTGTTGGGACAGAATTCTCATTCATTTCTCTCGCCAGGCACATTCGAAGCGCATAAATCTTCGTTTATCTACGTTATCTACGTTTGAAAAATAAAGCCAGTGGAATCGAGCCAGGAGTAGTAACGGATCGAAGAATAAGCAATCGACCCCGTAACGCATAATTTCGTTGGCTACCTTCAACGCGTTTACAGTCTTAACTACCGAGAAGATTTTGCAGTGCTGATAAGGTGGCGGTAATACAGGCTTTCAAAGGAGGACAAAGCACATAAGGAGGATAAGAAATAAAACAGGAAAAAGAAACCACAAAAAAAAGACAAAAGGTAAAAAAATCACGAAGGAGTCGAAAAGAAACGACAAAAATAATCCAAGAGAACGGAATTGAAAAGAAATTGACGTGAGGATATGCATAAGATTTATTACCACGTACACGCAAGAATATAGAAGCAAATAGAAGAAGAAGAAGAACCAATAATAAAAAGAAATCGCAGTTTTATATTAGGGGTAGTAAGTATGTTGAAAGGTTTTGAAAATGTTTGCGCAGATTCTGGTCTTGTCGATGGAAAATCGACATTTCCACGTTAGAAAAAAATTGCTAGACGTTAAGTCAATATAAAGCAATGATAGCCTTCGCAAGAACAGAGACAGCCACAGAGACAGAGACAGAGAAGTGTAAAACAGAAATCGGAAATTGTGGAGGGGCTAAACAATTGCGAAGGGTTTAGTATAAGTGAAAGTGAATAGTAAGAAATATAAAACGTAAACGGAAGGGAATTGAGGCAATTACTGTTTATGTTGATTAGTGGACGGCGGCGGCGGAGAGAAGGGTGCTTTCCCCCATCTTATATACGTTGTAATTTTTAAGGAAAAGGGGGCGTCAATATGGTTGAATAGGTTAAATAAAGGGTAGCAATAAGTTCAAGTAATTTGGCTTTGTTGAAACCTGGATATGTTTTTTATGTGCACGAAAGTGTTTGGAGGTGTGCGTGGGACTGAATTTATAAGAAATTGCTGAAGTTATTTATTACTTAATGCAATAAATTGTGATTTTCTGAGATTAGAAGTGAAGACAGGGCACCGAGAAAGGGATATTGCGATTAATAAGATTAAATATAAAAGAAAGATAGAAAGATCGTGACGGAGAGAGGTAGAGATAATGGCCAATAAAATAATATAGAATCAAGTAGAATTACCCTTAGAATAAATTGATAAACCGGTTACACTTTCAGCACCATGGCAAGGAAAATTAAAAGTTTTTTCGAAATTTAAAGCCACCCTGATTCCGTCGCAGATTGTTTTAGAACAAAGAATTGAAATGAATTGAATTGAAAGTTTTTTAGAGTACGGATTAGAGGATGGTTTGGCTGTGGCTGTTGCATAACAGATAGCAGTGATTTCGATCGATTTACAATTGGAAGAATTCTGAACGCGTGTAGTATTAAAATTAGGATTTCAGTGATAGAAACTCCTTGTAGGCAGCAAAGTTTGTGGAAATTTGTGAAACGGAACTGCTTAAGATACACTGATTGTGTAGGTTTCCAATTGCCATTAGTGGATAATTATTAGCTATTTATGACTTCATGGACAAGAAAATAAAAAATACAATGAAAATAAATCAAAATTTAGAGAATCTTGAGGCTTTAATTAAAATTATTACATTTTCCTTTTTTCACACAATTCTCCTGCAATTTAAGCCAGATAAAATTATGTGTTCATTATTGTTTAAAGTCATTCGTAACCGAACTTCCTTGCGAGCGCAAACAAAAATGAAAAAAGGAAAAATATAAAATTTCAATATATATAATTTTTTATTCTATTTTAAACATAATTTGATTTACATTAATGCATTAAATTGCAATGCAATTTACAGCCCCACCATTTTCCGCCAACCAGTGAAATATATCCATCAATTATTTATTATTTTCACTGCCAAAAGTTTCTGCAAAATCTCGATTTCGGGTTATACTTCTTTGATGTTTTATATTACGTTAATATTTTATGTTGCGAATTTCAAACTCAGTTATATAAATTTTTGGGTTTGACTTCTAACCGAAATTTAACAAAAAATAGCCTTTTGTGATGTTGAATATTAGAACGTTTTTTAAAATTGTTTGTGTTGACCGCCACGAATTTTAATTAAAATTTGATTAGAAATGCAAAGCGTGAATTCGATACGTTAATAAAGTTTATAAGCTCAAACTAATTACAGTGAAAATAAAGCCATGCAATAGCCAGCGCAGTGTGCATTATTTCTAGTATATATGATATCAATATTTATTTATATTTATTAAGTAATGAAATTTATTCATTAATTATCTCCAAAATTTATTTCCGTACGCAAAACTTTAATATTTTAAATTAAAAGGAAAGCGTTTGCCTTCTTGCAAATGATTTTCAATAAGCTGTGCATTGTAATTTTCCGAACCCGTTATTTATGATATTTAATGACTAAGTTAATTTTTGAAGTTGAAAAAATGACGTTAAAACACGACAACACATACTTGTGTTTACCAAATCCTAATGACCCGTTATTGGTATGTGATATATATGACTCCAAACACGGGACACATATACCCATAGTGGCGCCCAAAAGTATGCTACATTCCAACATACATTATTTCATTTTAGAAATAATTTGTTTTGCTTTTATTACTTCATACGAGTGTGAGAGAAATATTTCAGAAAGAACACACAAATGTAAAAACCTCTGGTGCGATACAAAAAAGGACTACAGAATTTTAAATAAAAATTTTCAAAAATTGCCTTTTAAATTTTTATAAATCTATTCCAAGCAGCGAATGAAAGAATTGGTTTTAAATTTTTGTCAATTAATAAAATTTTGGAAAAAGTAAAAAAGTTGCAAATATTTCAAGTAGTGAATATTTTCCGCAAATTAAATCATAAGCGAAGTTTTCAATAAATCCCTAACAGGCACAAAACAGTTACTTTGGAGCATGTAAATGCCTGAGCATATCATGCAGGACTTGATTAAAAATATTTCGACACACTCGAATGGGGTATTGTATTCTTTGTGTCGTTTTCCACCGGAGTCAGCGACTTAATTGGAAAAATAAAAACGCCACGTTTCACCAATTTCATCTGGCGTACGTAATGCGTACGTCGACGACGATGGAAAAAATTAAAACAATTTCTGTTTTTTGTGTGTGTGTGTGTTTGCTATTCTTCGTGATTTCGTCATTTTGGCCAATAACAGTCTGTAGTACTTTAAAAATTGGTCATAATTACTGCAACGATATTCGCATTGACTTTCGATAAAAAGCTTCGACAAATAAAACTGAATGTAGAAAAAGTTTGTAAAAAAGTTTGATTTTTTTGTAAAGAGAAGGTGCGACGTAAATTTCTTTCACTCAGAGAGGAAATCAATTCTCGAATACGAAAAACTTTGCGATGTGCAGAAGTGTGCAATCTTCGAAAGTATTTTTAAACTCAAATTACGACTCAAATTCAAAATTGTCTGGTATTTGCTTTGCGGCTAGTTAAATTTAAATCAAGATAAAATAATTAATTTAAAGTTTGTAATATTTAGAGGAAAATTGCAATCAACGTTGAAGTGAAATAAAAATTTCAAGTGGGGCGTAGTGATGACGATGATGAAGAAAGTGTTGAAAAAATAAATACATTATGTTAATGTCATACCAACAGGATGGCAATTGTCGTTATAGTTGTCGTAGTCGTCGGTAGCAACGGAAATACAGGAGCGATAATAATAGGAGTAATCGCAACAAGTAAGAATAGTAGGGTTGGCCTGGTCGCAGCATATATGCGCTATACCCGTAATATAAATTTGTGGTTTGAGATGAATAACCGAATTTGATATTTTTGATTAATTTAGATCTATAAACTTATCATCAGCACAACTTTCCTCAAAAACTCCATACACAAAGTGGTATAGTATTCGATCGTAAGATTTCAGTTTGACTCAAATTTACTTTGATTTACTATACAATTAAAACTTTACAATTTAACTTTATTACACAATTTTATTTTATGAAAAAGTACGTTGATCCAATTTGGCCCATTCTCAATACCGCTTTGTTTGTGATGACAAAGAATGTTCACATAATATTTCCTAGCGATAGCTCTATTGGTCCTCTTGTAGCCCTAATTTCCGCATAAATGTGGGCAGGCGAACAGACATGCAGCCAGACTGACATCGCTCAATCGACTCAGGAGGTGATTCTGAGCAAGAATTTATACGCTTTTCTATTTCTGCCATGCTTCCTTTCACGCGTTACAAACGGAAGAAGTGAATACACAATAGCAAAAATTCTTTTTTGTCGAAATTGTTAAGGAGTCGCGACAATAGTACGAGGAACAGCATCGGAATAGCAAAACAGCAACAGAAACAATTACAATAGTCGTCGGGATAATATCGTGTAAAGAAATGAAATATTAAGAATGAGAAAAAAGTGGTATCCCTTCATGGAGACGGTGTCTTTTTTGCCAGTAAAGTGAAAAGAGTTGGAGAAGCTAGAGAAAAGCAACAAAAAATTGTTAGAAAAACTTGTTGTCACCGCCGAAGGAGACAGCGTGCCTGGAAATTATACAGACATTATGCAGTTTGTAAAACGCATTTAAATGTAGTAAAACTGTTGAAATTGTATAAAGAGATCCCATTTTATTTCATGAGTGGCATGGCGTGCGTTAGTCGGATTCGTTCCTGTGATGGCAGAAGAAAAATAGGTTTAAGTGCATTATACTGAATGACAACGCATGTGTGCTGCATAGTAACTGATTCCTGGCACGTTTTTTTTAATCAGGTGTTTTTTCATCCATTAGATTTGCACACATGGCACCTGAAACGAATCTGTAGCCAGCTACCTTTCTCATTATTGCGTCATTGCTGTTATTGGTGTATTAACATTTGTTAGAATATCAAAGTCAAACTTTGTATATTATGTTCCCGATAACATTTTTGAATGCACCTGAGTCCGCGAATAATCCCTTAATGTCTACTCTCTATTATAATAGGGTGCAGATTGAGATTGTTATGAGACAGTTATGAAATCTCGCTACCTGAAGTATCTAAATGACTTTCGAAGCATCAAGTAATGATGCGTTCATTGTACCGGCTGTGGGAAGTAGCGAAAATATGTTACAACATTTTCCACTTAATCGTTAAAGCTAAAGAAATTAAAACTATTGCCAATGCCTGCAGTTACCATAAAATGTTGCTCCATACTTCTGCCTCATGTCTCTTCAGCTCTATATACTATTTAGGATTATATCAGATAGTGCGGCGACATTATTCCATTAATCTAATGGTTTATGCCGTTTTTGTTTATCCTCTTATAGGGTTTCATTTTTAACATGCTTTTTTGAATTAGGAATTTAACGAAATAATATGTGATAACAACATCGTACAACAAAAAATCTTAAGAGCATAATCTCCTACGTAGGTATTACCAATATCATTTAAAAGTTACAAAGCATGTGTGGATAATTATGAGAATATTTAATGATTATTGTGAACGGCTGAAAGTGCTTTACTACCCAAAATTCATTTGTAGTTGTAGACATTTGTTATAGTCGGGCTTAGTGCAAGTATAAGACAAAACTAGTTGACTAGTTATTGATAAATATTATGTATATTTTAATCTTTATTCAGCAATTATAAATAATTTCGCATAATTTCGTTATTAAGTATTACATAAGTATGGAAAATTTTGGGCTTGAATCGATTTTAGCAAATCGGATTGAGTTGATCAATTAACACATAGTGCCTTTACATTAATATCCGCCAATCAATCAATATCTTTAAATTATTTTTTTATATTAAGAAAAGAAAAAGTTTCAATAAAAATGTTTTGATTTTTGAAAGAATTATATAATATTCTTATTATATATAAATATTTTCTGATCAAGTTTTAAAAATCATTGACAAAACCCAAAACAACGACACGTGAAATTCATTAAATTATTATTCAATGTGTCATTAGTTGTATATACTTGCGCCGAATGCGTCACAAGCTGTTTCATCTTTCACAATGTCATTAACGATGCAATTGTCCGTATCTATGGAGTCATCCATTTTTTAATTGAATTTCACAGCATTTCTCTTCTGGTTTTGGGAAGTTAATCAGCAATAGCGTGAACTAGAATAGGTATCTGTTGAACATGATTTATGATTCATTTGATTCATTTGATCATTCATTTCATTTGATGATCTGTTGAATGACTGATACATTAACGACTTATCACACAAAGCAGTTAAATCGTTGTATTAAATTGCATAATTAACTTGGCTAGTTTTGAGATAACCTTCCTTCGTTCCTTTGAAATTGGATGGGATTTTAAACGGATCACTCATTCATCCTGCATAATAGTTCATCCTAGATTTATATAATTTATAATTCACCCTAAATCTTAAAATAGTTGAAAACATTTTGTTCCCAGTGCAGACCTTGCAGTTGCTTTCCCATTTCTTATTGTTATTGTTGTCGCTGTTATTTTTTCATTTTTATCGCGTTAATAAAAAAACAAATTGTGTAATACTAATTTTTACATCGGTAGCATGTGAAATGGTCTGCATTTTCAAGAGTGAATGAGTTGAAAATGACTAAACAAATATCATCGCATGCGCACCTGCAACTGGCTTTCGACTGCTCCAGTCGGAATCCAATCTAATCCAATTAAAAATGGAATCCGCTAGTAATAAAATGTTTTAATGTGAAATCCTACCAGCAGAAACTATATTATCGACAAGACTTCAATTTAAAACCAATAACTTGCGTCAGCGACCAATGAAAGTGCCATAAATAGCAATCTGGCCGTCGGACAAATTAAATGCCACAACGAAACAAATATGATATAAATAGCATTAAAAATAATAGCTACAGCAACAGTAACAAGCAATAGCAAGTGCCAGCTGATAGTTCACGCCCACCTTTAATAAACTGCTTTCGTTAAATTGCAAATATTTTTACTTATTTTATAACAGCTAAGTTAAACTTTCATAAAGGCTAATATATGACCGTAGTGATACCCCTTGGAATACTAAAAACAACAACAAGGGCAAGACTGCTCTTGTTGAGATCTGATTGTCCATCGCCATCACAGCAGTTAGCACAGCCATCGTTTCCGCCCTCCGCTACCTTCCCCACTGGCGATGTTCCACGTGCAAGATACTCGTAGAATTTCTATCTCTCATTGGAATAAAATTTTGTTGTTATTGTTGTAAATAACGTTCGCTGCTTGTACTGCTATTCCGTTTTGTTAACTATAGTCACGTTATAGCTGTTCGTAAAGTCGCAGCTATTAAGGGCATATTCTTTTGTAACCGGCAATCTTCGTCTGGCTGAGACTCACAATTAAAGTCCAAGATGTGAATCATCGTGAATCTAGCTCTTAACGTTAAACTGGCCTAAACGCTTTCCATAAATTATTTTTACATAAAGCGACTTTGATGCTGTCTTCCATGGTGTTGTTATTGCTGCTGCCGCTGTAGATGTAGCTACTGTTGTTGTTGTCGTTATCGTTGTTTTATTTAATGCTTGAGTTCTTTCTTTTTTTAGTCACTTTTAAATCTGTTTCATATTGATAATTTTACCACGGCCGTGCACTCTTCTAGCCTATCATAAATATCTGTTTCGTCCGTCTACCTGTCTTTCTACGTCTTTTTGTGCGTCTATCTGTCGTGACTTGCAGCATTGATTTCCTAATAATTGGATGTTATTGTTATGGCGTTTTGTTCGAACTCTTGTCGCAAATGTTTTACCACAAATGGATTCCGTTGTGGGGAAAGTGGACTCAGTGGATAGGGGAGGTTTAATTTTGACTCGAAGGAGAACTGAAAGTAAGTGTAGATTTGCTATTTAGCTGCAACTATTATCTATTTAATTTTGTGTGGATTTGCTGTTCATCCAGCATTAGAAGGAAAAATATGTTTAAAAATATCAAACACTCACGAAAGTCGATATTCGTCTTTGAAATGGAAATCAATACCAAGATAAAATATTAAGGAGAAAAATATACGAACGTAACAGTATCGACATTTTTGCAGATTAAAATAGCGACAAAGAATAATTCTGTTTTCATAAGGAGTAATGTTATGATTATGGTAAACAGGTGCTCTTGGTTTCTGCTTTAGCAGTGTCAATATGAATAAACGACAATATTTTTTCTTCATCTGCAGAACGATCTACATTTCATTACAAATTATTGCCGGAAACCCCTGAACGGTATTTGATACCATTGTTGCTCCAGTTAATTTGAAATGTTTATTGTATAATACAAAGATGATAATAAGTTTATACTACGTCAGCCATTGTTGCTGTAACATGATTCTGTTGCCGATATCGTTGCACAGTGGGCTGGGGGAGATTTTTTGCTTGTCCTGCCTTATTCCATTGCTGAGTAGTATTTCCTTTCAAATGTTTTCAGAGGAAATGTTGAAAAATGAAAGGAAGGAAGTAAGGCTTAATTTTGTATTCTTCACTCTACTAATGAAATTCGGTTATTTTTATTTTTCTGTTTACCGCAATTTGGATAGATTTCTGGATAGATATTATAGAAATTTTGCCGTTTGAAGCTTTCTGGATAGATTTTCATATTTCATAAAGTAACGAATTAATTGTTTCGAAACAATTTTTAAGTATTGCTATCATTGCTGTTGTGCATAATGTCAAATAAATTTCTGGGCTTGTGTGAGTGTTTATGCTAGATTGGGGTACGCTGAGTAATATTACAGGAAATTCTTAAAGATTCACTTTCATTTAATTTTGAGGCGACAAATTCATTCAGAGACATGTTCAAATTGTTTGATAATTTATCTAGTTCAGTATTTTATATTTGCGAAGAACTTCAAAAACACATTTTACTCATCGTCGAAAATTCCTAGCACCAAACACTTGAAAAATACATTAATATTATTATTATTGTAATTAGTTGTGATTGCCAACAGCGCAAGGTCAAATGAATACGTCTATAGCTTTTATTGGTTCTGTCCCCAATGATTTATAGCCTGGTAATAACTTTATTAATGGGCTAACATATATCTCTCCTCATAAATTAGTCGACAATTTTAATGTTTGCCTCGAGTCTTCCAATTACAATAAAATCAGAAAACCTTAGACAACAAAAGCTAAAACAACAACTACACGAGTCGGTATCCATTCAGATGTAGAATCCAATGCCTTTAATAATTGATCAGTCATTCGGAATGTTTACCCGCCTCATGCCTTCTAATAGGGTGCTACGAGTAAATACGAGTTCATTCGTCTGTCTGCGCCTGTCTACCTGTACTTTGCCCGTCCCTCTGTCTGGCTGTCCCTCTGTCAATATATCGAGTGACATGATATACTGTCATTCTGAATTCATGGGCTTCTGCAATTATTCAAATCATCGACAAATTTAATAAACAACCCATGAATTCGAAAACAAGCAATGCTCGTGATATTGAGTGCTATTTAATCAGAGGGTGTGGTTTGTTTGTTGTGCGAAGTTCGCTTTGATGGCGGTGGCGCACGGTGGATGGCGGTGCTGTCACCATTCATTGGTACGTCAACTCGACACCTGCCAATTACAGCATTTAAGTTGTCAGCTAGTGACAAAGAGTTTTCTGGCAGTTATTTCACCAGTTCGCACACTGTGGGGAGGAACAGGTATATGAAAGAGCTTTCATCATAAAGAGAAATAAAAAAAGATCGAAATCTTCGCGATGGAGACTTGCCCGTTTGTTAAATTATGGCTTTAACCTAAATAAATGCGCTAAGGTTGAGTAAACATGAAGCTAAATTGATATGGAAAGTAATACGTCAGAAGATATTTATAAATTATACCGAATTTTAGCCGAAGTAAGAGAGGGAAATGCATGAAGCATGTTAATCGAATAATTGTAATAGATTTTACAATATATGTGTCTGAATAATTTCAGTTTAATAATATGATCTTATATGTTTCTCAATGATATATTTTTGTTTAATAAGGGACATATTACTGACAACGATTGCAAAATATGTATAAATGAAGCTATTTATTTCGACTTGAATCATCTCCAAGTCAAACCAAATGAAGCCTAATGGACTATGGTAACAATTGATGGTTACCTGCATATGTTTCCAAACGCATTTCTCCAAGTTTTTCTTAGCTAAACGAATTTGTGGTAGAAAATTTTTATGTCATGCATTTTTATTCGCGCGGTATTGCCACTACACTATCGTACCAAATGCGTCATGAAGGGAAAACGGTTAGTAAAGGTTTACGCAAATTCCAGTAACCGCATTGGAGTATTGTGATAAATTGATTTGGAAAACACGAGAAATGGCCTATGCATGTACACGTTGCAATTTGCTAAAATACTATGAATTCGAATGATTAAATACGAGAATTGTAATGTGGGGGATAAGCATGCAGGACTATGTGTATCACAGGCAATAGCGCAATGTGGTAAGCAAGCACAAGTGGCCATAGACGTTTAGATATTTCTTTTATTTTTTCTCTTTTTCTTTTGGCAACCACTCAGTCGTCGGGGTCGAACTCTGTGCATTAGAACGTGTTCCTTTCCTCTGTTTCTTCTTCGCCGTTCTGTCACGTTCCTTGTTTCGCTTTTATTTAGGGGCTTCTGAATAAATAAATTGCAGTCTTTTAACCTCTGGGAATTACTTCGGCCCGAGGTAAACGGCAAAGGATGAATCGTTTCAAACTTTTTGCATTTACCATTTCGAAAAATGGTCACAGATCTGATTCAATATGCTGCCGCAGCGTTGCCACTAATTTTATCGGTACACATTTTATTGCTTTCGGTTTTGTTGGTCTTCGATATAAAATCCCAACCGTAGAGGAAAAGAGATAGAACTCTCTCAATCCACCTCGACAATTGTGGTTTGACGTTTTTATCACTTGCAATTTACCTGAGTTTGTGGTTTGTTGTGGTTGTTGTTTGTTTGTCATTTAGTATTCAGAATGTAACAACAACATGTTCCACCGCACAGAAACAAAAGTGTGTGATTTTTGAAATGATTGCGAGGGTTTCCAGAGACTAGAAAGTACGTTAATTCAACACCAAATAAACCGTTTTTAATACCTTAAGAGACTAATAAGAATATTCAATATTTACAGAAATGTGCATTTTTATTCATCAATTAATTATCTTTTAGCAATCAAGAAGTAAAAGTTTTTGAAAAATACATAATAGTTCTCGATAGACTTAACGATATCCATAAAACCTTTAATGCGTAAAATAAGAAAGCGCCCTTCTCTCGAAGTCCATGTTTTTTTAATAATTGTTTCTATACTGTCTGGAACCAAATTCGAGCTAAATTTGAACAATTTTGCAATTGCATGGAGAAAATGTGTGTGCATTAGTGAGAGGCCTCCCTGCCCAACACCCATAGCGACAACAACAAAACAACAGACACGAAAACAACATAGCGACAAAAACCGAAGGATAAATCGAATGTGAAAAAAATTTGTTTGCTTGTATATTCGTTTGTTTGCCGCTCATACCGCACGTCATTTCTCCTTTATTTTGGGGTCTGATTTTGGTGTCTGGTGTGCATGATTAACGGTGTGTTTGTGTGAGTGTGAAAACAAATAGTTTCCATTATATAGAAGGATATTCAATGCGGCGGAACGACAACGTTGCGAGCGAAGCAAATGAATTTTAAATTATTAAGGATTTAGGGCAGAAGTCCACGTAATGATTTTCAGAAAGGTGTGCTTTTAAGACCCTCAGGTGATTTATTTCACTTTAATAATTATGAAAATTTGGTAAAGTCAGTTAACTTTAAGTCCAACGTGTTATAATTTGTATGACAAATAGATGTGATTGGTTTGGAAGTCGTTTGACTCGTTTCTGCAATACGTAGGTCATGCTTTTCTTAGAAAATCCTATATAATTTTAAACTTCATTTGAAAAGCTATCGGATTGATTAAACCATAATACATATGTCTTTAGCAACCGCCGGGAAAATTCTCCACCTTTGTGACACATTGAAATAACGCCTAAAGAAATTAGGTAGAATTCTTCCTACTAAAAGTAAATTTCAGACAAAGTGAAATATTTGAGCGTTTGTTATTGATGGGAATGACCGCAGGACGAAACATTTTAAAAACTTCAGCGTATAATTGAATCATACGATTAAACTTTAATCAGAGTATGTGCCGCTGTTAAAGACTTGATGGCTTCATTAACGAGTAAAACAAAGTAAACTGAATCAGTGTAAATTTAGCAAATGCTTAATTAATGAAATATTTCAGCACTTCAAGACTTCAACAGCCATTAAAACGATTTAACGACTTTAAATAACAAAAAGTGCGTGCACGTCATTTGGCAGTAATGAGAAAATAATTTAAATTCACAAGCGCAAGCTCGTCACTGATGGGGCGCATCGAATGCAAAGGAGACAAACCGACTTTAGTCGAGCGAGACATGGCAGGCAATGTCGGAATACTTTACGTACGCAAGGAGATATTAAAATACTGACACACTTATTCTCAATTAATTAATTAGTTTTCTTAAGAACACTTAAGTGGTGTAGATTCGTGCTGCCATTTCTGAGACTTAATTATCCACTTGCTTAAGGAGTTGCCTGAATTTTACTAAAAAAATATTGAAGATTTCAATAAGAGAATTGAAAAATGTTGAAAATATGTCGGGTGTCCTATATATAAAGCAAAGTGAGAGGCAAAAAATCATGTATTAAGTGACAAAAATATCACTTTATTAAGTATTTTTAATAAAAGTTACGAACATTTTATTTTTCTTAAATCTTTGAGTTTTTCTGTTATTTATCTGTTATTTTTCCGTTATTTCTGTTATTTTCAATTAAATAATTCTCCATAATGTAACCATTATTTCTACAATAAATTTTACATCAGGGTTACCGAATTTGGCATCATTTATATGATGTTATGAAACCGCATATTATAAAATGTTCCCCAAAAACATGTATGGGAAAATATTATTATAGTTTTGGCAAAGGAGAAGAAGGAGAGCAAAAATTAAGGTCATGGTGTTACCATTTAATTTCAGCCTATCAACGTCACCTCTAATTATCAAAATAAGTGAAGAACTTCACACTCCTCCAATTCCACCTGACACTTTTTGGCCGCAATAGCGTAATTTTATGCGATACTACTTTAGCCTTTTTCTAGTTCGAAAACGTACCGCATCTTCATCAGTAGAGCATTAAAACTACAGCGGTAACAAAAGTAGAAGCACTAGCATCAGCAGAAGTACATAACAACTCATGCATCCTCTATAGTTGGAAGAGGTGTAATAAAATGAAATCAACACGCACAAAAATAAAGTAATTAGACCACGTGACGCTACAAAGCTATTACTCTTTTTAAGATGACGGTACGAAGTCCTTTATGCGACGTTTAAGTGAATTCAAACCCAACCGAATAAGTAACCAACCAAATAACCGTCGACCCAATCACCTAACTAAACGGTTTTCCCCACCAACTAAAAAGGCTCTTCCACCCAGTGTTCCGACAACTAGTCAGTCATACATTATTTTCTTTCCAACAACAACCAACAATCTCTAAGGGCCTTTAAATTTGCAGCAGCAGGCGTTAAGTCAACATAATGAGCGCGCGCTAATAAGCCTCCTTTCAGTTGAAAGGCATACGTCGCAGGAAGTACTAAACTTGAAGTGCTGCAAATTTAAGTGAAGTGCTGACGTTCACGAAATAACAGAAATGTAGTCGAGTGAATCATGTGTCACGTGGTACGTGCCGTCTGCATAGATTGCATTTTCCGGAACCAAAGATGAGTGCCACCATCTTCAGAAGAATGCTACTACAAAATATTACTGGAAAATTTTGATAAATATACCCATTCTTAAGATTCATATTCGTATTTCTAGAGTGAGCGGCTTGAGAACTATGCATAAGAAGGTGCTGTAAATTTGAAAACACTGCTATATGTCAATCTCACATATGTGGTGTGTGAATGCGTGGTGTGGTTTTCGGGCACATAACAATTTCTGTGTATACTTTCTCTGTGAGTACAGACATATGTATCTAAATCATAGTAGACTCTCAAGTTAGATGATGCCTGATGTCACTTTCAAAAACAATTTTTTGACATGAACGTGTAAATTTTATCACACGTTACAAATCCGTCAGTGGCACGCTATGCGAGATATTTTACATACACATTGATATCTACAAGTTACTATCTATAAATCTGTCCGCTGTTTAGTTAAAAGGTATCTTCTATTATAATTATCACAAATTCTATCAGAATTGGTTATTTGACAAGGTGGCATTCAGGTAAAGAAGGACACATTGCCTAATAAGAAAAAAGCTATGCGGAATATTCAACCAGCCAACCAACAAATTTTCGGAGAGAATAATATTTGGTTATGCGAAAAATAAATTCGTTTTATCACGTTATAGAAATTTTGTAGAATTCTTTCCAAAGGAAATTACACATTTGAGGCCAATTTGTCAAATGTCGATTGTGTGTATTGCTTTTCTCTATATAACAGCTTTTGTTGGTTGCTTTGTCGAAATTAAAATTTATTTAATTTTTAGTACCAAATTTTGTGGACCGTGTGACAAAGATATGGTTAAAAAATGTCAGTGGCAATGTAGCATCTTTAATTTTGAACTTACTAGAATTTAACTGTTCGTTATCGCTTCAAATATGTGTACAAAATTGTAAAGCCAAGCAATCACAATGTTTGTATTATAACGAGCTAATATTTACTACTAGCCAAATAAAACGATTATGTTGGTTGCTATACGAAATAATTGTTAAAGTTTTATATTTTTTCGAGAAAGAAAAAGTTTTATATTTTGTCGAGAAAGTTTGCGATATTTGCAATATCATCAATAATTTCTCAGCTTATCCACAAATGATGCTAGCACGCAATGACAATTGCCTTGCTTTGGTTCTGGGTACAATTTACAACCTCGTTTACACAATGAACGCCCAGTGAAGGTTAATGGTGACTTCTTGACTCAGGCCAACGCATCAATTACAACTTGGGTGATTTTAAAATTTAGTCCTTTTTAATTTGGAACGAATACCTATTCAAATCTGTAAGATTCAGTTTGAAAACAATAATATAATTTAAATAATTTAAGTACTATAAAGGGAGAAAAGAGGATTGAACTTGTCCCATTCTAAAAAGTACTTTTTAAATGGCGCATACCCATCTTTGTTAAATTGTAGTTTTTAAAGCCTTGAATTCGGAACAAAATATAATATTCTTGAATTAAGACCTTGTTTTGAATAATGCAAGTTTCTAGAAAATGTTATATGAATATTTATATGTGCATAATATTTATCTTGTCGTTTACATGAAATCTGATGGATCCTGGTCTAAAGTAAATTATTTAGACGAGTGATTTATTTTTGTTTTCGTTATGGTTTCTATTGAAGAAGACTTTCAGCTTTGCTCCGACACCAAATATTACCAAACTTTCAGATAATCTTTATTTAATTCTCTTAGGCGGTAGTTTTAAATTATATTGTTTCAATCAGGAGAAACTGAAACAAGCCGGCCCAATTGACATACAGGACTGACACAAAGGAGAATTTCGCATCCAATCGCATAAGTTAAACCCTTCGATATAGCCAGGTAGATATAATTTAGCTATTCATTTTTTTAGCGACGAAATCTCAACTAAAGTTCAAATTTTTATATTACTGAGATAAACGTTATAATTTTTTGATGGACTCTTACAGTAATTGCTAATAAAGAAAAATTCGTTAAAGGATATTGACTTTGTTATGCTTCGTTAACATTTATGGGATTATCTTTTGCAATAACTTACCCTTTGAAATGGGATGAAGTTTTGAGCGATGTTTCAATTATTCTTTTTCTTTATCTCACTCCCTCTTTTCTATCTCTCTCCCTTTTCTCCCTACTACACTTCTCATTGCAATTTTGTATTCTTAGTTTCTTATTAGTTTTATGAATAACTTCAAAACATACAGACTCAAGTAAACGGAATTTAGAAACAAATTTATTCCGGCTCAGAACTGATGGATTTATCATCGTTTTTATCGTCATCATCATTATCATTACCATCATTATCATCATCCACACTCCACATAGCTCCTTAATTCCTTCTTATGCATAGCTCCACACATTTTCGTCAAACGACTGAATGGATGGATGGATAGTTAACAATAGTGGTACTAGTGGTAATTCTTTTTCTTTCATGTTTCTTTTTCTTTCAAAGTTTCCGCCCTGGTGCTGACTGGCAACAATCTCACAGTCAAGTTTTAACAAAACCCAAAAGTTTTTTACTTAAAAATCACTGCATGTTAGATTTCGTCGTCTGTGGTTTCGCGTACCGTATGGACTGTGTGGAAACAGTCAAATGAACTGAAGAGAACGGCACGAGTTTGTGCCCTGTATTTTGACGGCACAACAACAACAGCAAAAACAATTTTTGCTGTGTCCGCGACTTTGTGTTTGGTGTTATTTTTGAAAATATGGTGTGGTCGATATTTTGATCCCACAATTGCAAACATCTGACGGGAGAAAAAGTTAAAACGGATCTTGTTACAAGCCAGACTCTTTTGGTTTCAGGTTTTTGATTGCTTCAGCTTCTGTTGTTTCAACTTAATTATTGTATGTTTTCTCGATGTCTGCGATATTGTTTACGAATTTAGTACATGCTCTTATTTGGTTCTACACAATTTACCGATATTTTACTTCCTTTATTAATTCTTTTAATAGTTTTTATAGGTTTTGTGAACAAATATTGCGATATGCATCCGCAGTGTTCAACGAATACGCGGATCGATATATGGATGGATGAATGTGTGAATGAATGATTGGATGGATGGATGAATGAACTGATAGATGCAGAGACGGCTGTACCCATGAATAACGGATGAATGTGCTCGTTGTAACAAACATCTGTCCATTGAGTATCAGTTCGATAGCCTAGACTAGGTCGAGTCATCACAATTGAAGTAAAAAACGATGTGGGCGTTGCGTTGGACTCTATATTACTCCCATTCTAAGCCAATCTAGAGCTTCTAATATCGTCAATAATGTTACTTGAGACTTTATCGTGTAAACAAACATACACATAAACACACAAATAGCAGTCAATCACAAAACAGTTAAGCATTGAGGAACTAATGAATTACTAACATTTTATGTAGATCACTTTTGTATATTGTATTACTGACGGCGTCCAGCGCGCCACTACTTCCTTGTTTCATTAATTATCCATATAACGATCGGCAACATTTCTAGGTGGTACAGTGTGACAGCCTGAAAAGGGTCAGCAATAACATTAACACCAACACTAACAACAACAATAACGGGAATGTCTGAAGCTATGAGTTTAGCGTCACCGCTGTTTTACCACAATTTGTTAAGTATCGACCAATATGTGGGAGTTATTTATTTGTGGAAAACCCAGCGAACAAATTTGGCCAGTTAGTTATAAAAAATATGGCCAGAGGTTAATAAAAAAAATAGTACTATATGGCAGAAGGACTTGAACATTTTGTGTTGCTGTAAAATATCTCCATTGCAGGGGATTTCCACAGATATCGATATAGTTTTTTGTACGCAAATGTGTGTGCGCATAAGCATTAGTGGGTTCCTTCTTAATGAAATCTTATGCTGTTCTAATCGAGAGAATTATTTATTGAAGTGGAATGAACTCTTGATATTAGAAATCATTTAATATATTGATGGTAAACCTTATAAGCCCACTCAATGCAAGGGAAAAGAATTAATCTCTTTTCTTCATCATCAATAATTAATTGAAAATTGTTATCAAATATGAATACAATTTTATTTTATTTAAAGGAATATTTATTCAATTTAATCGGTTCAATGTGAGAATGTGGGCATAACTGTGATGACTGTTAAAAATGTCCACTGCGGAAATGTATAATCAAGGTTATTAATAAATATTTTATATTAAGAAGCACTTCATTATTCAGTTTTTGAAATTCAAATCGAAAATTCCTTTTCTTCTAACCAAACCTCCGTATCGATCACATCGTCCAAATAATATGCGCTGATAGTCTTCTCCTAATAGAGAACAAAATTACGAAAGGAAATTGATATTTTTTATGTATGTCAATGATAAAAGGATTTAAAGACTTGACAAAATTGAAACACATTTTTGGTTATTAACGTATCGAGAGAAAACGATGAACGAGAAAGTCAACAGCTTCATTTAATGCCTTTAATTATATGATTGATGATGGCGATAACGGTGACATTGATGACGATGTTTAAAATGATATTTTTAAATTAGCATTTATTTCGGTTTGGCTTCATTAAATTTATCAATAAGCTGGAGACTGTAGAAAGTTGCATGAGAGTCCGTGATTGAATTCGAATATTGTTTTATCAAAACTCAATCGGAATTAAACTTCGTCAAATCGATAAATCGAGGAGTCTGGATAGTCTGGAGCACGCATATGTAACAGATACATGGAGAATATACATAGAACATGATCAAGAAATTGCCGCATGAACGGTAAAAAGTACAGACAGAGCAGCAAATAAAAGAAAACATCATTCTAGAATGAAATCGAATGCAATGCAATGAAACAACTACAAATGATAACTATCGTGCAGAGAAACTTGATTGCCAATCAACAGTCGGATAATGCCACACAATCGAATTGCATAGAATTGAATTGCTGCATCAGAATTTTCCAGCATTTGAGACATATACACACTCATCAACGTATTCATACTCGATGATACGTACGCAGTTTTAGAAAGCGAACGGAAATGACGGTCAGTCTCGGTAGGTTGACATTGGGTTATACTGGAGTAAAATGGGTTATCGTGATCGTGAAGGCATCGAAGAGATGCATTGACTCAATGAGAAATGACCAAAATTGGTCCTCCTCTTTCACTGTTTCCTGTGTGTCATTTAGTATGAATCTGCCGACGATGGCGATGATTCTTAGTGTGTGAAGAGGAAGGAAGAAAAAAGGACAAAGGAGATTTTTAACGAAATATGAATTAGATGAATTGAGTTCGGTTTTCATTTCCTTTCTTGTTTACTGTCATCAAGAATGTCTAGCATCAGCACAAACAAAGCTTCCGATCAGCTCAGGGATAATCAATGAAAGGATAAATGGATGAGAGATGAGTGCATGGGTTGTATGTATTCGTTCGTCTTGTGGATCTATTTGAATATGAAGAAAAGAAGGCCGAAAAGGTATGTGTGTGTGGGTTTGTGTATATGCACACACATAAATAAATCTAATTCTGTGAATGTCAGCGACTATTCGTAACAGGAAGAAATATTTGCATTATTCAGCAGAAGAGTATTGGGTAATGATAATTATGTTTCTGACTTTGCAAACTGTCAGCGGATGTGCTTTCTGCTAGCATTCTGCAACGGAAACGGATGTGGTTAGCTGATAAAGTACAAATTGAATTTATAGTGCCTCAATCTATTACAATTCTATTACAGTAGAATGAAAAAAAATTAAAGTTTGATTTTCTTCCTTTGTAGATAATTATCAGAAAGTCAGCCGTCTAGCGCGGTTTTATGAGGTATTTAAATGCATTATTGTTTGTTTCGTGATTTCATCATGTTCTTAAAAACCGCGGGAGAAGTCACTAATATTTCACCTTCAGTTTGCCAAATTTTGATTTAGTTTATGTATTTTATATGATTGCTATGCATATTTTAAATTTTAACCAGAAAATAATATTGGTAAAAGTGTAAAAATTCTTTTAATTTTTAATGTAAACATTGAATTCATATCGAGTACACGTGTTTATATTCCATTATCACCGGATGGTTTTTCGCGACTGATTAAAGGTACTAGTAGAGTGATTTAAAAATACTAACTATTATTTAAAGTAACTACGTGAATGATAAACAATATAAAATGTATCAAGCGAGTTTTATTTCAATACATCAATTACTCTAACCCATTCCTAATCTACTAGTTAATTTGCTCATTTCAAATAAAAGTTACCTGCAGGGTTGGTGATTCATTATTCGTCTTAATTATTCGTCTCCTTAAAACGGTTTGACCTCTTTTATTTTAGCGGTTAACAAGGCTCTATTAAATAATGTCCTTTAAAAAATAATGTGTAAAATAATTACAGCCTTCGCCGTTCCTTTACTTCATATTGCTGATGGTTATAGATTTATCTCCGATGACGTAATGAATAAAAAATTAGTGGTCATTTGACTGTCTTTCATGACATCTTCAATACTGTTAGCATCTTCATTGCTGTTGGCATTTTTAAAAAATTATCGTAGCCGATAAACTTCAAGAATAAAAACGTCACTTAAGCAACGAATAAAAAAACAATGTTACGTCATGTGTTAAGTCATGTTACGAAAGGGTAATAAAGAACGGTTATCGTAAAACCGCTGTATTAAAATGCAACTAGTTGGGATTCATTGGAATTTTTCATTAATTTGTTCAATCATTTCTTTATATCACTTTAGGGTGACCAAAAACTGATTTATTATTTCGTTTGCTTAGTGTAAACAATCCCCATTTTAGGCGAATTATTATGAATACCTGCGCAGCGTTCACTAATATGGCAAAAGATAATAAAATTTAATTTTATGCTTTAAAAGAAACAAGGAACTTCCTGACTGTATGAGTATTCCACTAACGAGGATAAGAACGTTTGAGATATTGGCATTACTGCTATTTTGCAGACCGCCTCTACAACTGTACCGTCATCATATTTAATATTTCTGGAAAGAAGTGAGTCATAAAATACAAACATGCATAACACGAACGCTTTACGAACATGTTTGACGCACGTGATTTTCATCAAAAATTTCATATGGTCCGGTCCCCTTCCAGGCTTCTTTGATCTTCACCACCGATGTCTGCGGCGAAACTTCTAAAGGTAATTTCTTTGAAATGCGGTTTTATGGAATCTACAATAAATTTTCAGTTTATACTTCTGGTACGAACATTGTTGTGTCTTTCAGTGATTCCAAATGCAATGAATTAATTTTATTTAACTTTTATAAATTAAAATAATAGTGGATTTTAGTAGAAATACAAGATTGAAAATGAAATTTGTTTAAGCTACCAACTCCATACTTGCGTTCGAAAAGCTAAAATAAATTTTTTAAGGTAAAATCTTTGAAAAAAGAGGATTATTTGAAGGAAAAGAGGATATATCTCATAAAATTTCTTATAGACGACTTGATTCAACATGCGGGTGTCGGATATATAAATTTCGGCTAAGTGGTAGTTATTTATTCTTTTATATCATTAAGAAATCATTCATTTTAACTGCGATATATAGTAGAAAATGTTACACAAGGTAAATTGAGTTCTGTTGAGTTTTGTCCAAAAATTCGATCGTACAACAAACCTCTCATTTTATCAATATTTAAGGCAAAATCTGGTATTACGATAAATACACAATTTAATAAAACTTTCAGCAATAGGCAGTTTTGTATTATTTTGGTCATAAATTGAAAGCAAAATTAATTTGGTTATAAAAGGAGCTCATTTTATAAGACGACTCATAACCGTTTAGGTTTTTCACGGGAAAGAGGGAACAACGGTTCCACAAAATACAACAACTTTTTTTGGCAAAAAAGTGGTCATAAAATTCTACAATAAAATTCAATATATTAAAAAATATTTCTCTTCAATTCCGTAGTAAAGATTTGAATCAGATTTCCAACTTTCCTACTTGTTTTAGTCGTGTAATGTGAGACGAATACACGAATTCATATCGAGTGGGTGGGTTCGCTAAGATGTCAGACTATGTTTGACTTTAAAATTTTAAAACACCATTTTCCAGTTTACGTAGAAATTTTGAAGCTGAAGTTTTACGGACGAGATTATGTTATTGGACACTATAAATCCACAAAGAAGCAGGCGAGCCATTCCGGTATTATACTATATTATTCGTTCAATTTCGATTTATATGCATCTAATTATTGATTTGTCATGTATTTTTATTAAAAATATTGTCGAACTTTTTTACACGGGGGAGCAAATATTAGGTAGTAGATGATGTGTCTTTTATTAATCAATCCCATTGTATGGCAGAGTGAGCAAACAAAGGAGGTTAAATTCTACAATCGTATTTTACAGTTCTTGTTGTTGTTGGCGATAGTTGCTCTCTCGCTATTTGCTATAGCGTTGCAAACGATAGTGAAATTGTCTCTTCGTGTTCCTTTTGCACACTTCAAAAATTATAATACATACCACTGCTCTCTCAGTACTTGAGTATTTCAAGTGGTATCCTCGAAATTCCTCTCGACTTGGATTGAATTTTGATTAACGATACTTGCCAGCGATCTGTTCTGTGCAGGAAAGATCGGTGGGATGATATATAATGTTATTGGTGTAGTTGTCGTTACTGCCGTCCCTTTTGGTCTCTACCATCTATATTATATGTACGAAAGCGCTCTTTATGATTAGCTACTTGAACGTCACACATCGTGTGGTTGAAGTTATTGCGTGCGTCGGGAACGTGGATCGGATGATGTAAGAAGAGCAGAGTAAATGAATAATTGTGTGGGGGATTGGTATACAGCAGCACATAAAAAGCATAGGAAGTGTAGAAGGGAAGGTCGCTCGAATATAATACCATTGATTGTAATTAATGCCGAACGCCGATTTCGTTGCGTCGTAATATTTTTCATTGAAACTTGAATGCGAACGAAAAGTTTGCCGACTTCGAAAGTGAAACTTATATTACTTTTATTATTGACGACAGTTGTTAATTGGGCTCTACCTGTGTAGGAGAACTTATACAGTAACAAAATATTAAGGTAGGATCGATAATACAGTAATTATTTCTGATTAATTACGGATCACTTATTAGTGGGTTGCGGTCGGGTTTTTATTTCATTGTTTAAGGATTTTTAGAAAGTCTTTTAATAACTCGCGTCTGTTAATTCACCCATAAGATACACGGAATTACATACGCCTGCCTGCTCCCTATATCCCTCCGGGATACCTTTTCCGCCGTCATGCCAATTTCAAATTATTTTTTAACAATCAGATTTACAGGGGAAACATTCGTTTTCTTTTGGAAAGATACCACTAAAGTTCTTCATGAGTTTTGTTATTCCAGACAACACTAAAACTATTTGTTCTGGGCTCTATTTGTAAGCTCGATGGAGAAAGGTCTGTGGAGAAATTCTCAAAATGTTGCGAGTAAAGGGTAAGGGGAAAGAGAGGTGAGAAGAAAACGATTCATTATATAGCGAAACTTAGACTTAATTAGACTTTATTCAATACAATTCTAATGTCTCCAATTTTCGATTTTAATTTTGGTTAAACATATTTTACAAGGGTTTAGAATTTGTTGCATTTTCGCACCGTCAACGAAGTTGTTTTTAATTTAATTTAATTTTAAAACGTTGTTCATAAATTCGTGTATTTTGTCATTGTAACGCAGTTTATTCGTCTCTTTTTCAACTGACACAATTTAAACGAGAGTTTAAAAGATGAACCTAGACTAATGCATTATTTTCATATGATATTTCTCTTAATCTTTTCTCTCTTTCTCTTTCTCTTTTTGCCTCATTCTAAAAATTGTTAAATTTTAGAATACAATAAAGTGTTCCTGGCGGAAAGATACTTCGGCGCCGGTGTCGAATCTACAATACTTTAGGTGATTGTTTTGTATTGCCGCAGTTTTAGTCTCTGCAGGAAAGCTATCTCGAAAATTACAGATTTATCAGAAATGAAAAGTCAAAGGCACTTTTAAACCTTGAAGAAATATTTAAAAATGTTAGTTAATAATTATCGAAAATTAATATTGTATAATTGCCACAGAATTCCGTTTTATCGTTTCTTTATCTTTATTTTTATCTTTCTTCTGGTTTATCAAAGGCATCAATTAAAATAAAAAATATCAGATCAAACTTTAGCTTCTGTTTTCGTGTGAAACATGTTTAAAAAAAATAAAGGAACAATTTTTTAACCGAAACATCATCATACGTTAAACTAAAGCTATTTACATCACGATTATGACGATAACAGTAATTCTTGCAAAGAGAGGTAACTGAAGGAACCGGAATTCATAACGATCATGTCGTTAACTATTGAGAATTATAACAGAAAGTTTATAATCCTTTAATGGGTAATGAAGATGGCAATAATTACAGATATGACGATGACGATGCATTTTTCTCGTTGTGAAGGAGATAACATTCTGCTTATAAGCCACTGTTCTATATACGAAACACACACACACATTCAAACTCGTTGTAGTGATGATACTCCATTCACCGATGACGCTGTTGATGACGTTGAGTACGAAATGATAGATTCTGACATATATGAATGCTGCATTGTCAATCTCATTGTGTTGACACAGTCTGTCAATGAAATGGCCTCTTATCGAATTGTTAGAATATAATGCAAGCATATTTCGACATCAGACGGCGCCTCTCTTATTAGCTGCTGTTGGAAATCGCACGCTGTGGCGCAATTTGATGCCTTGGCATGTGAAGGAGAACAAACGCTGGTGCGCCAATAACGCTGTGAGAAAACAAAAGCAAACCAACAAAAATTGATTGAATGCTTCACTGACTGAGAGGCATTGCGTGAGCAGAAGTATCAACGGAGTGGGGTACACTGGTTAGGATGAATAATTGGACACTTGAGATTTTATACTTTCGTACACATGTGTGATGGCTGACATTTAAAACATACATATCGTCGCACACAAAGCATCATTTATTGCATAAATGATAAATGACAAGAAGGATTATGATTATGTGTTGTTTCGTTTTGTAGTTGCAGCAATCGTTGTTATTGTTTTTGCTACTGCTTGTACTGACCGTTTATTGTTTTTTTGCAGCGCGTGAAGGAATTATTGACGACGACAATGTTGACGTTCATCAAAGATCAAGACTTTGATCTATGGTTCACTAAAATTTCCATTAGATACCATTGGGCAATCTTTCCTTTCGTTCTATCTTCCTTCTCTTACACATTCCATCTGGTCGTGCAAACAATTATGTTTTCGGAGAAAAAAATCATACCTATTTTATTTACTTTTTTCACCTGGGATGTGATTTTTCATAATTCACATAAGATTATTATTATTTATGTTTATAAAATAAAAATCTGAATACGATGTCAGTAGATTAAAAAAATAGCAAAAAAAAATCTGCAAAAGTTTATAAAACTAAATGAAGTTATTAATGTTATTAAAAACCGAAAAAAATCCTTTGGGATTGTTAGAAGGATAAAACAAAGCCAGAACTGCTTTCAGGAAACACCACATTAATATACTGAATATTACGGGTTCATTTCTATGATCGAGCATTATTTCAGTACGTGAATTATTTGTAGTTTTCAAAGGAAAATTAATTCTGAAAGCAATCTTCCTCACTCACCAATACCAAGCATATCGCATTCCGATTCTCAGGCATGAAGAAGAGAAGGGCAAAAATCTTAATTAAGAAAAAATTAGCATTCAAACAACAAAAGAGAAAAAAAAATCATCACACAATACCGCACTTTAAAAAAGCAGGATATCTGGAAACACTTAAGACAAAACAAACGGCCCTACAAAGTAATATGGTCGGATTGGTAGTAACGTGATGGACATATCATGGAAAAACGTACAAAATATTGAAATAATTTCGAATGGCGTGCGTTTCAAAGCGTTGGAAGGATGATCTCCCTTCGGGATTATGTTTGCTTATGAATTACGTTTTTGCGAAGCGACTTGCGTGGAATGAACAGTCCTCGATTAGCAGAGAAAATGCGGTCTACTACTACCAGTGCTATTATCATAATTATCATAAGCATAAATGATCAACAGTGTGAAGAGTAAACAAGTAAACATCGGATCCCTTCCCTCTCTTAATTTCTTTAATCTTCATCTTCTTCATCCATACTTAATGCTGTTAATGATGATGATGGTTCATGCCGTTGCTTCTTCTTAGTGATATACGATCAGCTCCTAATCTGACCGTATTTCTCTTGACTTTGAACAAACATTCATGTATACCCTACACCCGAATGGGTAGGGCATATTCACTTTATGCTTCAATATTGTAATGCATTAAGGGAGTTGTGGTAGATATAGAAAATTATATATATTCCTGCTCAGAGTCTCTGGTTCGATTTGTCTGTCTGTATATTTGTGCACTTGTCTGTAAAAATCACGATTGCAGCCGAACGAAGAGGTTTGGTAATGAAATTTGGCACGACATGCTTTCTCATAGTAATTTGTTTGTAATTTAGAAATGAGCGAAATCGTATGAACAGTAGGCTCACTTATGATACATAATATTAGCTTGTTTATATGTATAGTTCAGGAGGAATAGAATGGCGAAATTTTACCCCGAGATCACCCACGAATATTAAATTATTAATAGTGGGTGAATTACCCACTATTACATTTTATCGTGTGCGGATTTATTTAAGAGTTATATTGAATACGTTTTGAAAGACCTAAATTAACCAAGAAAAGGGAAATGATCAAGAGGGTCATGCACAGCCCACTGATTATTAGGATGTGGTTATGACTTTGTAATACAGGTGTAGAGTGTAAAGGTGTCGACTAGGTAAATGTTAGCATTCTTTGTTGTTGAAACTTTGTCTGGTATAAAGTTATTGATGGTGATCCTTACTTCCTCTGTGGTTTATTTTGGTTATTAAGTTGTTTAATCTCGTTGTTTTAATGACGCTAATTATTAACAGCAGCGTGCATCACGCCATTGGCATCGCTTATGGATGTTATCTTTCTCTGATTTCCATTGTTTCTACATAGGATTTTTTTTTAAAAAATGTTGCAAAATATTTATTCTAAAGGAATGCCTTTGAATGAATTAAAGAACATATTTGTTCTATAATATAAAAAAGAAAAAACAGCAAAAATTATAGGAATTTTTCTTCTCTGTTGACATTTGTTCTTATGTAGCGCAAACGGATTTAATTATACGAATATGGATATGTACGAATATGTATTGTTCAAAGTAAAATTGAAGCAGAAGAAATAGGAGTTGAGGCTAACGTTAAGCGCTCGAAACATTTGACTCATAGAGCGAAATGTTATTAATTATCCATGTTTTGGGTTATCAAATTCATTGAGTGGTGTGAATTAAATTTCGAAGAAGCATGAAATTCACGATGCAAATATTTGAATTAAGTACTTATTTCTTTGGAATTTTTGATGGTTTTGTAGTTTTTTCTATTTAGTTTTTGTATTTAGTTTTTCTGGGAAACGTTTATGTCTTATTGATAAAAAAGATTTTAAAACCTGTTTCTCTAAATTAATCACGATTTTTTTATTTCTTTTATTAAAATTAATTTTAATAAGTGCATAATTTTTAAATTCATAAATTTTTAGAATTAATTATGTCATTTTTCCTTGTGATTTTGACGATATTTGCGTGCAGGAAACTTTTTGTTGATATAGTTTTTAATTTTTTGTTTTTTTTTGGTTGTTGGTACTTTACGAATTTTAATCTCACTCATTAATTTCGCAATAATTTATTAAACTACGTTTTGAAAAAAATATAAAATATGCGATATTCCTAAACAAGTTTGTTAATTAATTTCAGTATTTTTTCTACAGTTTTCTAGAAATTTAGTTTTACTATTTAGTTTTTTGGAAATTTTTCTCGCTCGGAAGTTTTTCTTTACACAATAAACTTTCCGTCCTAAAATCTGCAAATAATTTCAAGAGTAATATAATTTTCTTTTATTTGCTTTATTAAATCATTTTATGATTATGTTTTGTGCGCCTCATTGGTAAGCGATATGATTATGGTTAAGGGATTCTATTAACATTATTGAAATAAAAAAAGCGAAAGAACTTTTGTATGCCTTTTAGACTTTTCTTGTAAGCTTTGCATTTGAATTTTCTTGTTTTGCATTTTTTGTTTATTGTGCAAGTTGTTTATTTTATGTTTGGAATGTATGCTTAAGTGCGATGTATAAAATCGCAAAGATACCAGAAGCACAAAATCCTTTAACGCTTAAAAAGACAAATATCTTCAAAATAAAACCTATAAGTTCCAAAGTTAAAAGAGAAATGTACGAAATTCAAAAAGGTAGAATAAGCTGCAATAAATAAAATAAAATTTAACAAACTGAAGAATTAAAAAATTGAATTATTAAAATATGAGAAGATAAAAACATGTTTTTTCAAGTATTAAATCCTACTAACTATCCCGTAAAAATAAATTTTAGAGATATAAAGAATTTGTATCTGGTTTGTCCTTGTTTGTAACTGCATTTGTAGGAAACAGGCGCCGAGGCTAACACCTGACGTCCTTTCAGAGAGAATAAAAGGACATACAAATCGCGTGAATTGCATACGTTGCTAGTCATCTTCACTAGTAACGCTGTGGTGGCGGTTCGCGGTGGTGATGGCGTTGCTGAAAATGCGAACGCGACTACTGCTACGCGACTATATGCGAACTACTGTGATATGGAGAGCAATAATAATAATTTTATTGTCTCGTAGGAAGGGAAAATTCAAAGATTTACGAGAATGAAAGCATTAAAATTTAAGCCAACCATAACTACAGCAGACAACGCGATGCAAGAACTCAACGAATAACAATAAAAAACAACAAAGTGCAAAAGCACAAAAAAAACACAATTTTAAGGAAAAGGCGTAACGATGTTAAAAAGGATTTTATATCCATCAATAAAAACAAATCCAACTTCACAGAAATAGGAGCGTGTTTTCTCGTGTTTCCTTTAAGAATGCCTCCTACACAAAAATACATATTGTAAAATTTCTAGAAGGCCCTTGGAGAAATTTATTTAGCCTTGAACACGCATTAACAAAAAATATATGCATGTATGCAATATATCATAATTTTTCTCATACAAAATTTGTCAGTGTTATCTGCATAAAAATCTATTTTGCCTTCAGGCAGCTGTTCAACATCGGTCCTTCGTTGAATCAACAACAGATAAGTCAGACTAAAGCAAACAGATTTTGTGAAAAATCGCCTATAACGATTGGGATAATACCATTGGTTAAGACATCCAACCTCAAACTCGGCTAAACTAAACCATCACATAAATTTCTCTGATTTTCGATTATTTTTTATGAGCTCAAACAAAATCCATATCGTGTCGTATAATCATCGAAATAACCATTTCATAGGAATCCTTTGAAAATATTGTAGATCCTCCTATGTAAAGATTGCGGTAATAAATAATGAAAGGATTAATCGTAAAAACGAGCGGTAAAGATTCAGAATATTTACAGAATCAGGGAACGTTTTCTTTAATATTTTTTGTATAATTCAATATCTTTCGACGTCAGTCGCGTCTAAACACATTGAAGCATATTTGCGTACGGTGGAGAAGTAGCTAAAGAGAAACTTATAAAAATAAATCTTGCCTCAGGAGCGTTATCAGCATCGCAATTATTCCATCGATACCATGTATATTTTTGGAACGATTGGAAACAAATTACATTCACAGACGACCAAATGGCAGTCAGAAATGTATGATGCATTGATGGATATTGCGGTGCCACTGCTGAGGATGCATTATTGTTGGCTTTCATCAGTTGTATACCTTCCATATGCTAAACTCCCTCGACAATTAAGAAAACAATTTTAATGTAAAATTATCGCATATACTAAAAGCCTATTTATCGAGAATATATTTGCGTTATTACATTAACTGTGGTACAAACAAAGCTAAAAAATGCCAGACACCAGTCTGTGTATTTTGGGAGCTAGTTGACTTATAGTGTTTTTTAAGAATGCGTCAACTTTTGTTAAAATTCTTGTAGCAGTTTATCTTCTTCCTTAAGCGTCTCTAAAGAATTTAGTTTTCTCCACCGAGAAACAAAAGTTATTTACCCATCGAGGTAATGACTATTTAAATATGAGCAGTATCGTCGGTCCTACTTCCTTTATTATTTGCAAAGATGAAAAAGTATATTACTTTTTTATTTGCATGTTGTTTTTTACTTTCCCCACCTCAACATGTCCCCGATCAAACACTCAGATACGTTACCGTAATATAATTTTTCTTTATTCTCTATTTACTTTACCTTTTGTCACATTCTCGCATTTTTTAAATCTTTACTGCCTTGAATAGATCAGAGCATTAAGTGAAGTGAAGCGAAGTAAAAAACGGCTACGTGACATCACAACAGTAAAAACATCAGCAACAAATATTTATAATGCAAAACAAATGCGCCGGTTGTCTGAAATATATTGCCATTACCAATCACTGAAGAGATTCCATCTATAGACATAATATAATAGATTCTCTTTGTATAAGATATACATAAGAAAAATAGAATGCACTAGCTTTCAACAATTGCTTCATAATTGTTTACTTTTCCTTTTAATGAGCGGGGTAGCAACTACTTCCTACTTGCGTCGGCCTTACTGAAAGGAACGTGCGATCGATAATCATTTTTTGATGACGTGTATTGAGAATCTATTGTATGGCAGTCAGTTCAAAATCTAAACACATTCTGGCACATAGAATGAGTAATTAAGAAACCACGAAACAAATCTGGTGGGATTTTGATTTTACGATTCCATTGGTTTAATCTTTGCCCTCGTAAAACATAATTGCCGAAGGCAAGATTATTTATACTCACACTAAAATTAGACGGTATATAAAATGGAATAACATTTAATGAGTAGCAAAAACTGAGGTTCTATACGACTCGCAGCCAAAAAACATTGGAGATGTTTAAATAAAAGTTTGTTTTCGCATAGAAAAGAAATAGGATTGGGAATAATAAAGTAGACTAAAAATAAGCTTAAAAATAATGAAGAAAGGAATAATAGTAAACACCCTGAAGTACAAAAGTGAAAGTGTTATTGGAAAGACGTTTATGATAATTGAATTGTGACTCTAAAAAAATTACATCTCCTGCCAGTAATATTTTGAAAACGACGTACTCGTAAGATTTTTTTTTGCAGAATTTAAGTGGCTGGGGCTTTAAATATCCAAGGTAAAACTTCTAAATTAAAATCACTAAACATAAAAAATGTCCATTCTCAAAGTACAAAAGATACAATTTTGTATTTTCTTTGAAAGTTATCAAAGAGCTCTATCATTGCAATAAACTTTTTATCCTCTAGTTTACTTTTGTATGTAAGGTGGCATCGTTTGGCAGTGCCATCGATTAAATCCCATTTGTCAGCAAAATCCTCTTAAACTCCGTGGGTTAATAATGTTAACAAAGTTCCGAATTAAATTGAAACAAAAAATTCAGTTATAAAAATCCGATAGGAATTCTCAATATTTTCATTATTTATTTTCTACTTATCTAATCCATCTATCTATCCGTTTATCATCTATTCATCAATTCGTTCTTTATTAGTTTATCCAATACTTTAGCGTGCCAAATTGTTTATTCAGATCTTTAGTATAATTGCGGTTTCTTGAGTTTATTGGAAATCGATGGGAAAAACGAGGAAAAAATTATTGAATAGAATTGTTCAAAATGAATGTGAGCATACTCGTATGCGTATACATACGTGTTTCACCATATTTAAGCGCGTATGCATATAAATTTTTTTTGAAAATTTTGTTTTGAGGGATAGGTACTCACAGAATGCTATTCACTCTTTTCAAACATTGATATTATTTATATGTTTTGTTTCTGTTTTTAAGTTTCTGTTATCTTTAAGTTATTCACAGAGATAAATAGAGATGGTCGGGCCTTTATAATATTTTTTTAGAATTATTAGCACATCTTCCTTTGTTGAGCCTTTTTTAAAAGGCGGACGCTATTCACCGCGCGTAATGCGTTCCGTTTCCTTTGTTTTGTTTGCTAAGGGGTCATTGAACCGAACTCTAGGAACGAAAGTGCACAAGAGAGATGGAGATTTGTCTTCAGAAAAGGTGTAAGGTTTAACTGACATATTGTAATTATTTTCCATCGTACAGTACAGTCTCTTTTGTCTTATTCCTAACAAGGTATTTATTAAATTTTCAAGTTAACAAAGTTGTCCAAATTAATAGTAATTGAAAAATATTTTGGTTCCGAAAACATGGTCTAATTCCCGAATAAAGAACCCGCTATGCAAATTTTGAATATTTTTTCCTTTCAACTTTAAAAAGCCATCAATTAATGCTCAATTTTTTATTTTAATGTATAGAAATTTTTTGTGTACTCCATAAAACATTCTACTGAATACTTAGAGATGAATTTTGTAAGAATCAAATTAGAATTGCGGATCTAATTTGAAGAAACTTAAAATTGAAAATTTTGCATTTTTTCAAGCAATAATTCTACTTAGTCGATTGATATTTTTTGTACCCAAAGAATAAGCAATTTATATCTATTTCTTGTATCTCGAGACATTCAAATTGTTAACACTTTAGGCCTTCATTTTTTGGAATGGAAAATTTGATTTGGTTATTGTGTCGTGCAATTTATATTAATTAATAAAATATATCTTCTATGATTTGACATGTTTTCAATAATGCAAAGAAAAACTTATACAAACTTCAAACAAAATCGAAATAAATCAAAAGTAGCAAATTTGTCAAGAGTATTAAACAAAATCAACCCTAAAAGTGTTTGCAGGTAATGCTTCTTTGTAAAAAATGGAGGATTATGTTGATCTCATTAATGAAAATATATATAACCTTCAATTTTATAGATCTTGTGGTATGACCTCTACAGGAAAATATGGATGAAACAAAAATTTCCGAGAACATTAGTGGGATCTCTCCCACTGCGCTTTGTTAGGGAGGAGGGACTATAAACTAGAATAATTTAAACTTCAATAAATTTCGACATCTATTTTCTAAAAACACTTAACCGAAACTAAATCAATAAAAAAAAGATTTTTATTAAATTTAGAACTTTTAAATTAATATTTTATTAGTATTTTCAAAATTATTTTTATTAGTGTTTTTGTGTATTGTTTGGTTTTTCTTTTTTGTCATGGGTCGAAATGGTATGAGCTTGGGGCATACAATTCCATCAATCATTGGCTAAACAAAGATCATGGTTAACGTCGAACACTCAAATTGTATGGAATGGGTAGAAGATTATCGATTAGCTCGCTGACAACAGCTCGTATATATTTTAAAGTATCTTTCATTGTTTTATGTCAGCGCTCTGCAACAGAACCCTCATTTCATTGGGATTTTTTTCTTATTACTCTCCTCTCTCTCCTTCGCCCAATTTTCCATTGATTCCATTTACAACGATTGAGAAACTTGACCCGTCGATAATGGTTCAATAGCTTAGCCAGCTGTTGCCTGATGTTCTTGTTTTTGCTTTCTACTACGTCCTGTGGAAATCATTCGGTTTGAAAGGGTCGAAAAGGTGTAATGATTGACGCGAAGAATCGTAAACCATTCAAAATGTGTCTTCTTTTACACATTACTTGTTTTTGCTGTTGTCAACGTTGTTGTTGTTGTCGTCATCGTCATATTCTTAAAAACATCAAATGCATTTCTTATGTATGCGAAGACTAAAATAAATTACGAAATCTTAAACAAAACTCAAACACCGAAATGAAATCAGATGAAGTTAGAGAAAACAGAGGAGTAAAGCGAGTATTTGAGAAGAAAAGAAACACGTGGAGCCAATGTTTATTTCAACTGTTAATCGTTTCCACTGTATGCTGTTGTGGTTGTGGTTTTTGTTGCCGTTCTTGTCATTACTCTTCTTTGTGCCTTTATTTTATTTGGATAGGCTGTCAATATCTGTTCTGTTGTTTATCTGTGAGCTCGCACGTTCCCTTGAAACGTATTAACGCGTGCCCAACAGATCCATTGAATCGTTGAACGTTATTCGTCATTATATGTCCATGCTATAGCACAGTAAACTTTCTTGCCCAATCGAAAGATGACGATCAGGAAGGTTGTCGGTGTTACTTTTAGAACTTTCCGACAACTACGATGATGATGATCATGGTCCAGCAGTTCTCTTTAACAAAAGAACGTTTTGTTTGTAAGGTGTAAATAATAATCTTCAATATTTCCTCCAGGCAAACATTCAAATGTGTTCTGTGTTCGGTTTTAAATAACACATTAAGGAAAAAAACAAACACGAAAACAAAAGCCTACAAAACATCGAACAATCCATGTAAAACGTTTTGTTGTCTGTCAGTTTTGTTACCTTAAGCTGTCAATAATGATCGGAAGGCTTTTGTAATTGGAGGCAAACACTGCTGAAAGAATATCACAATACTTTTTTCAATGACTTTTGTACCACTAATTGGAATTTATTATTTCGAAAGATTAAAGTTTATTTTCTGTAATTGATTAACCTGAAGTGAAAGAATTAATGAATGACGAAATTAATTATAGCTCATCATTAGAGTGATATCGTTTCCTTTTTTAATTTAGTGATGAATTAGTTGTCGAAGTCTTATCGAATGTATAAATCATTACAAGGTATATAAAAGGATATCCAAATAAGTAACTCATTACTCGCTTATTCTTTATGTTTTATAGCTTATTTCAGAACTAAATTTATAATTCCATATAAGGATTTACGTGTAATTGAATTGGATGAGAATTCAAGCTTTTTGATAAATTTTATTCAGACTTTAAATGCATTTAATAAAGCAAATGCTACTTAAAAATTACATTAATATTGCTAATAATTTCTTGAACTTTTGTTTCTCAAATTCCTTTTATTTTTTTATATAAAAGGGTGAAATGATTATAAAACCACAAGAGTTATAATACCTCAATAAAATTGTAATCAAACTAAGCTCTATGACTTTTTTCCTTTGAAAATATTCTTTTTTCTTTTACGTTATTCCTCTTTCAAGAATACAGACCATAAAGTATCCTGAAATGGTTAAAACCAATTAAAAAAAAGCTATTAAAACCAACAATAAAAAGCCCAATAAAACATTTATGATTGTAAAAATGTTAATGTAGTTCATTTTATTTAGTTGTTGCAATTGGTTTGGTTTGAACTAAATGTATCGTCGATTACGAAGAGATTAATTAACGAAAAGAAGAAAATTTCGATTTTAGTTTTCAATGTTCAAAATTTTGTTTTATCAACGTTGGAAATTGTGTAGCCATTGTTGCATTGCTGCATGGTTATTGTTGTATTGTTATAAGTTATTGTTGTATTGTTGCATTATTAATTTTACTCTAAAATGTTAAATTAATGTATTTTCTTGTAAAAGATCTTTCGAAAAATATGCAGTACGATATTTTATAATACAATTTGAAAGAATAATTCATGTACATGTATTTATAAAAGGGAGGAATGCAGTAAAATAGTTTCCGAGAAAGGCTGGATTAATAAATTTTGGATAAAAACGAATTATTGCCCTTCCCAATAATTTCCATGCCTTTCAAGTCAACAAGTTTCTCATGCAAAAATGCTGAATTTCTGTACTAAGCCAAACTGTTGCAAATTATTTTTCAGGAAAATTTTTCAGGAAAATTATTTAATTATGTTTCTAAAATGTTTGAAACTAGTTTCCGATAGTTTTATTTTTGAAGTTTTTGTTGGTGGGTAAATGGTTTTCCAAAGATAAGATTAAACAATATATACCCATCTCTATTCTTCTGATTCTTCTCTTCCTTCACGTTCTTATGTTGGTACACTTTACGGTAAAGTCAACACTTCCATGAGCATCCTTAAATAATCCTTAGCTCAATGATTGTTTAAGGCTTCCTTCTCAACGTCACATGCCGTGCGTTAATTAAGCTCGTGGTAATTAACTGTATTGAGATAAACGTTATAATTTAATCTTTAGTTTAGTTGCTCGTCGCGTCGTGATTGTGATATTGCCCTCATTTATTTATACGTACACATAAATAAATATTAAAGTGCCTAAATATGTGTCGCATGTTCTCATGAGTGCAATATAGAGAATGCATATAAGAATTGTGGGCGGTTCGCCCCAGGTTTTAGAAAAATGTTTTTAATTTGCAACATGTTTTGTTTTTAGGAATACGATATTTTTTAATTGCGACTAATTGATCTATAATCTATAATCTGTTCATAACAAATTCATGTGGATATCTCTTTCCGTTCGGCTGTAATCGTGATTTCTGCAGACAGACAGATAGACAGACAAACAGACGAGCACAGTCAAGTCAACTAAGGAGGCCATTCTGAGAAAGAATATATATATTTTTGACAAGCGGAAGAAATAAGTGAATATTCTTTTTCCAAGTCTTGACATATTATGTCATGCGTCACGGACCCAAGCTACCTACTTACAAACATACGTATGTGTATACATGTCACACCCCAAACAGAAAGTGTTATTATCTGTGTCAAATTTCATCTTGATAATGATTGACAGATCAATAAAGCGGAATTGTCTTAACATCTTGTAGCATTATTTGTGTTCGGATTACTCTGAAAATGCTATAAAATATTTGAGGGTCACAATCATTGAAATATTATTTTATATATTACTTATCATTTCGGTTGAGTAAAACAGATCGAAGGTTACAAAGTGATGTCGGATAATAATGATAATTATTTAGGGAAACTCGATTGTTTTCAATTAAAGAAGTATTCATTTAAATTTTATAATTATATTTGTAATAATCTCTTTTGTTTTTTCAGTCATATCCAGTATTGATTTTTGGAACGATATTTGTGTGATTTCATAAAGGAATTAAATTTGATCGGATAAAATAATAGACGGTCATATAATGATTATGACACTAGAAATTTAATGTAATTTCTTCATTTATATAAAGGGCCATTGGATAGAGTTCTGTGCGTAAGTGAGGTGAGTGCCATAACAATAACAATTTGATCTTAAACATCTCTGTATAAGATTTAAATTATTTTCTTGAAAAAATTTTATGATTTTTTCATCAGTCGTTAGGCGTTTTGGTTGTGCGTTTACCTGATGATCTTTTTAGATTTAGATGATGATTACAAGAAGGACACGTGCACAAACAAAGAAAAAAAACCGAATATTACCAGATTTGAGACCGCTCAAAAGTTATTAAGGAGGAAGCAATTGCTTTCTTGTTTCCATATTTCATGATTCATGCTTCGCCCGAAAGCCCAAAAATCTACATTATTTTTCGATGAATAGAAATCCACCCATAGGAAGTGGGGTGGGGGTGAATCCCTATATTTTGTGAGTAGCTCATCATTTAAAGGCATATTCATTTTACCTCCTCGCATTTAGCATCATACTAACGAAAAAAATGAAATAGATAGGTGTAGGGCACGCTTATTTTTATTGTATCCCCGAGACATGTTCTCAATATAATTACCATAACAATTCTGAAGAAATTAGCAGTTCAAAAAATAAAAATCTGACACCTTTTCATCGATTCTTTGTGTTTATGATTCATCTGTATATTTATCTTAACGAAGTAACATAAATCTGCGACTGTAGTAAATTTTATTTTCAAGGCTCGCGGTGTAGGTTTATTGGTAAAATGAATAGGCCCGCTTTTGCGTTCTGTTTGCGTGTTGTACGCTTTTGCTCAGACTCGCGATTGTATTGATTTTCAACACTTCGGCTAAGGTCTTGGCTTAATTTATAAAGGGATAAGTTTGGATTTGAAAAGGTATGATTGTATGTCTAGGCTTTCCCTGGCCGTGTGGTAAAAAGGCTGGATGAGCAAATCGGATGCGATGGCTGGTGGTAGTTCAACAAATTGGCATGAAAACATTGGCAGGAATGACTTGAAAGAAGGGAATGATTTGAGGAAGGAAAAAAAGGATGGAAAGAAGAAACGATGGAAGAAAGGAAAGAAGCCCGTTTTGCTAGAAAATGTTCAGACGACGGTTCAGCACAAAATTTAAAATGTCCGAATCGAATCGAACTGAGACGAGGGTACCAAGTGAATTCTTGAGTGTCGTAAATTGAGTGAGTATTCGTTCTCAAAATATTTGCAGGATTGTTATGAATCATCAACACATCATTAAACTCTTGCACAATTTTCATGATTCCTTTAAAACAATTTTTAGGCTAATGTTGCCCCAACGTTCCACCCTTGTTGTTTTAATATTGAACTGAAAAAAGACGAACCTGAGTCGAGATATCGAATTTTATTTTCCGACACTGAAAGTGCTCTTGTTGTTCGCTACCATTCAGGTGTATATCTTAGGGATAGATTATTCAAGCGTTGTGCAAGGGGTTAATAACAAACAAGATAATGATCCTGCTGCTAATGAAGATCTTAATGGCGATTGTGTTTTATGGCGATTGTGTTTATCATAGCAATGGTAGGGTAGAGAGGGATACGGATGCAAAAATTATGGCAGTATTACTTTCCGAATCGTTGCGTCCAACCGAAATCTTTGGCACGCAGCAATTCCACTATCCACAACGGCACCGTTGTTCGTCTTCATGGATCGTCGGGAATGGTATGGTAAATGCGTTATGACTATTTTCTGTGGATATCTATGTACTCCAATTTGGCTTCTAGTTTCAGGTCAATTGCAGTCGAATCACGCATGCGTGACTGAGTGTAGCTGAAAAGCAAATAATCCCACCGAAGCTCATAGAGCTCGAGTAGCTGTCGACAATGCTGATTTATAGCTGCAATCATAAGTGTGGGTTTAAAATTGATTCCACTTTTTTAAAGCGTTAAATTGGTGAGAAACACTACTATGTGTGTAACAATATAATGACAATGGCAATGGTTGGCGCAATAGGAACGTGCCTTAGTCTTTTTTAACTTGAAACGTAGTGCGCTTTTATTGATGAATGATCGCTTGAGGTAACTTTCCAGGTTATACCATCTCGGTTCGAATGAATTCTGACGACTAGTGCGATGGTGTTAATCACTTAAGGTGCCTTGATTGCACAATCGAGGAAGGACCAGGAAAAGGTAAAGTTATCAACAGATAACATCAGCAGCAACAGTGAAACCATCGATTTCTAAAACCTGATAAAACATAATTTCTCATTTTAGCTTTCTCGTTAATTTTAATTTCGTACGAAATGTTTTTGTGGAAGAAATGTACGAAATCTTATTAAAATCAGATCGTTGGATCAGACGTTAAAATTTTTTTTGGATCCCTGAGTCTTTGTCTTTGCGGTATCATATCTCATGATAAATAATAATATTATGCTACGTTGTCGGAACAGTCGCGATTAATAATTACTGACAGGAAACAATTAACAGTTTATTGCCGGGAAACCTTCTGAGCTCTCCACATACTTCTAGACTATTAAAGAGACCAACAACACCAACATCTAATAAATTGCTAACTTTAAGTCTCTGGCATGGGAGCCAAAGAGGAATCTCGCTGAGAGTGAGAAGTCTTCATGGGGAGGTATGTGAACTGTTTGAGAAGCAATTTGTTTTTTATCCGGTAATAAAATTACTCTGGTGCTAATAATTCATGCACTAGTCCCAAATGGTAAGTATTGTTCCTGGTGGTTCGACGATGTGGCGCTGCTGTGTAGTGCATTGATTGGCGGTGCATTCTGTTGGTTGAGGAGACTGTCATCAAACTTTAAAAGACGGTGCCTGCAATTGTCTCTAACTATTTCAGCCCATTGTACTCCAAGTCGCCGCAAACAGCCTTGAGTTTGGTCGTCGACGCTTGTGTCGATGCTTCTTCTATTACTGTTATTGTCGGTGATTCGACAAAGGGCAGCAAATTATAAGGCCGGCAGCTAACGTTGTATTGGTTGCTGCTCGGCTACTGGCTACTGAATTATCTTTTATTAGCTTGATAGCGATGACGCTGCTGGTACCCATGCCGATGTTGATCGTTATGATAGCGTTCGCGATTAATGAAAGAATGGCTAATTACGAGGAGGCTAATCGTACTGAAGATGACTAGCAAGCCGTAGGAGCTAACCCAATATAATATTGTTATGGTGTCTACAACGTTCTAGTAGATGCTGAGGATCTTCGTGGTTAAAATATTTTGCGTCAATTAAATGCATGCCGCAAAATGAAACCAAATGAAAGGGCAAGACTTAGTCCTTGCAGAATATTTTCCATGATTCTTTCCATATTGTTTTACTATTACAAAATGGATCCGGGGTGTTAAATTACGGTAAGCGGCCTTACGTGCTGGGCACGTAATCGTAAAGTAGGTGTGAACAGTATACTTTATCAGGCAGACATTAAACTTTCGCGTAAGACCGTTAATTAATTGTGAATAGTTTATTCGACTCCATCGTTTTAATTCCATTATTTCGACAATCTTAAATTTCTTCTTCTTTATTCGCGTTTTCTCTGTGTTAAAATGCCAAAGAAGCCAAAATGTCACAAAAGATTGGCAAGTTTCTATTTTATTTTAACTTTCTGTTCGATATCATGTTATTGAATTTCAGTTGTGAGATTACTTTAAATCATCTTGCATAATTTTTTAAAAAAATTCAAATTTGAAGGTGAAAAAAGAATACATTAAAATTCAAGAAGGATTTCCTTTAATTTTGAGCGGCTCAAACGCAATGAAATAATAGTGTCTGGTTTAAATATTATCAACAGCAGATTAACATTAACGTAGAATTTATGTCGCTGATAGTGTGCAGAAAAGAGAACGAAAAATACAACGAAATTCAACGAAAAATACCAATTCAAAACATCTCTGTTATCTCTCCGAGTGTTACGTTGTCTGTTATGTTCTTTAAAGTGTCTAACATAGGGCTAAGAGAATTCAAAGGAAAGAGATCTATAAACCTAAGAGAAATCCTATCCATCTACTGTTCAAATTTCTCTCTTTTATAAAACACTAACCGAATAATCGAACGTGCTCCAATTGCAGAAATATAATAGCAGAGATCAGAGCGGCATTATATTAATTGCTACGACCCTGGTTCAGCTATTTATGCTGATAACTCGACACTTATTTCTGCTATTTATGCTGCTGTTATCGGTGCAGTCTGCTTTCGTGGCATTTGACTCGACTACTGAGTTCCTTCTTCGGTGTCGGCATCGTTGGAGAAACCTTTACCGTCTACCATATGCGCACAACTGGTTTCTGTGCGATTCTTTGACTTTTAGTATAATCGCGAGCTCTCGAACGTGTGGACGCTGGAAGTAAATGTGGCTTTGTTTACGGATTTAGTTATTATTAGCGAAAGTTAATTACTCGCTGTAAATCGTTAATTTCGTTTCTATAATGGTTTTGATATAAGCATCAGCACGTGCCTCTTGATGTATTTACAAGAAAAAAATTGTGAAAATGCATATCGGTATTGCATTTGATAAGAAGGATCGGACAAACATTGCAATGTTCCTTGACCAATTTATATAAAATCTTTTTTTCATAAATTCCATTGGATAAGCTGTTATTATTATTGGGCCTGATTGAGGCAAATTAGTTTCCTAAGTTAAAATGGAGTCAATGGAAAATTCAAAAGGGGGCTTACTACACGCATAACGAAACGAATGGAAAAGCTGCGACGCTGGCTGAATTTGTAAGATTTCTGCTTATCAACAAGCTGTCGAAGCAGAGAAAAATTACGGGAAACACAAAAGGGGAACAAAGAACGCTTTCGTTTCGTTTTGTACAATAATGACCCAGATCTTACACATAAAGCGAAGTCTATAATATATCAAAATTTAGATTGAAGAGGAATGGAGAGGGGAGGGATGCAATGTTTCTCAGCGATCATCGAAATATGATAAATTTCATAAAAGTCAGATTTCTGATAATCATCGCGAATTATACATTGAATATTGTAGTGTTAGATATCAAAACCAAATGTAAGCACTTCAAAATCCAGGACGGCCGTTAAATAACGTTAAGGAAAAGTTCTCATGAACTTATTTTTGCGAAGAAGTTTAAATGATAAATAATTTTTCGAAATTAAAAGAAAGTTGAAATATTTCAAGAAAATTCATTCACCTAAAAGCGATGCATTATATGATGCATTATTATGATTATAATAATTTGAAATTATGATGAACCAATTGTGCAAAATTAGCTTAACAGTACCAGTATTTAACTACATGTGATCAAACATCGTAAAATATTTGCTAACTCTTGAAAATTGTCGTGATAGGAACGTAATTCCATTGTATTGTTTTTCTTACCTCTAGCTCTTTACTCCTTTCTTCTTGATAATTTCTATTTTTCTTTCGTTGGTTGGTTGGCTTTTACTGCAGTTAGTGGGTACCAGTACAAATCAGAAAACTTTTAATTTATTGGGGGCTAATTTACATGGGGGCCAAATGCCAGGCCAATCTTTTATAATCAATAAAAGATCGGTCAATCAATCGACTAAAGCAATAATAATTTCTGTAATAAAATAGAGGGAAAAAGTCAAGTCCCCATTTTTAACAATCTATAACTAAAGTCAAAAATAAATGGAAAACTATGACTATAATACTTCTAAATGATTCGATTATTGGCTTCTCCTTTTTAAGTAATCATAGTTTCATAAGCCATAAAATGTTTTCCATAAAACTTCACACTCGTTTGGATTACATTGTGGTAAATAAGCAGGTTGGATAATTATTCTTACCACAAATACTGGCAATATAACTGAATCATTCAAGTGGGGTGGGATAATTATATTCGTATTTTTCCCATCAGAAATGGGAAAATTTGGGACTAAAATCACTAACACCCACCTTTGTCATATAAAATTGCAGTTGCTCCGAAAAAAAGTATCGTACAAGTTTAATTAAAACTTTTCCAATTCTAAAAATAGATTTCAAAATAACGGTATTAGTGCAGCTTTAGTGGTATATGCTGTTGTCAGTTTGTTGTGCGCAATAAACTCAATACAATTAACGACACTAAAATTTTGAATTATCATAATTGTTTTACTACTAATCAAAATCGTGTAAATATAATTTCAATTGACAGAATATTTCACTAATTACAATTCACATATTTACGTATACAATCAAATATACAACCCACACACAAACACCTACATTTATAATTCATTCATTTATATATGCGAATATGAAATGACGCCAAGCTAGGAAGCATCGCAAGAGTAAATCAATGAGTTCTCCACCGCTAGGCAGGTAACTGTTTGTTTGAAGTACGCTTAGAAACGGTATACTATGATCATCATCAGCCTCATCTGGCTTAAAGCATGAGGTTTGAAAACAATTTATAATATTTTTTTGCATTTACAAAACCGTTATCAACCTTAATGCCGCAACGCAATCAACAGTAATTGACTGACAGTTAAACAGACAAACCGATTTGTTCATAAAACGGATATATAATGGTTTTCTATTATACATAGTTAGGCACCTGTTTGTGCGCATATATTAATCAGAATGTGTCCATGATAGACAGAGACCGGCAATTCGACAGTGAGTGAGCGTGATATTCTTCCAATAAAATTAAATTGGACAAAAACTTGCCAAGGAATAATGAAAAAGTGGATGCGATGCATTTGCTAGCACTTTAGGAAAGCGAAAGCCTGTTTATTAGACCGATGTACGGAGTTCATTTTAATCGATTACTCACAACAAAATAGTAAAACGTTGGTCTAATCATTCTATCATAAAATAATATGGCCTCTTCTTGAGGTAGGAATATAAAAATGATATATAAATACAGTTATACACGCGCTGTCTCTGGTTTCGTTGTTCACTGATACTCAGATTATTCTTAACGAACAAATGAAGTAAGAACCTCTTTAACTCAAAGAGATAAATGAACATTTAAGATCCATTTCCGGGACCATTAAATTGGATACTGTTCTTATTTGTTATATTATACGACTTCTACTGAGACAAGTTTGTAGTATTAGGAAAATAATGCCACACCGTTTCTCAAATATCAGTGTTACATAATATCCTTGTAGATGCAAATGCTAAGAGAATCTATTTAAATTTCGAATTCAAAAAAGCATTCAATAGAATATTTTATAATTACTGAAAATGTCAACAAACAGCAAATATATCTAAAAAATGTCAGTAACTGAAATGTTTTGCGAATACCTAAGGATTAAGTCGAATGGTATATGCAATAATAGTGTAAATATTTTATTCGTGTATGTATTCCATTCAAATTGGGTCTTATTCATCCGCAAAAACTTGTATCAATTTTTTGATATTGTAAATAAATTCTTGGCTTTTCAAAAATTTATATTCTGCACTAACTTGTTTCCGTTTTGTGTGGTATAAATTTTTTCACATATTTATGTAAATATTTGTAAATATATTCGCAAAATAATCTCTGCTGAAAAAACGGTGTTATTGAAATACATTTTTTTGGAAGGGGTTAAATTTTTTACCAAATAGAAACCCAATTTCATCCTGACTTTAGTTTCCGGTGCGTTCAGGGTTTATCGGCACTAATTAATGTTTTCATAAAAAAGGAAAAAATCCACAAAAAAACAATATATAGTATATATTAATGCCGAACTTAATTATGTATGAATTTCATTTAAATATAAAAAATCTTTTTTTTTTTGTCAAATGGGCTTCACTAAAGCGTTTGTTTGGTTTTCGTTAATCCATTTTTATCTCCTTTTCAAATTCTACTTTTAACCACTAGTAAACCTTTGAAATAAATAAATAAGAATTGATTACAAGTTAATGAATGGAAAAATTGTAAAAAATTAATGAATGGAAAAATTGTATGAAATCGTTTTTAAATTCCTCAATAATGGAAGAGAAATTATGTGTAATAAACTACCCGAAATAAATAAACACAATAATTTTTTTACGATTGGGTCCATTAAGTGAATATTTTAATGAAATTCAGCGGCAAACCAAGATGCTAACATCGGCCTGACCTAAGTTCATATACCCTGCGTTCGTAATTGAATTTTTGGTTTAAATCTGATATCCACTGAGCACGACACGCCTCTTTCAATATTAATGTACCCTGCTCTCGGATAAATTACGAGTAGATCTGCTAACTCAACTTAAACACAACGTGACTGAAGGACAACTTGAATGAAGGAGGGAAAGATAGAGAGAGATAGAGAAAGGAGAACAACGACGGACAGAGTGCAGGCAAGATTGAGAGGCACAGACAGAGAGAAAAATGGCATAGACAGAGATGTGAAAGAAGATCGGTGATTGAGATTAACTGCAATAAGTTGTAATCGTTTAACAATTGTTTAGTACTACTACTACTACTACTACTACTGTAAATTTCTTGCCTTTCTATTGATCGTTGCGGTTCTTGTAATGTATCGCTTACGTTGTCGTTCTTGTTGGTGTCAAGTTTTTATGCTGCGAATCTTTAATGATATTTACCAAATATCAGTAATCATAGCCGTCATCACAGCTGCTACACGACAGTTATTACAGTGAAAAGCAACACAATAGCAAAAGCAATTTACGGACTATTTTTAAATGTTAGCAGAGCATACTACTACAACAATCGGTCATTGTCATATCCCTCTCACACTTTTCCCCTTCTTTCTTGATCTTTTTTTTTAATATGAATATCATGAGGCCGTCGTGATGAGAACTAGTGCGTACAATCAACACACGCATTTAGCGCACAACAACAACATCACGCACTAAGCATACCAATATTGGTAACATGAGTGGGGTTGGTTTTGTAAATAATCGTATTAATGCGATGGAATGGGAGGAAAAAAGGCAAGGAATGTGCGTGATCTGAATATGAATTTTGATTGCCTTCCAAAAATATGTCTCGGATTTTTTTCTGATATTATTGTTGCAAACTGTCATTGAGCTTGTTGCTTAGACCTCAAGAAAACAAAATGACGGGAATTTTAGATTTTTTCAATTTTCTCCTAAAAAGTTTTATTTTTACTTTTTGTATCTCACACCCAAGGGGAAAAGGGTATGTTTAACATCCGTTGCTCCGTTGTTCCGTTTGTAACACATTAAAGAAGGCAAGTTTTGTAACACATTAAAGAGTATAAATATTCTTGCTCAGAATTGCTCACTGAGTTGATTTAGCCATGTCCTTCGGTTTGTCTGTTTGTTTAGCGCATGCAAACAAAAAGTAATTAATACCATTGGAATAACCTTTCTTTCGTATCGATAAGAATTTTTATAAGTCTTCTGTTGGAATATGACTATGGTGTTTACTAAATTGGTTCTAGTTATAAAGGTTGAGTCTAGCCATGACATTCTCATTATATATGATTGGATTTTAAAGTGATTAATTAATTATTCTAGAATGAATAAATCGGTCGGCTTAATAAATTAGTAACTGCTTATGATGTATGATTTTTTAGTTTCATTAAATATTCATTAGAAATTGCCGATTATCAAAACATTTTCCATTACATTTCTTATTAAATCATCGTCATAATTGACTTATTTTGTTTTTTGAAAATAGAGAGTTTCATGTGTCGCGGACATGAAAAAAATTTTATTGATTTTATTTTGTATATAAATAATTATATTGACAAAATTAATTGCAATAAAAATATTTTTTTATCAAAACAGTAAAATCGATTTAGTTTTCGGTTATGGTAGAAATACGTGAGATCAACAAAGTTATGAAAACATTAGGTTTTTTAAAAAGATTAATCAGAAAAATTAATTTTCGTTATCAAAGGAAACGAGGAAAACAAATGCTTGAGGGAAACAAAGTGTTGCGGTATTACCAACAATCTAAGATAGATTGAGACATTCCAAAGAAAATATTATTCCTGGTGTCTATTGCTGAAGCCGTTGGTTATGGCACATTGCTGGCGAGGATACCAGGCTGCCAGCAATGCTAACCATTTGTATGAACCATTGCTAGAAAAGACAAACATTAGAAAATCTTAACAGTTTTTTGAAAAAGAAAGCCGCTGACGAATTCGCAGTAGTGAAAGTCTAAACAATTTTATCAAATAGCTTCAGTCATTACAAATATGCTGATGCAAAATGTAATTCTTTTGCCAAATGAAAAAAAGAAAAACATGTATTTTTTTGTAGAAAATTTTGTATTATAAAAGCAAGAGCTCGAAATTTTTTTACAATTTATAATATTTAATTATACGGTAAGAATTTATTTCCTTTTACTTTATCCCAGAATCTATTTTTTTAAAGAAAGGACAATTTAATGTGTGCATTCCTCTTAAATGTATGAAGAGAAGCGCATAGTTACAGTCACAGAAAACATATTTATATATTATATTCACTCAACTTTCAATTAACAATTAGGTAGAGCATTTGTTTGAGCTTTAAATGTAGCTGTTGTTATTGTTGGCTACATATAGTTATTTATAAATCTATGAAAAAGTAAAAAATACAAACCTCATTTCATCGCTTTTCCATTGGTTTCAAATATATTCAATCAATTTGATTTGATTCATTGATTCTAGTGAAATTAGTACTATTAGAATGTTGTCGACGTCGGCTTTCAGTAGCCCCACTTCTCTTTACAATGACTATCTAAAGCATACGCTCGCATGGGTATTCTAATATGAAATATATTATTTTCACTTAAATTTTCGATTTATTTGAATTTCTATTTAATTTTTTAGTGTCACCGGCATTGTTGGCAATGATGATGCGTCGGTAAAGGACAATTTATGACTTTGCTTATGGCGTGATTCATGTGTGATAATATCTTGTTTTAAATTTGACTTTGGCAATATGAATGGTAAAATGTACAGTCTGTTATTAAATTAATTATGTAAATTATCTTAATCTATTGAAATTATCTCTTAAAAATTTAAATTATTCTTGCATCGTTATGACTTTGCTTTGAGTGCGTTTTATATCCGGTAAATTAAAAACATTGAATTTATGTGATAAACTGTTTTTAAGATATCAAAATAAATAGCTGTATATAACATATATATTTTACGTTCTATTATATACTTGTGAAATTATCAATATAAAACAAAAAAATATGATAATTGTTTAAAATAAATTTCCGAACCTCGAACGATTGCTGTCCACGGTAGTCCACAAAGTATTATATCTTGTGGAATGCATATATCATGAATAAAATTTAAAGAAAATAAAAGAATTGGTTTTTCAATTGAATATTTGAAAAAGGTAAGAAACTTAAAAATTTTTAGCAACCAATTTTTAATACTGCAGTTTAAGCGGAAATATGTTGCTTTAATGCAGGTCTTTAAATCTTTCTAAATAAAAAGAATAGAAATTTGTATAAACTGAAAATCCATTACAACACCAAGACAATTAGGAAAAACAATCCCTACAAATGACCAGCTCAAATTGAAATTATTAATAAATTTGTGTAAAAGATAAATTAGAAAAGCAAAGAAAAGAGAAAAATTTACAAAAAATTACATAAGTCCGATTTGTTTTCTATATCAATTTGAATATTTTATTCTTGCAGAGAACTTTCATAGCTCGAAACGAAAGGACCAAGTTGCGGTCCGTAAATAATTCTGTTCTAAAAGTTTCGCTAGAAAATCGCTTAAGTTTTCTCTCGTTACAAATGTTTTCGAATGAATAACAATTAACAATGTTTAAATTTTAATTTTGTAATTCGAAATGGGGAAACTTTTTCACAAGCAACGTTGTGGGGCAGACGGTGCGCCATCGAACTTTACGCTGTCTGTTGGCAATCGGAAAGCGTAATTGATTCGACCAACTCATTGCACTCGTAATTTAACATCATACGTACATAGTGACGTCTTTATTTACGTATCACGACTGAATTTCTATTTGTTTTCACTGATGCTGCTTCTGATTCTTGGTGTTACTCCTGAGGCTTTTGGTATTTATCTGTAGTTTTAATTCATTTTACTTATATTACTTTTTTAGTTTCAAAAAACAAGAACCTTTTTCTTTGTTTGTAGGGGTCGTAAAAGCGACCGATAGGATGCAAGAGCATTTAATTGGTTTTGGTTGATTTACCCAAACGGTTGGTTGGTTTTCCGGCTTTTCAACTGGCTGGTCAAAAGCACGGTCTTCGTCCCGTGCTTTCTCTTCACAGTTTCGTTCAGTCGCCATTGAAATTATTATATTGCTCTGAAATTTCAACTGAAATTATTTTGCACCGAGCTAAACTTTGCCTCCGACCGAACTCTGTGTCTCGTCGTATCGAAATCTGGCACTGAATCGAGGCAGCGGTCTGAAGTGTTTAAAGCGAATTTTTTGCAAAGTATGCAAATCATTGAGGAAATTTGAAAAGTGTTTCAACTAGAAAAGCTAGTGGTTGGCCATTGCAAAAATTAAGCAGGACAAAAAATGTGCGAAAGAGAGAGAAAGAGTCCTGTGGAATTCCCAATTTTGATGTTGTGGCAAGAAACAGCGGGAAACATTGACATTATGACACGCTGAAAATGGGCGGGCGAACAACATTTTTACCGACTAAGAAATTCTAATTTAATTCTGTCTCAAAATTGTTGTGCGACCAGTTTTCAAAATCCAATCTGAAACCTCTTTTGTGGTCTACCATTTAATTTTGGACGTGTTTTCGCTGCAGTGATTCTCAGACGGTGCGCTAGCACCATAAAGGAACACCGTGCGCGGATGTCATTGAATTATGGAGAGCATATTTAGCTTTGAACTTTTTTTGAAGTAACGTAAAGACCACACAGAGATAATTAGGTTTAATGCTATTCACACTCGTGCCGGTGGAGTATGCTTGATTACTAGTTTCGAACAAAAACTTGTGTACAATTAATTGTGGTTGTCTTTTATACCGGTGTGCCGTTGTGTGTGTGTATGTGGAATGGGGGAGGGTCATAAGAATTTAATTCCTCTGCAAAACGTATAAAACGTAGGCGCTAATAGTGAAGGAAAAATAAGGGTCTTTAGAGTATGTCATACAAACTTTTTATAAATTGGAACTTATACAAATTGAAGTAATAAAAAAGAATGAAGAAACTTGTCAAAAATCGCCGGCCTATTTGACACATTTCGAATGTTTCTTGAATGAAGAGAATGTAGAGGTATGTCTTAATTTTGTGAATTTCCGGAATCAAAATAAACTTCTTGGAAAACTTGTTTTACCCTTACATTCCGATTGTGCTAGAACACACATACACATTAATACATGCTGCCAAAGCGCTTCTGGCTTTCCTGATATATCCTTATTCCAAAACATAACTGAAAATATTAAGAAAATACAATATACGGGCACATGAAAAACGTCGTAACTGTTTCAGTTTTATGTTTATTCTTTCGGCGGCAACAGAACACTGCGGGTCAATGTTCTTTCCGTCAGAAGACATCAACAAACAGAACTGAAAGGAACAAACAGAAACCCTTTCGTGGTCGTGGCAACAGTAGTTGTAGATGTTATTGATGCCTTGATCGTCTGGGAAAATAATATATGTTGGTGAATGCTATATTTTCCGAGATTTTTGGAATCGACTGCCTCGGGTAAAAATGCTAAAACTGAACGCGAGGGGAAGACAGCGGGAGCATTTCCTTTCCTACCTGTCATGTCGCTCCGATTTTACTAAGTAGTTTTGCATGGAATACGAACGTCAAATTTTTGTTATGGAAGTTTTATTATATATACCATTATCATTATCATCATTACACCGTTTTCGTATTCGCCAATGTGGGCGTGCGTCGCAGCTTGCGCGTACAGGAGGATGTACACGTGTTTATAAATGCCTGTGTATGGATATTATCCTTTTATAAGTGTGTATGCTTCCGGGAAATTCTTCATTTCGCGAAAATTGAAAAAATGCATTCAAAAGGAGAAAAAATGTAAAACATTTTTTACACATATAAAGCTCACAAAAGCCGACTCAAATATCTCCAATAAACTTTTGATCAAAAATTTATTTTTCATCCATGAATTTTAATGTGTGCTATTGATTTACACTGAGCCACATAATATCAGGTATATAGTTATTTATTTCTATGACCCTTTTTATCTTTAGCTTAATTAAAAAGTTTGATTACTGAAATAGACCGGCATATTATCCAAATACACCTTCCTACCTACCTTCCTCGTAATGAATCACCAACGCGAATCAATATGTTTGACGATTATTGACCACCATTTCTCCACTAAAGCTTCTTCACGTTTTTTCTCATTTCCACCCTCTTTTACATTCACGACCATATGCATGCAAACACACTTCGAATTCGCGTTCAGTTCGCGATACAGGATGCAACGTAAGGCAGCGATTGTTTGCTAATTGAAACTCATGAATAATTAGTGTTAATTTGTGTTAACAAATTGGTAGCTATTGCGCTTTGTGGGTGTGTCCGGTTGTATTCGTATAGTTATTGCCTACACAGGCATTTAATGCATGGGATATTCTTCATTAGCTTTACATATGTTTTCGTTTTTCCGCCATAATTATCAGCAGTCGTAGTAAAAAATTTAAACAGTTTGGCTCTATTAAATTTAGCAATAAAGTAATAAATAAATAAATTTGGCCTAATTTGGAATAAATTTATTTCATTTAATACAACAGTATTTATGGAAGAGACTAATCACTAACGTAGTGTTAAATATCATCCATTTGCCTGTTGCAACTCTTGCCTTTTTAATTGCGCTGCGCAAGGGAACTATTTTGGAAATGAATTAACGAAATTATGCCCACTGAAATCTTTGACAGACGTTTGAAATCGATTTGTCCTTTAATTTTTTGATAAAATGGTTTTTATAAAATTTTTGATATAATTCGTAAATCGGGAAAACTAATAAATTTTATAAAAAACTTTTACAACTTCATACAAATTGCTTTTTAATATATAAAATATGCCGTAATGCAAATATTAATTCTTAATATATACTACTAACATATTGGTTTAGTTTATAACGCCGTCAGAATGATATTCATGAGATCGACAATTATCTCATTATAATATTCCCCCGAATATCTGTAAAATCGTTGATTATTGCAAGCAACGTACGTTAATCTGAGAATGTCGATAGTGAGGCAGAAGTTCGCGATAATCTCTAGGAATAATCACACGAAACCTCGTACTGGAGCATATAATTAAATTCTACAAAGCCACAACAATGAATTTGTGACTAATTCAGTAAAAAATAATTTGTAATATTAAAAACTTTACATAATTGAGAAGAAATTTTTGAAGAAGACTTCTAAAATTATAATAAAATCAATAGCTTCATTCATTTAATTAAGGTAAACGAATTATTAATGAATGAATTTAGGCCACTGAGCAGGAAAAATTAAATATTTCTGAAACTTTATCCTCCATCTTTTTTTTGGGTTAAAGCCATCAAATGATTTTTGCTAAAGTAAAATTTTGCAATCATCTACAAAATTTAAATTTTAAAGTAATCGCCCAAAACGTTATCGGATATTCACAAGTTTCAATACAAATATACATGTGTATGTTAAGCCCATACGAACATGTAAATACAGTCAAGTACCCATGCTTTCACACTAACACTTTCGCAAACGTAGAAACTACGTAGCAAAATATTCTAACCCCAAGGGAAAATTATGTTAAAATAACATTTTAGAATTATACAGAGGAAGAAGAACGCGAATCTCTGGCACTTGCCAAAATGGGAATTCTTGCACCTCTTCCACCTTTCCCCTGCGGTGTAAATTTATGCAAACGAATGAGATTTTGACCCAATTATGCCTGAAACCGAGCGTACATTTGCTGGTAAGGCGCAAGCAAAAGAGCAAAAAAGGGTCGCGAAAATGAAGATACAATTTAGAAAGTGGAGAATGGAAAAAATAATAATGAAAACCGAAAAAGAAAAATTTTATGTTAAGCAAAACAAAACAAGAAAAATTTAAATAAATAACACTTTCATTGACATAAATTAGAGCTTTGTGGGTAATTCTTTTTATTTTTACTGGCGTTAATTTTATTTTAAGCGAAAAACAGTCGACTCGTTTAAACCCTTTTATAAACAATATTTCGTAACAAAAAATATTGAAATGATAAAGTTTTGAATTAACAAATTTTTTTTAAAAAAGAAATTTATTAAAAATTGCGACACATTTTTAGAGAGAGAGAGTCAAAGACCAGAATGCAAAATTCTAGAACGATAAAACATTTCAAGTGTTCAAAATTTCAAAGTTGTAAAATTCCAAATTCCAAAAACTACATTATAAAAATGTTTTGCTAGTTCCAATTTTGTTGTTGTTTTCAATTTAAGTTTTTCACTTTCATCCGTTTTGTGGTTGACGGTGGTTGGGAGAGAGTGTATCAAAAAGAATTGCTTATTTTTTGATTTGATAATCACATTTGATTGTAAATGTCACGCGATATGGATTTTTTACAATCACAGGGAAAACAAATACTGAAAACATGGACAAAATCAAAGCACCGACTTGCAAGCGGACACACATATATTTACCCTTAAAATAGTTGCACACAAACGCGGACACTACTCGTTCTCATACGGATATCAAAGCACTTCCGGTAATTGAAAAAACCGTAAGCTGTGCCTTTGAGTATAAATAAATTTTGTGTGAATTCATTATGTATGAGCGTGTACGTTGATTTGATATATACATAATACGTGTAGATCTACCTAAATACGATATATACCATACATATATTCGATTTAATACATATACATGATACATATTTGTAATTATATATGCGAATGTAGTAGACGATAATAGCTTGCTTAGGCTAAACTCTATTGCTCCACTTTCTTACAATTATATGCAATATCCTTCCCATTAAATTATCTAAAACAGCGGCGCATGGCGCTCCGTTGAATTTATTGGGAAGATCGACGATTATAATGAAAATGAAGCAAATGATAAGAAAAAGTTCACTTGGTTTCAATGTTCTTTCTTATCGTTCTGAAATTTCATTTTCAAGCATACACAAACGCATATATAGGTAAAATGTTGCCGCCGTGAAAACGTTGGCGCAGAAATCATGTCCTTGCAAAGCATCGAACCGTGACACGCGCCCATCGTCGCGTCGTCCGCCCAATTCAACGATTCATAGTTCGTTCATCTGCTTTCTCGTACTTCTGAAATTCTTTTGGCTGCATACAAATCGCAACTACGACGTTGACGTTAATGTTAATAGCTAGGAATATCAGATGGTGGAATACTCGTAGCCTGTTCGTACGGTTGAATTTTTGTAACTTACTGTGACTTATGGCTATAGAAATATTTGCGGCATGGACATCTTCAGGTGGAATTACTGGCAATGATAAATATTCAATTGTACAAAGAAGAAAAGTTCTTCGGGATTCATGCTAGTGACGGTTGCAAATTTTTTCAAGATATACCTCCAAAATATAAATATAACCTTATCAGAGTTTTTAATTAATTAAAAATCAATTAAATTAAGTCAAACTGTCATCAAATTTTCCTAAATTGACTTCAAAATAATATTCTAGCCTTTAGGAAAACAGAAATATATGACTGAATTTTCGAATTGAATTTGACAAACACTCAATTGGTTATATTCTGTACTAACATATTTATAAAATTTTAACTTAATTTTCAACAATATGTGATTTGATTTCGCATATGTGATTTGTGATTTGAAATGCATTTGACAATTTCGTAAGATCGTAAAATACTTTTCCAAGTGCATGCAAATTTTAATTTATTTCTGAAATTCATTTCGAAAGTTTTGCTTTTTTATTAAATAGGAAACAATATATTTCCAATTCTTTTAATGTTTTTACTTTAAAATTTTTAAAGATTAGTTGAAAATACGTAAATAAAATTAATCTTAATTGGATTTCGATGGTAATTATTATTAACAAAGGCTTCTTATTTTAAAGGTAAGAGTTTTTAGGTTCGATTTGTATTTCATGGAGCCTGTAAAAAATGATTAAGTAAGAATGTTTTTTCCAAAAATATATTAGACTCAACAGATTTGTGCAATATTTTAACGATGAGATAGTATGTATTAAGTAATAAACAGAAAAGGCTACGTAGCAATTAATGGCTTTATAATAAGTTATATCTTTCCCTTTCTTTTTCTCAATAATCCTTATCTTTCCTACTCTTTGGTCCCCGTAAGTGCTAATTCCAATGAGCTTTTTACTTTGGCCCACACTCCTTACCAACAAACATCAATCATTAAAACAAAAGCTTAGTCCTCTCGATCCTCTTGATTATACATTTTCTTCTCCTTTACTCTAATGCCATCCACCACATAATACGACAGATTCTTATCATGGGGTGGTAATTCAGCCATGAGTTCAATGCTCGTGGTGTTCACTTAGAGTTATATTGATGCTCTGAACTGTGATACCCAATGACTAAAAACTGTTAATCTATAACTATGATGATTGATCATGATTCATGATTGAGAAATGTGTTTGAGGCTATGGAAGATTATTAAATATTTAAAATAGACGAAGAATTTAGTGAATAACGAAGAAGGAAAAAATAAGAAGAAAAATATTCCACGAAAAAGAAGAAGAAGAAAAATAAGAGTGAGCAAATATTCCACGAAATTCGTAATTATTAAAGGAGAGCTTATCTTCTGATTCTATTCAATATTTCTTCATTTTTTGCATTTTTTCGTTCTTTTTAAAGAATAATGAAATATTTCGGACTTCATGGTTTCCGCTTCATTTGTATTTTTTTTTAAATATTACGTTTTATCCTCCGGTTCGCTTGCTTCATTTGTCGCATATTTTTTATTATTGTCGCATGTTTTTATTTGTTGTGTATGTTTATTATTGTTTTGTTGCTTTTGTTTTTGAGTTCTTGTCAGGAAAATGGGCGATTGTAAAGAAAAGTAATTAGTATTAGAATTGCTTCTTGTTTCCCTCTCTTTATTTATTATTATCACTGCCGTTTAATATATTTCAAAACATTTGGATTATTTCCATGTTTCAGATATAGTCAGTATCGTCGCACCAATATAATGACCGTTAAGCGTATTTTCGGTATGGAAAAAATGTTTATATTATAAATGACATCTTATTTATTCATCATAATCCCCTATAACATGTAAAGATTTATCATGCCGCGATGCTAACTTTTCCTTCCTTTTCTTTCCTTTCCTCCACCTTTGCAAGATGAGCATAAAAGCCACCGTGAGCTTTTTATTTTCGGATAGTTGTTGCTCATTAAATCTTTCCACGAGGTTTGAATCCTAACCACTAACCACTAAGGGCTGAACCACGAATTGAAGGTCTGAGGTTAATTTCTTCAAAACGTTCAGCAGCAACATTTTACGTTCTCACTGTGAAAAGAAAACTGAGAAAGCCACTTATTAGCGGTCAGTTTACTACGTTATTAATCTCTGATAGTTTCTCGTGAATTTGAACACCATAAGTCCAATTTTGCGTTGACCTTGACGTTCTTTGTGGGTTCCCATATATAATCCCACCGTCTGGATTCTTGCTTACACGAAGAGCCATAATAATGTACTCACGCTTCATATCTAATAATAATTCAATTAAAACTCAACTTTGTGAATTGAACATTGAATCCGTCAATCCAAATGCCGTAAGAAGGCATAAGAATATTTTCCTTCAGTGAGACTTAACATGTAATCTGTCAAATTAATCAAATTATTAGTATGTTTATTGGTTTGAAGGACTGCTTTTCTAAACCTTAAAAATTGACTAAACTTGTTTTAGATATAACGAAATAAGTTAGAATATAAACACTTTAAATCCCCAGCACGCTCTTAATTTGTGAATATTATTGTTGAATTTAAAAACAAAAAATTTTTATATGTATTATTCACATTTCTCAGAACACTTAATTAATTAGAGCAAGTAGTATTCAGTGGATTAAAATTTTGAAGCAATTTGTGTGAATATACTTTAGAATTAGTCGAAGAAATATGAAAGGAACATTATAAGCAATTTCAAAGCAAGCAAATTTATTACAGGAACTTCTTATTACAATAATTTCAATTTTGTGATTAAATTATATGTTTGGTAATGTCATATCCACCGATATAGTACTCCATATGATTTATATTTTAAATACGTTGATTAAATTTATTTAAAAGCTTTGGGCACAATTTAATATCAATTGATATCGTTAAGATATTCGAAGAACTGTTATCGAAAATAAAGATATTTAGGTAAGGTCATATAAAATAGGTTTTGGGTAAGAGTAATATATTGCATACAATTTCCTAAAAATTTCAGAAAAAACAAGAACAAAATTTTGACGTATATTTTTCTGAAGTATGTTATAAATCATAATAAATTGTTAACGAACAGAAGCAACAACAACAACATCAGTAATAAAGACCACATCAAATAGAACCGAGTAATAAATTCAATTATGCCAAAATTCTGAGAGGAAATACTCTTCGTAAGTGGGGAAGACATGAATCTTGAAATCTAGCAAGAAAACAGACAGCAAGCAAATATCCTTAAATTTATTAAACATCCTCCTTTCTAATCCATATTTTCTTTGGCTTTCCCATTATTTTTTGTTGTCTTTCTATTTGATTTTGTAATTCCTTTATTGTTTATTGCATAAATAATAAAAACCGCAGAATTATTTTACTCCAATTTCACAAAAGCCATTGTGTTAAATTGGAATTTCAGAACTGTGTGTGTGGTTTTATACTATATTTTATATTTGTGTGTATCTCAGATTTTATGCCATAAAAAATATGAATAGACCTGTTTCTTTGTTTGATTCTATTTCTATCTACTTAATTTATTCACACACCACCTATAAGCAGTATTCGCTAACGAACTCTTATATAACCTTGGCAACGAGCAAGGCCAGTCGCCAGTGGTCCATATCGATACCTTGTTTTTGTAAATATTTTGTATTTTTATTTCTACAATTAAATTTTATTGGTTAAGAAACTTATTTGTGATTTCGGAAATATATTCATTTTTACGATATCTGACTTCACCGATCCATAACTCCGTTCCTTCTTTTGGAATTTATTTGAACCGACTGGGGAGGTAATAATAGATTTTCCTCTCTATATTCGTTGAATGAAAATGTAATTAATACATACAGAAATAATTCACGTATTCGTTCTTCAGAAGTTTCCTTGGAGGTTATTCTGTATTATATGTTCTATAAGGTCACACTTCTATAGTCTATAACTTATACTTAAATTTTGATGGAATTTTGAAGAAAAGTACAATTTAATTGTAATCGCTTAACCAATTAATGATCACTAAAGGGAGATTTTATAAAATATTTCCTTGAAAGAGAAAATACAACTCACAAAATGAAGTTAGGGAAACTAGAATTTATGATTCTTAATACAAGCGTTAATTGAACGGAAGCGCGGGAATATAAGCAAAATTGTTACCGCCGAAAAAAACATGAATTAGTTTTTGTACATGAATTTCCTTATTTACGTTTAAAGTATTTTCTCTGTTTAAAGTTGCTAGAAAGTAAAAAATACATAGCAATATTCGTCTATGCTTTCCCTAAAAAAGTAAAGTCATAATAAATACTTCAAATATTCAATAAATACCTAGATTGATATAAGAAAGTCTATTTATATGCCTACGCATGATTGGATGCATTCGTGTTTGTGCATCGTATATATGGTCATGACACAATATCACTGTCTGCTTTTAGGCTTATAATACTTAATTGTTTTAATCGCCTTGTTAAAAATTTTAACTTAAAGTCAATACAAGTATTTTGAAATACCCACTAGAGGAAAATACCAGTCATACTCACAGGGATACATCAAAAATAAAGAGAACATCAATAAAGAAATAGCAAAAAGTCAAACAATCGAGAAATCAGAAACTAAAATATATGATCAATATATGCGCATACTAATGTAATGATTATATGCGTATATTAATGTAGCACTATAGTCAATTACTACAAATTGGCACCATTGTTACCGCTAATGTTATTGACGTTGACGTTGCTGGTAGTTTCGGTTTGGATGATGCTACTGGTGCTATTTCTGAAGAAATAAAAAAAAACTACTCGATGCATGACCATCAAATATAATTTCTGATAAACAACAATGACTTTGTTCATTTGGAATTGTGACTGAATTGCCAGGGTGATGAGAATATTTGCACTTATATTGCGTTTAAACTGTTTGCATGGGTGCATGCAATGTATATGTACGTATGTATGTGTATAATATAATTGTGCGCAATTTATGTATGCACTATAAAATCAAATGAATGAATATTCCCATGATATTGGGATGAACAAGTTTCTTGTAGAATTAAACTTGTTTGCATTATTTGAAATAACAATAAATATCTGCAAATATTTTTATATATTTTTATAAAGCCTACTAGAGTTTGTAGTCAGCAATTACTTTTTGGTTGTTTGGATGATCGAAGTAATCATTTGTAAATATTGGAATAATGGAAAGAAAAATTTCTTACTTCTCGCCTCCAGAGGGCTGGAGCTACTGTTATACTCTTTAGAACCTTGTGTATGTAAATTTAAAGTGGTTAAATAATAAAATTTGTGAGAAAAATATTTCAACAGAAATATTTTTTTATTTTTTGCCGCGCACAGAAAAATATCTTCTGCCGGAGACATTTTTCCTCAGAAAATATTGCAAAGTAAAGCATTAACATTTTGTTTATGATAAAATGTAAAATAGTAGAAGTACAAATGATACAAAGAAGTACAAGTGATGGGATACAAAATAATAAAAAACAACAATATTGTAGCAATAGCAATACTTGAATATGTTTGTATTTATATGTTTGAATTTGTGTGTGTATACTGTTAGCAATATTCTCAGAATCAAATGTGTTTTGTGCAATTAAATTGGTATAAATAATTTCATATGCGTTTATTTACGCACACACACTTAGCTGAATATATAAATATGTATGGTTTCAATTTTGAGGATTTATGAAACTATGCCAATTTGTACATCGTAATCCGGTTGACATGATTTTCTAGTATATGCCGGATTCTTAACCGAATTAAAAAAAAATTAGAAAAGAGAGCCAACACTACCAACCAACAGCACTAACAATCAGAAAGAGGATTTGTGGGAATGAAGGAAGAACAAAAGTCAAACAAAAGTAGAGAAAAGTTTATGAATATTTGAGAGATATGCCCTCGCAAATGAAATGCTGCCAAAGCAATTAAAAAATGTCTAATCAGTAAAACCACTGAAATAACGAAAATAATTCGAATAGTAAGTAACAACAATAACAACAATCATGCATTAGAAAGTTTGACATAAAAGATCCCGGAACAGATCCTAATTAAATTTGAACCCAAGTGAATAATTTCAAGTATTTCAATAATATGGATTAATAGAAAAACGAGCTATTATTTTTTGTCGAATCAAAATATTAGGTATAACAAATAATGGCAATTGCAATTTCTTACGAAACGCCATGAAGTAATCCCAGCAATTACGACCACAGACGATGTGGGTAACAGACACAAAGGAAGTCAACAGCAATTAATTTTGTGAAAAAAAACAAGTCATGTAATGAAAAGAGAAAAGAACGAAATTTTTATGAGATTAGAGAACAGCATGCGGTAAATGGGGACCAATAGTAAGACTAGTATTTACTCTAGGATTTGTTTTGCGACATTCACAAAGGTAACCATAAGTCATGTAAACTTTTTTATCGAGTAAATTTGACCGCAAAAATAGTAATGAAACAGCATGATAATCGTTCGCCAGTTCAAAAATGTTTGAATCATTGCAAGTGTGATGAATTGAAAGTATGTTTTTTATTTGAAAGCAAATGAAAAATTGTCGGAGGGAAGGGATGGAAGATTTTAGAGTCGCTGACAAATAAAAAATTTGTTAGTAGTCTAAACCAAACCTTAAAATTTTAAAACTAAAATCAGAAACAAAAAATCTGAAGAAACAATTTCAAAATTTGATCGGCTAGTGCGGCTAACCGGTTGAACCAAAACGAATTCGAAACTAAATAATTTCTCTTAATATGCTTCACTTCTCTTACTAGTTGAACAAAAACACATCCCTTACTCTGCTCGACTAAAAGATTGGAAGTATAAGTTTTGAATGCAAAAAATGCTTTCTTGGCAAATAAAATTTAATACGAAGTTTATCTTAAATGAAATTTACTGAATTGAATACGTTTTGTCGTATGCATTTGATCGAGATTTTAATTAATCGACTAAAAAGTGGAAAAGTGTTGTAGAAATTAATGTTATAAACAATTTGTTACTGATTGGATTGTATTGGAGGTGTCGATTATTATATCAATATATTCATATAGACTCACCGATTTATGATACGAGTATTCGACCAAACTGTCTTCCAGTTCAACAAATATTTCTGTTTATAAGCTCTTCCAATTAAAACTGTTGTAAGCTCTTTACTTTTATAATGATCATTCACTTTTTATTTATATAATCCCGACGGAATTTTACTTGAATCATTGATTATTTTATTATGCTGACTTCTGTATTTTATTAATATTATTAACAATATTTTGTTATGCTGCTGACACTGCTTCATATGAACTCATAAGTTCAGATTCATGCATACTATACATGACAATTACAAATCATGAACTTGTTAAGCACTAATCACTAGACAGAGACTGGGTAGCGAGATGCAACTTAGTTCCTCAACTGCCAAAATTACATGGGCTCTTATGGAGATCGGAGAAAACTTTGATATCCATATTGCTGCTCTAACTTGCTATCCTCAGTTACTTCCTGCTGTCGGGCAGGAAGTTGGGTTGGGAACTTGTTCTTCTTCTTTGCTGTATTCTTGTTCTTCTCTGCCAGATTTGCTTATTCACTTCTTGCCTTTACATTTTTAATTGCCGTTGCAGCTGGAAGATGCTGCTTGGCTGTTTTAATGTAATGCCGAACTGTTTCTTTCTGCCTAACCTAGAGTTGCATCGTGCTGCTCAGTCTCTGTTTAGTGTTTTAAAAATAAACGTATTTAACAATATCAGCAATTCTATTTTTCACTAATATTATTTAAATTTAAACAACCGGGTGTTAACAGACTATTATTTATATTGAATTTGTCTTTTGCAGAACTTGAATTTCCTTTAAAAACAAATGAATTCACTTTCTATTTTTCTTCATATCAACACATAAATTCAGGTATAATTAAGCTAATATTACCTGTTTTTATTTAAATAATTCAATTCTAAAAGCTGTTTTAATTTGCTTTTTGTTTTAAATCACTAACACTCCATCGAAACGAAAAGAAACGGAAGAGAACAAATTGCGAACCGACTGTTTCTTGAAGAGATAAATTCTCAGGTACGCACGCGATAGTGATGCCAAATTTTGTTTTAAAGAGTTCTTGTCTCGTACACATTTTGGTGTCTTTTAAAATGATAGCATCACAACGGTTCAAAACGTACTAAGTTAAAATTATTATTCCATCGTAACTCTAGTCTTATATTTCACATAATTGCATGAGTAGTAACTCTAATTTGTTCGTAATTTTTTGCTGTTTTTGTTCTTCCTTCCTGACCCAAACAACACAAACTAAATCTTAGATCATGCGAAAAAGGTTTTCTAAGAAGGAGTACATAATATACTCTCTTATTTTAAACATAATTGCTCGCACTAATAACGCATTTTATTTAGAAAAATAAATTTACGAATAAAAGAGTGCTAAAACTCTTAAGTAGAGTTTGTCAGATTTTTAACATTTTGATAAAATGTCTTTAAATATATTAATGATAAATATAATAATGATAATTAAATAAATTAGATAAAAATTAATATAAAATTAGAAAAAAAATAATAAAATAAAAAATTTTTTTAAAATAAATTAGATAACAAAAATTATAAATTAATTAGATAAATTAAAATATAATAATGATAATATATAATCAAAATATATTACTAAAATATATTAATAGCAAATGTATTAGCTCTCGGTCGGTGCAAACATCTTCGAAACATCTCTTCTAGTTTAATAGATACCGCTGCCTATATTTCAACATTCAAAAAATGACCCAATAAATAGTGAGAATATATTTAGCTTTCCAAGGCCGGGGAGGAAGTGCAACTACAAAAAACAACGTAAAAATTGAAGCTACTACGATTATAGTGACATATGTTCTTTCACCTAATATTCTGATTTAGGGCCTCGTTACACAAAACGAAACGAAATGGCGTTACTTTGTTACCTTTTCCTGCTTTGCACCCGAAGACCGAATGCCGTAGCCGAATATTTTTGAGTACTGGGAACGAAACAGTTAGCTGTCGAAAGCGGAGAGTGTTAATGATTGTTTTGCGTACTAAAAAATGTTGAGCAATTTGCCAAAGTCGGCGTCACAGTCACTCCATTCGCTTGGTTATGCGTAGGAAAAGCCACAATTTGAAACAAAGTTTTAAAAGTCAATAAAGTCATTTAAAAAATGTAATGCATAGCATCAAAAATATTTTCAAGTAACCAATTACATACAGATATTTATTGCTTTCAAGCAAAATTACATAAATCCATTTCTATTGCCTTGCAACGTCAGTTATGTTACGTGTTTCCCCTTTACACTAACGACTCTAGATATTTTAATTAATACTAATTGTACTATCTGTGCCGACTCTTAAATGTGAACCGAAAGTATAAGAAATGTGCTAAACATCTCAGTTGACTACCTATGTGCATAAGTGCAATATAGTGAGGATGATTGCTCTCCATTTTTCCTTTATTATCATAAAAAGAATCTACATATAATTTTTGTATCCTCTACTTAACAGCTTATCAGACAAGATTGCATATCCTTCTAAGAATGTGTGAAACAAATATTTTGGATATTTTTTTATGAGACTATTTCAGATTGTAGTCCGCTCTTGCAAACAAGCGATCCGTCCAACCGATTCGATCATACAGAAGTTGATGCCGTTTAGATTGCCTCTTGTTCACTTAAGATTTTTACGGCCACTGCAAAGTCATCCACACGAATCCATGAAAGAAAAGCTTCCCAGTGAAACCTTTTATTATAATCGCTTTATATTATACGTGCGTATATTTCGCAGAATTCTGTTTGATTCAATCTGGCGAAGGTTTAATTTGCCGTCATATATTCGAGTGGCTAGTATTTCAGTTAGTAAATAAACGTAAAACACGACCAACCTCAATTGAAGAGGTTATATTTTTACCAAGAACCTTAAAGACATCGGTCCCAAACTAAGTCTGGGATATGATTGATTGACTGATTGATGAATATATCCCAAAATTATGTCCGGAAGATATATTCTTGCTGCTATAGTTACTGAACGCAGAAGCTCCTTTCTATAGATTTATGTTCGGTTTTATTAAATGCTGGTGGCTTTCGCAATTTATTTAAATCAATTCTAGGAAATACGTCCGGTTAATAAAAAGTTGTCAAAAGTTGTTCAAAAAAATAAAAAATCAATTTAAATTTAATTTCTTTTTGATTCCGTCTGGGATTTCCGTCCTTATTTATAAGCAATTTGGTTTGAAAATGGGATTCTTTTCAGAAGAAAATATGTGAAGATTTGTATATTGATAAATTTATTTATATGAATTATTTATATTTAATTATAAATTATTTATATTTAATTATAAATTATTTATATTTCAATAAAATGTCTTTTTGACCAAAAATTCACTTAAAGCTTTTCAAAAACAAATCGATACGAACAGATATCTTTTGATCTGAGTCAATGTTAGAACAAAGAAAGGGTTGATTAGCTTTCTAACTACTCGTTTCTATTAATATTCTGTTTTCCTTATTTTTGAATATTTATTGATATAACTTCAAAGAATAATAATTACTGATTTCAATTTGTATCCTTTGTATTCCGAAAAATATTGATTGTGGTTGTCACAGAATAATAATTTTTCATTCTTCATTCCATTGGTTTGGGAAGAAACATAAAAAGAATTCCTTGATGTTTAGTTCGAAATTGGACCATCGCAAGATTGGACCCTTGTGAAAATAATTTCATCTTTTGTTGTTTCTCTTATTTTGATGTTTTCAGCCATCAAATTTCTTTTCAGCCATTAAATTCAAAGGAAGTTAGCCTGCGGTGGTTTTATGGTAAATAATTGCTTTTGAAATTTGCTTGGGTAGGCGTTAGTGTTGTGAAATGTCCGTTTCTTATTGTGCAAAAGGCTGCATACTGTTCTCAAACGATTTCTTGAAGAATCGGTAATTAATTAACTATAGCCTGTCCTTCTTATTTATTGTGAAAATGAGAAGAAAAGGAGTCTTTCTCATGACTCTTCTCATAATTTATTCAAATCTTTAAATGATGCAGAGTTAGGTTGACTGGTAGGGTAGGTTGACAACGTCGATGACACCTATAATGATAATGACTATGGCGACGATTGGGATATTTATATTTGGTGGCCTTTGCAAAAATTACAGCTGCGATCAAGCAGTGTGTACTAAGAAATATATTTTATAAAGGCAAATATAGACACGATTCTTGATACAAGCGTTAAGTAGTTATTGTTCCAACAAATATCCCTTTGTCATTCCGTTTATTACGCTCGTAACATTCCTAGTCAGAGTTAAAAAATTTATTTACATTCTTTTCGTCGAGCATATTTATTGTGGATGTTTAAAAAAAGGAGCTTTCAAAAAAGGAGTATAATTTGTGTTTTATTATCATTTATTATGATTTGGGCGACTTCCTTCGTTTGTTTGTGTGTAGCCATTCTCTAACAATGAGTTGCTAGATTGGATTGATGTCAAGCTTGTGGAAAAATAATTTATATATTTATTGTATAAAACATAAAAAAATTGATTATAATTTTCCATTTTAAAAGCAATTATTCATAGCAATTGATTAGATTTATGACTCGGCATTTAAATTCACAACCAAACAATTAAAATGTACTGCAGTTTAAAACCTAAAATGAACCTTTTATGTTTTACTTTATGCGTCTCTCAATCCTGAATATGTAAGCACTTTCTTTTATCTTTCCTTCCTTTTTCCTTCCATTCTTATTTACAGGATAAAGCAAAATTGCTAAATTGCAAGTTTGCTACAAGTATTGTATTGTATTATATCTTTTTTATCAAACAGACAATTATTTCCGGTTGAAACTTCCTAAGCTGAACAATTTATATTTTATAGTGTAAAGCTTTTCCGTGTATATGTGAGCATGTCTGTGTGTGTGTGGTTACGTAGTTTATCACTTTAGATCTTCCTTATTAGAAAATGAAAAATGACATTTAAATAATATATTTTTCAAAAACACTTGGAATTTCAATTTTAATACCCTATACAGGAAGAGTGGGAACGTCTTTGTTCTTTGGGTATATTCTCTTTGTTCTTCCGTTTATTAAACATTAAAAGCGGTGCGGTAAATGAGAAATTTATATATATTATCGCTCAGAATCACTTCTCGAGTCTGATAAACACAAAGTCTATCTGCGGAGGTCAGATTTTTCCGATTTGAAAACTTTCAGATTTTGCCACTGTGTAATTATTATCTGGGTAGTACTTTTTTGTTAAATATTAGTAAAATGTAAAACTGAAATTGCGATTAAACTTTCTTTAATGATATTTTATTACTATCTTGTCTATAAATAAATTGATGATGTTTTCGTTATCGGTCTTTGTTTTTCGTTGGAATTAAAAAAAAGTTTAACATTTTGTCATTACTTTTGGCACTTTTGGAACGTTTGGGCACTTTGCATCAGTATTATATTTTTTGTCTTTTTTGCATTTTCAAAAGCGTTTCATTCGACTTAATTCTCTGAAAATCTCCGTCTGTGATTTTCTATTTGTCTCTGCTCATTATTTCTAATGATGGTGATTCCCTTTAAAATATATGATTGTTTAATGTGCGTGCATCTGACCAACAGACTTAAATTCCTCACAAAAGCAACTATCGTCTGTTTCGTAAACTTCAGCGTTGGATATTTAAATTTTTTGTTATTTTTAGACTTAACATTCATTATCATCTGCTGCTGTAGGTAAACTGGTTATAACTAGTGTTTGCACTTCTGAATGAACAGATTCATTTTTACTCAGTTTTTTTATTACAATACCTAAACCCTGAACTTCGTATACACTAAACCCATTACCATTCCACGGGGCAGAAGGATGGTAGCAGTAGAGTTATGAATAAAAATAGAAATCAGAACACATATCTTGAAAAAAAGAAATAATGAATGACGTCCGTTGTTAAGGATTAGACAAGACGTCAAGATTGTGTCAAAACGTCAAATTAAATTCGTATCAGGTTCGGTTTGAAATGAAAGAAAAGAATAAGAGAGAGATGGGTAATCGAAATAGAACAAGAGCGAGGTAATGGATTAATACAGGATTCGGTGTCTGTTTTTTGCTTATTAAGAACACAACAATATACATAGAGAAAAGGAAAAAGTTAGTTTTCAAATTAATCTTGTTAATTAATTTCGTTCGCACTCGTGGTAACATAACTTAGTAACCTTCATTCGTAAATGAATTAATCATCGATATACTCGAATATATGAAAGACAAAAAAGTCTTTTTCTTCCTCGTGAAGCTTTGATTCGAATATTCACTGCCATTATAAATTGTTTGGGACGAAAATTAGAAAAAATTGAATCTACATAAATATTTATCTACATAAATAGCTCAATACCTCAACCCTCAAAAGGAATTTGTTATTCGAGTTGACCATTTAAGTAAAGTATTTTCTTTGAAATGTATTATCTCTCGCTACATGCCATTTAGTATTGTAAGTAGTAAATTAGTAAATTTCATTTGGTATAGTAAATGTCAAACGCTCAACCGTTGATAAAAGTGTTTGAAGAGGCTAATATTATAATGGCAAAAATACACCGTAAGCTATTTCAAATTATAGTAAAATTATAAGCATTACCAATCTATGGAGCATTAATACACGTACAAATGCTTTCTGAAGTACGTTGAATGTCGCCGTGTATCGTGAGCACTTTAAACACAATGCGAACGCAAACTTCCGTCTAAAGAAGAATTGAATAAATGAAAGAAAGTTAGATGATTATGTTGCATGAAAATAAGTGTTGTTGTTTCTGTGATTGTATTTTGTTTTGCTGTTCTGAGTTTTTGCTGGGAAGATTTAAAGCCTATTGGGGGGTCAAACCAAAGCAGCTTATTAAGGTAATTGAATAGATATTAGGATTTTATTATTAAGATAATTGACTAGACAAGATGCTTAGCCGAAGGGCTAATTGGAAGAGTCATTGTCAGACTTACTTGTGATAACAAAAATATTAGGCAGATTAGAAAATATTATCCTTAAAAGAAAAAAAAATGTTCATTAAATAGCTAAGTTAAAACTGGTGGTACATCCTGGCGGTTAACGGGGCATTATATTCAAGGGTTGAGGTATTGAATAATTAAAGCAACTACGACTTTATAATATTTTGCTTTCCAAGTTGTTTAATTTGTGAATGGAGTCTGTCCAAGAGGTTCGTGGGAATATATTAAGGCCTTTTTACGGCTCGTTTTCTCTACTTGAGAGAGAAATAATAAACCAAAATGCGCCCAAATGGCATTCATCTGTCAGGAAATCAACTAAATAAATAATAATAATAATGAACTAAATTAATGTGTTTATATTATGTGTTTAGTCTACCAAAATGTTGGATGTTGGAACTTAGCTGCCTTACCTGTTTTAATAAGATATTTTCTCACGGCAATAAAGGTCCAGTACTGTAAACAGGCTCAAGCCTTGTTCTGAATTCATAAAAGCAACCTACAAACTAATATACAAACCGATCCAAGGACCATTCTATTCTTGTCCTAATTTTTATACTTAACTAAGCTTAAACTAATTCGAATGCATTCGAGCACAAAACGTGAACGAGTCAATTCCTAACAAACAAGAAATATTTCTTTATAATCCAACTTTAAAATTATTTTTTCTAACCAGTCTTTTCATATAGTTTTACTTACGTCTGGTTGAGTATTTGTTGGCTGATTATTGCTTCGTTGCCAACTATATGCAAAGCATTCTATCGAAGTACGACATTCCTAAAGTCGATCTCGCATACTTGCCTTACGTTTGCACTTACGCCTACATGCTTATGCACTGCGAGCTTTTTATCTGTCTGAAGTTTTAAACAAATTAAAGATCAAGTTCAAGATAAATGCAAAGGCAAATGGCAAAAACAAAAACAAAACTAAAGATATTTCTTGTAGTCCAGTCTGCAGGCGATGACTTCTTCGTGAGTTGTTTAGTTTTCCAGAAGTAAACGAAATACTAACTGGTTGAATTTAAGGACAACGTATAGCATTTGCTGCTCAATGAACTCGATAAAGTTATATTTCATGCGAGCCGACAAGGACAAAAGAGTTCTATCTGCCTTTAACATATCTTTCACCGATAAGAAGTAAAATACTATTTCAATACTTAATTGGAACGAATTATCACATTTTGTTCTTCATTTGAAATACTTTTAGTTGTCAGCAAATTAAAAAATTATTGGCAAATTATAAATTTCAAGTTAATTAAAGGTATATTGACGCATAATTTAATAATTTTAAAAGCTCCGTATTTTCTATGTATTCTTGGTAATAGAACTGCGAAAGACTAAGCATTTTAACTATAAATCTTAAGGTTACAATGAAATTTTAATTTTGATAATTTTCATCGGTGGCGAACCAGGAATTTTTTTACGAGAATAATATTTTTTTGCTGGCGAGATTGTTTTTCAGCATCTCTGAAGTAATTACATTAAATTTTCAGTCACGCAGTGACGCTGTCATAATAATCATAAATTATTTATGGCTTTCATGATATAATTTTTAACTACTCGCAAACTCAAAATAATTTTCAAAATGTCCAAAATTCAAATCACATTATGAGAATTGTGCTAATTAATTATCTAAAATTCATCTCTATAACGCGCACTTAGTCCAAATCAATTTCATTATTTCCCAAAAAAAGTGTTTTCGATTTGCACCTTTTTCTATCCCTTCTTTTTCTTCTTCTGCTTGTTCTCCTTGCTTTTCATCATAATCTTCTTTTTTGTATAATATAAACAAATTGAGTTTCAAATTTTGGGTTCAATGTACTTTCTTTCGTTTCTTTGGCAACTCACTTTGGCAACATTATTATGAATAATGTTCGTGACCTCAGACTTTTACAATTACTCGAGTTTGTGATTATCACCAGCATCGACAATATTTTCTATTACTTGGCTATGCTTAAGTAAAACCAAAGCTTTTTCCAGTCCCAATCTTTACTCCCCCTGCCACTGATATTGTTACCTCTCAAGAGTGGTATGAACACAATTTTAACTCAGAGCATTCGCCTATGATACTTAATAAATTATTGCAGTTATGAAAATATGAAATTCAGAGAAAATTTTGTGTTCTATTTGTTGTTATGATATAATGCTATCTGCTTAGTTACAATGTAGAGGATTTTAAGCCAAGTAAGAATGAAAATGTATAAAGACAGGAGGCAAATAACAGTAGCAACAGCAATAATGCCAGCAACAGCATCACGGATAGGAAGTGTGCTGTGACATAATAAGGTCCTTTATAAAATAAACTCAACCATAAAGATTAATTTATGCGATCTAACCTATTTTATCTCCTTTGAAAGTGCGTTAGTAAAGTAATGAAGACCGAAATGTTTGAAGATCAGAAGAATAACAAACTGCTGTTGTTTCTTGCTTTTTTGCGCCCATGTTCTAGATCATTTCGCTCTAGATCATTTTTACTTGCAAGCTTCCAAGTTTTATTTTAGTTAATGTTAATTCGTATCGTGGCTGATTAATTTGGTATGGATGGCTAAGGAAGTATTTATATGTACGAGTGGAGTAGATTAAAGTAGTTAAGAATAATGGTTGCTCAAGGTTATTGAATATTGCTTATAGATTAGATCCTTGTACATTCATTTTATTATTGTTTTGAGAATGATAATGTAAAATTTACACAAATATATTGAGGCTGTTTATAGATTCAATGGCTTTGAATGAGATTTTTGAAATTATATTCAGTTTAAAATGATCTTAAACTCTTATTAGTCTATTAATTTTTTCCTTTCTTATTTTATTTCTAAGCAAATGAACAAATTTTCGAACAGAACCGCGACGACATGAAGCAGTCAATTGTTTTGATCATTACCTACCACCTTGTTATCTTCAAACTTACTCCGCCGCATCAATTCTGTCTTAACCACGTTGAACATGCGTTACGTCATTACGGACTTACACTGTCTTATCAAACAACGATGATCTATTGTAAGACGTTTCTTGTTCCAATCCTTAAAGCCTTAAGAAATTTGCAGATGGTTTCTCTGATTTAAGCATTCTTTTCTAAAGCGAAGCTCAGAAACTCGATTCTTTGCTTGTATTGGCCACAGAACAGGGAGCCTATGTTGTGGACCATCTCCTACCCCGCCCGCAAGAGAAAGCAATGCTGATGAGAGAAGCGCACAACACTTTCAGAATACTATCGAGGTTATCTACGAACGAAGCCACGAGCGAATAGCAAGGAACAGATGCCGGCGCTTAGCGATGAATTGCAATTACGAGTAATTTTCGTGCTAAGAAGCAACGTTCTATAGGCTTTAATCTGCAAGTGCGAGTATGGATGAGCTTATGATGTTGGGGAAAGATTAGAATCGGAAATTAGAAATTTTTGAGGGAGGGAAAATTTGTTGTAACCTTAGGTGAGTCATTATTGGCACCAATTTTACTAAATTGCGAGATATCAGTTACGATTAGATGCTGAAGATTTCATTTACTATTCCTGCTGATTTCATTTCTTTCCGGTTCGGTTCGACGTAAATTCTTGTGAATGAATAATAACAGCTGTTACATATTTCATTTATACAAGCTTCTCTCTTTCGAAAGTTTCTAAAAGCGTCAACTTTTTCACAAATAATTCAATGTATCGTGACGTGGGTAAAATTTCATTCGCTATTTTTCGATAGTTCTTTGTATTCGATACCCTTTTACTTTTGAATACCTTTTGCCTTCGATCTTTAGGTCTGCTTTCTTTAGGGGATTATACTCCAGGCGGCCTTTATAGGGGTTCTTCTTTTGGTTATTCTATTTGTCTGTCTCTTCGCATTCAATTTAATTTGTTTTTTATACTTTTCAAATTATCAGCGCATTTTAATGTAGCGGCCAGCATGTTATGGGGCCTAAAACTCTACTATTACTTTGTCTAATTCAATCATCAGACCGTCGCCCTTTCTCGGCTATACAATTGCATAGAAATCGATTGTCAAGGATTATCCTTTTTGTCTTGTTATCCTTCCAGTTCTTTTTTAAATTATTTTTCTTTTCTTGTCCTGGTTTTCTTCAGTCAAGGGCTGAAACGTGGTAATCTCATATCTAATTCTTCTTCTTTCGCTTCGTTATTTTAACTTTAGATACTATTTGTACCCATTTGAAATATTTTATTTCTCCTCAAATCCTTCCGACCTGATGGCTTTAATCCTTTGTTAAACCCGATGACAACTTAGCAAATCCGTAACCTGGCAAGAAGGTCGATGTCGACAAAAACTTATAAAGGAAGTCTTATATAACATCTGCTTGCGTATTCTATATGTGCTACGTGTAAGTCTTCAAGTCTGTATGTACGTGTAGGTCCAGGCGCATGTGTGTGCATGTGAGCGTACTCACAGAATTAATTACGAAACATCAACGACGTAATTCCTACTCATCTCTTATATCATATCCTTTTCAGTCCTCCCAGCAGGTGCCTTACAAAAGGGTGAAAAAAGGTTAAATTGTATGTCCCATTTCTCACTCTAACTAATGTTCACCTCTTTCATCTAGTTTATTGTCGTATAAAATAAAATAACAAAAACAAAAAAGCAAAAAACTAAGAACGATTACTTCCTTTCATTAGACAATGGCTGCTTTTCTAACAACACCTGTTTCTATCAACACTAACCTATTCCTGTACTATGCCTTTCGTCGGGTCACCGCCTGTTCAATGTTTTCACTGCCGATTTATTTGCTCTTTACGGTGGAAATCTTTAAAAGAATTGTGAAAACTGAAAAAAGGAAATTGATATAAAAACTTCTTATATATTTCATTTATTTCCTTTATTTAATCGCTCGATCTCGTTGCTTGACGGCCTGCATTTTTTACTACCGCTTGGTTGGTACAATTCCTTTCAATCAATCCTTTGTCCTGCAAAGCGTGACATGAGCTTTAGCAGGTGAATACAAATGCATGGATGTGAATCCTGAAGAAAGGGGAATCCACAGTCCGTTTATGTTGAGAACATGTTGTAAGTACTATTTGTTGTTGCTGATGTGTATTTTATATCACGTAGCCGCAGCGCGTGAATAGAATTTCTTTGGAATTCCTTTATCTATCACAGATTTTAACTAAACTCGCCAAATGCGCAGAAAACATACAGAAAATATATATGAAAAGATATATATATATATATATATATATATATATATATATATATATATATATATATATATATATATATATATATATATATATATATATATATATATATATATATATATATATATATATATATATATATATATATATATATATATATATATATATATATATATATATATATATATATATATATATATATATATATATATATATATATATATATATATATATATATATATATATATATATATATATATATATATATATATATATATATATATATATATATATATATATATATATATATATATATATATATATATATATATATATATATATATATATATATATATATATATATATATATATATATATATATATATATATATATATATATATATATATATATATATATATATATATATATATATATATATATATATATATATATATATATATATATATATATATATATATATATATATATATATATATATATATATATATATATATATATATATATATATATATATATATATATATATATATATATATATATATATATATATATATATATATATATATATATATATATATATATATATATATATATATATATATATATATATATATATATATATATATATATATATATATATATATATATATATATATATATATATATATATATATATATATATATATATATATATATATATATATATATATATATATATATATATATATATATATATATATATATATATATATATATATATATATATATATATATATATATATATATATATATATATATATATATATATATATATATATATATATATATATATATATATATATATATATATATATATATATATATATATATATATATATATATATATATATATATATATATATATATATATATATATATATATATATATATATATATATATATATATATATATATATATATATATATATATATATTTACTCTTTTATTTAAATATTTATTTATTTATTTATTTACTCATTAATTAAGAATAAAAAAAAAAAAGAATAACAAAACAAGAAACAAAAGATAATTCGATCCAAACCGTTTCAGGAGTTTACTTACGAGTACCTCGAAAAACGTATCTTGAAGAAGATTGAATTGATCACCATTGAAACCATTTTTTATCCATCCTTTTCCTCCCTTGCTTCTTTGAAAGGTACTGTGCCACTTAAGTGCATGTGTGTATATGTGTATATGCAATATATTCACATATGAGTAATCTTACGTGTGCGCAACTGTATGTGTGCATCCTGTTTGAAGTCTGCTTCTCCTCCCAATGCAAGTGCATTGATTTGTGGTCGGAATAAGTCTCACTTGCTGTTCTATCTATCTCTTTCTGTCTTTAAATATTTCGAATATTTATTATTTATTGCTTCTAATCTAAAACATTTCTAAATTAATAGATATGATTTTTATTTAAGCGGATAAAACAGAAAACAAAATTAGGTCGTGTTCTCCATTTCTGCGTCATTAATATTTGCTAATTGCAAAATTTTGTTATTTATTAAAATAAATTAATTAGTTAATTTTTGTTAAAAGCTATGGAAATAATACTATATTTCATTTGAGAAAAGAAACTAAATTGAATTAATTGAATTAAATTGAGTTCATCGCTATCAAAAATATTTTCCTGATATTTGACACCTTTTGCAATTTTTCTTTTTCATAAATTGCAGCCATATAATTTGTAGGATTACAATAGGGTTCAATAAGAAATTAGTTTGGCTTTTTGGCTGACCGCTCTCTCTCCAAATTAGTGCAAATGCATGAAGACCGTTAGTGGCATTATTTCAATTAATTTATGTTAAAAGACGTTAGTGTATTTGCGAGAATGTATATCTATGCGCGAGCACGAGCGTTTACGGGTGAATCTAGATGCAGGACTAAAAATTAATTGTTAAAATTTCTGGCGTTAGAAAAATTAGTTTGGATTGAACGAAATGGGAAATGTTTCTGATGTCCGATCTTGTTTATTAATGTTCTATAAGGCTTTAATTTATTTATTTTTGATCTTTCTGATTTAACAAAAGCCCGCTTGTTTCTCTAATTTATTTCTTCTTCTTCTTGGACTTTTGTCTATGTAAAAACAGATCTTCATTTTGGGAATTTCGGGGAATTACGGGGCTCATACATATTTTTAATAAGACAAAACGGAAGAATCTTAGCTATTAATTTATCTTATTCATCCCACCTTTCTTTCCAAATGACGTAACTGAAAGCAAACGCTCCAAATATAAAAATAAATCACTGTTTATCGGTAGTATAAGAGGTGTAAAGGGGGTGGAAGTGTTGAAAACTATTTTCCACCAAAGCAATTACACTTTATAATATTTTATTTTATTTCTTTACCTTCTCAACAGGCTGTGAACTCTGAAAAACGTAGAAAAATATTCATTAAAATATTTTCATTAGCATACTTTTTTAGCTTCATACTTCGCTGAATTTGAAGTATCCTTAGAAGGAAAAGCTAGAGAGAAAACGACAAAGAACAACTACCCTTTCTTCCGTATTTCCGCCACTTTTTCTTATCTTGCGTGAAGTCTATGAATGTCAGAGATTAGTTCTGAACTGTCACCAGTATTTCAATGCCCGCTACCACTTTCTCCATCTCCACACTATACACATTCCAGCTATTTAACGCGCCCGTACCGCCACATCGTGCCGCACTATTGTGGAATGCCGGTTTGGAGTTCCAGCAAAGTATCCTGTCGTCGACTTATTATTGCTGGAGTAAAACTTTTAGCCGTTATTGTTTTAATCTAATTTGTAATTTAAATCATTGCTTTTTCTGATTTCTGTTCTTGCTATACAATTTTTTGCTTTTTTTGAATTTCCCTTTTCATTTTTAGATTTCTTTAGAGATGTCTTTCGAAAATGAGCATCCGAAAAGTACGCTACTTTTCTTTTGTTTACATATTTTTTTATCATACCTTTATTTGTATCCTTTGCGATAAAGAAATTATTATATTTTGAATATGAAAAACCAGCCTGACTTTAATGCTTTAATATTGTTTAATATAGTTAAGGAGTCGTTATTATATTAGATTAATATTAGATTCTTTATGATTAATTTGTTTTTAGCATAAACTTGACCTGAATGCAGAAAAATTATTAATATTTGCTAATTTTCGGAAAAAAACTATTGAATATATGAATCTTCGGTTTCGTGGAAACAATTTTTGATTTTCTATTTTCAAGGGACCCCACATAAATTTTATGAGTAACAATTTTTTTTGAAACTCCATCCATTTTGTCACACGGGAGTATAAATAAAAGCGTAAAACCACTACATTCTTGTAAGATTTTTGAATAATTATTTTAGTAGTCTCCTAAATAAAATTAATTAGGAGACTCCTTAAATAAAATATTTCCTTTTTCGAATCACGGTGAAGGTTAATTCAAATGTACAGAATTTCATATCAAACGCGATTATTATAATCATAAACAGGATCATCTTAAGAAATAAATACTTCTTAAAAGACTTTATAAAATTATTCACTAGTTTCCTCAAATCGGCCTTGTATGAGATTTAGTTGCATTTGCTTGGTTATAGTTGATTTAGTTGCATTTGCTTGGTTATTGCAATCGAAAAATCTCATCGAACGCAATTATATTTCTTATATTTTCCAAGCAATATTATTTTCCATTTTATTTTTTAAGTTTTCTTTTCACCTTTTACTTGTACTTTTCGTTGTTTCTCTTTGGCGTTGATTGCATTCTCGTGAACCTCGTTTAAAATTATTCATTTTTATAGCGTCCTATGCCACTGTACCACTCCCGTGGCACTATTTTTGTACTATTTTTAATAGTACAAAAAAAAAAACAGAATAATATTATTAATATAAAATTTTAATAGATACTGCCAAGCAGTTACATAGAACCATTACCAGTTTGACAATGTTGCAATGAATTTCATTAATTTTTTTTGTCTTCTTTCATTCTCTTATAGACCAGTTTGCTACGTCTAAACTACACACCAATGATCGATTTGGTTTCTGGTACGATATTCTGTTGAGGAAGGAATGCGTTTGATATGCGGAAGAATTCGTGTATATTTCTAATTGTTGCTGAAGGCACATATTGAGCTTCTAGTTTTCTTGAAGCTTCTTCTTGATTTAGAAACAAAAAAAAATGATGAGAGACGAGAGGAATGCAAGCATCATAAAGATAGTAAAGGAATTCTTTAATTTTCTTTGAATGAAGATATTAAAAGAGAATAGAAATGTCTTCGTCTCTTTGACTGACTTGGTTGCAACAAAGTATCGGTAAATTGCAAGACACGTCGGTAAAATATTAACAGAAATTCTTTGAATTTTATTCAATTTAAATGGAACGTCTTAAATAACTTAATGAAACGATGTATGAATGACATGAAACGATGTATTAGAATATATAATTTGAAGAAGTTAGTTAATATAAAATATCGCATGCAGGTAATTAGTCATGAAGGTTCTAATTTTGTAATATTTGCAAATATTACAAAAAATTAAAATTTTTCAATCTGCTCCTGTTGTAAAACCAAAAAATAGGTTACGTTCGTTTATAATAGTATAAGTTTTTATGAATTTGCTTGACTACGACTAGTAGTGATTTAATTAAAATTAAATAAATCTTAAACTTTTGATAATTTTGCAATTTTGTAATTTTGCAATTTTTATTTCATTTCTCAAAATTTTAATCTCATAATTCATATAACATTGTCTTTTCTTTAGATGATCCAGAGGATTACAAATTGGTTGCATCGAGGATTTCGGGGGTAGCTTGCCGCAGGTTGTTAAAAAACGAGTTGGTTTAATTGACGAACAAGTCAAGTCTAATTTAGTAAGCGTCTAGTGAGATGACTTAATCGTTTGATAAGCAACCCAAAAATTTCATCAGATTTCACAGAAATTGCAAAGAAGTTCCAAACGCGTAAGAGAAGAATAAATCGATATCAATAAATTTAATTAAAAAGTTTTGGATATAGAATATACAAATTGTGTAGTAATATCAGAATGCTGGCCTCCTGATGTTCTCCCATCACATTTTTATGCACACAGTTTTTATCTATCGGTTTAGTAACTTTGGATTGTTAAATTTTTCTTCTTTTTATTTTTAATATTGTAATATTTTAAGTTACGAGAAAGTTAGTCCGTATAGCATTTGAATTTGAATTGATTATGTTTGTCGTTAGTTCGATGTGCGTAAAAAGAAGCACAGCCGAAGACAGACATGCGCCAAAAGATGCTTTTTTTAAAAACGTCTCTGTCCGCCTGTTAAACGAAATAACCAATTCGACGAAATAACGAACGACAGCGGCTCGATGGGTGAGGTGGTCAGTAGTATTATCTGCATATCATACTCTCTACATCCCCATGGCAGCTTTATAGTAAATATAAAATATATTCGATTCGATACACAATAGTAGTTAAGGAATTAAAGCTGCAATTGGCATCAGCAGTAGCAACATGACCCGCAGCTGTGAAAATGGTAGTAACATCAACAACACTAACAATACGCAAGGGGCAAAAATTATTCAGTTTTTAAGTACAAAAAATATTTGCGGTTCTCTTAATCATTGTTGCTGTTGTTGTTATTGCTTCTAACGTCACTTACTTCATCGTCATTCCACTCCCTTCCAAAAGAAATGAAGCTGCTGAATTTTCAATTAGAAATGAAATAAAGGAAATTAAAAAATTACTAAACACACACACACTCGCTTACTAACACAAACACACACCTCTTGCAATTACAAACGTATTCATCCTTACATATGTCTCACATCTTTTAATTTTAAAGCACTGGTGGGCTTCTCCAGAGATTGTTGTTTTTGTCCATGCGGTTGGTGTTATTTTTGTTGTTGTTTTTGTTGTAACTAATGGTAGTGAAAAACTAAAACAAAAATAACATTAGACTACCAAAATTCGATAAGAAAGAAATTTCCAATGTAAAATTATTCAGTTCAATCCTGAAAATATTTGCACATATTTTGCAGTCAGATTTCGAAAAATGCTTTGAAGATTTTAAAGTTAAAGTTAAATTTGGCTAAAATCCTGATTCTGAACCTGAAGTACTTGCATTTTGGCGACTCTACCTGATTTGGATGTGTGTATTTCTGATCGGGCTTCTTCACCAACACGCTTTTGAGCATAGTAATTTTATTTTGTTTCTTCTTGCTTCCTGGCAATCCTTTTGAAAATGCGAAAATCCGACAATCAAGCCGGTTACGAAACAAAGCCAAAAACATGCTATTGCAGAATTAACAGAGGTAGACGCAATAAATATAAAGTAGCAACATCGGCAAACTCACCAGCAATAACCACAACAACAAAGAATAACAAGGGAGGAATAGACCAAACCAATATCGAGGAGAATGAGACTAAAGAAAAATGGGAGAAAACGAGAATGAAACTCAATCAGCAGAATCAATAAGAAGGCCCTATGCATAGGCCGGCTCCACTAACGAGTTAACCTGGACAAACCTGGACTATCTTAAAATTTAATTGAATGAATATTTGCCAAAAACATCGATAGAAAAATGAAAACCAAGACCAAACGAAATGAACTTATATTGAAACACGGTCGGTACAGGAAATACTTTATGAAAACATGAAAGATATGTACGTATGTTGCTCTACCTATGGTTTTGTTTGTGCGCTGCTTGTAGGGATCATGTTTCGTTATTGGTTTCGGTGTCGACAACTATCGATCTCGTATGGTTTTATGTATTTTTTCAATATAAAAAATAATGTAGAGTTGGCTGAACATTTGCCTCTTGGTTTCGGCCTTTTCGAACACCTGAGTACTAAAGAATCACCACACACCACGATGTTTCTTTTGTTTCTTTCATTTTTTCTATTACTATTTTTTGTATTACGGGCAAGCTGACCAGCTGTGGTACTTCGTGAATCTTGCTTTGCGGTGGTAAATTAAGGAAATATTACGCTTTAGCCACATTTTCATAAAGTAAGAAGTTTTCTCCGAATTATTTTATCAAAACTAATTGATGCTTTAACTAATTTCGTTAATCCGTTATTAATGATTGACTATAATTTAGGGTAAGGTATTAAATTTCAAACTGGATTATTTGTAAAGTTATTTTATGATTATAAAACTATTTAAGGTTGGTAATTCTGCTTTATTTGTTGCAGATTATATTCTTAAAAATCTATAAAATTTTCAACACAGCTTCGACAGTCGCAACCAAATTAACATTGCGTACGTACATGCACTGGCGCGCACACACACGCATAGGCACGCACACAAGTTCCCACGAACACATACATATACACACACAACACAACAGTCAAAATACTGTCCGATGTCCAACTATGGTTTGACTTCAAATTTATTATCATTATAAATCCTTACGAAACGCGTACCCCACACATTTTCCCCTCAACCAGAAAAGTACTATTTCATTGTTCGTCTCTTCTTTTCTTCACAGATCGCTCCCACCACTGGTTATTTTGCGATTATCTATGACTTTTTGATTATCGCCCTAATTACGTAATATTTCTTGTGTTTACGAAAACATATGTTGGTATTCTGTATTAACTTCGTAATAATTAAAAAGTAGTCATAAATTTAATAAAAAAATAAGTTTTCGGTAATGTCAATGATTTATATGTTTTGGTTCAGGAATTAGATTTATTTGGGTTCAACTTCACAAATTCTCACAAGTTTGTCAATTACTGTGATTGTGTCCTAACTAAACCGATACTTTGAATGATAGCTGTAAACATTTCCGCCTCAGCCAATTTGTATTTGAATACAAAACCATAAAAAGGCCTCATAAATGATGACAATAACGACCAAACCACGGTTACGGCGTCGGAGCCCATTTCAGGATATTTTCTAGACGCTCTCAACTTTTGAGATAGACCTAAAAATCGAGGAAGAGCAATCACTAACTAGATCATTACTAATTTAACATCATCACCATCGTCATTAGTATCTTCTTTGTCAGCAGTATTATAAATAGTAAGGCTGACAGTGTAATCTCTCAGAGATGCGAGTCCATTGTCATTATCATCAGCACCATCAACATCGTCGCCATCATCGTCAGGCGACAGATTTTGCTGTTCTGTGGAAAAACATTTTTGGCAAAGCTCAGATAATTACAAGAAAGCACCCTGCAGGAGGGCTGAAGACACGTCTTCAAGGCTTCAGGCTGCCTGAGTCCCGCTTATAGCGTCTATTATAGGCAAACTGCCAGAATCTACGTACAAGTATGAGTTTGTGTGCTCCACAGAATTCACCGTAAAGGAATGAATCGATTTTTAAATGAGAAGAAAATCAGGGAGTAGCTCTTTCTTGGAGAGAAGCAAAAATGCGGCAATGTACGGTAACAACACATAATGGAAGTGGAATTCAAAGGCAAAGGCAGAGCCGTGAGCGAAGATAACAGTGTCGGAGATTTCAGAGAAAGGGGGTGAGTTTGAAGGTAGGCAAATTCAAATAGGCGGGTCGCATAATTACACAAAAGGCTAGCAATCAATGAATTTGTTTTGTAAATGCAGTGTAAAATATGCATTCGCAGTAAAGAAATGAAGTAATTTAAACAAACAGAAACGAATCGGGTTCTTGAGTGTTTCTTCCTTTTGTGACAACAAAATTTTGGTGCAATCAGAAAACCCCACAATTTTCTACATCCACTTATTTTTCCCATTATAAACAACATGACGGGCTGATGCCTCTTTATTTTGTCTTCCGTGTCTTCCTCCGTTTTCTTAGTGTATGTTTCGTCATTTGGTCCTGCATCCTCTTTTTTGGCTTTCCTTGGAAATCCTGCATTTTCTATCTGAAATACGGAAAGGAGAGAAAGAGAAATTTCCAGGAGACGAAAATTTCAGTCTGGAGTGTTTGTGATTCAGTGTGTATGTATCAGTGTTGGTCGATAGAGTTGGGGTCACGAGTTCGTATTAATGTTTACCGCCTTTTTTCCATTGGAAAACTGAAAAGAATTTAAAATGCACCGACACTCGGTGCATAAATTTTATGGATATAATTTTTTTGCTTGTGAGAATTCTTGCTTTAAAGTATTTCCAATATTTTAGATATTTCTAAACTAGAACTAAAAGGATCTAAAAGAAAAGCGATATGCATTTCTTTTAGGATTCTTTTGCACAAAAAATGCAGTTTGAATGCGATTCGCTTTCGCATTTGGGTAGGTAGTGGTTAAATTCGTAACATCTTGCAAAAATACGCGAAACGAGGTCCGGATTATCAATCAGATTATTTTCTGATTAAATGCGGTTATTCTTGATAAATTAATTCAATGTTGAATTGACGCACGACTGACACGTACTGCTTTTTTACTAATATTTCAACTCCACTTTTTTAATATCATGCAAATTAAATAAACAGATTGCTTAATGATTTTGCAACATTTATATTGATCCTGAAAACGTAGCATTAAATTTTCGTTTAAATTAAAAATATTTATGATTAAAATAATTTTTTGCAAAATGTTTTGAATATATTTGTTTAATTTTGTCCGTAATAATTTGTACAGGTTTTGATGATAAATTGATATTAGCAAATTATTAATTAACCGTAATTGATGGCACTATATCAACCTTTTATGTTTATGTTACATTTTAGATATTTACGTTACCTCTAGTTTCCAGATGTATTAAAGAAATTCAATATAATTGATTAATTAGTGACCTCAAATGAATCCCGAGGGAAAATTCCCTGCAAATTTGATAGAAAACATAGGGGCAACTTCTGCCAATGTTGAATTATCGCCTCGCTTATTTCCCCCTCCCCATTTTCTTTCACCGCCATACTCCATTTTCGGTCATCGAAATTTATCATAAATTATTCTGCCCCAAGAACACCTGGCGGCAGAGTGCTGAACGTACGGTATGTCGGGCCACATTTCACCATCATTATAAATTGGTAACTTAACACATTGTAAAAAAACAGGCATCACGGGAAAACAGAAGGTCTTCGTCAACCGTCGAATGTCAATGGATGGAGCAGGTAAAGACAAAAGAGAAAAATGGATAACTGGAAAAATAGACAACAGACAAAACATAAAACGGACTGCAATCATGTTAACAAATCAGTTTAACGGTAACATGGAGACGATAAGAACAACGGGCGCGTCATTCATTCCGTCCATCCATGCTTTTACTTACAGGTACAAGGGCGAAACTGAGTTTCTCTGCAAGATTGATTGATGAAGAAATTTGACATTTTAATTAATGATGTAAAAACAAAGCAAAAAATATACCGAATAAAATGACAGCAGCATGATGATAATCATGACCCCGCGAGAACGAACAAAAAAGACTTGCTATTACACGTGGCGAGAACTTCTCGTATGTTAAAGAGAAATAGTCCTTATTGATGGATGACACAGGAGGCGAAGGAAGACCAAGTAATGATTGTAATGGCTTTATAAAGGTATAATAGTTTAAACGAATTTAAAGAAAGAATTCGGAAAAAAGAGAATTTTCAATTAGCGCATTGGGAATAAATTGATCTGAGTTCTTATCATAAAAAAAGGACGCAATGCTTATTAACACGTTATAAAAGGTAACATAATTTTTAAGTATTAACTGATGAGTACGAGAAGGGAGAAAAGCGAAGGCGAGATATTTGTGTATCCAGCAACTCCCCTTAAACATTATATTAGATGTTTTTTATTTTACTTCTTCCTCTTCTTCCTTCATCACACGCTCTTCTCTTTCCCTTTCCAAAGTTTTCATTCCTCTAACAGAATCAATCCTGATTGCTTTAGTCTTTATTGATGATGACGTCTTTCTATCTCTTTTGGTGAAGGGGTGAATATCCCGTTATTTATAATTCTCTTGATAAAAGGCATGATTAAAAAAGTTCACATAAAATAGAAAAGAACTGCCAGGGTGCCACGGTGTCAGGGCTTAATTTGCGGGTTTTTGTGGTTTCCCAAATCAATCAACATAATCTAGCCAATAAGAAAGTTAGATAATTGAGGGCGCAAGATGGGAAAGAAGAATGCTGAGCACTTTTGTATGCCTGTCTTTTAGTTTGCTGCTGCTTGTACGAGTGCATTGCACGCTACCAAATAAAATGTCCGTCAGTTATCTTGCTGCTGTTGATTAGTTCATTAGGAGAGATCGACGTGCAGGTTGATCACGAAGCAGCCAGCGGGTTGTCAGTATCTTACCACTATCGAATTACCCCATAGTAAAAACAAACCTAAACACATGTTCAAAAGCACTAATATGCACAAAGCCAAGCAAAAGCGAGCACACGCACTCATGCGTGACGGAAATAGAAACGTCATCTTTATTGCAGCAATTTCAGCGCTGTATAATAATTCTAGAGCCAACTCTAGCGTAAACGTTAGCACCAGCGCAAAAACAACTGTCTGGAGAAACAACGAAATTGTTCGCTGCGTAGCGGTATTCGATTGATGTGTTCAATATCTTAGATTTTTAAAAGCTTCTGCTGTCAGTCTACCGGTCATACAACCAAATAATTAGTGGAATGAAATAAAAATGTAGTAATTATTCAAAATTTTAACTGAGCAGATAACAAAAGAGAAGGAACAGACTGACAAGAAAATGGATACAATGATTTTTCTGGAGCTCGTATTCATGGTGAATCAGATATTTTATTGAAGCATTTATTTTGACAATCAAGCATTTATCGAAAAAAAAAATGTATATTTTCATAGTACAAGGGACAAGTTACATTAAAGGGAAAAGGAAAAGAGTTGGCAAAGTCTAGGGTTTTCTAATAAGTGTGAAAAAATCTAATATTTTATTAAGACCACCATGTTTTTCTACGTTCATCTTTATTTGGCGACATTACAACTGCAGTCAAGGTTGTTTTCATTCTTATCGTTGCATATTAAACGTTTGTGCAACATTTTTTGAAATTATTAAAAACAAACTGCTAAACGTGGTGGTTGGAACTCACGTCGTAATAATATCATCACGAAGTGGGCTACGATGCCATGGTGATACTCTTAAGTAAAAATCAGCATTAATGCTTGCTTATTTTAATGCTTGCACTTATGTACAATTATTATTGCGCACTTATGCGCTATTATTTGGGCACTTGTGCAAGTTGAATGCACTCAATTAGCACACACATAAAAGCATTTAATTGATCGTTCGTACTCCGAACGAACTATTGCAATTACGCAAAAGGCTTCTTGCACAGACAAGGACACATACTGAAATAACTGAAATATCAGATATTACAGATAAGCTAATGACTATTAAAAATGATCAAAAAAAGGGTTACCAGGCAGCAGAAAAATGTGAAATAATAAATGCAAAAATACTTACAAAAATGTACATTACAAGCCGTAAGTACACATATATAGTAAGGAATGATACGTATATATAACACATGTGTATATGCATACCATAACGATATATTTATATCACCCGATAAATTTCAAAATGCACTGATATCTAGAGCATCGTATACACAATAAAAGTTTTAAAAAATGTCGTAATTCCTTTTAAATCCAACGCCATAGGACATGCTTTTTGTATTTTAGTATGCTGTTCTGTCGTACTAATGTAATCGTATCCTTGCGACTCCATTGGCAAGTTGGTGTAATTTGTTAAAATGAGTTTTTGTTCTTTGAAAACTTTTTTTATTGCTTCCGATATTGATCGCAAAAACACCCGCCTGATTACGAAGCAGTGGTTGTCTCTTCGGGGCACAACTTTCCGACTACTTACGATGGAATACTTAAATTTACCAATGCTATTTTAAAAAGTAAAGAAAAAGAATGCTGTTGATTAATATCCTCCCTGTATGTTCGTTGTACACGTACATTATTTCCCATCTTATTTTTCCTGCTGGTGTAAAATTTTTACTCTGATTTTCGTCCAACTTCCCGATGAACTGGAGGCGTGAAATTTGAATAATTACTCAGGACTTGATGACAATATATTATTTAGTATTAACTTGCCATCCACGACCAACTTAAGGCAGGAAAATTCGGTCCTTCAGTTAGGTCAGATAAAGACTTGAGTAGAAATATGAGACTGGAATATCAGATCCAGAGAACATTTTATGATAATATGCTTGAAAAATAACTCGAAATTCTTAAAAGTTGTCACCTCTATAATTGTCTACCTCTATAGCTTAAGCTATTTACTAGAGCATTTAATTGAGCGCCGAAAGAAATTCCGTTGGAATAACCGTTGAGATGAAACTACCCTAAACACTATACAGATTCCGCGAAATTCAATTTAGTAACGTAAAACTAATTAAATTTATAATTCGTTAAATTTAACGAACATTAATTCTGGACAAATCTTTATATAAAATAATGTTGAACGAACATACAGAAGCGAATATTTCCATTTAACGTTTTATTCCATATTTCCATTTATTTAAAAAATTCCGACTGGAATTATCTTTAAATCATCCAAGTTATGGAAAATTTTAGTAGTTAATCGACTTTATTACGCATTTGGATTTTTGAGAACTCAATAATTGTATCCATTTAAATCTATTAAATTATGAAGCATTATCGATAATGTTTGGTTCGTAATTTCATAGTAGATAATTCTCTAATATTAACAATCGTATTGACTTAAATGCTTAAAATCATTGCTCTCGAAAGAGTCGACAGGTTTATATGAACATAAAGTTCATTGCACGGAAGGTTGTTTCACTAGATATTCCGGGTTTACCTCTGGTGATTAACCCGCGCAGCAGCAGCAAGGTTACGCATTTGTCACAATAATTGAAATCATAATAATGGAAATGAAATTATTTGTGTAAATAATGGATACAAATATTTTGTTATTGACACCCCGCACTTTTACGTTTATTTATTACTTCATTAGTGTAAAGATAATCATATTTTTTATTATTTTTTATGTTTCTTTGTTTACCAAATCGTCCGAAAATATATCCGATCCTATAAAAAACCAAAAATTTAAAAAACGGTTAATTATTATGTATGAAAGCATACGAAATGTGTGCAATAATCGACATTGTGTTGCAGGACATGCGTTGATTTGCATAGTAAAGAATCACGGGCGGCTTATTATTTTAATTATTAAAAAATACAGAGTATGCGAATATGTAATATTTAACCTTTATTGTTGATAAATATAAAATTATTGCGTTTCTGTTTGTTGTTCCTTCCATCGAAATCCGCACGAGAGCAAATATTTGTACACAATTTTCTTTTTTTATTGATTTTTTTGTCCCACAAATATTAACAGATATAACAGGACAGAATATGTAACAGATCGATATGAATAAACTCACAATAAACACAGAATGACAACGTTTCCATGTATGAAAGTTGAATTTTAAAACTCACATTTTTATAAGTAATATTCCCAAGGGACTATTTATGAAAAATTTATTGAATAAATCGACAAATGATATATCTTTGAAGTCGGCCTTAACAGCCGTAGATAATTTTCCAATTAAAAACTTTTGATAATTCTTTAAATAAAAACACCTTTGCTGTCCCTCCCAATCGTTTTTCGCAGTGATATATTTCCTCGCTAGCAAATTAAATTCAATTAAATTCCTAAAAGTGATTCTCATAACCTTTCTAAATCACTTTTTTGCTCAGTATTTTTTTTCGAAGACAACACTTTTTTTTTGCTTTATTTTTCCAAAATACTTTAAAGTATCAATGAAATATTTTATATACTTTATTCTTTTTTTTCTTCGCCATTCAAGAAGATTATTTTGCTCGGTTAATGTGCGGTTTGTTACTTTATATAATTTTATAAATTCAGTTTTAATAAATTTTGGTTTTAAGAAATTTTAGTTTTAAGAAATTTTAGTTTTAATCCTACGTGAAATAATTTTTTTGGTTTGGAAATAATATCAATATTTTCGATTTTACGATTTTGCCACACAAAATGTTGTTACAGCGTTCCAGAATATCCGCTATTTCGGTATTTCCTCCGACGAATTGCATTCTCCCGACACTCTTGAGATACAATCAAGGAAAAGGAAATCGTGACTGAACTATGAAGATAACAATAAGAACAAGAAAATCGCGAACAAATATTCGAAAGTATTCCAGAAGAATTGAATAATGCGGGATAGATAATATAAACGGCGACGATGTTGCGGATGATTGTCTTGAGCTATGTGCACTGAACCGAAATTAGGAACGCGTCAATTGATATTTCTAGCAGCACCGAATTTCGTTTCAGGAAACAAAATGAAGTAAAACTGATTAAATTATGTCAAATGTGTTCGAATAATCTTTATTTGTTGATAGGTTTCGCAACGAGTTTCCGTTATTCCTCATCAAGTTTGGTTTGGTCACATACCGGTGTTTTTGGGATGTGACATCTTCACTTCCTTACCTTCTTTATTTGTAAGATTCTTAGAAATATTATTCGTGATAGCGGCAATAACAATAACAACAAACAATGAGCATAATTATACAAATTACTACAAGCAATTTAATTAATAAGGTAAAACTGTGACACAATTATTAGGAGATTACGCTAATATTTGGTATTAATATAGAACTGAAACTCAACTATATTCACCACCCCATGGCGCTATTGAACTCGAATTTATAAATATGTACGGCACATAAGTATGTGCTAAATTGTACAAGTGTACTTTATAAAATGCAATTGATTGAGCCGTGGAAATGTTGACCCTCGCGTCAATAGAAATGTTCAACATACCAGCGAAAGCAACTGCAGCAGCAGTAACCACAATAACATTATGGCGATAAATTTAACCTACATGGTTGCTTAAATTTTCCATCACGGACATTTGTGATCAACAATACAAGCAACATTGGTATGGGCATCAGTATCAAAATACAAAAGATGTGTCTTGTGCTACGCATACGCAATGCGTCTTATTTTCTCTTTTCTTCGTAGTTATCTGTATTCATGCGCCGATGCTGGAAACCCTAAACGACGGAAATCACTGCATTATCTACTTACGGTTACGATACAACAAGCTTCTCTTCCTAACAACGTCAACATGCAATGGTAGTGGATGTAGCATAGGAGCAGCAGCGGAATAGCAGCAAAGGAACATAAATAACGCAAAAGGCAGTCCATACTACTACAAACTAAATAATTCATTAATTCAGTCTTTAAACGTTTTTAAACAGCCTTCATAAAGGTCCTTTAAAGGACAATAAGTTAGATTAAATTTCTGCTAGAGTCATTAGAAATTCTAAAAAAATTTGTGGGCTTTCCTGTTTATTGAAAATTAAATTTAAAATAAATATATTAAATTACTTAGCTGAAGTTATTTTTGTTCCTTTCCTTTTGCTTTTCATTGTGCACCGTGAACATAATTTATTATATACTTCACTATTCTGTTGCCTTGAACTAGAACAATTGAAACTTTTATAAAATCTTATCTTCGGCTTTCTGTCTTTGACTTAAAAAACCTTTTCTTTTCTCGCCTTAACTGCAGCCGTTCAGTTGAGTCTTTTGCTTGTTTTGCCTGTTTTGATTGCTCGTTGCCAATATAAGTCACATGGTTTTTAAAAGTTGCTGCATTTATTATTGTCCTTTGTTTGCTTCTGTAGGTGTCCTCGGGGTTCTTTTTGCGGTTTGCATTATGGCAAATATAAAATAATATTGTCTTAATATTCATGATTGTCCTCCTTTTTTTCTTTTTGTTCCTTTTTCTCTATCGGACATCGGCGTCGTATTGCAAATCTTTGTTTTTATCTTCTCATTGTTTTTATCTTCTTCCTCTTCCCGTTCTGCGTAACTTGTAATAATATTTATTGATTGAGAGGGAGATCAATCGCATTGTTTTCAAATAAGGATTTTCACACTTCATCGCTTTTAGTTTTATTAAAACTGGCTGGGAGGTTTTGCAGCAAAGAAAGCCTAATAAATGAGGCCTTAAAAAAGCCTTTATTTGCTAGTAAATCAATTTAGTTAAGATACTGTATCTCAATATGTTTGCGACATTTTATGTTTCGATTGTAGTTTTGGTAGTTAGCAGACAAATGGAATAGGAGGGTGAAAGGGAAATAAGAAACAAAAACTTTAAAAAAAGGAGAAGATTTATGATTTTTATATCTAACAAACACATGTGTCTGTATTAAACTAAAATATACCTATTAGTTTTCTAAATTAAAAAATGCGAAAATTCTACTTTCTTCTAAATATACAAAAGAAAATTTAGTCGAATCTAAAATTAATCAACGGAATTTTTGTCAACTTGTCAATTTGGAAGAACGCGATGAACTGCTCGATAAAGATCCAAAAATACATAGAAAATTTATACGTTTAAGTGTTCTTTGTAACAGGAGAAGGATAAGGTAATTTTTTGCTTTCGTTTAAGATTTTCTCCAACTAATAATAGAAATACTTCCAAATATGTCGTATTCGAAAACATCTGGGTTCACTTGATAATTTATTTTTCAATCGGCGCTTTTTCTATTCCTCACGAACACTTTTGTAGCCTTTGAAGAATCGAAATCAATTTGGAGAAAAAATTATTTCACACATTTCATATTTCTTATAAATTCGTATTCCAACAAGTCAATATAAATATGTTCTCTAAGTAAGTGTTTGCCTATCAGCTCAGAATATCAAAAGCAATAATAAAACCAAAAAGGATTTAGAAAAGTTATTGGCCGGAATTGTAGAGATATCTATATACAAGCCTGTGATACCACACAAATGGCAGGCTTTAACTGAAGATAACATCGATCTTTTAAAATGGAAATGTTATTCATATATGCGTAAGATAGAACTCTATACCATGCTACTCTATGTCAAATAGGCTACAACGGCAACAACTGCAACAGACCCAAAGCATAGGTTAGATTATTGAAATAACGAACAAGGTGAAGGCATACGCTGAAGACATAGGGAGTAGATAAAATAAGTGTGCTTGAGTAGAAAATACTTAACCGCAAACGCTCAATAAATACAAATAGCAATAACAATAGCAATAACAAATATGAACAGCATACGAATATCATCGGTGTTCTCTACTTGCAGAGCAAATTCTTTTATAATTTTATCCATTCCATCTTAAAATAGTACGATAAAAAGAATATATCAGTATTAAATTGAGTCCATTTAAAACTCGTACTCATTAGCAGTACTGTTGCTAAAACAATGAAAGGATATGCATGTCATGAATATCGATTTTATTTATATACAATAAATCTTAATCTCAAGTAAATTAGTTAAAATTCTTCATTTTACCCTACAAAGGAGTCTTAAATTATATAGTACGTATGTGAATATAACACTCCTTTGTTGCTTTTTTGTTGAACTATATTCATTAGTATTTATTCAGTTAATCCAATAATAGAAGTTTTTGTCTGGATACTAACTTCAACCGATAAATAGGTCTCAGAAATTGAATGCAATACTTTTTAATATTATTTTTTAATATTATTTTTTAATAGCTCCACAAATTATAAAGCGGAGTTGCAGTTTGATTATTTGGAGTGTAGGGTACAGTTGAAGCTTAGCTGCTACTTTAGAAAAAGAAAGTGGAACATCCACAAGCTTACACACACATGCACGCGCACACACATTTATACATAAACACATGTTAAACACACTCACACGTGTTGGAATGATGACATGCACTGATTTTTAGATACTTTAGCTAAGAAGATCCTCACTGAAGGTTTTCTGCTTGTTTTGTCATCGTTGTTATCTTGGTATCAATTGCAGTTTCAAGTAATTTCAAGATTCTAACTTTGTTATCCTTAAATGTAAATGCTTAAATGTAAATTAAATGTAAATAGGCTAAGTCATAATGTCTTATAGTGTCCTCATAAAGTCATAAAGTCATAATGTCTTATAATATACGGTACTATAGTTTATATAAATTCAATTCAATAAGATTATACCACCGACCATGTAAGATGGTTCTCCATAGAGTTTCCTTTATGAATCAATATCTTATCCTACGTTGCTACAATTAAACATGTACGTGTACATAATCAACTGATTAATCGCTCTTACATTTACTCAATTTTTTGTTTATAACAATCTACCGTAATAAGTAATTCAATGGCATATATTTAGATAATCTTTTTAATGAATGATTAAATAAAGGTCTACTAAATCATACGTTTTTACGTCTATAACTCCTACATGCAACGTTTTGCGTTGTAAAACTGTAAAACGCTTTTTGTACTATTGCTTTTACTTTTATTGACTCTGGTGTTGAAATTGCTTTTGACTGCGTTTTTCTTTTGGTTTTGTTGTTGCGATAAAACTTCAAATATGAGCAGAATTCTTTTAGCAATATGGAAAAAATAAGTATATGGCTTAATTGAATATTTGTGTGAATTTAATTTTTCGAAAATATTAACTATCAGCTCGTCTACTTGTTAGTACAATCAAATTGCAGTTTGATATGACAAATGTTCGGCTCTACTAGGCCGAAGTGATCGTTTTTAATTATTTCCTCCAACATTCGAAATTACTAAAAAGCAATAGAGACACCTTAAATGACGTTTTGGTGAGGTAAAATGTTTGTATTAAGTGAATAATTAAAAAATTAAAATTTTCCTTACTGATAAACTATTTAACAGTTCCTGAATAAACTCAGAATATTGCCTCAGATTTGGCGAAAAACCGTAAATTAAAGAACGAAATTCGAAACTGAGGGAAATGGGTGTGTTTTCCTTAGCCTGGTTTTTTCCTGTCACAACCAATGGTGCGAAATATCCAAATGGATGAAAGCCATTCTCCGTTTCCTTTTGTCTACCTTTCCCTACAAAGTAAAAGTTATAAAAAGGCGCCTGATGAAGGAGGGGACAATCATATTTACGTACAGGCTTTTACCGTATGGTATCTCTGTCTCTGAAAGTTAGAATTTATGTTGTGACATCACTGATGTCCGCTGATGTCACATCAGATCATGTCGATGAACTTTTACCGATTTACCGGTAAATGAGGAGGATTTACCGGTAACTAAAACACAAAGCAAGAATTGGCGGTAAAAACTTACAGTGTCATCGTAATTGTGAATATTGGGATCTTTGCAGCAAAGGGTTAAATTTCGTGAGGATCTCGGGTGTATCCAGCTCTCAAATAACGCTATAAAAACGCTATAAAAATCTCTAACGCTAACGTTATAAAAATAAGTTTTAAGTAGGAAAGAGTACCCAGAGCTAATTTGGTAACTGAGAGGTTTGACCACATACAGTTATATATCGGTAATTCATACAAGTTCTTCAAACAGCCATTTTCATGTCTGAATAAATGTGGTTGGCAAAGGGAAAAAATGTCTAGAAAACTAAACAATGAAATAAATGCAAATAAAACGGAGAGGTAGAGAACAAAAAAGCAATAAAACGAAAGAAAGTGGAAGTAAAGTGTTACAAAAAAAGTTCATTATACAATATTTATAACTGCGCATTTAGTAAAAATTTACTGCAATTTCTCCTTTCTGATTGCACTTAACACTTTTTAGACAAAAAATTCAAACATCACAAACACGCGTCTTCGTGCGGTTGTAAAGATTTATTTATGATATTTTTACTGATTTATTTTCGTCATGCCTCAAACTGAATCAACAGCAAAACTTTTGGCTTAAGAGTACGTTGGATGTTTCTGACACTGAGTGTTGAGATTTTTCGGACTGAAATATATGAAAACGTAGAAAGAAGCAAAAGAAAATTTGATTTAGCTATATGCAATACTTCAGTCACTTATTTTTAAAAAACAATACTTTTTTGTCGGAAATTTTGAAATATGGAAAAATAATTAACATTGCTTAAATAAAAATTAACTAGAATTAAATGTGTTTCTCATGAGGAATTTATTTATTTTCTCGTTCGTTTAAACTCATTTGCTACTCATTAAAAAAGCAATTTTTTCAATCTCGGGTCGAAAGGTTCACAAAACACTTTTGTTAACACAAAAATTTTTATTAAATTCGATGGCAAAGAAAAAAATTTTACTTAAAAGTCGTTTCCACATTTCCCCCACGGGTTTCACACCATACTATTCACCACGTTCGCGAACCACGAATCACGATCGCGTTCTTCTCAAAGGAAATATATTGATCCTTAATTAAGAAATAATTTATAGATGTATTTAAATAATTTAAATAATTTCAAATATAAGCAATAAAGAGAATAATAAACAAGTGTATACATCGTTTTTTATTCCTCCTCATTTCGTACTAAAATTTTATCTTCTACTCAATCATAGTTCTGCACAAGTATTCTAAAAAATTCTTACAAGGACATATAAATTCATTCGTTTATTAATTATACATTTTTGGACTTAACGATTTTAGGCTATTTTGCCGGCCTTTACATATTTCCTACTCCCACTACTTGTATTTGGACATTGCCTTCTTGGGATCCTGCTATCAGTAAAATAAATGTTTACGAATTTTTGGATAAGTACGACTTACTTTCATCTATGCGATACTGATCGGATACATCGTTCCTAATTTGTCCTACAATGAAATCACATTTCACCCTCCGCGGGTATCTAATACGGGGAAAGAAACAACCAAACAATCAATCATATAAACAAAGAGGAGGTCAAATATATTTTGCTATTAATTTTTGTCCTCATGAATAGTATTTGAAGTCGCCTGATTCATTGCTCTCGAAGATGTAAGAAGAATAGTTGAAATAAAAATATTTCGGAGTATTCCTCAACAATTTTGCTCTTCTTTCATTAAGAAGACAATAGAAAACATTAATCTCAACAAGAAAATCGCCATTAAAATAAATACAAATACAAAAATTGCATTAATATTTGCCCTAACACTGACAAGAAATAACAGGAACAGGAAACTGCAAAAGCAAATAGCAACAAGCACACATTTTTATGGACAGGCAAACGGCCCATAATTTCATTTCTATGCAACAATAATCCAACCGGAAGATAAAAGAACAACAAAAATTGAATGCCATTGAAACAATCGTCCATGATGTTGATGACAATGACCACAATTCCGAGAGAAAAAAAGGGATAAAATAATCATGCAATTAAAACGTCGTTAAGAGATGTGGAAACATAACACACAAACGTGTGACTGCAGCAAAAGCGGAGTTTTAGTGATTCCATAGTATTGTAATCTACGCCGACGTGATTAGCAGTTTAACTTTTTCCTTTTCTTTCTTGTGCTTACATTTTAATTCGTATCCATCTTTTCTATTTTCTGTCACGTATTCCGTTACCGCTACCGTTCCTTAATGTTAACAAATTGTTAGCAATCTTTTTAATAGTTTTCGTTTCGTTCTGTCTGTGGCTTTGTTTGTTTTATTGATAATATTATTTATGCTTATTCCACACTTATTGACATATTTAGGGCTATTTTATCATTGGCTATGGCTACGTCCGAGTATGGTGGTGTCGTTATTTTTATGCACCATCAACGCCCTTCAGTGGGAGAGAGCCACCTTTTTAATAATTGTAATTTCTGAGAAGGACGAAGACACTAAATGAGAAGACATTTTTAATGAGACTACTTTATTTAAGCTTCGATTTTACTTCTACGCTTAAAAGAAGATACTTTCGAACAAAACCTAATTTTGTAAAACAAAAAAGGAAAGCTAAAAGGAAACGCTATCCCATCGCGATCTCGTGTACGGCGCTCGATTAAAAATGAAAGTTTTTTCAAGAAATCGGCGAAGGTAAGCATCAAACTAATATCATCTATCAAACAGTATAAGAATAGAAATACTTATACAAGTAAACATTTCAAATGGAAGTGATAACAAGAAGGAAATCTTTTCTCATTTTTATCTTCTCAATTTACTATGTCTTTCCTTACTTATACTTCCCTCTTTATAAAGTTACTGCACTATTTTTATTTATTGTGAACTAGAATCATTTGGGCGTACCGGAGACTACTTTATTCCGTATAATATCCTTTTTCATCTTATTGTTTGGATTTATTCAGTCAATACCTTTTATCATTAGTATTAATCCATCAAGGGTGCAGAATGCAGAACAAGAAAGAAAGCTGCATAGCACGAACAAAAAAAAATATAGACCAATAACTCCAACGGGTTCAGCTAACAGATGGCGTTGGCGACAACATGAAAATCGCGAATAAACAAGATGGGCGTTACGATGGGTGGCTTCACAACGTTCTACTTAAGGGAATTAATTGCTAAAGCTAATGCAAAGTAAGGATAAAGTTACTCGTGCTGGGAATCTCATCGGGAAATGTCCTAAAGAAAGGAAAAATGAAAACGAGGGAGATCACCATTAAATCAGCTCTACCTGTGGGGTAAACAGTAATGCAATGCATAAAATTTACTCCCCGGGAAAGGACGGGGGATGGACTGATTTTGCAATTGACTCAATATTTGAATAGAAATCTGTGTCAGTCTTGTTGAAATCAATTTGAAGTAAAACAGGTTGGAAATCAATTCGATAGAAAATTGTAATTTATAACGTAAAGTTTATTAGAAACTGAAATATATAGAAGAGCCAGAAATAACATTTAATGGACGTTTTCATGCGAATTATGAATAAATTATATATATTAATGTTTATGTCAATAAAGAGAGAATAGGACAGGTTTTTAAAGCGAATTCGAGAGAGAGAGAGAGAGAGAGGGAAAAATAGTTTAATATTGGAAAACGTTAAATTAAATTTAAAGGCATTTTAAAAAGGTGGGATAATCACAACCAAAGGATTAAATAATAGTAGGTTATTTATCTTATCATATGATATTCATAGTATTGAGCTCCATAGTATTGAGTTTTTTTTAAAATCATAAAAACTCCAAACAAAATTATTTCTAATAATAAGTGCATTTACACCTACATTTGGGAAGTAATTTTCAGAGATTGGTTTCACAGATCCTGTAGGCGTGGCTTACTAATTGCTAGTAATTCCATTACTAATTCATTTTTTGTCGAAAAGAAAATTTGTTATTACGAATTCATTCCTTTTTTTGTGTTAATTAATTAAACTCGTTTTCAAAGAACGTTAGGGCGCTATTACTGACACTAATGAAGACGAAGATGATATTAATCGAATTCACTCGCATGTTAATTGATGGGTGTCGCCAGAAACCGTAAAAAAATTGTAATCCCCAAGATAAAATAAAATTCTACTAAATATAATTTCCTCAACAACTATTGACTAATATGCGCCTCGAGTTTTAATTAAATGAGAAAATTAACTGTCGCGTTTCTCTTATTTCAACTTCCATCTTTTTTCACACAAAGGACAACTGTTGATCGACAGATTTAAGTATTCTTGCATCGACTTTGTCCCCTTAGAAAGAAATTAACTTCAAGCCAAACAAATTCGTTTGGGGAACAAATGATTGTGCGTATCATAGAATAAAAAAATCTATGATAGGAGGGGAAAAATTTGGAAAAACTTTTTGTAAAATTTCATTAAACAATTAATAAACCAACGAAAAAAACCAAAAGTCATTCCTTTATAACAAAAAAATACAAGCCGGAGACAATAAAAGTCATTAATGAATACAGTCAGGACTATGAAAATTAATTAATGAACGAGAGGGTCGCAGCAGTCTCGTAAAAGCGGTCCCTTGTTTCCAACGTAAAAAGGACTAAACAATAACAACAATAAGAGCAACGTCGAGAATGTTTCACAAATCCTATTGAAATTACGAGATGAAATGGAATGATCAGAATAGCACAATAATGAGCACAAAAAAAGAGAAAAGAAACCCCAACTAGAGCGTTAATTAATAAAAGCTAAATAAATTAAATTCCCTTGCTTTTCTTTCAACGTTTCAGTTGTGACTATAGTTGTGGAAAATAAAGTTCTCAACTCAGTTAGTCCGAGAGTTTCTCTTTATCACTTGATATTTTTAGCGAAAACTTCCGCCAACATCTTTATTTTTCCTAATCAAAACTTCTGGTCTTCATTCACGTATTTTCAGCAGCAGAAATTCTGAACTAAAAAAATCAAGACCTTTGAAATTCAACTAATTAAAATAATATCTTATTTAATTATCACTAACGTTATGTTTAATATTTGAATTCTAAACAAATTATAAACTTTGTAAAATAAATAATTTAGAGATATTTTAAAAACCTTCATTAATCAAAAGTTTGTGTAGTTATCAAAATCGTATTTGATGTTAATTACTGATACTGCATCATCATCCTGTCATTACTGACTCCCTACCATTAACCACAGTAGTAAAAATAACAACGTTGATTTGAAAATTTAGATGTGTTACCCTTGTAATGTTTACCACAACTATTTACTTTGTACTTCCTTCTTTATTTGTATTAGTACAAAATGCATCAAACGTGAAATGAAAATAATGAAATGAAAAGAAAATGCATTTGCATGCGTTCATACGAAGTACATTTGGGGAGCCGTATAGCCAAATTTAGGGCAAATTACAGTTATATAGGGCAGAGTGGGTAGGGAGTGTGTGTGTGTGGATGAAATACTACTTTACTTTATTGTATGCAGAATAGCAAACACCCACTCTTTATTTTTTATATGCTATTTTCTTAAAAGCAACATGTAGGAAAGATGAGAGAGGGAGATATTAGTTTATTAAAGCGAGATTTGCCAAACAGCTATCGGTGGGCAAATCAGTGTTTGGTTTGAGGTCTGAGGGTCATTCTTTCGGAAGACTCAAAGGTAAAAAGTAAACATGGAAAATTTATTTGGAATAAATACTATATCTAACATATATCATAATAATAAAGGAAAATTAAAGTTATTAATAAAGGTAATTCTACTTATGAAACCCACTGTGTGTAATATACTACGTGACGCTTTACAAAAGCTACTGCAAATTAAAGAAACGCATTCTCAATGCTTAAAAGACTAATAATAGAGAATAATATAGAAATCTGCATTGCAATTTTTATTAATTATTTTTAAGATTGTTTTAAGCAAAAAGAAAACGGCTCCTTAAAATAGAAGTGTGAGGGAAAACTAAAGACTTTTAAAGAACTATTTCTTAAACCAAATTTTCTCACGTCCGTTGGACAAAAACTCAATCTTGTAACTCCTCGGAAGTGAAGCAACTTGTGCGTTAAAGAATCATCACCACTCTCATTCATTAAAGCCGTGATAAATTACACTTTTGATATTTTTATTTAGGAAAATACTTTACACAATGGTGTAATCCTTTTACATCTCGTAGGAAAGTATAAAGAAAAGAAAGAATATTTGAAAAAAACCATAGAAGGAATAACGGTTCAATGAAGTTGGGTGTGATGGCCTTCTGCCTTCTAAGGTTTGGTCAGGTGGTCAGCTTTTCTTTAACTATAAGCACAACCGATAAAAGAAAAAAAAACAAATTAGAATTGAGGATAAATCAATTCTGAGTAAATGATTGATAGGGGGAGTACATGTGTGTCTGTTTGAGTGTTTACGTTCTACCAAACCGCATTGGTGTTCAATCCTTAGTCCTTAGTTATTCAATGTAAATTATTTTCTAATTTCTTCATGAGATGCAAACGTCCGTTTCAATAGAAGGATCACAAGAAATAAAGGAAATTGAAAAGATATGAATTTGTAGTGTTTTGTAAAATTTTGAGGAATTTTAATTTGTAAACTTCCTTAAAAATGTATTTTGGTAAAAAAGAAATTAAAAAGTGATTTATATACTGAGAGAAAGTTGGCAGATTTCATTTGATAAATGAAAAATATTCTATATTTTAAAATTCTGAAACAATAGTAATAATAATAATAATAATAATAACAATAATAATAATAATAATAATAATTGATAATCTGACTAGCTTGGATTTATTTGTTAAAGAAATTAAATACTTAATATCTTTAAGTTCTACCAAAGTTATTCTTCGATATATGAGGAGAACTTAATCCAATTAACATTTTGATCTAAGAGAGAAAAATGTATTACTTTGTAGTAAACCTTATTTGAATATCCTACACTTGAAGGGATAGGACATATACACTAGTGGTTGGGTTTAAACCATATATTTAAATCACGGGTGTAGGGTATATGAGCTTCGGTAAGGCCGAAGTTAGCGTTCTTATTTGTTGCAGCTTATCCTTCCCTACCATCATCATCCCTTACCGCATGGTCTTGGAACGTAACGTCATGGTTCAAACGATTTTAGGAAGCGTCCATGATTCAACTTTTAGGAATCGTCCAATTTGCATCTCATTAATCTGAGTTAGATTATTTTAGTTACCATAGTTAACGCCGTGTCGACTCGTGGCTATGGTTATTGCAATTTTTGTAGACGAAAGTTCCAATATCGTAACTTCATTATTGTATTTTTCTCTTGTTGTGAAGCTCACTCAAAGGAACAAACTTTTGATTCAATGCTAATAATTTTTTTAAGACTCAAATCATAGCAAACCTTAAGGGATTAATTGGACTACGCTGAAGTTGTTGATAACGAAGGTGATTACGACGAGAATGGTGGTGGTGGTAGGGGAACTGTTTGGATTTCTAGCGGTGTTGGTAGTTTATCCTGGCGGTGGTGTTTGTGGTGGCCAAAACTGATAAGAGGGTTGGTGGAGTTGGTATAGGGGGTGAAGGAGGCCGTGGTAGAAGTAGATGGCAAGGTTGTGAAAGCGGTTATAATGGTCTTGGTGGTCGCGGTGTAGAGAATGGTAAAGGGTTAGATGTCCAGAAATAAGTAATTATGCTTTTGATAAGTAATATAACTTGCTCGAACTTTTCAAACAAATAAGTCTTAAATGTCAAGGTAGTATTAGAGGTAGGGAAATTGTGCTGACACTGCTTACAGAGGAGATAAGCCAAGGATAGGAAAGTCTGCAAAATACTAGACGATCCATATAATTCTCAATTAATGCACTCGTAGTTAAGACGTTAATATCTAAGAATAATTAATTCATGTCATTCAACTAAAATATTAATAGAATTATAAAATAAGACGAAGTGCTTTTAGATTTCTTAAATTTAAAAAAAAATCATCTCACAGAAAAAAATTGCATTTTGAATTTAAATTTTCAACAACAGTTGCAACAGTTGGAACAGTCCCCACAGTTGGAATCTATTCTAAGGCATTTCAACAAATTGAAGAGAAATACGAGCATTTCCTTCACCTCGGCCGATGCTTACATCGCCACATATATAACATAATGTTATAGCATAAATCTAATAACCAGTGAGCAGGACCACTTAATATTATATTTTATCATATTTATTTTACTATGTTATATTATTATATTTATTGTATACATTATTAATATTATATTCATTACTTTCACTTTTCTTGGAGCAAAATAGTGAGGTGTTACGTCCCAATCTGGGCTCCAGAATATTAATGAAGCCAGAAAAGTGAGGCTTTATGTTTTTTCATAAAAACAGGTGTGGCGCCGCATCGATTGAGTCAATTTTTAACCCCAAATAACCTCCTTTAATGCATTACAAATGGAAGAAATATAATATTACTTCGGGCGTAGGGTATAGGAAGACAATTGTTGACAATTGCTTTTCTTTCTTGAAGTGAATCTAAATAGGCTGTGATAACGGTAATAGGGATGATGGCGGTGTAACGGAGGAGATCTCTAAAAGCAGACATGCTAATTTGATGAAGTGCGATACATACCAGCATCTTTATGAACCCAAAAGAGAAGGTAATAAAGTTAAACATCGTTTTGCATAAAAATTACTCAGAATAGACGACTTGAAATTACTTCGTCTTTAATTTATGTATCCTAATATTTTATTCTTGTCATTTGTAAGGTGCTGGCTGGGTGTTATGAGTCAGCTGGGTTCTATGAAATAACGCCACGAAAATTAAATAAACACGAATGCTTTTCCCGTACGGAGATGCTGGGATAGAATATGTTTGGTTCTATTTATTTTTCTCTGTATTTTTTTTAATTGGATTTTTAAAAACATTAAAAACATAAAGCAAACAAGATTGCTGGCTTTGGCTTGGGTGGAACTCGGATACCCTACCTCCAGCAAACCTTTTCTCAAAACAATCCACACATCGTATGGGATAACAGTTCAGATTCAACGTTGCTATAGAGACAGAAAAATTGGGCTTTGTAATTCTATTCCATAAAAATATAGGCGCAGGACAAGTCCAATTCTTTTTTCCAATACCACTCAGTTTTTGATGATAGAGAATACTTGTACCTATAGATACCAGTAGACTTTTTCAATGAATTGGATCCCATATACATCGAGATTAAATTTGGCGGATCGTCAGAGATTAGCAAATTTAAAACTTTGAATGCGCCTATCATCACCTTCGTGTCCATGCTATCCAATATTTGCTGGCGCACACGGATTTTTTTCTGTTACCACTCTCAATTATTCTGATTTGTAATATATAGTCAGTATACTACAAGGTGGCTTCGTTATTTTCCAAAAACGAGAAATCCGATGATTCACAATTACCAAATTTTTCCTGGACATTTTTGTGTAGATTTAATGGTGTAAAGATAATATAAAACAATAACATACTGAATGAACAGCATTCGGCTCAATATCAGCACCAATAACAATAAAATAAATAAACCAGAATCATAAAAATGATAGTAAATTGCGGTAAACTCAGAAGAAAATTGTATTTAAAGTAAAACAGCGCCAGAAATTTCGTGGCAAAGTAAATTAATTAGGGCTATGATAAATGTATTGAAATCGAGGAGGGGTCGGTTTGAAAAATGTGACTTTTTCAACTTGGTGTTTACTAAAAATATTACACAATATTTCAAAGATTTTCGATGACTTTGGACCTCAACAAGTTTGAAAACCCCGCCAGAAGAAAAAGTTATACATAGTACGCCATCGATTGAAAGGATGGTTCAATGAATGCAGAATGCAAACTATCGATGAAGGCCCATAACATTTACATTTTTTATGCTCTTCACCGACGATGACAGTGGAGGTGCCTGAGAAATGTAAGTTTAAATCAGATTAATGTTGCTTTTGATTACGTTTACAAATTTAAGGACATTTGCTAAATTATAATATTATCACTTTATCTATCAATATTTTTTTACATTCATCATTTTGTTTTTCCTACATTCTGGTAAATATACCTGCTAGAGCTTCAAGGCTTTAATCGAATTAATCACGGAAATGTAATCATATCTGGGTAAGAATCATTTAACAGAAACAAATAAGAAGTGCAATAATTTGGAGCAGTTTTTTCGTTCGTCGATGTGCTCACCGTAATTTTTATTGAATGACCCTTCGTTAATAAATGCTAACCAATTAAAACGCAGTAGGAATAATTAAAACATAAAATTATATCCCATACATTTTAAGAGAAAGTCAATACTAAGATCTGTCCAAAGAATTTCGAAAAACAAATGAATATTTGAATATTAATAATATGAAAAGTGACTAAAATACTTAATTGAGCGTTCCAGTAAACATTCGACAACTTTTGGGTTTATACGAGATTTTATTTTTTCATCGATAAAAGATTGCCGCTTCTAAAAACTATCAAAAAAGTCAAACATATTAGAGACCCCTCTTAGGTTTTTTATATCATCACTTTATATCAACATAGATAAGTTAATGCGCAAAATCTTTTTATCCCTACCTGATGCAAGAGAATGACCAAAAAAATTTTAAAACTTTTACAAATTTTGATTGGATTTGAACAACATGGGAAATCCAGTTTATTTTCTCTTTTTCGGGTTGGATGAAAGTGGAATTTTTGATAGTTATTGTAAGGCTACGAGGGGGAAGAAGCTGTGGGAATAACATTATTTAAATAAATTCGAACTAAGAACATTTTTGCATTCAAGAAAAGTTTTAAGATGAAATCACTACGAATGACGATGCCGAAAGGAGGAGAAAATAGGAGGATGGAAATATAGGAAGTGGCGCGGTTTAAAAAGCATGACAAGATGGTAATGCGACAACATTGAATGCGTTGAATGCGTTTGACAGGCAGTCTATTAAAGGAGTAAGAAGGGCCAAGTGGAACGAACGGAGCATTTTCACGGGGTTGTCAATTGTGGGAGCGCTAATGCGAGCTTAAATTTAACATCTCACCATTTTTTTTTGTAATATTTCCATTTTTTCTGAATAAACTTTTGCATTTTTCAACTTCTTCAACTTTTCTATTTCATTGTTTTCTTTTTCAAAATTATTTAGTGATGTCGAACTATTTTTCCTTCATCCTTCAAAACGAAAATGCTTTATTTAAATATTCAATAAAATTATTTGAAGCATGATCACAAATCATGCACGCGCTGATGATGAAATGCTCACACGCGCTGGGCACCGATAGGAGATAATTTATGCCAACTGATGGCCATGTTTCAAAAATGAAGCGTGAACGGACACATTTTTTTAAAATTAAACTTGTTATACCTCCATTGTAATCCAAAATAATGTAAAACTTAAGTTTTCCTCCATTTGTAATGCCCTAAAACAGGCCCTGCAGATTTGGAAATACCTATTCTGGCTCGGAATAATTAATTGAGTCGGCTTAAACCTGTCTGTCGATTAGTTAAGAACAAAAAATCTCTTGAAATTTAGCACAATTATTTCCCATTATTATAAGCTGTTGAGGACGAATAGAAAATTTAGAATGGACGAATTGGATAACAATTAGGTCCACTTCTGATACATAATATGAACACATCTAGGTGTGCATTTCACCTTCAAAGTTCGCAGAATGAATTGGATGACAAAATGCTCGAATTCACTCACGAATATTCAAGTAAAATTGGAAAGCATTTTTCAGTTTATTGAAACTTTTAAACTGAAATCTTTTGTACGAGATGGCTGTGCAGTAAGCCATTATATAAAAAATTGATACATATAAAGCTGTTTTAAAGCAATACGAACTTATGAATGCTTTAAAAAGTTGTTACTAGAAGCTGTTTCTCGCAAAAATAACAAACGACAATATGTGTAAAATTTAAAAAAGGATTACACACTTATTTAATATTTCTTCATTTATGTCTAAGTGAAATATATTTAAATAAACAAACATATAGAATTAAACAAATATATAGACAAATATATAGAATTCGTTTGAATTTTTTATCTCATATTTTTTAAGATAAAACACTCCCAAAATTAACTTTAAAGTTTCTCAAACCTTTCTATATACCTAACATATTTTTGTATATATTAATACTATATACCTTTCTATATATCATATCACATCACTGATGGGGAAAACTTTACATATACGACTATACAATTTTTGCAACAAAGGCTTGATTTTCATCTATAGAGGAATTCTGGTATCAGAGAATTTGGCTTTGTACACTTTTATGCTCTTAATTTTAATAATAATGACAATAATGACGATAAATAATGATATTAATAAAGAGATGAACCAGTTTATAATTATAAAGTAAATAATGGAATTCAGTCTCACTCTCTTGCAGATAAATACAATCCCTTATTCTTTTAAAGCAAGGTAACCAAACCGCTAACCAAAAGTAATTACAAGGAGACTTTTAAACCTACAAATATCTTACAATTCCGTCCATAAAATAACTACTAATTACTAATAATTAATAATTAGTAAAACCTCCAAATGAATAACGCAATCATTATCAATAACCTTGAAAATATTTATTTAACTGATGGGATGTTTACCCTTCTTAACAACTTTTCAGTTTTTAAGGAAAACTTTTAAAAAGCTAAACCAATTTAATTTCAAAAAAAAAAAAAAAACAAACAAACTTTATCTCTAACTTAGAAATTATCGTATATAATGCCGTAAATTTCCTTCTTTCTTTATACATACTCTTATTTATGAGTTTCATTATTTTAAATCCTTTGCTGACATTCGAAAGGTCTCGCAACGACCCTTAGCGTAAAAAGAATTGAGATTAGAATATAAAAACAGCTTTTGTAATTAAAAATAACCAGCCCGCTTGCTTTACTTCTGTTGAAGCAATTTATGGGCATATTATCCACGTAGTATACCGTTGGAAGGATAAGAAAATTCTACACAAAATGTACTCTGCTCCAAATAATGGGCAATTCCTTATTGCAGTTTTTCTTTTCTTAGATTTTTTTATTACAAAAATTTTAATGGGAAAATATTTATCTGGAAATAAATGTTTTTTAATGTGAAAAAATTTTGGAAATAATATTTTTGTTTCAGTTTGAAAATAAAATTTTTGAAAATTTCTTTAATTGAAAACTACACTCTCTTGAATTATATTTCAAATAATTGACAATATATATAAACCTCAGAGCGAAGCTAACTCATTCAATTTGACCAATAAAAAAGTTTGTAAATGTGCGGAAGGAAGATTTTTAAGATTAGCTTAAGAAATGTACAGGAATATATTTATTGTTATACTAAGCTTTTTTTATGCCAGTTGAAAGTTGAAATAAAAAAAATTCAAATAAAACTATTGCGGGTGACAACAATTTATTTATTGTTTTACTTTCACGGAAATATCATGTGCTAAAATACGATGAGAAGATGGCCAAAGAGAATTGGTTAAATTTTTAAAATAAAAGAAACATTTTTAATTATTCTTTTTAAAAATAACTTCCTGCGTAAAATATATTTACCAAAATGAACGCTATAGTAAACGAAATAAAAAGATTAATAAATGAGAAGGAAAATAAAATGTGCCGTCCAAATAAAACTTCTTTTTTATCATTGCGATGTTTTGTGGGAAGAAAGGAAGAAAGAAATAAAAGAGAGAAAATGTTTATAATGAATTGATTGGCTGGCTATTGAGGTTAAGACGCTAAGAGAAAATTATTCATATATAAAACTAAAAATTATATAATAATTATTTGAAAATTGAAAGTAGAAATAACTACTGAAGGAGTTCTATTTATGATATCTAAGCACACAAAACAAGTTTTTAATTCTCTTATAAAGACTCGAAAGTTTATTAAAAAAATATATTTCATAATTTTTTTGCGGATTAAATTTTTTTAGTGTAGCTTGGATAAGATTAATCATTAACTGCGCGCAAAGACCCAAATGAACTGTTAAAAGCAATTCGATCTTTCAATTTGGGTTTTTACCAATGATTTATGAATTTTTCAGAAAAGCCATAATTCCTTTGTCTGAAAACGGAACAAATGAAAACAGCGGAAAAACCGCGTGGATTCTTTCTTTACTCTTCTTTTTTCTTGGAACTTTTTTTCTCAACCATTTCTGAATCGATTATGGAGAAGTATAAAATTAATGAAAGCAGTGCTGTAAAATCGGCTCCGTTTCTTCTTTACGCAATTTCGTTACTTGCAAACGTATTTGATCTTCAACCTCTTTCGGTTTGTTACCTTGAATTTTTAAACAAAATTAATTATTACGTAAGACAAAGAAGACTCATTATTACAAATATTATATCTAAATTCGTGCCACCAGAACCAGACGGAGGTTGCTTCTTGGGCGTTGGGAAGTAAATTTTTCTCTCTGGCTCATTTTGTTTTTCTCGCTCTTTCCTTTCCTTTCATACCATCATTTAATATTTTGCTTAGAGTGGCTCCGTGTCACAACTTTTTATAATGCATTCCAATATAATGAATACCATAAAGACAATCAACACAATTTATTTTTAATTCCCTCCTTTGAAGGATTGGCTCCTTCGAAGAGTTTTTCTTTGCACAGTCTTTTTCACCATTTTCCATTCGTTATCCTTTAAGATCGCCATTTTTCCAATCTTATGACCGGAAATTACTATTTTTATATTTCTCTTTTCTCTTGTTTTTTTACTGAATGCTTGCTGTGACTTTATTTTATGTATTTTGCTCTTGTGGAAGACATTGCGGCCATTCATTAGTCTTCCTTCTTCCTTTCTAACGTCGGATATATCTCCTTAAATGATGTTTCTTGTTAACATAACAAATCCTTGCCACGTATAAAGCGAGGCGTTTTTTCGTTCCCCGGGGTCGCGATCGTTATCAAGCTGTTGTAAAACGACAGCGATACGTTTTCTTCTGTTCACATCATTCATTAAAATGTCAAATTCCTTCATCAATCAGCGCCGTAGAGGAACTGAATATTACCCGAGTGTCCTTAAATTGTTACCCATTGCATCCAATGTTATGTCGCGCCTCATTGACTCTGTTGTCTCTGACATTGTTAAACTGATTTGTTAACATTATTGCTATTCGTTATCTTTACCTGTAGAAGTCGTTGTCCCTTTTCCCTTTTGCATTTAAACAGTCGGTTGTTCCACATGGTGTCCATCGGCTCATGGAGAACTACTATTTGTTTTTACGCGGCGGGAGTTCTTTTTATAGTGCGTTAAAAAATAGTTAGCGTGGGAAATATGAATCGACAGTTCAACGCTCTTCCACGATGTCCTTGGATCACGATAATTTATGATAAATTGCCATGACCGAATACAGTGAAGATATAGTGAGACAATGAAGAAGAATTTCGAAGAGAGTTGGGGAGAAAAAAGAGAAGCCTGCCTTCCTGATAGGAAATAAATGTGGGAATAATAGATTAAGAGAAATTGATGTTATTTTTTCTTACCAATTTGCAAGGAAGTGTGCTTTAGAATTGTGCTTTATTTAACGCCATCAATCAATCAATTTTATTGTTGTGGGTATGAATATTTCATGGGAGACGAATTTGTTTAAATTAATTTAGATATTCATGTATTTTCCAGAATAAATATTTTTTGAGTCGAAAACGATTTGTTACGGAAGTAGATAAAGAATTATAATGATTTGACGAGAACTTGTTAATTATATTTTAAAGATTTTCATCGTCTTAACAAGTCCCTCATACATTCATAATGCCTTTTGCGGAAACCACAAAGAGCCGTGATAATGAAAATATTATTCTAAGATTATAAACGCCAGTGCACACTATAAAATGCCATAAAAGCGAAGATGATGTACTTGATTAACTAGACCTTGTTACTCCCCCTGTTTGCAGGAAAGAATATGTTGTGCATTGCAAACGTTTGCCCCATCAACGAACCGCAATCTCAGACAATCAAACCAGATCAACACAATCAAACGGTTACCATCGAGGAGTGTGTTCTTCGGTTGCACCACCTGGGTTAACTTCTCTGTTATGGAGTTTGCATTATTTTTGTATTTGGAACAGTTGAAAAGGTGAAATCTTAGTTGTGAAAACAGCTAGAAATTTAAGAATGATCTTTTTTTCACTTTCTTTGCAACATTTTCCCTTTTTTGAAGAAAAAAATTCTCCAGTTCTTTACTCTCTTCTTTCTATTTAATTGCAAAGAAATCAAATATTTCCCTTTTCCCTAGTTTTTGTGTCATTTTCTTCAAAGATTTGGTTCTTGGCAAGTAAGTTTTGTTGTGCTACCTTTAATTAAAAAAAAAAATAAATCCCAGTTTTGAAAAGACTGAAAATTTAATTGGAATACGCGAAAAACGCCGAAATATTTGTTTGAATTCAATGAGAATTGAAGTTATTATTTCTTACTTTTTAATAATTTCATAAATAAAGTTTATGATTTAGTAAGTAAAATCTAAAAATTAATATAATTAGAATATATTTTGTTTTAGTAAAAGAGAAACCGAATTTCGAATGAACCAATTTTGAAAGTTTCCCAAAAAAAAGAGCACAACAAATCTAACACTCGATACTTTTCGTGTTGAAATGAATTCATTTTCATATGTATATTTTAAATTGAATGTATATTTTAAATTGAATCTACGACAAATGTTTCATCTTCGCACAGACACGTACACAGTACATTTTGAAGAAACACGCACGCTTCTGATAGAAATAATTAAATTGATAATGATATACTTCCCATTGATTTGAATTACTCTAGTTTGTATTATGAACTGACACACTCTCAATACTGCCATCATTTTTTTGGTGCAATTATGCAGTGTTGTAGGCTTGGAATGACCTGTCTTCGACCTAATGGTCAGTGGCGCAGTATTCGCATGACGAGTGACACGTGACGAACAATGTATTCCACCCACTCGTCTTCGCTTCGAATTCTATTTCGACTAGAATTCTTCACTTTTCCTCACGTTTGCAATCCTATACAAACACTCTTCACTCATTGACTTTCTTCTCATTTAAACATCGATTACGATTACGATCGCAATTCGATTTCATTTACGATGAGTTTGTTACGGGCACGGACATACACACGCACACATGCCAACAGTAGAACCGACATTCAGGCAACCTAGGACAATGAAGAATAATAGGTCGTGGTAAAGTTAATGATGACAATTGTGATCACATTGACATTGCTGTAGTGACGTTGATGAAGACGTTTTGTGATAATCGATGAAGTATAATGTTGGATAACATTAAAGTCATCCTTGCTTTTTACCAGCATTCGGACACACTCACGTACAAAAACGCAGACTTTCACCAAGGACTTAACTTTGAAGAGAAAATAAAAAGAGTATGGGTTGCTTAATAACAGCTTAATGACAGGTTGCTTAATAAGTCATTCGGTAGTAAACAAAGGGTGCATCAAATAACATGTTATTGGCATTTTAAGGTCTTTATAGCTATTTTACTTGCATTTATTTTCCGTTCTTAATTTTCTCCTTTTTACATCATCTTCGTTTTTGAGGAAGGTTTAAATTTTATTAGAATATACGAGCACTAGTCCTAAAAAATATTTGCCATTTATTCATTGACGAATTCTCGATATTTAGTGTTCAGCAAAGCTAAGAATTTATTTGAAGGAAATAAAATAATGCCATTTATGAAGCCATAAGTAAGAATTAATTTAAAGCATTTAAGAAGATTTATCCGGTTGCGATGTACCACGAACTGACAATATGTCAGTTGGAAATTGTAAGGCAAAAGGGCACTTCGCTATAGTTTTCATTCCTCCTCTTCTTTTTCCTCTTTAGTTTCCAGTTTATTTAAAACTTTGAAAGCTCCAAAGGAGGTAGTTATAAAAATTATCCTTGCACTTTTATTTCGTTATCGCGACCGTAACTTGATCGTTAGTGTTGTCACATTTAGCGTTTTATATACAGTAGTTGTTCTTAAGCGAATAATATTGTGTGTGTGTGTGTTTGTGTGTATATATGTGTGTATATATGTATATTTTTGTGTATAAGACTTTTTCTTATAACTTAGGTTACAGCATTCCAGTACAATCCCAACAATGGCCACGGGACCAATGAAAAAAGCATCATCCTGCCTTGGGAATCCAAAAATCCTCTTTTAGTTTTGAGTCTTGAATCACTCGATTGAGAAACTAAACCATGAATCAACAAACCAACGTACCAACACTCCAACAGTTATCTCGTCTTGCTCGCAGCGCTGAAGTGGTTTATCTATCTTCAACAACTTACTTTTAATGCTTTCTCTGAAAATAATGTCAGTTGACGGTCAGCCAACCAACGATTCCTTACGGCATTTTCTTGGTCCACGATTTTTCATTGTAAATTTATCAGTTTTAATCGTTTCTTAAGGGCTTTGTAGAGCTTTGGCTATAACTAAAAAACGGGCAGCCATTTCGTAGTTTATATTTTGGAATGTTGGACTGTTGGACTCGTTTAGTTGGTACTTTCAACATTGATCATAATGGGTTGTGACAAATGGTTTTCTTTTCTGGGAAAGTTTTTATAATTTTACAGATAATTAAATAACGACTAGCCATTAGATGAAATTTTTGGTATGCACTGCTATAACATCCCGTTTTATTTATAGCTCTGATTTTGGTTATAATCGGTTAACCGTATAATATGTTGGAAGTAACGTATTGCACATATTACATTTTTTAGGAAACACTTTTGGCTCTGTTTTCATATCAATCGCAATTTCAATCAAGACGCCTTTCTTCACATCGCTTACGGCCTTCAATATCTGGACTATCAGTCGGCAATTTTTAAAATTTTTTTTTGTTCTCCTGGGATTTATTTCAATTTATTGGAGTGAGGATTTGTTTTTCTTCACCAATTACTTATCTATTTTGCGTATATGTGTCTGAGAGTGTTTGTATGGGTGGTAGGATGGATAAAGGTGTAATGTGGATGTGTATGGGTAAGAGAATTTTTTATTGTTTCTTTTCATGTGTATTTGAGTGTTGTGTAATTCCGTCTCTTTTGTTCTCTTCCCTTGGCAATCTGATTTTGGGCATTATAGGCGGAATACGACGAGCCCCGCCCCGAGTTCTACATAAATACCTACCATCGATGCTCTTCTATTCACCTCTTCTACGCCGATTGCATTCAAAGATATCTAGAAATCAGAATCCGAATCAGGAATCGGAAGAAAAAGTTTTAATCTAGCAAGTGATAATAATAAACAAGAACCTTTTGTGTTAGGGGTAGGTTTTCTTCTTGGTTTGAGCTAGCAGTTGCATTCTTGCCCTTCATATCTACGTTTTTATTTTGGACAACTGTATTGCTTTACCTGGCACGGAGCTGCAATCAAAAAAAAAAAAAAAAAAAAAAAAAAAGACCAAAACCCTGATTAAAAGTAACAAATTGCATGAATAGCACATTTGATGGCGTACATGCATTTATAACAAACCAAAAGGTTTGTTGGAATTTAAGGAAACTTTTGTTTGGTTTACCACCAGAAGCACTGGAATGCATGCTTGTCTAGCTTCAGTCGCTTTCTTCTTATTCATTCTGTAGATCTATCTACCACGTTTTAATCAACTTTATTGCAATCTGTTTTTTCTCATCTTACTCATCTCTAACTTCTCTCCATTCTATAACAAATTTGATGAAATTAAAAAAAAAAACATTTTTGGAAGCACTTTACTTTGAAAACTTACCAGAAGGCTAAAATTTCTTACTGCATGCAATATGGTCAATTCAACTAATTCGTAAATAAAACCTTGCGAAAAGTCTCAATCGAAATCCGAACTGCAATCGATTTCAGTGAATCGAGTGATTGATTCGTGATACTAAGTTTTCGTAAAATGTGAGCAGATATAATAAAAATCAAAGTCAAAACTTCGTAAATTACTTCAAAATTGGAATTTATTAAATTGTAAATAATTTGAGAAAACATATTTATTAATATTAAAAGAAATAAATATTCCTATGGATGATAAAATTTATCGCAAAATTATATTGGTATCAACGCATATCTTCTAATTTTTGGTTTTGCAAGAGAAGTGAATTGGGAGTCTCTAAAGTTTAAGATTACAGTTCTTTAAAGTAAATCCATATTTTTTAGACTAATTATTTGCACGCGATATTTTATACTAAATTTTTCGCATTATATAATGCATTATATATTCGCTTCCTCAGTAATAAATCATTTCAATTAATTTTTTATCTAGGTTACTTTGGAGCTTGCTTTTAAATTAAGTAAAAATATATTTCATTCAGCCTTTTAGCGACACGTCTTTATGCCCACAACCGAAGGCATATGACATGAAATATTTGCATGCACATTCTTTCTTATTACAGGATTTTTGACCTTGAAGATGGGTAATGTCGGTCTAGTGTCGTGACTACTTTTCTATGAAATAAAATTTCAGACTCTATTGAAATTTTGAAGCACACACTCTCATGCCATGACTACATTGTTCGGCAGTATAAATCCCTAGAAAATGGCCGTGACACTTACGCTATTGTGCCATACTAATTATTTACTTTTAGAGAAAGGTGTTGAATATGTTTCAATAGATACAAATTAATCAGGAAGACTGAAATGCAATATTAAAACGGGCGTGATAGCCCTTCTCTCGAAAGGGTAATATATATTACCCTTAGTTTTCATTTGTATATATAAATGTGTGTATATTCTTCCTCAGAATCATGTCCTGTAGAGATATTGCTGAAGGGCAAACAAATCCTTCCTTGTATAGTGCTCCTTGATAACGAAAATTAAGAAGAAAGATACACTATCGTTAGCATTATATATTTTATGTACTTTATACATTATTTAGTATGAATTATTTAAAACGATATCTGCATTTTTCTTTTGCGGGTGTAAGGTGCATAAGATCCGGCCAAACTGAAATTAAGACTTTCATTGGTTTTTTATATCTTCATTCAAAGAAAATTAAAATTTGAAAATCAAAATTTTCCGTATCTTCTGAGGATTTTTGTTTGTGATAAACTAAAATTTTAATATCACCTGCAGCAGCAATTTGAAAGCTATTCGAGATTCTCTGCATGCCAATTGCATCACTTTACTAACAAGATATCTTTCCATAGCCCAAATAAGTCGTTGGTGTGCGTAATTCAAACGTGACAAACTGCAAGGGTATTAAGTCAGATAAGAGAAGGATTATGTCATTCAAAGTGCAAAATAATGACACTTTAATGCAATTTTGTAAAATCTGTAGAGTATACTGTATAAAGGTGTCGCAGTATTGCAGTCTCTCACAAGGATGATGGCTATAAAAGTAATTAATTTTAAATGAGGTTCACGTGAATGCAATGAATGCCGAAGCGGAACGACGTAAATAAAGAAAAAGTGACAAAAACGGGAAAATTGTGACGGTCTTGATAGTAAAAGTAAAAGCAAGGAGCAAATTGATAAAATGAAGATAGAAAATTATACTGCCTTTAACAACACTTGTCAGTCATCAAAAAAATTGAAGACATTTGATTGCGTTCGACGCTGTTTCATCGATTGGAGTAACCAAGCGAGCGGGTAATTAGATCTGACACAATGAGGAGCTCTTTTACAAGAGCTTGTCTGTCATTCAGCGAAATCTCTTAAAAAGGTTTTTATTTTTTATGATACGTCGGTTTATGATTTTTGCAGTAATAACTTATCCGAGCTTTAAGAAATTATCTGCGCGTTTGAATTGTAATTCTCTGCAAGTTTATTTATTGCACCCAAAGGAGCTTGCATGGTTCAGCGAAAACTAAAAAAGGGTTTCTATGTTGAATAAAATTTTGTAAAAGAAAGTGATTTTTATATAGGAAAATGCATTTGTTGAAAAACGTAACAACGTAACATCGTCCTGTTTTGCCACTGCTTTGTCTTTTTAAATGGATGGAAATGCTTTGTCTTTTTAACTGAAAACGTTTTTAACGTTACCTTAAAATTATTATCCACAAAATTTCTAACAGAAAACACCTATCAGTCTATGATATCAATGTACATATTTCCAACAGTCATTCTCTAGCCTTTGTTGGATTATCATACAATCGGATTGAGCTCTTCTAAATCGTTTAGTAAGTAACCCAACGCAAAGGATTACCTACTAAATTGATCCTGCCTAATTTGATCAAAATTAAGTTAAATAAGTTTAAAGGGAACTTAGAATGGATTAAATGAGGAAACTGCTTTTATTTGTAAAGAGAACGTTATGGGTGGTGAGAGATATGATGATGAAATTTCTATAGCATGACGTAGTACAAGGCTAATACCACGAACATCCTCAAAGAACTCACTTCGGTTAAGTGAAACCCGTCGGGTAGTTTTGTGTGTTCGCCGGATGTATTAGGTGTAGAGGGAAATGGATCAACAGGAGGTAGTGGATATATTACGCATTTTAGTATAAGGTTTCCTCTCTAAGGACATCCAACAGATCATTGTATATATAATATAGCGCATGCTGGGTTATCTGCAAAAGGAAAAAGAAGATTAAGGAAAAACATTTGTGAAGATCCGTCGTCCGTACGTCTCTAAAAATAGTGCAAACATTTTGGGTTGAAAAAAACAAATTAAAGTAATAGGCCACAAATTAAAGTAATTGTGTTAACTGTTTCACATGATTCTTCTCTCAGAGCGTGAATATGCAGCAGTTTCGGAATTGTTCTGCAACGGATGCAAATACGAAGAGCGGGTCCAATCATTTCTCATAAAAGTATAAAAATTCCGCTATGGGAGACAATGCTATCAATCATATCGATGACGAGTTGTTAAAAGAAAGGGTTGGGAAAAGTGAAAGGGAAAAAATTGTACCGAAATAAATCTCAAACCGCAACAATCGCATGTGTTTCACTAACTAGTTCGAAGTGATAAAGGGACCATCGACATTTCGTTATTGCTACCGTCGCTGTTTTTACACATAGTTTATTTCTAGGCACGTTAAATTGCGAAATCATAATAAAGAATACTGTAAATTGACTGTAGGCAAATCAAAACTGAGAGGTCAGGTCAAATTCCAAGAGCATTCGTTTTTTTCGTTCCCAGGTTAAGGCTTCCATCACTTCAATTATGTGCGTTTTCTCAACCAGTAGCCACTAACCTATTGCTTATGGCAGGTTTCTTTTGGCACGCCGGTCATAAGGAATAAGCCATATTCTTCTATTTCACACTACATTCAGTGTGCTTCTTGTGTTCGCCGCACATTTCAAGTTTAACCAACCAGAAGCTAGCCCTGAAGTAGCAATCAAGTCTCAAGTTCCTCCTAGCTGCGGAGCATCAAAATAAATTAACATTTATTTTTTCTACTTCGTCCTTTTCCTTTCAACTTCTTCTTTTACTGTTTTTCGCTTTTATTGGCCTTTTGCCTCGGCCAGCTTGTTTGATGAATGAATGAATGTACTAATGAATGAATGTCGTTTCGTGCTCATTAATTTTTTTAAAAATATAATAAATATGCGGGGGAAAATATGTGAATAAATGAGAAATGTGAAATACTCGTTTTCCAGGAATATCCTTTGCGAAATATTAAACTGAGAAAAGTCTAAAAATGCAAAAAAGAAAGAAAAAAGAAACGCAAAGTAATGATTTCAGATACAAATAAAAATGGAGACGATAAAGGCTAGAAGCTTTATTCCCAGTTCGGAGATAGGATACTCTACTGGAATTCAAAACAGACATTCCGCAACGGCACGACACGTCTGAAATTGTTGAAATCGTTATGGCAGTAGCCATAACAGCGGCTACATTATGGATGAAAAAGTAGTTGTTGTTCTCTCGACCATCTTTTAAAAAATCCCAGATATTCAGCGAGGTGTAAGGATTATTTTAATCTAATGAATATTTTTCAACATCTTTTGCAATTCGGCTTCCAACTCCAAAAGCGAACATAAATTACAATATAATGGAATAAAATTATTTCGGTAAAAATATTTGGTAGAAAATATTCTTCTGCTTTCTCTACTCCAACGGTAATCAACGATTTCTTAGTGTATTTCGTTCATTCATTGAAAGAAAATGAAGGTAAGCAAATATCTGTTCAGGAGACGAAATAGATGGCAGAAATGGGGGTGATAAGGAAAAAAAGTAAGTTAGAAAAGTAACGAAGTCAGGAATAGCATAGAGCTGAACACGAAATAACCGTATCTCTTTAAATTCTTTCCGGCTCCTTATGCTTTTCTTTCCCAGAAAATATGTTTTAGTTATCTTTGAAATTAGTATTAGCTTTGAAAATTGAGAGGAAAGAATATGTTAAAGCAATAAAAACAATACGAAACAGGACATCATAATATATCACAAAGATCACAAAATTATATTATTATTATTAATTATTATTCTTTTTAAAATAGGAAACTGGGAGAGGATTCATTTAATTATCTTCTAGAAATTATAAATAATTAATATTAACATGAACCTCCATTATTTCAAGTACTCACGATCAGTTTAGTACGATTGATCTTACTATTTCCCTTGACATATTTACTGAATATTTCACATAATTATTCAATATATCATTCATAATAATATATCATTATGTTTAGTATGTATAAAAATATTTTCTACTGAATTCCGCTCTGAAGGATCATTATTAAGTTTATTTGTTTTGATTTATCTTCCTATTTCCTTTGTTGAATATTTTTTCTGATATATATTTCCTTGCCTAACATGGTAATATTTTCTATATTATATATATCAAAATAACATGGTAATATTTTCTATATTTTTTCGATTTCTTCTCCACATTTCGCACATTTGGAGAATTTAATTAAAATCAATGACAGCCAAAGAAAAGCAAATTGCAAAGAATTTTTATTCACGCGCTACGGAATAATAAAGCTTACTTTTCAACACCAAGAAATAGTATATTTAATGGATTCTCGATGTGACCGTATTGTTATTGCCCTTTACTTCCGGATTCACTCTCGTACGATCGTAGTCACCTGCTGAAGCTGGTGTCACGCATTGAAGGACAAGCGACTTATTCGAAAAGATTACACCAGCTGAGATATTGTGATGCAATCCGTTGTTATGCACTGAGAGAGCGGTAATCAATGATTGGTGGTTGTCGGAAAACGAAATGGAACCAGGTCATAAATGGGAAAATATATGTCATTTACAGTTCCTAAGGTTTCCAAAGTGGGGAAAGGGATAACGTGGTGACATGCACCAGAAACTAAGAGAGGAGCAATGTGTTGATGGAAGGTCTCGTCTGTGATGAAAAGAAATTATTGTTATTAATGTTATTGTTGTTTTGCTATTGTCTATTATATGAAAATAAACGAGACGAAGGTGACGTAATTTATAACGAGAAATTTTAATACATAGTTTAGTTTTATTCTTTCTGTTTATTTTGTCGTTTGTTGAAAACACCTGCATGGAGAAGTGAAAAGAATATGCCATAAGCGATGAGGAGAAATTGCGTCACTGATATATCGTAATGAGTTCCGTGATTGCGCTTGCTTGTATTCACAGAAACTTGCTCATGCACGCATACAAACGCAAACGTATACGTAAACGTAAACGTACATTTTGAACACATCGAGAGTTTGCAATGGTTTAAAGCAATGGTTTGCAATGGTTGCACCTTTTGCAATAGTGTAAAGCAATGAGATTAGATGGATTTGAAAGTGAAGGATTTGAAGGAATTAAATAACATATGTTCAGCTTTTGATCGTCAGTCTGACCAAGTAACTAAAAGAGGTAGCAAGGTGAGAAAAGAAAGATAGCGCGTCACAACCGAGTCTCCATATAATTAAAAAGTCGAGAACGGCAGTCTGAAAGAATAAATCAAATTAAATTGTAAATAGAAAGACAAACCAATAGAATAGTTGAGGGGAGAATCCCTAAAAGAGACGCCAGAATTGTAATCATCTGAAGATCCTCAAGACGAAGATCGAATAAGGGAGAGAGAGTTTACTCTATTGTTTGTTTTACTGTATTTACATCGTGATGGCAGGACATCCTATACGGCTTTGGACCGAATTGTACATCCCGTACAATACAATATATATCGTCTTCATCCTTAATGCCACCAGGATTTAGTGAGAAATTTATTTTTTTCTTATGATATGATACGAATTGCACAATTTAAAAAAATAAACATAAAAACAATGCATTCGAATTTTTTAAAATCAATGAATTGTAATAATTTTTCTGAGGCTCTTAATTATTGTAGTTCTTGCAGAAGATTAAACGAACATTGTGGCAGTTTGTGAAATCATTTTAGAATGTCGAAAACGTTTTCTTTAATGGAATGATTAGAGGTCACAAAGAGGAACAAAGGAACATTAAATGTGCAGGAAATACTATGCTTCCTTGAATATATTAGCTTCTGAGACTTTCTGGAGAATGACAAGTAAAACCGAATATAATTCTTCTTAAACATGATTTTAACAAAACAAATGAAAAGGTGTATGCGGAATGTAGTGCGGGCAAAAGAGCAGTCATACCTTCATAATGAAATGTTTAAACAGTTGTTGCAATATTCTAGATGAGTCGTTTAATCAAAAATAAAGAATATTTGGGACTTTAATACTGCAACTTCGTGACGCTAAAAATAACTCTAATTTTAGTTCCTCAAAAATAATTTGCATCGATATCCATCGATTCACCACCATGGTTTGATTATGATGATGAGGAATATTACGGATTTATGGTTTTCAGTACTAACAAAATTTCAAATAGCGTTTGGATAAAGAAATGCTTGAAACCAAGAGAACGTGATTGGCGCCACACTATTTCATATTATATATTCGTGGCCGATAACTTAAAATGAAATAAAACTTCTGCCCCTTTTTTCTTTCCCAAAAAATTTCTAAAATTCGAAAACAAGCAGATAGATGGTGTGGAAGAAATTTGCAAAACTGTTGAGTGCAAACCAAGCAAATAAAAATTTTACTCATGCAGCTAATATTTGCTTGGAGGCAACACTTACTCGTAAAAAGCGCATACGATATGCAAATGTTAGTTGAATACAAGAGATAGAGGAAATGCTGGAGAAATTAACGGAAATTTTAAATTTTTTATAAACATTTTTTATCGTAAAAGTAAAAATTTGTGAAATTTCAAGCAAAGGCTTTTGAAAAATTCGTTCAATCTTCTATATTTATATGTAAAGAAATTTATTGTCTAAATAACCAATGAGTTGTGACCAATTTGTGATCCCTCCAATCCTATTGAACTAAATTGGTTCGACAATGCAAAAATTGTCATGCGGCCTTGGGTTTATTAATATGCTTGACAATTTCATATTCAGTTTTTATTATCCTCTTAATTTATGCCAATGTTTGGCTTTTATGTTCGCTCGCTGGTGATTTAGGTCAACCAATCAAATGCAAATTTCCATTTCAATGACTCGGGGAAATTGTCATGACTTATGTGTACTTTATGGAGAGAATATCCGTAATGTGTTGATTTGCTTGACATATTAAATATTTGCCACAGTCATCACTGGTGGGCGTGGAACGTAATGAGTTATCGAAATTCTCTACCTCCTATGTTAATATTATCACCACCTAAATTATGAAGAGTATATTAAGTTTGTTTCGTCGTTTGTAACGCACTAAAGGTGGCGTGGTTGGTTTGGAAAGTTATATATATCCTGGCTCAACCTACTCTCTTGAGCCGATCTAGTCCGGTTCGCCAGTTTGTCGGTCTGGCCCTCTGTCACAAGAAACCACGATTAAAGGAGATTGAAAAAAGGCGTTCTCATGAAGCATATTTTCTTTATATATATATATATATATATATATATATATATATATATATATATATATATATATATATATATATATATATATATATATATATATATATATATATATATATATATATATATATATATATATATATATATATATATATATATATATATATATATATATATATATATATATATATATATATATATATATATATATATATATATATATATATATATATATATATATATATATATATATATATATATATATATATATATATATATATATATATATATATATATATATATATATATATATATATATATATATATATATATATATATATATATATATATATATATATATATATATATATATATATATATATATATATATATATATATATATATATATATATATATATATATATATATATATATATATATATATATATATATATATATATATATATATATATATATATATATATATATATATATATATATATATATATATATATATATATATATATATATATATATATATATATATATATATATATATATATATATATATATATATATATATATATATATATATATATATATATATATATATATATATATATATATATATATATATATATATATATATATATATATATATATATATATATATATATATATATATATATATATATATATATATATATATATATATATATATATATATATATATATATATATATATATATATATATATATTATATATATATATATATATATATATATATATATATATATATATATATATATATATATATATATATATATATATATATATATATATATATATATATATATATATATATATATATATATATATATATATATATATATATATATATATATATATATATATATATATATATATATATATATATATATATATATATATATATATATATATATATATATATATATATATATATATATATATATATATATATATATATATATATATATATATATATATATATATATATATATATATATATATATATATATATATATATATATATATATATATATATATATATATATATATATATATATATATATATATATATATATATATATATATATATATATATATATATATATATATATATATATATATATATATATATATATATATATATATATATATATATATATATATATATATATATATATATATATATATATATATATATATATATATATATATATATATATATATATATATATATATATATATATATATATATATATATATATATATATATATATATATATATATATATATATATATATATATATATATATATATATATATATATATATATATATATATATATATATATATATATATATATATATATATATATATATATATATATATATATATATATATATATATATATATATATATATATATATATATATATATATATATATATATATATATATATATATATATATATATATATATATATATATATATATATATATATATATATATATATATATATATATATATATATATATATATATATATATATATATATATATATATATATATATATATATATATATATATATATATATATATATATATATATATATATATATATATATATATATATATATATATATATATATATATATATATATATATATATATATATATATATATATATATATATATATATATATATATATATATATATATATATATATATATATATATATATATATATATATATATATATATATATATATATATATATATATATATATATATATATATATATATATATATATATATATATATATATATATATAACAAAAGGTAAAAGGGAAATATAATATTAAAAGGGGCGTGTTACGCCCACTGTAGCGCTAAACTAATAAAGTATATTACGGGTGTAGGGTATATAAATCTTGGTCAAGCGTTACTGCATGTTTCATTCTACTTTTTCTGTTGTAGTTTTTTAAAGATTTTACTTAAATTTTTTGTTATTATTTTTATCTAACTGTTGCTCTTCCTTTTCTTTTACAATGGCGGCCAGATACGTCCCACGTCGAATCAGCGCTATCAGCGGAAAATTATTTTTCTTTTGTGAGGATGTGAATAGCAAGCGGTTTTACCGCAATTAAAAGTGAACAATTCCGCTGTTCTGCCATATTCTGTCATATTAAAAATAGAAACAAAATATTGTAAAACTCGAAAAAAACCGTCAAATTTTTTTTCCAAAAAAAAAAATTAAAAAAATTAATTCCTTAACATCGCGTTGCACAAGAATTTATGATCAATAAAAACAAAATGTAAAAGGATATTAAAAATTTAATGGTATATTTCTCGAAATGTTTTTTGTGGCCACGATGCAATCGATTTCTCCGACTCACTATGGGCAATTACAATTGAAGCTAAAATTAAGAACGAAATAAAAGAAACAAACTTACAAAGAGAATTACGTCAAAAAAGAAAAAATTTATTCACCACTTCATTGAAAATTGCACCGCGGCGCACACTTTATTGTGCACTAAAATCTGAAGAGGTAGTAGACACACAGTGGTCGAAATGGTGGTAATTGCGAAGTCAATGAATTGAAATGAGGTGCTGAATATTTCATATTTTTTTAATCGATTTACATTTTAGTGGAGAGCGAAAGAGGTCTAGGTGGATAAGCGGAACTACTAAGATAACTACAGCTCGTTATTATTTAAAGCCATTAATTTGCTTTAATTTACATAGATTTAATTGCACAAAAATTCAATGAATTCATTCAAGAAATTTGTTTTATGGAGGATTTTTTAGTTTGAAAAAAATTACTTTTTCTTCATTTCTTAAAGTGCAAAAAGCTTTTATTAATCTACCCTTTTTGTTTTATACCCACTACCCGAAATGAGATTAGTGCCGCCAGTGACACGCCCATTATACCGGGGCAATGCAAGTTTTTCATATCCCTCCGTTTATAAATAGATTTTGATGGTAAAATTTGAGTCTGACAATCTAATATTTTCCGCCCGTTGGGTATTGAATTTAAGTCACATGTTTATTGAACTAATTTAAAACAAAATTAGTGTGTTTATATGTCCTTTGTTTCTTCTGAAACTTTAACGTCTATGAGGTCAAACAGAATAAATTAAATTCGTTTCTACAAATTGTACGATGATTATGCGATGTAAAAGAGAGAAAAAGGAAATCCATAATGTATTCTAAAAATGTTACGTTACTTCTTGAAATAATATTCAATACCTACGATATCTAGGATGACCACTTCGTTGTTGGGTGTAGTAAACTTTGAATCAGACGTTGTCTAATGACGTTTGTATCAAACGTTGTGAGTTCAGACGTTTTCGTCCAATATTTGGATCTGACAAATGTGGTTAACGGTCTTTCTAAGGAAACAATGACCAAACGATTCATCAATCACTACATTGTAACATTTGAACGTGGTCGTACTGGTTGTAGATATATCAAATTCAGAGGATGACAAAAATAAGAAAATAAAAATGCAAAATTTGTTGTTTCTGTGAGTGCAATGTGTGTGTGTACAATTTGTATGTATGTAATGCACGAAGAATTTGTCATGGAATTAAGCACATAAAAGTAAAAATGAATAAGAGAAAATAATAGTTAACGTAAACATTTTGCAGTCATATGACTTACAATGTTTTATTTTCGATTTTGCTAGACTTATCAACATCATCATCATTTCCATCGTAAGCATCAATTGTAAATAGAGTAGGTTAGGACATCCATTCGAGTATAATAGAGTCAAAGTTGCTTTTGTTGTTGTTCTATTTTTTGTGTTTTTTCAATTTGATTGCCGCAAAAAAATGGTTACACGACATGAGTTCGATTGTTTCGAGGTGAAAGCATATCAGAAAAACAAGAATCGACATAGAGCATTTTTTAAAAGAGAAGAGGAATGAAAAAGGAGGAAAATTTTAATGAACCAAAACGTGACTGTAAGAGGCCTTAACCTCCTGAAGGCTGAAATTTTAGAAATTCATAGAATATCCAACAAGTTACGTAAAAATTGCAAATCGTTTAAACAAATTTATCCAGATCTAGCTTGACAAAAGATAACAGACAAAATTCTAGATCTTCGAAACCGACAAAACGGATTCGGCAATGTGCCATCTCTAGTGGCGACGGAAAATTATACAAATATTTGCTCATTTGATTCATTTTCACCTACACACCAATAATATAAAAACTCCTGACTTAAATTCAGTAAAGAGTGGGCAGTTCAGGCCCCTTTTAATATTACCTTGATCTTTTCTTGGTTAATTTCGATCTACGATACTTTTCAAGCATTCTTTTTGAGTTATACTATTTTATAGTCATTTGACAAATTGCTCTCAATATGTCGTATCGCTCTGTTTGGAATTCCTACGACGAGACTATTCTCTACATAATTTTAAACCTCGCAATTACAGTTTTTATTTATCTTGTGACCCCGAATACTATAAACAATGCTAAAATTTTAATTATAATTATTTTAATTTTATCGCGCGTTTGTTGAAATTTGTAGATATTGTTAGATTGAAGTTGTTATGGTTATCGTGCGACGCTTATTGTCATTACGAATTTAATCCTTCTTTTATTGCTTTTTGTTCACTCTAATTTGCATAAATATTGCATCTTGTCAGAGCTATTAGTATGCTGTTATGGAAGCCACCGAGCATAGCAACAACGAGAACAACAATAACAACAAATGCATCAAGAGTGTAAAATTGCATTCGCGCACCACGCTGTCTGTGTCCGTCGATATAACTGTGTGTTATTTTGTGTTTTGCATGCGAAGAGCAAGTAGCTGAGGACGTGAGGCACCGAAAGGCAGCACTGGTACCGGCGCCAGCACAAAAAAAATACATGACGGGCAACAGCGAAAGAAATGACATCTAGTATTACTTTTTGGAAAGTTTTCCGTTTAAGATACTGCCACTTAGTTTGAATTCTTTTCTACCAAATATATGTTTGTAACCACTTTGCCATATGCCCATCAATAATCCCTGGCCATTGCCGATATATCCGTTATAGCAATATCACTCTGTGAGGACGGAACAATTTGGGAATATTTTGTTAATTTGTTTGAAAGATTTATCGTGGCAAATGTTTATGGCGGTAAGCAGTTTTTAAGCAATACATAATCGAGGAAAAGGAGAAATATTGCTGCCAAGCAAAGCATGCCGGGTATGTGTCTCTTCCATTGGATGCAATTGTTGCTGTCCTGTGGGTTATTAAAACTAGAATAACTATCCAATAAAAGTCTTTAAAATATTAGTTTTACTTTTTGCAGTCTTTAAAAATATTCAGTTTTCTGCGATTGGTGTCGGTCGCACGATTAATGTTGCAACCGTTGCGTTTAAGCTCTTTCAAAGTCTGGCAAGCCCGGAATGTTCGTCCATTTTCCAGCGTCCAGCGTGCCATTGACGCTTTATTTATGACCCTTAGACGTATTTCACTATTATTCCTTTTCTCTAACCGAAAAAAACACCAACTGAAGCACACTCGAGGTAATCCAACAAATGCGTCGGGATTTATTGCAGGACAAGTAGCAGTCGCCGGCAGCGCATTAGTAACGTTTATAACGCACGGACTCGTCGATGACGGTTGCGGCACCAACACTTAAATCATTTCAATTGTTCGTCATTTCAGCAACGTTATAGAATTTGCATCACATGGTGTTTTAGTTACCCATTCGGTCGGTCAGACGGTCGACTGGTACATTAGGCGTTGGTAAACTGGGTGTTCGTTATGTTCGGGTTGGTTAGTGTAAACCGGCCACCCTGTAATAACATGCTGTTGCTACAGAGCGTGTTCGCTTGTTTTTTAAAGGAATCTTTATTTCTAATGACAATAAAATGGGCGCCAAAACAATGAGAACGGACGAGTGCTGGAAAATGATTCAAATCCACTAAGGTCCCACGGGTCGATGGAGTGAGTGAGAGAGCTGATGAAATCCGCCTAGCGTGTGGCAAGTGGTTGCGGGGCAGGGGATTGGGTAGAAAATATGGCGAATATGTGCTTCGCATTCATAGTTTATCCTTTTGTGAATTTAGGTAGCATCAGTATCGGGGCGCAGGAACAGGCAACATTATCAAACGCTAGAGAGCAGAACCATAGAGGCACTTCCGTTTGTGCCGTTTGTTACAATTGAAAAATTGGTAAAATAACGGAATGTGAACCTTATTAAATTTTCGAATGATTAATTATTTTTAAAGAAGTTTTTGTTGTAAAACTTAAAGAAATATATTTGGACCAAACAGAATTTTACGATAATGAAAATTCTGCTTATCATAGTTGTTTATATGAATTTATAAATAACTTACTTACGTTCGTTATGCCTTCAAGAAATTGTAGCACCATGTAAACGGCATAATCCTTTCCATGGGCGTTATACCACATCAATATTTTCGAGCACTGCAAAATGAGAAAAAAGAAAACAGAAGATAAAATATTAGAATTATAAAGACGGAGAGATAATAGCGTTTTATATTAAGACACATTATAACGACAAACCTCTCATCTAGTACACATAAATATTAGCATATTTTTTTACCGAAGACTCAATATTTTTGATCCAAAATATACAACGAAATCTCTCTTTAGAGAACAGCTACATTATTCTTATAACCGCAATAGATTTTTATTTTGATTCCCACTGAATTTTTCCTGAAAATTGTAGCAAACAACCAGCTTGAAGTCGGTCATCCCAACTACTTCCCCGTTAAAGTTTCCTTAATTACTTTATACTGAAGTTCTCTTCATCAGTTCCGTTGTTAACCTTATGTTCCTTCTTACATTTTACTCCAATTCTATTTTTCCTTCCTAGATCTTTTCGATATTTCACTTTCTTTCATCGTAGCACAAGAACAAACGCTAATTAGTGTTTGTGTATCGGACAATTTGATCTTTAAACACAGATTATCATTATAATTATTGCTTGCCCAGATATTGTAAGTCGCATGTGGCATGAATGTGGCTACCATCCCCGGGCAAAATGCATAAAACACTAAACACTAAACTCATTTGTTTTCCTTCCGTTGTTTTCCTTTACATCACATTCGTGTTAATAAAAAATGTATTGTGTGATATAAATTGGTTAAAATGAAACTTCAACTAGAAACTGCACGACATCTACAACAACTAAATAACCAACAGCCAACTACGACTAAGGTATTAGAAGCGCTGAGAGCAAGAGATAGAATGTAAAGGATTTGAAGATTGAAAACGTGTCTAGATGGAGTGAGTAACTACGAGCTTTTATAACTACTGATTATCTTAAGAAAACTTTGTACAGAGGTGTATAGCGTCGTAATGAAAACGGTGGTACGTTTACGATAAATTGCTTAAACGCTTACTTCTTTTGTAGACCGTTTAAATTGACGACTACAGATCTATACTATCTTGAAACGATGCTCCCATTGGATATTGTAAATTTGCAAAAAAATTTGTTTAAATTGTAATACTTATGGTCTCCTTGGAAACTGTACGAGGATTCATATAAATTAGCTTCAAGTCTTTAGATTAATATTTTGTTGAATATTTCGCGCCAAATCGATTATTTTTTGAAAACTTCGTAGGCAAAAGTTCATATAAATTGAACTTTTAATAAAAATAGTTGTTTGCGCACGAGTTTCACGAAAATTTGGTGCCAGTAATGATTTACCGAATGTTGTGATGTCTATCTTTTATTTATAAAAATACGAGCTTTCCCAGTCTAACCTTTACATTAAATCAAATACTCGTGCTTACCTGCACTCGCACATTAAGGTTCATACAACGTGACTCTTTAGCATGAAAATGATTTGTAATAGCAGTTCATTTTTAATCCCTGGCAGCAATTTTACACGTTGCAGTTTGCTATTTGATTCATCCGTAGATAAGTCTGACGGTATTTTGACGGTAGTGTTGGCTTCTGCCATCGACATCACTCTATCGACATCATACTATCATCCTCCTCCTCTTCAGGTCTACATTATATTAAGTGCAGCAAAAGCATCCAGTTTGTGATCATCGTTTTACGAGAGAACGCTTAAGACAAAGAAGCAACATGCAACTTTCTTAAGGCTTTAATAGCGAGAACAACAGCAATTACTAACAATAGATCACCGATGGTTGATAAAAGGTATTATAAATTCGTAAAGACTTCATGCCAGCTCGAGGTGGTTTAGATAGTGCTCTTGAAGGATGCTGCTGGAACAACGGCGTGTTTAATTTGAAGATAACGAGATAAGTAACGACCAAACAAAAATCACGTTTTCATGTTGTTGCGGCTTGTCTAGAAATTGGTTTAGCGGTTGTTTGGAAATTAAAGAGGTAAGGTAAAAAAAATAATAATGTACTAATAAATTATTATATAATAATTAAATACAAAACAAAAATTTTGTAACTCTTAAACTATGAATAATTTCAAAAAACTAAACGAATTATTTTATTATAATTTGGTATAAATTTATTATAAATAACATTTTCAAAACTATGAATAACATTACAAAATTAATATTTAATGTATTGTTCTCAAACTGGAAAATGTTGACTTTGTCTAAAAACTCATTATTTTATTTATCTCCCACAAATAACTACTTCCACTGGCGTAGTAAATCGGTTGGTATATAAAGTAATATTATTACAAAATAATAAAATCCAACCAAACAAAGTACTAGAACTAGTTGGGGAAATTGCTTTAAAATATGAACGTAAGGAAGCATGACATGTAGCAACAAGAACAAAAGAAGGAAAATGAAACAACAACTTCAGTCTCTAAAAAAACTTGAATCTTCGATACTTTAACACATTTTCAAGGCTGATGAAATCTCTTTGAGCGCCTAGATCATAATTTATGCTCACGCTTATAAGGTTCTCCTGCTGTTGTTATTGCTGTTGTTGTTGTTGGTGACTTTATAGTTACCCGCATTGTTGTCTTCCTACTATTTTTACACGCTTCCACTTAACTTGACTTTATGTCATTTAAACTGAATTTACACAGATTGTATTACATCGCAACAATGAAAAGAAGGAAAAATTTGCTCTGTATACGTATCACATAATTTTATGTTATAAACGTCCATTATTTCATACTTACAACATTTTAATAAATTAGTAGCTGGTTGTTTATCCGATAATACTCTCTAACTTTATACAATGTTTATAATTTTCCACTCTTGAGAGACAGCTGTTCAAGTGGAACTAAAGACTGTATCAAGGGAGTATCTTCTTCAAGGGAAGAAGGAAATGAAGTGGAAGGAAATATTGTTGACGATATAAATTTGAGTAAATGTTAAAGCTCTGAGGTCGCGAACTTTATTCATAGTTTGTTGCTAGAGAGACGAAGAAAAGTGCATTGAACTCAAAATATGGAACTCAGTTTGTTAATACTGCGTAATGAAGGAAAACAACGAGGTGACAAAACATGAAAGGAAAGAATAAGAGGGGGAAATAAGATGAAAATAGGTTACAATAAGAAAATGCGTTACTTACATAGATGAATTTTAAATAATTAATTGTCATAATTAAAACAATTAAATTGGGTTGAATTTTGGATATTATGATTGTTTTAAATAAATCATATCGGTAATATGCGAAATATTATTAAAAACATACTTTCTTTTTCCATTTACCGCTTTTAGAAACTAGTTGCAAATTATATTGTAAAAATTTAAAAATTTGTTATCATTATAAAATTATATAATTACTAAAATAAACACTTTAATTTTAAACATTCAAGTTAACTCAAAACTCTACCAGTAACTTATTGATAATTTAACAAGTTAACAATTTAAATTTCACACTTAAAGATAGTTGCATAGACGGCATAGTTTTGAGTTTGATAATTTATCGTAAATATGTTATGGTAAGAATTCTTCACTATCACCACCGGGGCCTTATTAAAATTAAAATTTAAGTGTACAATTCTAAAGAATTGTAACTAAAATCTTTAAGTCTTTTTTAATTCAATTGCCAAGATTAAAACAGACAATAAACATTTAACACAATTAAATGATGTCTCAGTTCTCTGGTTTTTCGCAAACGAAGCTGTAATTACTACCACTTCAAAGGATTTTCAATGTGGAACTAAATTTGTTCAATTCTTCCAATCAAACATGGAAACAATATGTTATATTTTACAAAAGGGATGTCATCAAAAGGAGATTACATTTTTTCCAGTCTAGTGCTTTAAACCATTTAAATCTGCAATAAACGAAATTAAATCCTATCCAGATCAACGAGCTGAAACTATTATATATAAACCTGAAGAATTTTCAGCAAGAAATGTGAGTTACAGCTCGAACTGTCCTTTGTATTTTATCAGATCTTCAGTTGATAGTGTGCAAAAAATGTTCATACAAGTGCAATTGAAATTCATATAAGGGGTTCAAGAATTGTTGGCATCGAAATAGTTCTTAGCAATGATCATAAAGCTGGCGAGGAAACAATAATCAAGTAACAAACAGACCACAAACCATAAGTATATTCTCGACAAATTACTTTAAAAAGGCTGCTTCTAGGTTTGGATTATAAAGAAAGAGCTTTCACATTATTACAATTGAGACATTCTGGATATCTGCTACTTCATTGATTGCTTGATTTCTAGAATCAAGTACAATTGGAAGTACAATTGACAATGCGAATTAAGAAACCCTCAAGTACGAAATTCCTTCCATTATTTCATAGTAATGGTTGAATTTTTTTTTGTATTGGGGAAAATTAATTAATGTCTGGAAGGAAGAAGGAACAAGCTATTTTTTCACGATTCCTTTTTATGTAGAAAATCTTGCGAACAAAAAATAAGCTAATGATTGAGATAATATTTAATGGCTAAGTTAATATCATAACAATTATAAAGTTATAATCTTAGTCCTCAGAAGATTTACCGTAAATTTTTCATTGTTGAGAAAACATTTCCGAACTTACTTTTGGTCTTGGAAACAAGTAATAACCGTAAGGGGCTAATGAGTAATTTTTTTTGTATTAGGGGTAAGTGATTAATTTTCTCGAAACCTTAAAGCGCAACCTTTGAAGCGCAGACTTCGGTATCTCCGAAGCCTATATACACCTATATCACACCGGTGCACGCTTCTTTAGTATTATATCTAATATATAGATCAACTTCCTCATCATCGATACAATTCCTTAGGAAGTCCACACATGGTATGGTATTTACAATTGTGGCCGCGTCGCTCTCGTTTTTGCAAAATAATGGAATAATCGTGAGTGAGTTTGAGGTTAAAATTTGGCATTCAATTCTATTTACAAACGTTGGACGTGAACTACACATGTAGACGTACTCATATTACGTGTCATATGTGGTCGCGATTCTCACTCCATTTTGTCATCTTTGGAATATCTCTTTTCGTTCTCGTGAAAGACGACTGACATACGCGCAGCCAGACAGACAAACAGAAAAGTAAATGGACAGCCATACTGACGGACCAGGCAAATCAGCTTGTGATATTATTATGTGCCAAAATATATATACGTTTTCTTATCTGTCGCGCCTTCTTTAATGCGTTAGAATTTTGAATCCCTAAATCAAAGCAGGCGCACGAGAAGAAAGCTATAAAACATTAATTGAACTCAGCCAGAATAAACGAAATTGTTTGGAGAAAAACCCAAGCAATAATGCTAATTTCGATCTGGCCGAAGTCCTTTACCCTTCTATACCCGTAATCTGAATTTTTGTTCTAGGTCCAATAACCAGTGATCAAATATTGCTTCCCATTTATACAACAGTTCGATTTTCACGTTGTGGAGTTATAATTTTAAACACTACCATGTCGACCATAAAATTTCAGCTTCAAAATTTCAATAGAGACAAAATATGGGATGTTGCAACTTTATTTCATAAAATGTAAGCGTGCCAATAGGTTAATATCGTCAATTTTTAACGTCAAATAAACTATTGTGACAGAAAATATTCATGCCATTTCACGTCGATCCGCTCCATTCGCCTGTAACCGCGATTTCTACAGACACAGACACAACAGGAAAGCAAACAGACTGACAGACGGGCATCGCTAAATCGACTCACGGGATGATTTTGAGCAATAATGCAGATAGTTTTCTATACCTATCATGCCTTCTTTATTGGGTTCAAACGGAAGCGCAAAGTGAACATACCTTACTCCTTGGTCATAGGGTACAAAAAAAGAACATAAAACTATGAGTAAAGTAAAAATAAATCACGAAACGATGAAAACAATTTGCAGAATAAGAAGAAGTTGAACAACGCGAGGAACCCAAGGTGTTACCATGATAAAACAATATGCCGTGAAGAAGAAGACTAGTCCTTGCTTTCCTTTCCTTTCAAATCGATCAAGGACATTGCTGTCGTCATTGTTATTGTACACCGAGTCACGACTGACGGTGAAAGCATGAGCTGCAGAAAAATAAATTAAATAAACAAAAATCGGTTCTACAAACTATGAGAACGAGAGACGGAGAAGGGCGCGAAATAAAAAGCATAAAGATTCAGAGGGTGAAATAGTATAAAATTCAACACAATATTCTGCAACTTCCTTCTTGCAATGATTGAACGGAAGCCACCGGGATTCATTCGCTATTTTACTCGATGACTTCAGAAATTTTGGCGAAAAATCGCGGCGGGACTTTTGTGAATCTCCTTGTCCCAAAAACAAGGAAAAATCCAAAGGAAGACGCTTTTACTCGATTACTTTTTATTCGATTCTCAAAGGAAACCCGGGATTTCTCTCTTTTTTTGACGCTTTTATCCTGACCGGTGTGGAGGCGGTGGTTTTAAATTGCTTGCCATTTTTGTAACCAAAGGGAAGAAGCAAAAAATCCAATAAAAACGTAAACAAACAATAAGGACAGCTCGAAGGATTAAATTCAATAAAATGGTAAAAAATGCCCCAAAAAATGAAGGAAACTTGGAACGTGATTGTATTAAAGTGATTGAGAGAACTTATAGACATTATAGAGTGAAGTCAAGTATAGTGAACTGTTCATTGATTTGAGATCTTTTGGAGAGAAAATACCAGACAAAAGTGTATAGTAGTGCAGTCTTTAGATTCTTAATGAATTGAAATAAATGCAATTTCTTCCAATATTCTTTAATCTATTTCACGTTGGATAACTTTACAAAAAGGCCACAAATTCACTCTCCGAAATAGTCAGCAGGTTTTGGAGGTTTTATTAGTAGTCTTCTCAAATAATAGTATATAGTTCGTTAAATCATTTGAGGTATTAAAAGAGGTAGAGCACGGATCTGACTTCAATCGAAAATACTAGATTACGTCAGAATTAAAAATCCTCAAAATTATTAAATTTCGGCTGAAAATTTCTTTAAATTTGAAAGAAGAAACAATGCTATAGAATACCACTTTTTCTGCCTTTCGCATCTGAAAGCACCAATCTTAAAATAAAAGTATTAGCAATGATAAAGGTAGAAAATCATTAGTAAATATATTGATGGCAATTCGTTTGGCCATTGACAATAAAGTAGCTGCGCTTAGTCCTCTGCAAAGGACTATATGGCAAGCTTCGAAGAAATATTAAGCTCGCCCCGTTAAATTCGCATTAAAGGAAAGTTTAATACAATTTAAAAAAGATTTATACCGTAGACATATCCTTTCTCCATAAATTTCAAACTGTACTTGCGGCAGATAAAAACATAGACCGCGCATAGCGAAGAACCGCAAGTCATCTGCAAAAAAATAGGAAAAGAAATAAATGATACAGAAAGTTAAGTGCCATTGTGCCAAGAGAATGAAAAAATAACCAAGAATTTCTCAAAGCAAAACCGAGAAGAAAAGGAATGTAGAAGGATAAAATAACATCGCTTATTTTAGTAAGAAACAAAACGGAAGGAAAAAATATTTATTTATTTAAGTCACAAATTTAATAATGTTAAGTTTTAGTTGAAAAGAAGTTTATAAAGCAGTAGGCAGTAGGGCCACTAGGTATAGTGGTCATGTAGGATTTCATGAAAATAAAAGAAGGAATTCGACGAAGAAGAATATCGTGAAAATAAAATAGAAGTTGTTAACAACTCTTTTTCTACTTTCAAATAATTTTGAAAGGAGCTGAATATTAAACAAAAATTAAATTAAATTAACGAAAAAATAAATCTTTATAATTTTAAATAAACAAATAAAGAAATTTATAAAGTAAATTAAAGGTAAATAAAATAAAGAGATTTCGAAGTTGGATCAATTTGTTGGATTAAGTTTAATTTGCAGACAAATCGATAATTAACCACTTCCAAGTATTTACCGAAGTATTTACTAACGTGCTTATATTTTAGTTTCAAAATTCTAACAGACGTTTAAAAAATTGGGTTTACAAATCTATTTCACAAAAAATAAGGGTAAATATTCTTTGTCACCCTTTGTTAGTTCGAGGTGACAGAATATTTACACCAAATTTCATAACGGTGGGTCTAATAATTCTCTAGTAAGTAATCGCGTTTTCCACATAAATACAGACAGAAAGAAAAACCGATGAAGGCGGACTATATATGGAGGTAATTCTGGGCAAGTATATATACTTCTTTACACCTGCCACGCCTAATTTAATGCGGCACAAACGGAAGAACAAATTAAGGATACCCGCATCCCTTCGGGTGTAGAGTATAAAAAGAAATGCATTGCTTAAAAAGAAAAGGAAGTAAAAGGATAAGAGTACTTAAAAGAAAAAACGCCATAAGAAATAAAAAGAAAAAGTAAAGACAAATTACTACATATTTGCACATTTTCTTAACGACTGCAGGATGGTGCGGTACGACACGACACGGTACTCCACTGCACGAAAAGAAGTTATGCATGCGATCCATTAAAAGAAATTATAAAATATCATGTGCCTTTTTATTTGCATGTAATCATTTACGCAGCTATTCGCATGTTCATTCGTAGATATGTTACTACGAGTTCTGAGCCGTGGAAATTATATCTCTTTTGCATGTGTTGGACGTGTTTCGAGTGTATAGTTGGATATATAAGAGTATGCATCCCATACTCGTGCACATAAATTTCTTTATTCTTTTTTATCTCAAAAACTTCATGATTAATATGTCTGCATTAAAAAACGGTACGTTTTTAACTTTGAAGAAGAAATCGCAATGACATTATAACAACGTAGTAATGTTTGTCTATACAAGATGAATAAAAAATGCTGGTTAGTCACATGCATCTCTATTAACTGGTTATTGTATTCTTGTATATTTTAAAGTCAACATTAATTAATCTGATTATAATTAATCAAAAACAGAAAAAACGTTGGTGGAAAACACACTATATACAAAAATAGTTTTCAGCGAGCTGAATAGAAGCCTTCTCGAAAATAATTTGTAGCACGAGATTATTAAAATGATTGAATTTTATTACACGCTGTTACTGAGGGAAAATTTTTGGTAAAAAATATTGCCATGGTGTCCTGCACAAATATTACATGCCTTTATAAATTAAATATTGGTAAAAACAAGTCAAACCAAATCAAAACAACATCCACTTTTTTGCCGAATATATTTTTAAAATCGCATGGTACAAGCCCACTTTATGGACTAAGACGTACGTGATTATCGTATAAAATTAAATACATTAAACACAACATAAATAAAACAACAATAATATTTTTTGAAAAACTTACCTAGAGCCTAAAACTACCTTCATTTTCAATGTTATCTCCTTTCTCCTCCTTTCAACAATTTCTCTTGGTCTTTGTAAAATTATTGATCCTGAAATTCTGTAGCAACGAATACCATGTACGTCTTTAACCCGAATGGCCCAGTTAAATTGACGATTTAAGTGGAATCAATCACGCAAGGAACTCCGCAAAATATACAGTTAGGTTGGCATGATGGAAAACAATTTGATATTGCCAACCGATCAAATGAACTACGGTAAAACAACTTTATTCAATTTAATTTAATTTTATCGTAACATATAGTCAATTAAAAAAAAAAGAAAGTCAGCAAACAAATGAGCAAGCATTTAGCGATAGCGAACATGGAATATGCATGCATTAAAACTTTTAACTGTAACAGATATATGCATAAGTTTTAACACTTGACGTTATAATATAGTGCCGTTACCGACATAATCATGATTATCGTTTTATTAGTAAGCAATTTATTTAAAGAAAAAAAGCTGTTATGATGGGTAACAAGAGTCCGGTGGATGCTTATACACCCGACACCCGTACTATGGGCGTACTATTGGGCGATAGTCACGCTTTTTAATATCATATTTCCCTTTTCCTGATGAACGTAGATCCACTAAGCCATTTTGAAAACATTTTCCCCAAAAAAGCATGTGAAGTTACATTATCCAGGGCATGCCAAGGCTATCTTTCGCAAAACGATTTAATGTTGTTAAGTGAGTTTGACGCTAAAAGTTTGACTTTTAGCTTTCACTTTTTAAGGTTTGACAATTCCATCTACAAACATTGAAAGATAACTACATATATAGATATATTAATATTAGGTATCAGAAGTGGGCGGGGTTTCGTCCGTTCTTCTATATTCGTGTTTCCTTCACGTGGACAGATAGATAGGCTGAGAGGCTATTTATTCTTTGAATATTAAGTAAAAAATTAATTAAAAAAATTAATTAATACGATTTAATATAATTTTTTAAATTAAAAAATATATTAATATAATTTTTCGTCTTTCAAAAAGAAAGGAAATTTTGCCGAGAGGTCTTTTAAAGTCCTTGAATTAAATAAAAATAATAAGTATAAAATAAATTTCAACAAATTTACATTTGATTTTAAAAAACCTTTCGAAAAAAGAAAAATTGCAATAAGAGAAATTAAAAAGAAAAATGAAAAGTAAACTTAAAAGGAAATGTTTCTTCGTCATCCTTTTAAGCTTCCCCACTCCCCACAAATTCTACACAATACTGAATGCAATGAAAAATATTTTTGTCATGGCGCATCAAGCGGATGTTATGGAATATATCAAGACCACAAGCCTAAAGGTTTTTTAATCATAATATCATATATACGTATCCAGCTATGCTATTGAGCGTCCCAACAGATACACAAGCAGACAAACGAACTGACAACGCACGGAGGCCATCATGTGAATCAAGCAAAAAACTTATAAAAAATTTACACAATAAAATTGTCCACAGGGAGCCTTCAAGGGTTCCATTATTGTTACGCAAATATCGCCAAGATTTTTAACTGTTCAACATTTTTTCGCTTTGCTGAACATTACGAAGTTATTACACTTGACTACGATTTTTGCTGTACTTGTAGTCACAGCGTGACGTACGCACATAAATATTATTTAATTTCATTTAAAAAATAATGTTTTTTTTCGGGAATTTCCAGCAGATTTCTTTGAGTTGTTAGAGTCTATGAAGGCAGTATGGCAACACTTATCCAAATGAGATTTTATACTTTCATATAAATAAAATAAAATGTTCACTGAATGATATAGAAGAAAAGAGAAACGTAAGATCGAGGGCAGCTCATACTCATTCATTCAAATGTAAAGCCTCATCTGGATTGAAGGCACGCAAGTTGGTTTTAATTTTTTTTCAAATTTTTTTTATTATTTCCCAAGACGCTAGAGTGCAATAATGTCAGACTTGTCACAGTGGGCAGGTCCTACTTTAAAACACAATTAATTCTTCTTTTTAACTCTGTTTGAGGAAAATTTTCTATTGAGGACTTTTTCTAACTCATAATCATATCCATGACCGTGTAAAGTATGTCTAGAGTATGGTTAATTCTTTCTCGCTTGAGGGAAATAGAATTTATTTTATCTTTCGTAACCTTTATCCTTCAAAACCATTTCATAAATCAGGTCAGGTCATCATCTCGATTACATTTATAATCGAAAATAAACCAAATTTAAAAGTAAATATTTATTATTAAATAATTATTTACTGAATTTTAACAAAAATATCGAGTAACTGATTCGCCATATTTACCAAAACAAATTTTAATTTCGTCGACAATATTATTTTCTTGCAATATAAATGACCATTATTTTAAAACTGAAAAAACTCATAATACGTGATCAAAGCGCTTGACAAATTCAACACGCAAAGGTACAAAGGTACAAAAAATACTCGTAACGATGTTGAGACTGATGTGAATCGAAATTCCCCGTAGGTTTCCAATTTAATCATAGAAGTACTGGATGTAATTTAAAATAAATACTGATTACCAATAAATCATAAGTATCGAGTGTAGTCCAGCTTCAGAAATAATAGATCGTAGCAAAATCAATTCCCATACGGATAATTCTATGCCAAGGCATTTTCTACTTCCTTGTTTCGTCTTAGTGCACACGATAGGTGGTAATCACAAGTCTGTGGGGGCATGAAGAAACACGAAGTAGAAATATTGCTACACTTGACCAATTCATAAAATCTTCCTATCTTCCTGCTTATCTTCTTCGTTTTCTTAAAAAATTGATTTCCTGTTTTTTTCATCATCACGCTGTTGGTAACATGACACAAGATACACAGACTTAAATTTTACAGAGGTACCTTGTGATGTTTAATACTTTAAAATATTTCTTAAGTTAATTCCGAAACTTGCTGATTTTGATGAAATGGCTCATAAAATTGTATGAAGATTTTTTCCTCTTTTTGGCTTCTTCGTCTTGAATGCAAGTCTATTTGCATGTTTATTTGTTATGGACAAGTTATCTCATTTTCATATTTATATTTTTTAGCTATGTCTTTTCATACCGTATAAAAGCACAATTTAAAAATTTGTATAATATTAATAAACATGGCGAAAAGTACGATTAAAACGAATTAACAATTGTAAATTGAAAACGCACTTTTTCTCTTCCTTGATATTTTTTGTATTCCTTTCAAAAGGCTTTGGCGTGTTGTAATCGTTGAATATTCTTTTAAAATGAATAAATAAACAATTAAAAAAAATCATAGAGCAGCTACTGTTGATTCATTACGTTGCTCTTGTTCCGCTTTCAATTTGCATTTCCTTATTTTTCATCAGCTTCGTGCCAAGCAGAACCAGCAGTGGCAGAATATGAATAGGATTGACGATTTGACACAATCTTGATATCGTGTACAGTCCTTAACTGCGTACTTCGTTGATTATTTCCCTTTTTTCAACAAATTTTCTCCCGGATTTCCATTTTTGTCGAAAACCTAACAACCACTGTCTTTCTGACTCCGTACCGTGATATTGTTTCATCGTAAAATAAGGTTTACTGTTTAGGTAAAAGCAAGCAACGAAGAAGATTGGACTATTTTGCAACATCATCCTACTGCACAAATACTGTTTCAACCGGTTTAATCAGACTAGGAGAGAAAAATTAAAAAGAGACAAAAATAGAAGGAATTAAATCCATGTTGAAGCGTACCCAATGATTGACGGGTCTGATAGAGAATTTAACACTGATGGACAAATGCAAGCAATTCGAGCAAATGGTTATTTTGTTCGGCATAGATACATGCATGAATACACCGTTTAATACTTTATTATGGAAAAACAGTCACATAAGGAGGAGAGAGGGAGAGAGAGAGAGGGAGAAAGAAGGAAAGCACAACGAGAATGATGTATATAGTGCTTCTTCATGATGCGGAAATAAATTGAATCTAATGCGAAACTTCTGAGGTTGATGAAAATAAAATATAGTGCTAATTTTATTTCTTGCGTAACAAAAGAAAAAATAACTGGTATTTATAAATTTCCAAAAGTACCGTAGGCACGTATAACACACACTCAGAAAGTTTTCACATTCATAATCATTCAATCGACGCTAAGTGGATTTGACTATTTTGTCAAATTCAACAGGTGCATTTGAATCAACCCTTTAAAATCTATCTCCTTAACACACCACACCGCCAAGATTAATCCTTCTTTGAAAATAGTCAAATCACCACTAATCATCACTAGAAGAAAGCAACCACTAATATATTGATTTTTTTTATTTTCAAACAAATAAAATCAATTAATTGCGAGATTATTTGTTTTACGCTAAACCTGAGCGAAAGAAGCGAAAAATCAAAATGCGATAATAAACCCGTAAAACCCAGATAAATGTCAAGTGCTGACAACGGCTTTATTCAATGCGTCTTTAGTATCTTTAATTCCATTTTAAATTCTCGTTCTCTTACATTTCGTCGCACACGTGCGTGTGTTTCGCAATTGGGTGGCAGGCAATTGTTCCTGTTTGGTGCATCCATTCATGTGCCCCGCCTTCAGTCTATTATTCAGCTAGACAGTTAGTGAACAACTAGAGTGCAATAAATTATGCTTCTTGCTGTCATGGTTTTTAAGCTTGTTAAGCTGACTTTGACAAATGCTTGACAGCGCAAATCCTTGCGCACATTCAATCAAATAATAAACAAAACGAACGCACAGCTTTGTGCACACAAAGCATTTGTGTGTGTGTGAAGCAACTGTGGATTCTTCTAAACGTAGTGGCAGGGGAACAAGGAGTAAAAGGGTGTTAAAACAAAAATAAATTTCATCACCAAAAAGTCTTGGAAGCAATTTGAAAATTTAAATTTCGTAATCTTTTTTAATTTTTGTGGCAGTTGCATTCGCGATTACAAAAATCCTGCAACCACGGTAAGCATCGTAGTTGGGATCACAAGCACCGCAAAACTCATATGAAGTGTCGCCCATGTAGTCAATTAATTTCGCTTATTTCACTGTCAACGACAATTAATTTTTTTGTGGAAAACTGGGAAACTTCACCCGAAGGGAGAGTTTCAAACACTTTCGCTCAAAGAGATTTATATGAATAAAGAGTTCTTGTACTCCAACAATATTGAAACTAGAAAGAAGGATGTACTCGTGTATATTGCTAAGTCATATTATAAGATGATGTCATTTTGACAATTTTCTATTAATCAAGGTGTGATAAATGAAGCCAGTATAACCTGTATCACATCAGCATGATCATGAACTACTATCACCAACATCAACCTAATTACGAATAATCATATAGTGAATTTTCCAATATTCCACTTTGTTTTCTTCTACAATTTTTTCACTTTGTTTAAATTCTTTTATTCCTTTTATTTCTTCTATGAATTTTGCCAAGATTTGTACCAACATCATTACAACAACAGTTTTAGAACAAACGCTTTTACTCCGGATTTTGTGCTGCATTTTAAAATAATTACTTATTGCAAACAGATTGCTTAATCCCGGGATAAAGCAAAAGCTGTGAAAGGAAATGGATGGAGCAGCAAAAAAGTTAAAAGACATAAAAATAACGGAGGGACTTTAAGGAAAAGAAGATGGTGGCGTTTATTTTATTTATTGATTTCAAAATAGTGGTGCCTAATATTTTACTTGTGTATTTCGCAGATCTTTGATTACCAAAAAAATTTTTGGGGCATAAATAAAAGATCTAATACTGCGCTTAAAAGAGAAGAAATGTGTTTTGCAGCATTAGCCAAATGACGAAGTGGCATAAAGAATTACTTGTATTAGTGTATTTTAGCCCAAATTCTAATAATGTAATAATTTTTCGTCGACCTCGTTTGACTTAGGGTTTGCAAGCTTCGAAATTTTATAACTCTTTCGTTCCTTTATCTCCTGAACTAGACGAAATATTTTGTCGTGTTTACCGTTTGAAAGGTGTTTAAAATACTTTCGAATTATTTCACATATTTTTTCGAAACCTTATTTTAGGAGAAAATAGCAAAGCAGCAAAGACCTTTTTCTTCTCATTTATGAATACTTGCCTTTCCAAAATTTTTAGTCCTTTTTTAATATTCAACAAAAATGGAAAGAAACTTCAAAAGAAGCTAAAAATAATATTAACGAAAATTGAGTAACGACTTTTATAAATGCAATCGAGGAAAATGCTATTCAATGGTCAGATATTTGGTATTGTATTGGTATGGTATTTACTGCACCACATTGAAATGTGGTGTTGGCGATAAATGGTCATTCGAAAATTAACATGCGAAAAATCATCACGGAAATTTGTTGAGATTTTATTATTCAATCTGAGATTTTTCTGCGGAGAGAGAAAAAGAGATAATGGAAAAGAACAAATTTAAGGGGGGAGCGGAGAGGAGGAAGCTTGTATAAAAAATTTTACTAATCATCGGGTCCACCGGGTTGGTTAACCAACCATCCACTTTTCGATATACCGACGTCAAAAACATCGGCATTCTCGCTATTTTGAAAAGCAACTCCGCTGCACATAATTCCTCAACGCCATTGCTTTTTATTGATAATATTAAACTACCCGCGAACAACCACCTCGAATGCAAAGCCATTATTTTGCGTGCGAATATAGCCAGCCAGTAGTGGGGATGGTATAGTTTGTGTTTGGTGTAGTGACGGCGGTGTTTGTTGTTGCTGCCATTGTTGTCTGAGCGTCGGTATTGTTTTGGTTGAAAATAACGGTTGCGCGGATGTATCTTCTTGTTTTTCAATTGATTATGCCGGAATCGCCGCTGTTTTTGTTGTTTTTCTTGGTTTGCCGTTAGCGCGAAAGCGGTTTTTGCGGTAGCCTCATTTTGAATTTTCATTTTCATTTTCAATTTATTTTGACCATTCTTTTTTCTTTTGTCTTCAGCATTTACGTTTGATGTTTTGGGGTTAGCAAATCGTAGCAATTCAAGCTGTCACTATTATTTTTTATAAAATAGAACTATTTAAACTAAAAGTCGGCAAAGTCAGGAAATAGTTTTCCCCATTTCGTAAGGAATTTAATCTTGGATCAGAGTTTAATCTTCATCAACAATGCATAATAGCAATAGTAATTATCAAATAAGCAATACTAATTATCATGATTGAGGTCGACGCTTGTCTGGTTAAACCTTTTCGAGAGCATAATGACAGTAATTTATCGAAAAAGCGGCATCGAGAGAATATTAAACCTCCCCCGGTTTACTTATTAAAATAGAGGGAAAAATGTAAATTAGATGTTGAGAATTCAAAGATATCCTCATGTGAAAATCAAAGCATGGAATTAGTGTTTACAGCTGTTTTTAAATTGACACTTTAATTTCATAAAGTTTAACTTTTAATAAAAAAAGTTTTACTTTTTAATAAAACTTTTGAAGAAATGAGTTAAAATTCCATAATTATAAAATAATGAAGCCAAACTCGAACCGGGCATTCGACGAATTAAGAATACGGTGAATGAGTAAATAAATATAAAACAGAAACCAAATAAATAAAATAAATATTTTTATAAAATTTCGCGCTCGCTTATTACACTATTCCAGAAATAGGAAGGTAATCCTGGATATTACTCGTCGATGAAATAAGAATTATTTACGCAATGTGTGCGCATTCGTCAAAATCTAGGAACAATTTCACTTTCCTACGCCAATGTATTCCTTTCTTTAAAGCGTGAAATATTCCTTTGTTTTTGTGTTTTTTTTCCAAACCAAGCCGACCATTCGAAATTACTACACTCACAATCATTCAATCATATTCACCTTCCTAACATAAACAAATAGTTTTACAGCTTTTTTGAGGTCAAGTTTACATGACAAACAACTCGTAGTAGCAATTGTGATTGTCGCAAAACAAGCCCCAATTTTATTATTTTGTTAGTTTTGATTTTTCTAATGCACGTCATAATCGATTGATTTTTTTGATCTATTTCATACACGTTTCGCCTGATTCTCTTCAGAATGTTATTTTGTGTCAAAATAAATCAATTAATTGCCAAGTTAAAGGAAATTTTCGATCGATTTATTTCGATTTTGTTACACATGCCGTTTGTAGTGGTTGTTAATCGAGTCACTTCGTCAGCTTTCATGACAAATTTTAATTATAATTATTCATTAGTTATAACGACACGATAAAACGATACGATAAAAGAGTATTGCTTAGTATTCTTAAAATGTATTGTTTCAAGCGGAAATTATAGTATTTTGAATGCGAGTAACAAAAGATATTAAATTAGTATGGGCGTATATGGACGAAATTGTGCCAGTGATATGAGTTCCAATCCTTACAGTTAAATTTGTTAACTTGTCAAGTAAATTTAAAACAAAACTCTTACATTCGAGCTAATCATCTCAAGCAACAAAAGAATATTTAGTGTTTTAGTGTTTTTTATTACTTTTACAAAGCCAAAGGGTCTCGTAATTCTTATATCACAAATTTTTAAGCAAAAGCAAATAATTTTAAATTTCTTATGGAATTTTAGAATATTTTCTTAAATTTATTGCTGTTTCCTTCTTTTGTTATTAAATAATTTCTTGTTTTGTTTAATGTTTCATCTGTAATTCTTCTATTTTTCTTAAGGTTAAGACATTTTGAGGCATTTACAGTTCAAAAATATATTAGGCTTCTCTGATTTTATTACTAATTTAAATCAAGTCAAGAAGTCAAGAAAATCTCCATAAAAACTAAACTATAGATTATATATTATATAACCATAACTGTATGATCTCTAAAGGGAAATAAAAAAATTACATGTGGGGATGTTTTGTGTGTATTAATTATAATTTTATTCGATGAATATCGAGGTGTTCGATGAAGATCTAGTATTATTTCATCGGCGGAATCCAATAAACGTCAAAAGAAGGAAGAAGGTGAAGATTTATGGACCGATGAAATTTAATGCCGTAAAAATGAATAATTTACCAAACCATAAAATAAAATATAAATCAAACAAAGAAAAGATAGCATATGAATGCAAAAAAATTAAGTTAGATATATACCGCCGATTGAGCTTTGCTCTTAGCCAAAATTATGCAAGTGTCCATTGTTATGTCCTAACTGAGCAGAGCATGAATGAGGAGATGAACAGAATTAAAGAGATTTATCCATACATTTATAGTAAAGAAGTTCAGATATAAACATACAACCACACACAAGAACACACACAATCGCAGTTAAGGAATACGAACTTATCACTACGGTTTCTCTGGATGGTTAAAAATACGGGAAAAAATATATAAAAACAAGTGTAAAAGAGAATAACGAAACATGTGAAATATGGGAACGTGAAATTTCGCTCCTTTCGCCTGCTTTCTTGCCATATTTGCCCCTCTGTTTCGGAAATAGTTTTATTTTAGATTTTTGGCATTACTGAATTTATTAATTTTATGCTGTTGTTTTTGTTGTTGTTGCTGGCGATGTTTGTTACTAATTTATTATGATTTATTGGTACTAGTTAGCCGAATATCTCGAACATTGATTCATGTTTTATGGTATATATTATCAACCTTTCGCCCCCTATTTTAATTGCCTTTTCTCAATTTCATTAAGTTTGGTTCCGCTTATTTTTCTGTTATTTTTACGAAATAATTGATATTTATTGCTTTTGCAACAATACTACAAATTACATTTCGCAGGATATAAGAAAATCATTGGGTTGATTCTAGATGTCGGGGAAATAGCGTGAGGTATACTTGTATTCAGGCGATTGAGGGGTCGGCGTTGAATTTGAAAAAGGTGTCAATTCGAAAGGGGGAAATTGTGTATATTATAATTATCCTCCAATTAAGCACGTGTCCACGTGTTGGAGCATTAACCCTACAAGTAATGTGAAAAGTACCCGGTGCCGTCATGACGCCGTGTTTTTTGGCGTTCAAAAGGAGTTTTATTGATAGAACTCACAAACACTCACATCCGGATTAGCCGCAACTTTTGTTACCGCAAAATTTGCGAAAAGCAATCAGACTGTATGGCTTCCCTCGGGGTAATAAGCGGAAATCTGATTTTGAGGATATTAAGCTCATCACCATTCTAATTTTCCAGAAATGGAAAAATTTCCAGAAATGAAATATTTTTGCAGGGTATTGAAACGTTAATATTTCGATATAATCAAGGTTTATAAATTATAGAAGATTGCACTAAAGAACTAAACTCATATTAATTACATGAATTATTTTTTTCATACCAATAATGAGAATATATTTTAGGTCCGTTCATGTTAATGCGATGGCATGATGGTAGCGAAATATGACAAATTCGAATATGTCGGAAATATGATGATAAGCCAAATGGTTTGGACTATACTAAATTGTTTGGATGATACTAAATGACATTTATAGTGATGAAGGGATTAAAAATAATATTGAATTATTGAATTTAAAGACAGCGTAAGTTATCGTCTGAATATAATATCGAGTGTCAGCTAAAGTAGTTTCTAATCCAAAATATTATTGCAATGATCATGAAAAAAATATACACATAATTATTTTATGTCATAATGTTTCAGCAATCTACAATCGTAGTTAAATCTTTAAAAAATAGGTTTTTGTAAGTATTCTTAAATTATTATTCACCTACAATATCCTTAACGTATGTAGGAGAATTAAATAAGGAAAATTAAGGAGGCAGAATTTCCATGAAGTGCAATGTGATAGATACTTCCCTAAAGAGTTTACTTTTTCAGACTCATAATCACAATCTACATGGCAATGATATAAGTAACTATTTTCAAAGGTGCCAGAGAAATAAAAACTGGGTGTCATGAATATTTATTACACACAGACTTACAACTATAGTACATATCTGACTGCGCCTATTCCTCTCACACGGTGAAGGCAATTTAACAATCTGATATTTAGCGTACGTTGCCTTTAATCTCATTATTTTGTATATAAAAAATATTTCACAAAATGAGTATGTCCCACGTTGCTAATTTGCTAGGTTTTATTCAAGGTAGAATTTTTGGAATTCGTCTCGACTATTTGCGAACATATGCCGGACTAGGGGGCCTAACCGTTCTTCATTAGTGGGACAGATAAAAATACTAAATTCGAATATAACTCAAATCAGAACGGAAATGTCTTCTATGGCATCGATATTGAAAAAGATTAGAATTCATCGTCATCGAAGATTGCATGTAATCCATATCATCCATAACAATAGTGGAAAATTTGGTTGCATTAATAGTTTGACCACAAATGTAAAAATTGAGGGGGTTAAAGGGAGACATAAAAAATACGGAACGAATAAAATGAATAACATACTTTTTCTTCTCGTGCTAAATAATATTTTTCCATTTTGAATGTATTCAAACTAAAGCGTCACCATTTCATTTAAGTACAAACAATTTTGGTTTCATAAAATCTCTCCTTCCGGTTTTACTGTTTTTCTAAAAAGCAATCATAATTGAAGCGTTCTATTCGCCTATTTGATATATGCGTTGCTCGATAGCTTCATGACATTTGCTAGCTGCAGTTTGTTTGTACTAAAGTCAAGGTCACCTTCAATTTATCGACTCTTACCAATTATGCTTGAAACACTTAAAAATTTGTAATTAAAAATTGTGAATTTTCTTTGAATTTGGGGTGAAATAAATGAACTTATGTTTAAAATTTGTAAAAACCGAATTATAATTCTTCGTTATAAATAATTTTTGTGGAAGCACAAAAGATTTCAAAAATTTTCCGAATCTACTTTGAAGCGCTTGACCTAATTATAATGAAAATCTCTGAATATTATTTCTAAAAGTTCGTCAAGTGAGTACAAATAAGTTGGTATTTATTTTGAGATAGGAAATCTTTTCTGCTCACTCTTATGTGAGTTAATGTCTTCTAAGAAAGTGTCCGACACTTTTAATTCCAAACAATTGCGAAAATTTCATCACACCAGGATTCTATTGTTCAGGGATTTTACCCTTCAGAACTTTGAACTATAATTTGGTTACCAATTTCGTAAGTTGTGACTTGTAAAAAATTTGTTACGTTGAGATTTTGAAGTAAAATCGAAAGCAATCCAAATTAAATAGAATTGTGAGTTTAACTATGATTTATGCCAACACCGTTATTTAATTTTCAGTTTTGATTTATCGGAAATAAAATTTTACTAAGCTTCACTTTAAATACCTTTGCCATATTTCATTTTGCTAGTTTTATTTACATTTTGCAGGTCTTTTCGCGTTCTTTCATTCGTACTTTAATGTTAAATGTGAGCTTATAATTGTGTCAAGATCTCCTTCATTTTCATAACCTTACTTAAAAAATAAAGTTACCACTTGTGCCAGTGCCAGGGATTTATTTGCGGTTTTTCGTTCTTTTTCTTTGATTATTTGTTTGTTGTTATTTTATTTAATTTGTTTGCTTTGGTGTTAGAATATTTTGCAATGTGGTTTTTGTGTATATGAATGCGTTAGTATGTAAGCAAGTGTGTGTGGACATGCTCGCAAATGACTTACGTATACATGTATACTTATATTTAAATTCATGAATGTCCGGTCATAGCCCTAAATAGAATTTTATGCGATTATTTTGCAATTTAAATTCTGCAGACGTTAACGAAATTTCCTTTTTTAAATAAAGGGATTTAAAGAGTTTAGGGTTAAAAGGAAGAAGGAAAGCAAAAGAAAGCGCAAAGAGCTAAATTTAATTTTCCTTAAATTTTTGGTTCAAAGTATTTGTTTGTTTGCTTATTTATTTGTTTATTTATTTTTATTCGACAAAATTTTGTGTATATTTTACGAAAGCAAACGGAGAAACGATGAAATGAGTTTAAAACGTATTCATATCTCCAAAATGGTTTTCATCTTGAATGGAATTACGAAGTCAGGAGTTAAAACAGCCAAAAAAGAGATTTGATCATATATTTCAGAAAAATCAATGAAGCTCCATGATCAATGTACATTACGCTCGTTTCGCAATAGACCGAATTAGAATTTATATTGCCAAGTTTTGCTACTGCAGTCAACTATAATTAATTTGCCCAAAGATTGTTGCTGACAGCTCATAATTATTCCATAAAAACGAAAAAACATGTAAACCTCTCGACATACCGTTAATATACGAGATGTTATTGCAGGCATTGACTACACGACGCACCCATACACGACTAATAATTTGTAAACACAAATCAAAAATTTATTAGTTATTCATGGCTTTCAATTAGCAAACAATCGCTACGTTATGGCGTGTAGCGCGAACTGAATCCGAATTCGATGTGCAAGTGTATGGAAGAGATAACAAGAAGCCAGACAAAGGGTTAGTAAAGGTAGCGTTGGCGTTAGTTGTAGCGGCGACGATGAGGGAAATGTTTCGATAATGTACCAGCATATTTCCATAATCAATCGTTTCAATTCGGCTAACGCTAGCAATTTCCAAATAAATAGACGGCTATCTGTTCAATACTATGCAATTAAACGTATCTGGATAGCATTTGTTAAAATTTCGGTTTATCAAGGGAGAACTCTAAATTTTAGATGATGAATCAATTAGTCTTGATGAAGGCCCAAGCCTCCACTTTGATGTGGTAGCAGTAATTAAATCGTCGAAGCCGAAATAGTTGATACCATAATAATCGATACAAAAATAATCGCAGCCAAAGTGATCGAAGAGGAAATAATAGAAAATGAAATGATCGAATATAAAATCATCACATACCCGAGAATATAATACAGTGCGTGTTAAAAGTGCAATACAATTTTGGCAAAATTTCCATTATGTATTATATCACAAGCTTTGTCAATTACGAATTTATTCTGTAATATCACAAATTGTGCAAAATTTCGTGAATTTGTGGGATGCAATAATTGGATATATTTGAAATATATTTGCTTGGGCTTCATAGTTTATAATATATGTAGGGTGTTCTGCTTAAGACGCGTTGACAGCCTAGGATTAATTTTTGGTCGAGGAAAGGAACTAAAATGGCATTACTCCCCCGTTTAGTTTTGATGTGATTGTTGAAAAAATTACCTAAAACTGTAAACACCACAAAGTATTGCTTTGTACATCTTTGAGATATCGTCAAATAGCTTTCACGAAAGTTAAAAATTCAACAAAGCTTTTACGGATTATTATTTAAAATAATCGTGAAAAATTTTTTTCTCTTAGAAGCAAAATACCAAGTAAAAATCTTGAAGATCACCATATATAATTAAATATTCGGGTATGGGTATCGGCCAAGTAATCACAGGAAATTAATTTTCTGAAATTAACAGGCCCAATGTTTTATTTTTCAAAAATCGTATTTTGCTTTGTAAAACTTTTGTTTATTATGAACAAATAATACATCACCATAATGTTGAAATTCACTCTAAAATGAAGCCTAAATTCACTCTAAAATAAAGTTCAAAGACTTCCAAATTAAGATTTGAATAAAATAAATTTCGAAAAATCGTGAAACAAATTTCGCAGAGTTTCGGAAAGGTTCTAAAATTGATTCTGGTCGGCAGTATTAGCAAAAATGCTGGCCGATTAGCAAAAACAGGCATAAGCAAAACCAATACAAAACCGAATAGGGAATACATAAACAAAGCTGCCGCAGAGAATAACAGCGTAAATGTATAAAATGGAAGAATGCAAAAAGTGTTAATAATTCCAAAAATGCCTTTCACGAGCTTAGACACATTCATTGAAAATCTACGAAAACGTAGGCTAAAAGAATTTCGCGTAAATAAACACAGTTGCCAGAGAGACCAAATCCACGCAATCCTTGCATAAAAATGCATGAAGTCAGGTGCGCTGTACTCACCCAATTACACACAGACATACCCACACAAGCATTTACGTGCACACACATTGATGGATATCGAAAGGATGCAATGCAACAGGAACTGTCACAAATAAAAACTTGACGCATGTATTCGCCTTTTTTGATGGCATCTCACCGATGCGGAAAAAACTGCAAAACCATGAAAATTTCTACCATAATTGATTTTCTGCCGATGATAAAAACGTCAACAACACCAACAATTGCTACTACCACTAGTACCTGCAACTGTTATAAATAAAAGTCGTTTTTGTTTATTATTTTGTTCGGCTTGTTGATTTCACCTGATGACTTTTCTGCTCGTCGTCACTTTTCCAACGAATGACAAAAACTTATCTAGACATGACAAAACTAAAGGGGTTGCGAACGCATTAAGGTAAATTTCCTAGTTTTTTAATTATACATTTGCTTTCCTGGTTAATAAATATTAGCGCGCTTCCTCTTTTACGCTTTCTTCTACTAGTAAAATTTCTGAGAAAACCAAATTTTTCAAGAGATTTACTACTTTCCGCCGATTCTATTTATCTTGATTATAAAATTTTGCTAGGTTTCATACCCATTCCTTTTTACAAAAAAGCACAAAAAGAAGTGAATAATCTCAACCGGGTAAAAGGAACATGTCTCTTTGTGAGATTTTATCTGACTATTCTCTACATTAACGCTTTCTTCAGATACAACTAAACCTATAAAAATGGCCTTTTGCAACTGAAAATTACACTCACTAAATTAAATTTTTATTATAAAATTTCAAATTTCAAATATTCAGTCCATTTCCTTAAAAAACTGCATTTTATAAAAATGATGGAAATGATGGGAAAATTTTACAAAATAATTATATATTTCAAATCGACTCCCCTCCACACTATAGTTTCTAGAAAGGAAAATTAACTGAATTTAATTTCACATATGTTTCTTTTCGAAAGCAGTAATCAAGCACCACCGGCACCAGTGTGGCCGGTATTAAACTTACTAATTTCCATGTAGACTTTCCGGTATTTAAAATTTCTTTATACTAAATATACCTCACTTGACTCAATATCATTCGCCCACGATGTTAGTATACTTTACTGTTGTGCCGCCCGAGAATGACTGCAGCAAACATCCGTCCAAAATACAATGGTTGACCAAAAAAGAGGTCGACTTTTGAAATTGCTCACACAACAATTTCGGTGTACAATCAAATTATAAGTTTGTAGTCGTAAACAATTTTGCTTGCCGGCCAACGTCCGCAAAGTTCAGCGTTTCATGTCGACAATGTTCCCCTAGATGCCGTTTACTTCAACAACACATAGTTTTGCAATGTTTCGACAATTTTTAGTTTTGTTCAATGTTTTCAACGACCAACCACAAGCTTTCCAAGTAGAACCACTTTTCAAAATTTCGCAATGATTTGCATACTTTTTCCAATATTTGCCCTGAATTCTTCTACCTCTCGCCTCAATCCAATGCCAGACTTCGGTGCGGTGTGCAATAATTTCAATTGAAATTTCAGAGCAGTAAAATAATTTTAGTCTCGATTGGATGAAACGTGAAACAGTAGAAAACGGACGATAATCTTTTGATTAGCCAACTGAAAAGCGATAAACCAACCAATCGGTCCTTACTTCAAACAATAAAATATTCTTTGAACTTATTGGCCACCCCTAAATCTCCATCCCAATTATAGGCTGTTAAAAAAAATAACATAAGTCATAAAATTAATTAGGTGCACAATCACAAATAAAATAAATCACCGGCAACTGGAAGCATACCAACAGAAATTAATACAGACTCTTGATGGATGTCAAGTCAAATACCACCAGCACTGTCCTGATCTGTTTTTTGTCGCTTGTGGAAGTTACCGTTTCAAATTACAAACCATAAGTTTTATGACAATATAAATATTGTTACTTTTTATTCATTAAAAAGCAATTGCGAATAGAGAAAATTCATATAGTTTCCAGCCAAAACTAATCCATAAATATCCATAGACCATAACGTGTTTTCGCTTCTAAAAATCACCCAAAATACTCAAATCTGCCCAGGAAAAATAATCGGATTTGTGTAGGTTTTCTTCTCTCATTTAGCCTCTATACAAATTTATTAAGTCACTTCATCGTAGATGGTTCAAATGAAAGGATTCCTTTGTAATAGTCTCGTTTGTTTGGGTTCACATCTATGCCCCTGTGTTTTCGTATTTATCCATTGGTTTTAAATCACTTTTAATAAAAAATATTAATAAAGCCTTTCGGAATGATTACAAGAGAAGAAGCGTCTTCAGAAAGTTCATTTTTTAATATTTTAAGAAATCGGTAAATTGAATTAAATTGAATCGAAAAGGCTTGAAACTATGTGAAATGAAATAATATTAGTTTGTACTTATTTACATTTTTATTTTTTCTGCTTTTTTGGATTTTAACAAATACCATATTCAGGAAATCAAAGCAACTTCTTACTTAAATCGTGACGTGTGGGAAGAAGATAAAGAGGTACAAACTACGAATGCTACAGAAAACTTCGAAGCTCACTGGATACAGGAATATGTTTTTATATCTGTAACTATGGATAATTTTCTTTCCTTTCTTTTGAATTGAAATGGCTTCTGTCTGTGGAGAAAACTTGTTGTAGTTTCTGTAGAATAAATTCAAATCTATGAAATAATAATATGAAATATGAATCGTACAAAATTTTCGATCTTTTGCTTTTATATTATAGAATTTTCTATAAAAGGAAACATATATTTCATTTCAATAATCCTTACAAATTGCTCTGAGGTCTACTATCTTGCAAATCCTTTGATTAGTTTTCTTAATAGAAGTTATTTTTTAGATTTCAATCTGGTTTGAAGGTGATATCACTCTCCTTTCTTCGAGAATATTTCCCAATAATTCTGACACGTTATATACTCTTGTAGAAGTTTCAACATAACAAAAAATTTGAGGAGATTAGATTAACATAAATCGCCTTCTTTTCGTTTTGGGCGATAAGGCCCTAAATGTGTCAGAAATTGAATGTGTTTTATAATTTTATAGACGTAAACTAAAACCAGATTTCTTTAATTTTTATTGCCCTTTTACTGCTTTCGATTTTCATTTAGTTATATTTCCATTGAAAATATAAAGTTTTGGGATCATCCCTCATGGAACACTAACTATTGTTCCGAAAATATTGATAATTTATTCATCATGTATATTTGCATTTATGAAATGTTTTGAATATTAAGACTTAACCATAAAATGTACTACATTTAATAAATAGTAGCGAAACTGCAAAATTATTCTTGGCGTATTACCTAATTTTTTTAATGAAACATATAATGTTCTTTGTCTACAAAAATTCCCTTACCCCTTATACTCTTAAAACCTTTTATTTAGTGTAGTGTTTGAAGGGAAACATTGGTAATTATGAAATATCGGAAATTTACGAAAGTGGAGAAATAAGTTTTAATTGTTTTTGAATGGCTGTAAAATGAAAGTAATTGCAAGCATTGCTTAAGGGGTTCTAAATGGACGGTACCAAAAAAGAACCGAGAAATATTTGCGCTTAGGACTTCGTTACAACGATCGAAGGAAAGCGGTAATAAAAGGTTTAAGTATTGGAAGTTAAAAGAAGGACAATTAATTTTATTTCTGTTCATAAAACTTGCGAAGGGCACTATATTTTATCTTATACTAAATATACCACATATGTCATATATACTCTTTCTACAGACATTTCGAATTTTAACCCTTTTTAGTCCTTTCTTTAACTACAGCTCCATTAAATACACTCATAAATCTGACCTGGTATATAAAACCACGAACCATTTCATTCCTAATTTCTATACGAATGAGAGCTTTTAATGGAAGAATAAATACCTGGGTTATAAAATTCTAGGTTATATCCATGAATATATCTGGCGAGGAGATTTTTCACGATTTCCTATAACAAAACGCTTAATGCTTCACTTCAGAACACTTGTTGACCTTCAAATTGTTGCTAGGAAAAATATTCATAGCAGGCTCAAGAATTTTAATGAAGAGCTCTTAAAATTCCTTTAATTTAATCAAAGGCAGACAGCTAGAGGGGCTGTTGGAAACATTGTAGGAAAGCATCACAAATTAATCGCGAGTCGTGATATAGTTTACATTGGTCTGATAGATGACTATATATTGTACAGGAAGTAGATAGGTTGATATGGTTAGGCATAAAAAGTATGAAATACTCTGAAAATGATACACAAATCCATTGTAAATCCATTGTTCAAAATAATGATTTTATATTTTGTGAAAATATTATATTTTATATCCTTAATTTTATAATAGGTTTTATTCCTATTTACTATTACTTAAATCTTATTTATCGGTTTGCTATTACGAAGCTATATATGATTATAAATCTTGATTATATCAAAATTTTCTCTTAATCGTTTGCTTTGCAGATTTCTTCTCATTTTAACAGTTGATTCTCGGAGGAAAAATCCGTATTCATATCACGAATTTCCTCTAACACTTTTTCTCACTCATCCTATCACACTAATCAAATCATTATAACACAAAACCAAACAAACGATGAGACGCTTGGGGTATGGTGGACATTGTCGTCGTGTGGTTTGCCTTAAATGTGGTAAATGCTAAAAACAAAAGACTAGAACAAGGTAAGAGTGTTAAAGAGGATTAAAGGGGGTCCACAGCCCAACATACTGGCGATCATTTAGTGCGGAGATGTGCTCCGCTGTCATTTAAATATATCCATGTTAGATATTTTCAGTGTTGTGTTGCCGTTGGTACTGTGCAGCGGCTGTGATTATGAATTAAATTTTTTTTTTAAAATTTATGAATTAAAATTTTGAGACAACAAAGACAGGAATTTAGTTCTGATTGGGCGGGTTGGGTTGTCGACGGTCGGTAGGGTTGTAAGGGATGTATTACTGTTTAATATGTATCAACTGTGCTCTATCTCTCTCACTTTCGTTCTTAGGTCATCAGATTCCTGGATGTTTCTTGTAATTTTTGTTTGTATGTTATTTCTTGAATATATGTCAACAACTTTAATTTACAGGAGAAAATATCCCATCCCATCGCATACGCACACATACACATATACATACACACTCTCATACCCCTTTAGTGTGTTGAATTTCATTAAAATATTCACTTCAAGGACTTACTCGAGAGAGAAAAATATTGTTATGATTATTTAAATGGCACGCAATACACGTTGATGGTTGGATTGTTGAGCGAGTTTAATTTCATACCATTTTTGTCTTTTTTTTGAGGAATGTCAAAAAGAGTTTAGTGTAAAGTTTTATCAGATATTTTTATTTTTTACTCACTTTATATTAAATTGTTTCAGACTTTTACTGGTGATTACGGAAAGGTTTAAAGAAAAAGATAAATTTTGGATTAATAAAGGATTCACGAACTTTATTACAGTCAGTTTATCGAAAAAAAAGATTTTTAAGCAAAAAGTTTGAAACTCAAATAAAATATACGATCATGTTTAATTAAAATGTACATAGTATTCCATTGCATTTCATGTCACAAAACGGTTTTAAGGGCTTACGTACTTATAAATGCACAACAAAAAAAATTAACAAAGACCAACTATAATTATTATCGATATATTCTGCGCCAGGGATCATAATTGCAATGAAACTAAGTGAAAAGCCGCCGTAACGTGGTGCCTTCTGTCCACAGTTTTGCAAAAAAAATTTACATCTCTCCAAAAAACCCATTTTAATATCTGCATATTTTAGGCAGTTATTGTTTTGTAAAGATATTTGTAAATATTTACAATAAGATATAAAAATAGGAACCACATTCCACTGGAACTACTGCGTAATAAAGAAATTAATAAAATGGATGTAATACCATTAATGTAATACCATTAAATGGATGTTAATGTGAAGCAAATGAAAACATCGGCCCAGCTGGATTTTACGTACCCTACACTTGCAATGTAAGCGTAATTCCAATAAAAAATGGACACACCATACCCACATTTTTGGGAGTACAAATGTCCTTAGACGACAAATTAGAAGATAAAATTTTAGCGTAAAATTTGGTCTGCAAGCTGAAAAACTAAGCAATAATCATTGATAAACACATACCAGCTTTAGGAACTAATTATGACCCCTTTTCAGTTTCTTCAGTTTTCAACATCAATCCGTACATGTGAATACATGCATGACGAGAACCTTATTAGTCTTCTTGTATTTGCAATCTGTTAGTAATGAGCGAGACTTTTTCATTTATTTTCTGGGTGTAGCTTTGCTTTAGACGGTAAGCTCCAATGCAAAAATTTAACTGCTCGTTTTAGTGCCTGTCGAAGGTTCTCTTCTAATTACCTCCTCGAAGTTTGCATTTAATATTACTGCGTATCAAAGGGACATGACAATATTTTTATTATTTAATAAAATATGAGCAAAAATTAAAATTAACGAAGTCCTTAGGCCAATATTGAACCATTTACATAGGCTTCATGGATTCTGATTTTCTTTAATAGTTTTCCTTTTGTAGGTAGATCTGGCGGATCTCTTTTTTTCAATTCCTGACTACTTTATGTATAATTTGGTTTTTGACTGCATCTATCTTTTAACTACACTACGGTCGCTTACAGTTGAATTGCGCGTCCCTGCTTATTACAGAAACCATGATTAATGAATATTCAGATAAATATATTTCCGTTTTATGCACAAATAAGTTTGCTTGTTTATCTGTCAGCCTGGCAAACTATCGATTACCTTATGTTACTTTGTGGTAAACATATTTTCATGATTTTCTGTTTTAGGAGAAATTATGCTGAGGATGATCACGTTATATCATACCTAAGTATATTGCCGACAATTTGTTACTTGTCTAGCAGTGTAGATACTTGTGTGCGAGTCGTGTATACGCACGTAAGCGTAATAAGTGCATTAGCAATTGCATATAAATTTACAGTCATCAAATTGTTGCAATTAAATTCTGTTTTATGGGACACCCTGTAATTCTGAATTCGAATAATCACCACATGATGTGATAATTGTGGTAATTATGTTTGGTAGTAATGCAATGATGGTAAATTTAGATTACGGTATCCATAATTGTATTAAATTTATTACTCGTAATAGGCAAAAAACCAATTTTGATGCATAAATATAAAAATGTTAGTAATTATTTTCATTTCACTTTATTTTCAGAATAACTTCTGAAGAAATGAATTTTGAAATTTTCAGAATAACTTCTAATGGAGAATCAAATCTAGTAAAACAAACTCTAAGCAAACGTACAACGATTTTCTTTAAATACGTTTGTGGCACAGGTGCGGGCGATTTGATCCCCAATTTTCGATTACACGAATATTTTAGGAATATTAAATTCCAAACAATAATTTCAGCCAATTTGGGTGATTCAATTATAGTGATAGTTGCATTCGAGCTGCTCACCAATTTGCCCATTAATCACAGTTAGAAGGCAATCGAGACAAGTAAGAAAATACCTAGAGACTAAAAGTAGTAACGACGATATCATGATAAACCGGAAGGGATTACTATCACATTTAAGTCTTTCAGTTAGATATAAATTTTGTTACATATAAAGGACTTCAAACTACAGACCGACTAAATCAATTTATTTTTAAATCAATTTTTCATATATATTTAACATACTTTAAGGATAAACCTTCTTCTAAAAGTATTTAGTAGCATTTAGTAGCTTCCGGAAATAATTGGGTGACGATATTTCTTTTCAATAATTAAAGAATCTTCATGCAAATTTGGTCCTAAAAATTTCAAATTTAAATTTTTGGATTTCATCCAAAACGAAAGGAGTTTGCAAAAAAATTGTATATAAAAAGTTGAATTTTAATGCAATCGAGAGAGAGAGAGAGGCGAGAGAGGTATTTAAAATAATCAAATATAAGACAAGAGAAAGAGAGAGATGTCGATTTGCAAAACCATTACGAGTCTTAAATGCAACTACAACAAACTCGAAGAATTACCACAATATATTAATTTATTAATAATTGAAATTGTGTAATTAATGAATTAATTAGCTGCAATTATATTTACACAAGTCAGCTATAGCACTGCATTGTTACACATTTTTGTGATTACTATTTGGAAATTATTTCAGTACGATAACATTTCGCATTCTTCATTGATCTCTGAAAAACATTACATTTCCCTTTCCTCCAGATCTTGATTTAAGCCTCCAGAAGGCTTTATTCTCATTTAAAACTTCTCATAAGTTGTAAAAGCTGTTACAGTTAGCCTAGACGGCAATAACTAACTCAGTGAAATTGATGTTATAATTTAATATAAATCAGTCGAACGAATTTTGTAATACTTGTACGAACTACCTCTTAAAATATAACATCGACTTATATTTTAACTATGAAGATGTTTGTTTGAAAACATTTCCTTTACGGAACCAGAAATAGTATTACGATTTTACTATCTTTTTTTCTGAAAGTATAAGTTTGACACTAATCACAACGATTATAACAACAAAGTCAACAAATTACAACCCAAAGGAGAAAACAAAAAACTGTCGTTAATAAAAACCGAACCAGAAAACAATTGCACGTTCAAGGTGTACACTTTCGACAGTACCCGTTTATGCTAGAAGTCAAGCAACATTTACCGTACTGAAGACCGTTGTGCGCATTTGAAAAACGACAAATGCGCCAGCTTCTCCCAACAACGCCAACGACGTGGAGCGAATCAGTCGGTTACGCGACGGTCAAAAACGCCGGCGACTGATTGCACTGCTAAAACCGGCGTTTTATAGTGTCTAGTTATAGCAGAAATATCTGCGTGAGTAGAAGCTAAATTAATACCAGCAGAAGTAGCGGAAGCAATTTCACCGCATTAAAGAGAGTTTCTTTAGTTCACCGTTTCTCCAAATAATTTACTCTCGAAATTTTTGAGTGCAGAAATGTTGCTGACCTTGCGATGGTCATGGAAGCGTTTACTTCGACATTGAAGTGCACAGAAATTGTACAGACAGAGCTTCAATGAATATTCATTGTCTGTTTTTTTAAGTTCTTGCTGTTTTGACTTAATTAAATATATGTATGTTGTTGCAAACGGTGGAATGTCAGAGACATTTTCGAGAGCAGAAAAAATAAAGTTATTTAAAGATTTTCCCCTCAGTAAAATTTTTCTCTCTTCTCTGTTCTAACTGACACCGTTTATAATAAAATTCTATGTTAATGTTAATCTGCTGTTAAAAATGCTTAAACTTGAAAATGCTTGGACTTAGGAACATTCTAATGCTAAAATAATTTTGAGAGGAAAGAAAATGGAGATCTTTGGAAATTGGTCCTTCTGTCAACGTTTTTCTCTTCCTCTGTTCTGACTTCCGTGGGTAAAATGAGTTTTTTATTAATGTTAATCTGCTTTTAATTTGACGAAAATTCTCTTTTCACCTGCATTAAGCTTTAGTTAGCTTTTATGCTTACAATTTCCTCAGTCAACAATTAAACTCTGTTCACGGAAGGTATTGGAAGGATTCAACAAGAATGTTCAGTTTCGTTTTATTTTTTCATATTCTCATGCAATCTAATATTTAATATGCATATCTAATATGCAAGGTTGGTTATAAAATCGATTTGTTATGAAATTTATCAATAATAAGAAAATAATTAGGGGAAACGTGAAACATGTAAATGCCTGATTAAAACCGAATTATATTAAAATTTATTTTTATAAGACGTCGGAAACTCTGTCTCTCTCTCTTCAATCGTATCAGATTCTCCACGAGATTGTTGTTATTGGTGTTTCTGCAGATTATCTTATACATAATTTGTCACCAAAGCAGTGGACTAATTTTACGACTAACAGTTTCAATTGAATTTTAAAACGTGATATTGCATTCTAGTGGTTCCATCGTATCGATACCGATTGAATGATGATGTAAATTTATAATGACTATGGATACTTAGCGGTCAGTGGTCATTCATTATAAGTTATTCATATCAGTCAGGGACAAAGTCGGTAAAAGCATTTGCAAAACTAGAGGTACTTGAGGTGTTTAAGGCATTACTGTTGGTTGTTATTGCTGAAATTGCTGCTGATGTTTTTCAGAGTGGACTATTGCCCTCTAGGGCTATTGATATGACTGTTCCATGGGCAGGAATTTGGTCCAGCATTTCGAAAACGCCATGGCATTAACAATCATGTGCGAACAATAATTTAAAATATCTAGTCAGAAATATTGCGTGCTTCTCCATCTGATTTCCCTTTTACAAAATGCATTTAATTAACATGCGGCAAATTTCCAATGCACATTATTAGCATAATATACTACGGGGTAGAAGAGAGAAACATCTATACCAACGTGGCCAGAAGCGTGGTTTTACAGATGCCATTACCGATATCTTTCTTGTGATCAACATTCTCAGAATTTCAGCATTTCATCTTACTTACCAATATCACCATTATTATCAGCACCATCATCGAAACGAATAGTGGCTTAATTGAGCATTGAGTAGTCGAGAAGCAATAGCTTCAGAATTCCCCACCTTTGATCGAACCATCAGCCTTGAGAGAAATAACGGAAGCATCAACAGAAACGTCAATAGCCAGACTCAAGGTTGCGTGTGAAGACTTGGGACGAAAGACAATGGGCTGAAATTGTTGTACGAAACTGCTGCCACTGCCATCTTTCATTTCATGATATTATTTTAAGAATCAGCGGAGAACACTTGCAATTTGTACACGACGCATAAGTTTCACTTTTCCGAACGACCATGAAGAATACTTTCTGTTTGTCAATAGCGCATTAAGTATCAAAGCGAGATTATTTTGATTATCTGAAGAAATATTCCCTTCAACCATTCATAAACTTCCTACTTCAATTCTTCCTCTTGCTCCGTCAAACCGGTTATCTCATGAAATATGCTTTCTCATCTACAACCGACTTAGACTGAGTCAGACCCGGTTAATGAAATATTGTTGAAGTTTAGTTTAATTGTTTAAACTAAACCGTTTTGTGACTGACTTATTGATCCTATTGATTTATAGATCGTAGTAAGCAGTTCAATAACGACAGTTTATCAGATTAGTTGGGTTAAAATATAATTTCGGCGAGTTTACTTTTCCTTAATTTTAGTCGGTTTTCAGTCAGTTTTCTTATATAAAGCTATGAACACACATTCAGTTTACGCTCCTCAAGGCTTTGCCGAAGAAATTATTATTTCTGGCTACCATTAATTATATGGCTAACTAAATTACAAGTTTAAAAAAATAATGTTCAATTTATATTGCTTTTTTGTTATATTTGAACCACCTCGCTTCGACAGCTCTTTAAATTGCTATTGATTTTTGCTACCAGTTTTCACCGCTGGGCTATTTTATTAAGACCTCATAAATCTATTTATTTTTTTTCTAAAGCGCCATATCCGAATTCTCATTATCAAGATTTTTATCGATCCTTACCGCCGGTCAATAGAGGAGAAGTATTACCTTGGGCGGAAAATGAAGTACATTTGACACGATTTGGAATGATTATGAATGCATTCAATAGGAATTATAAATTGCTTTTACTTCAGAAGAATCAAATCATGTTTTTTGAATGAAATGCCCACGCTTAAGAATTATAAATTCTTGAAGTCTCGTGATTTTCTTATAATCATTTGTAACCTTTTATAAGTTTGATGCGTTGGCGTGACGACGCAAATGCGCCACAAGACCAACGCGGACAATTCTGTGGCTTCTCCACACTTCTCTCGTACAAATTTGAAATTATTGTTAATTGAGAATATATTTAAAAAAATATATGAGCAATTCTCATATATTTTCATATTGTTGCAAGTTTAATCAGGTTTCTATCAGTATTTATAACAATAATCTCTTTTGTGTATACCGTTTAAGTAGGATGAGTATACTGAATCGATGTAAGTGCAAAATCGTGTAAAGGTTTTACTGAGTTTCTGGCTTTCTTCTTTTTGAAATTTTCACCCTACCACGTACCTTCCGTCTAAACGAGAAGAAGGTGGCTTTGAGATGTTTTTCTTACATCGACCCAACCTAGTCATCCTGATCTTCTGTCGCATCTTGTGCAGAATACACCGTATAAAAATGTTTCTATCCTTATTATATTTTTTCAGTTTAACAAAGAAGCTGAACATTTTAAACAGATTTAAAAGCCTAACAAGTTTCACTGACTTAATTAATGCTGGCGAATATTGTTTAATTTTAACTAGTTAGTTAGGGTTCTGTTAATTTGATCAAGTTCTGTCAATGGAGTCGAACCTAGCCGAAAATTTCTTTCCTTGATTAAATACGAAATCAGAACCAACGGAAACAGAAACTGTTAATTGTGCAAGGTTTAAAAATACAATGCTTCCACTATTACCGGCTATGTTTTCACTTGCTTCTTTCCCTTCTGATGGTTCTTTTCTCGATGGTGTAATTAAGACACTTGAAGGCATGTGCACGATCGCCTGCGCCATCAGAATTCATTCGAAGAGAGATGGTGCAACTTTGATAGGCATCCGAAGAGATAATTTATCAATGAAATCACACCGTGTGCAACAGAGGGAGGAATGGGATCCACACCACGTCTACTAATCAACAGTGAATTGTTGGAAGGCTAGAAAATTGCTTAAGGCACTTTGGTTATTGCTGTGGCTTGTTAACGTTCCCGTTGCCATCGCATTGTTATGGACATCGAGCAATTTTAGAACTTTACAAAGAGTGGAACCAATTTTAAGCGAACACTTTTGATTGTAGCGATAAATCTGCTTTATAAATAGCTCCTCGAGCTTTTATGTTACTATTCTTGACTAGTTTAATAGTCGTTCGAACCGCAGTCAGCCATTTCTCAGAGATTCGCCTATAATTGGCCCAGAGGACAGACCGGGGTGGAATCCTCATAGATTAGCAGTGAAGAAACGCGATGATGTCCTTGGCCTCCCATTCCCGAAGCATAGGGAAAGTCACGCAATATCGATGGTGTTGTGGATGGTGGCATTGTTGCATAAATTAGTAATTTGTTGTCGTCATATTCGCCTATACGTCATTCTCTACCTTACCATCGCTGTGTTCACTCGAAGAGCCAATCACCATCCTCCTCATCAGCATCAGCATCTTTAACGCGTTTGTTATTAATGAAGTGTTGATGATTCACACCAGCCTGCAAATGCTGTCGTAACATATACCTATATTATATTTACGATGCTTTGAATCCTACTTGGTATCATTGTCCCAATTCATTTCGGCTCGATCCTGCTGGATACCCATCTCCCCACCCGTTTATCATTTCTTTGCTCCTTTTTGTACTCCCCTCTTCATTGTATAATTGGCCTTTATTATCCCCCCTCCCCCCAACTTTTCCTACCTCGTCAATTCTTTCCTTTTGTCCTTTACCTTTTTCACGTTCTTCGTGGCCGCCAATTTTTATGATGAAGCTTCCATGCCAATTTGCTAAATTTCCAGCGGACATCGCATCCAATCTGCACAGCCAGCCATTTAACCACAAGACCAGCAAAAGCCCAGACATACAAACGGAACCTTTAACTCCGAGGTTAGTCTGGCTTTAATTAAGTCAAGACCATGGTTGAAGTGTCGAAAATGAACGCAACCGCTAAATTGAAGAAAGAGCAAACGAGTCAAAAGTAGGACGCAAAACCGAGACTTTTTCATCATTAAAACTCCACCCATTGCCTTCATAATGAAATTCAATACCGCCAAAGATTTAAATCACTTCGTTAAGGTAATTATAAAGAATGGCAAAGAGATCGATGAAGGGCAATTATTTATTCAGAAAATTGTTGCTTTTTGCTCGATTGTTATGGTAATTATATTGAAAATAAACCTTCGGAGTAAAATAAATAGAAGGGCGTCTTATATTTATCACGTAATTTTTTTTAATGCGTTATATAATACGAAAGAATAAAGTGAATAAACTTTTCGCATGAAGCTCTTCAGGTCTAAAGTGATTCGTGATCATTTTCCAAGAGTTTACTTAAATAGTATATTAGTCTCATTATTTAATACAGTATCAAATTTTGGGTGTGGAATTAGAGTGGACTATTGAAGTTTTAGAGCTTCCTCATTTCAAAAATATTAAAACAACAAAATATTAGAGTAATAGGTCACTCCTGGGAACTGGATCACTATAAAGTCAACAATTCTAATTAAAAATAGTGCATTTTTTCATGGTGGTAAAATAATTGCATCCCGAACAAGAAGTAAATACTAAAAATACATGTTCTCACCATTAATATGTTTCGTAATGAAGCCAAGAAAATTAAGGTAATTTATTTCGATCAAAAATAATTCTCTTACCAACGAAATACATTCTCCGCAGAGTCACGTTCTTAATGAACATGAAAACCACTTAAATAACTATCAAGATTGTCAACATAAAAATGAACGTACAAATTGTAAAAAGTTCACATTGAAATTCTTCCAAAAAGGATTAAAAAGAAGTGCGATAAAAGTATTTTCGTGCGAAGCGAGTAAACGAAACACTGAATTAAAAGGGTATGATAACTGCTATAGAGCACAATAAAAGCAGACCGTGCTACGTGTGAACGTTTGCAGTATATGAGACACGCCCCAGCAGAAAATAAAGGCATAAACGCATGCGAAACACCGGCACCGGTGTTGTCGACATCGAAGATATCGGGCACCGAAACCACCACCAACACCGAAACTGGGACAACGGGCACCAATTCAGACACCAACACCTTCTCCGGCAACGTAAAAAACATCGACATTGCCGTCGAAAAATGCACCGACACTGACACCGGCATCATCATCGACCAAGTGCTGCTTGTTTATTGAACCACTAAATTATCAACAATCTTGTTAACACCTCTTGTTCGTTTCATTTACGTTTGCATTTATTGTTATTGTTGTTTTTAGCGGTGTTGTTGTTGAACCACTATTTGCGTTGTTATAAATATTCTTCCGTTTCTTCTTCTTCTTATTATTATTATTTGAGCTCAAGTTACCAAATTCATCAGATTATTTCGGTTTTTGTGTATATACGCGGTAATTATCAGCTCCCTCCTACCTTCAATTATTACCATTAAGTTGCTCCAGTATTACCTACCATTGTCTCTTATGCTTATGCACGAGTTTTGGTTTCCTTGATCTCCGTAAAAGTGTTCGCTTAATTTAGTTCGCCAATTTTATGCAAGAGGCAATGCTGTTGTTGTTGCGCTGTTTTTTTTTTGGTACTCTTGATGGCATGATGCGGCCCGTGTGTTTGCTGTTGTTGCTAGTAATATATACTCTTTACCTTTTGTCCTCGTTTGCTTTTTTTCTTTTCAAAATTATCAATTTTAATTCGTCGTTCATTTCTATCTCATCCTGACGTGTTGTTTTATTTGTTCAGGCTCTTAATTAACGTTTTCATATCTCGTGGTCTTGACTTAAGCAGATTTATGATTAAACGAATAAATTCCTTTGGATTTAGAAAAGAGTAAATTTTCAACTAAAAAATATGGACTAATTTAAATTTTACGAAATAGTTACAGGTTTTGGTTCCAAAAAAGTTAGGTATTTCGCAAATATAACAAATGTACTTTGATACTTCTTTTATGTATAGAAATGTATTCTTAATGGATATATATATATATATATATATATATATATATATATATATATATATATATATATATATATATATATATATATATATATATATATATATATATATATATATATATATATATATATATATATATATATATATATATATATATATATATATATATATATATATATATATATATATATATATATATATATATATATATATATATATATATATATATATATATATATATATATATATATATATATATATATATATATATATATATATATATATATATATATATATATATATATATATATATATATATATATATATATATATATATATATATATATATATATATATATATATATATATATATATATATATATATATATATATATATATATATATATATATATATATATATATATATATATATATATATATATATATATATATATATATATATATATATATATATATATATATATATATATATATATATATATATATATATATATATATATATATATATATATATATATATATATATATATATATATATATATATATATTTAGAAAATTTTCAATGAGCAAAAAATTTGTGGGATTACTGCGAAGCTCTTTTGAAAGTGAATAAAGTTGGAAATCCATTTGATTCTGATAATAAGTATCTCCCTAATGGAAAGTGTCCTGAACCAATGAAGTGTCCAATTTCACGCCATAAATTTCTTGATAGAAATCGAACAATTCACGAGCCATTTATTAAAAAATATTTGATGTTGAATTTTTTTAATTATAGAACAAAACCGTTGCCTTCACTTCAAGTTAGACTTCATTTTACTCGACCTTCAAATTAACAAAAAAGTGATTTTAAATTCTTGCTCACTTTATAAACATAATTTAAAGTAATTTATTTGACAGCATTGTCCCATCAAATTAGATAAATTTTTTTATGATGTCAAATTGATGAAAATTTCCAAAATTAATATCCAGTCTGACCTTCGAGCTCTTCGTTAACTGGCACGCTTTTATTTTAGAGTTCGGATGACTTTCATAAAATGTGAGGGATACACAATAAGATCGGTCGTGTAAAACAGAAAAATTTTATATATATTGTACTTATCGCACGACGAGCGACCTAATCCCATTTGTAATTAATTTGATTGACTTTTCCTTGGAAGTTTTTGTGCCTTTTTGAGGAGTGTCAGCTAAGTGTCACCTAATTTGTTTTTTTTTAATTTCCTAATTTAATCTCTTATAGATCTGACCCTTATTTATTGCTTAATTTCAAAATTCTTTTGAGTCCATAAAACGTTTAAGTACCTTAAAAGTAATTAAAAAAACTGAATGAAAAGATCAGAAAATAAGCAATAATCTCTTCAATTTTTATATGCAAAATAAATTCTCTGCAATTTCATTATTTTTGTGCTTAAATGTTTAGAATATAATAAGAATATAATATTAACGAACTATCTTTTGAATAGTCGTCAATATCATAAAAGGTTGATAACCTCCAACACATTTTCTAATGTTTGCGTTGTCTTACACACATCGATAATTTCGCTACATTTTATTGAAAAATCCCTAGGTAGTTCGAAAAGGAACACTTAAGTGAGGTGTCCTTCAAAGTTTTACAGCAGCTCAAAAATGTTATTCAAGTTCGAGTTAAATTAGAAGATATTTAGATAAATCAACCCATTACATTAATTTCTTTTTATCTGAAGATTGGTATACACCAACCTTCACCCGCCAACCAATGTCAAGAAAAACTTTACGTCGATTGTTTAGCCCTGTAACACATAGGTCGATGAATACCGGTAGTATGTCATGTCATGGCTTACAGTTTCTTTTTATAACTTATTGCATTCTTTTCTTCTTGTTTTATGAATTTCAATTTTTTGTGGTGCATTCAGTGCGCACTTGAAGCGCTTCAATGAAATCATGAAATTGTTGAGAAATCTTTTGTTCCTGAAACTGCTGCTGCTTCTGTGTTGCTTGCAGCTGCGTTTGTTCGAATCCGGCAATATTTTTTCAGTGTTTCTTCGTAACTTGTTATCCTTTTTTATTTTCTTCTTTACTTTTATTATATCTTTATTTTTTTATATATATTTCAATTGAATCTGCTTTTGCGCGAGTAGGTTTCTTTACTGAAAACAGTTTAGGTATTCTGACACCATGATTCACACTTTTTATTGAAAAATGAGAATAATGACGGAAGGAGGGAAAGTAATATATTTATGTAGACACACAATTATCGACATACACATACCTTTGAGTCTGAATGACCTAACGAATTCCAATTAAAGGGCTTTAATAAATCGATAAGCTAAGATAGAAGTTTCGTTACAGTGGCGTTGGCGTCACTGACTTTCTGTTTTCTTATGTTTATCTCTTTCTGAATCTTCAGCTTTTGTCTAATTGCGTGGGTTGAATATGAATCCTACAAATAGTCTCTATTATATTGATTTCACAGAGTGTAAATTAAATAAAAAAAATAATTAATTTTTCACAACTTTTTCAAGAGATTTATTAATTTAAGAGTATTTTATATCAGAATATTCTTCTTCTTTAAACATTCCTCTAAAATGTATTACAATTATAGATATTAAATCTTCGATTATGTTCATGAGAGCGTACGTCACATATTTACGTATTCAGTTAATCGGATTAATTAGATCTAATCGGCATTGATCCCCTTGTACGCATGAATGTACGTATCTACGGCGACAGCTCAAGGCTTACCTATCACATCTTCTAACGTTAACAGTTAGTTGAATAAGTAAACTAAATATTAACTTAAGACGTCTTTGCTTTAATGCGCTTAGTTACGATGGTCAACAAACTGAGTGAATTGTAGAAAAAGGAGCCTTAATTAATCATTAAATTTAATGAAAATCAGAGAAACATCATTTCGTAATGGATGATGTAAATACTAAATTTAAGATGTGTCAACATCAGATGAATACACACGCATACCTAAAGTTTCAACGGAAGGATGAAGGTGAAGGATATTTCTATTGGAGCGGGTGAAATGAAATAAAGTAAGCTTTGTGTGAAGTATAAAAAGAAGTGTTTTTTACTTTAACGGCCCAGGTATGCTATTATGTATTAAATGTAACATCGTTCCGTCTCCAGAAGGCCGAGTTCATGTGTACGGCGAGGAACTGACTGCCTCGGATTCTCATACACGCTTTCATGGACCGCGGCGTTGTTCTCGGCGTTCTCGATTTGGCGTTCCCCTGACGGCGGCGTTTACGGATATATAATGATGCTGATCATTGATTATGATCATCATCATAAAATCATGATGATGCTGATTGTTTACAGAGTCAGTCATTGAAAGGTTTTGGAAGTGTCACCGCGTCTGCCGCAAAATGGACGCAATGCACGCAGCGTTTGCAATAACGAACATTCATTTTGATAATAAAATTTTATAATTTAGACATGCTGTTCAATCGTGTACCATACCATTTGATTTGGCATAACTGAATCAATATTAAACGAGCGATTAGATAGATGCCGCCGAAACACTTTCACCACTACAGGCTGCAAATATCGACCCTCTCCAACTGGAAGGCCCTTTAGAAGGAGGGTTCCTTTACGGCTTTGCTCTTTACTGATAACCCAAGTACGCACTTTACGCTATAAATAAATTCTTCTCTTATTTTTTAAGCTACTTTCTCAAGGAAAGCGAAATAAAGTGTAGAAAAAGAAGAGAAAAACGTGTGATTTATTTTAAATTTCTATGAAATAATCCATAGATTTCCTTCAATAAAGCCTAAATACCGATAAGGCCACTAAGGAAATATTTCTACATCGATTTGAGGCCGACAAATATAGTGGTATTTTTTCTTCCTTTCTGCCTAAATATTTGTACAATACAACAATAACCGCTTAACCGTAATTGTTCAATACGTCAGTACAAAATTTTTAACATTAAAAATTCAAATCAGAATTTCATTTTGTTTGAGTCTCTCGTACTCCTGATCATAAGTGCAATTGAAAAAATTTAATAAAAGTTTTTAATCGACTGAATTGCAACAGCAGTACTTCAATTATAAATGTATTTTTCGATTTTAAATGTATTATTTAATTTTAAAATTTTGTCATTTTGAGAACGTTATTTCGGTTGAAGAGTTCATTTTTCAAGTACTCTTAATGATTAAACGAACATTTCAGGGTCTGAATTTCAAAGAAAGGGTTATATAAGGAAACCACAGGGAATGTTTAGACCTCCACTTGACTACGATTGAATCAATGTATTTGAAATATTTTTTGTCCTACATTTTTACATTTTACATTTTACATTCTATATTTTTATATTTTACTCCTTTGAAAAAATTGAAGGGCCGATAACTGAAATTAATAGAGTAAAATTATAAATGAAGCTTTGACATGGATTTGTCCTTAAAAAACAATTTTAGTAGTGGAGGACAGAAATTAATTTCAAATATCGACAAACTACAAATCAAACAATTTTAGCTATTGCCCCTCCATTAAATATTGGCCGGATAACAAATGAAATTTCATTGGAAACCTTAAAGAGCTTTAGTTTTTAGATTAAATTATATAACACTTCAACTATTTGCTTAATTGATTTGAAAACACCATTGGATGGATCGTGTAATTGTGATCTATTTGTATCTGTTTATTAATGAATTTCTCTCCTAAACCAAAATTTATTAAACAAACCGATTTTGATGAAGAATTTCTATTAAATTTGGAAAGTGAAGCAAAATCATTCTAATAATCAATTACAATTTATTCATTGATACATTTATATGAAGTTATTCAATTGTAGATAATTAACTTTAATCGATCGAAACAATAAATTTCAATTAGCCCGACAGAGAAATCGAATATGGAATGATGCTCCTACAATAGAGTTCACTTCAAGTTACAAAGGCTTTTGGGTCATTCTTGACAGCAAACAATAAACAAAACCGACAGACAACAAAACGTTATTCTTGAAATTTTAGCTGTTTCTGCTGGCTTATGCGCTTTTCCTTGGTAATGGAACACGCCCTATTTCAGTTCGAACATAAAATATACTTAAATTTTTAGCTGGAAAAATATGAGAAATTGGTGTTTACGCAAACTAGACAAAACGTCATCCTTCAAGAAGAAAAGACATGTAATGGTAAATAATGTTCAATAATGGAATGAAGCTGCTGCCCATGCGGTAATGCGTTCAAAGAGAATGTGTATGAGCGAACACGTGCGAGCTCATTAGATGGACAATAGAAGATACTGCTTGACATCAAAACAAAATCTATGCATAAACATCAGCAACTACACAACAACAATATCAGCAATACCAGCAAAGATTTAAAATCCACCATTCTCAATATTTAATGTGTTTGTGTTTGATTTTCCTTTAAGGTTTCTTAGCTTATATTAGTTTCATTACATAAGAAATCCATTGTTATCCATTGTTATCTTGTATATAATATGTAACAACAAATACAACAACAACTAGATATGTCAATGAAGATCTATTTAAAACACAAACCCTTTCGACCTTTAAAAACTGGATGAAATTCCACAGGCAGTGGTCTACGGCAACAAGGTGTGCATTAGGCAACAGCATGATCAACAACATCTGGGTTATCTATGAAACCATTATAAATGGCTCATGTTTCTCAACCGCAATAGATCAAATCCATAAAGGGTCAAATGGAGCAAAGAGAAAGGAGATAAGATACCTGATTTAAAAAAAATTCGAAAGCAAAACGAGGGCTTTATTGTATTTCGTTAATATAAACAGCCAAAGGGACAAGTAAAAGTATGAACAAAAAGCCGACTGCCTATCATAATCGGAAGGCGACCAAACGTCTAATTGATTATGTTCTACCCACTCGATATAATTCTTTGTGTGTGGTGTCAACCATGACTTTGTTGAAGCCTGGTTTAATGGAGAATGCGTGTCTCCGGTTCTGCTGGGCGCCAAGTAGTTTACTAAAAAAAAGAAGAATATAATAACAAAAAACATTCACATATTTTTGTGTAGATTGGTTTGATTGGTCATAGATAATTTATAATGAATTAATTGAATTACTGGAGCTCACAGCTCTTTTGCCTTTGAGAACTATCTTATCCACCAACTAGTTTAACAATAACGTACTGTCTTTACAACTAAAAATTATGTTTCACATGGTTTGTTAATTTAAAGTCAATGAAACACGTGAATGAAATTGAACTTTGTGACTACTTTGAGGTGAATGAATAGAATTTTATACTAGGGAAATAGCTACTAAACCCATTCAAGAATTCATTTCCTCGAGCTGATCAAAGTCTTTTTTTTCAAGTTCCTTAGTATCTTAACAACACTGAAGCTTTTTTGCAAATTATTGTTACTTTAACAAAAAAAAGGAAGTTTTTTAATATTTTGGATAGCCCACGAAAACGGAAATTATAACGAAGTTCTGAAACTATAGCATGTAAAAAAGAAAAATTATTTAGACTTTGCATAAATATTTTCTTTAGAAATTCTGATTAGCTATTTTTGGTTTGGAAATCTGTTATTTTTTGAAACTCTGTCATTCTAACTAATTCATAACTTTTAATATTAGGCATGTAAATAGAAAAACAAATGATCATTCGTTAAATTCAAGCCCAATAATTTAAATATTTACAAGACAAATTTCATAAATTTTCTGGCTATAAATCAATATTCGAAAATAAATATGAGAAATCAAAAAGAAGAAAAGAAAACTAAAATACTATTGTACCCCGTTGCTCTTGCGATAAGGTTTAATGAGCCTCTTAACCCATAAACCAAAGGAAACAGACCGCATCATACGCGGAGAGTCATGCATTCTTCTGAAAAAGTCCAAACAAAAGAAAATGTGCTATGAATTCTTTAAAAGCCATTGTAAGGGTCCATCCCATCCACCTCTATTTATCTTTCGTGAATAAGTTGAAGATACAAAAATAAAACAAAGAAAATAAAGTATATAAACAATAAAACTTTTGAGGAAAATGAAGACCACCCTGTGAGAACGCCTTCATCAAAGCAAAACAAATATCATCTATATGCGTACGTCCATATATACATATTCATGCATTTTGAATTATTTCATTCAATAATATTTCCCCATTTCTTATTCGATTTCCAATCGAACTCAAACAAAATAAGAAAACACGATAAATAGTAAAACACTTATAAGTATGGGGAACTCAAAGGAGGAAAGCATAAATGAGCACAGAGATGAATAGACGGATGGATAGACAGATGGATAAGTGGAAACAATATAGAGACTCGGATGAGTGGACTCTATTTGCAGGAGAATGTTATTACGCATAATTAAATTTTTCTAAAATTATTTGAAAATAATCGATATAAAAATCTATAAACGGAATTCCATTAGTCTAAGTATTTAGAAATTGTGTCTGAGTATTTAGAAATAATTTCAATTGCGTTTTAATGACTGAATTTTTTTCTAATTAATACAAGAGTTTTATTAAGGATTGAGATTGAGAATGAAAATAATTAACTTATTGAGTTGACTCCAATTCTTTTTTGGGTTAAACACAATTTTGCTAGTAAAGCGGTTTAATTGATGTTGCATCCAAAAGGGCTATTTGGAGACCTTGTTCGCATAAGAAAGCCCGCATCAGGAGTTTTCACAGTTTTTATATATTTATAACTTTCTGAAATTGGTGATATAGCTGTTTTTTAATGGCTATTGAGCTAATGTGCGTGTGCGTGGCTCTTGCGTATATAAATATCGGAACGATTTCCACACAACCGATTCTTAACGCCCATCAATGAAAAGCGATTATCGATCGTATGCTACTTACAATAAGGCCCATGTTAGTGTTGAGGCGTTAACACCTCCGTTCATCAAAAGTGTCGAGCTTTTTCATAAACTATTGCCGAGCTATTCTTGGATGCCAATAGAACTTCTTTAAGGCATAAGGAATAACAAGATAGAATGATTTATGCCATAAAGAAATAAAATATTTAGAATCTGGATCGAATTCATTCGTTTTGGCAATATCATCAGGCTATCATAAATCCCAGATTACGTTCAAAAGTTAGTTCTTGTTCTTGTTGTTGACCGTGGCGGTGCTTTTATTGTTATGATTTTACGATGCGTTAGCTGGCTTTTACTTGATCTACGTTATAAAACTTTTATGCGTAGCTTTTGACTTTATTACATTTATTTTTGTCTTTGCAAACAATAACAAACACAAAATGCTCTCTTCTTTCCAAATAGATAATGGTTAGAAAAATTGCACTAACATGATAAAAAGCAAAGCGACACAAGGACATAGGAGAAGCGATCAATTAGCGTGTTTGTTCAGGGACACCTCGAGGTGTGAAAACCCAAACAGACAAAAGTAATACGTTTGTTTTTCTTTGCAAATAATGAAGAAAACAAAAGCGATATCACTTTAAATATTGTAGCAGTCTGCCTCGGATACACAAATAGCTTTTGCTTTTGATTAGCGGTCCACGGTTAGCACTCGAAAGTGTGCTTTGAATACCGCAAATGGATAGTCAATAAACCAGTAGTTTCTTATTAGTTTATTAGTTTCTTATTCAGTATCTTTTATGCCTTTCAAACAAGTATACATGCGTTTTTCGATAAGGTAGAAATCCAAAGTTTCTTTTTTGTTTCTTTTTTTGTAAATGTTTTGAGGTTACTGCAATCAAAAGGAACAAAAAAAAAACAACATTGCAAACGCGCGCTTTCAATACTTTTTGTGCTGCTTATTAGTAAATGCCTGAAGTAATGGGATTTTTTCTCTTTTATAGCTTTTAGAAGGATACTTTTCCTTAATTTTTTCAGTAATTCGTTCAGAATATTTTGCAATATTTCTTTATGAAGAAACCAAAGCAGGAGCAATAAAAAATTAGGAAACATTTAGTTACGCTATACGGCAATGACGATGGCAGCTCTCAAAAATTCAAAGAAAGTAAAGTCATCGCTAACAACCTTAAGCAAACGAAAATCTCAAGGAAATTTATAAAAAATAATCCGCATGAGCGTGCTTAAATCAGTACGGTCAGAAATCCCAAGAAAAGCGAAAGATTGTGTTATTAGCATGATTTAATAGCAGATGGAATAATAATAATAGTAATAAAACATTGTTGGAAAAGTAGAGTTGATTGGGGGAAAATATTTCATTTATTCGTTTATCCACCACGCTATTGGTCATGCATAATGATGATAATAATGATGATAATATTGAGAGTGAATTAACTTTTAAATAAACACAATACCGACGGGAGACCATTTTCCTAACGATCGGCACGGAATTGCGCGCCGTTACAAAATGAGTTAAAGGCTTTAATAGATTTCGCAGATAATTTTTCCCACACCAGTCCATCAATTCATCCATATTACTTTGTGTTGCTATTTGTTCTATTTTATCTTTCTCAAAATTGCATTTGGTCATTTGCTTTGCCGGAATAAGTACCGTTGAATTATTCACTGACGGACTGTATATGATTTCATTCCATATAATTTTGCTTTTGTTTTTCTTTGCTCGCTTTTTCTGCTTCTTAATGTTTTCCAGAAACTTGTGAAAACCATTAATTGAGAGCCTTGAGAAATAAGCAGCAAACACTCGGATTATTTTTCTTTTTTTTTCTTCTGTTTTAACAAGCCATCTTCAAGAATATTATGATATATGTGGATTTTTATGTTTGTTTGCTGCTTTTTTTAAATTTTTCGGTCAATATAAATTTCTCCCCCTTTATTTCTTTTGATGTCCATTTTATTATTTTGAATATATTATAAGATCGTTAAATATGATTTATTTATGCATGATTTGTGATAATTAATATTCTATTAAAGTCATTATATATGTTATGCCTATATGGTCTCATAATGTATATATTTTATCATAATTTTTATTGCCTTTAAAATAATAATGTTTCTCTGAAATGTTTTCTTTTTAAATGATATATACTCCGTCTATAAACTTGTCTTGTATGTCATAAAATCCTTATTCAATAAAATTAATCGATGGTAATGTTGGCTTCAAAATTAAATAGTTTTTGAAAAACTCTGATTGAATTCAAATGTTTTTAATTTTTTTTTTAATTTCAAGCGCATTTATCGATCGATGTTCAATCGCATTGAGAAATTCATAATATCCATTTAAAAAAAATATGCTTAAATTTCGTTTTTTTTACCAAAATCCGAGTCATTAGGTCAATAATAATAATATAAACAGTTTCACTGGTTGGATTCTAAAAATTCGTTATCCAAAAAATTTTAAAACCTTAAATGTTTTTTGCTCGTAAATATAAATCACCTTAACGTCATAAAATCATTTTTTAAACTTAATACAGAGAAACTTTTTTGATCCATAGCTTCGTGAAAGCAGCAGTAGCACAGAAAAGAACGATACAAAGCAGTATGAATGCAAATATTTGTTAATTTTCCGGCTGATCGGCTGATGCTTCATCGAAACCAACAGACACACCCACTCAAGCGCGTAATCATTCCCGATTCAATCAATGCTGGAAATTAATTTTATTTATGGTTGACCAACTTACGACACCGCGTCCCAGACGATAAGAAAGTAAAAACTGGTGACGGATTTTTTCTGTAAGAGTTTTAAAGGTTGAAAGGGCCCAGGAAGTAGTAGAAGAAAGTAGGAAGGTAGGAAACGAGAAGGGATGACCGGAGTATCAAGTGACTCTTAGGCAATATATTCTGCCATTTTGGTCGCCATACTTCTTTGACTGATGGTCAACATTTTCAACTGTAGCTTATCAAGAAGACGTCATGTGGTTCTGAAATGTGATTATATTATTTGTAGTGATTTGATTTCGACAAAAATATTTTACCTTGGCAGACAGGGTCAATGGAATGTATTGACAATAAAGCATTCATAAGAATTCATAATCGCTCATACCACTCACCAAATTCGACGACATAATTATCTACGTATATAACATAAATAACATTGAGGTATTTGAAAAGTGATCTCCTTGATCTCTCGCCATGGAACAGAACCACAAAAGAACATGTTTCGGCGATGTGACGTCTTCAGAGTCTGTCTTGTTCTGGTTTGAACATATACATTGATAGTATATGTTGTTTGTTTTCTGTTTATTGTCACGTCACGTAATAATCATGCCCTAAATACTTTCTGATTAATGGTTTTTGCTTTCTCTCCTAATTTGTTCATTCTTTTCTAGATCAGTCCTAAGTCACTACAAGAGAGTAGTAAATTGTTGCACCCCGTTATAAGTTTTAAATGAATATAATGTTTCCGTGTAACTGCTGTAAATGTACCCGATGTAATCTGCTTATGCACAAATATACCCTAATTAACAAGTACCTTTAATAATCCAAATTATATAAATTTCACTTTCTGGCGAATTTTTCGTTCGTAATCACGTTAATAATAAATGCCATAATTCAATGGACAAGATAGTCGGCATTAATAACAATCAATGCGATTAAATTGGAGCGGTTTTCCATACTTCGTGTATGTTGCAGCATACGAACTCCCTGCACCATCACCCATTTCGTGCCACTCTACATGCATCAGTCGATGCACGTGTCCGATGCATGCAATAAATTCAAAGATACGAAACGAAGTGCAAATAACTAACTAATCGCATAAAGCGCCTTTGGATATATGCACATGACTGAAATCTTAAACATGCATATAACAATAACAAACAAACCACCACCAGCAGCAACAATAACAACAACTCTAGCGACAGCTAAAGTTGATCAGTATTCTCTTGTTTGTGCACACTATAGCCCACAGGTGGGTATCGTTAATCAAAATCTAGTTCGAGATAAGGAGAATTTCGAGGACACCACCAGAAATATTCAGATGCACAGAGAGCGGTGGAGCGTATATGTAATTTGAAGAATGCAAAAGTTCAAGACGTGGCAATGTCATTTTTATCGCTAAGACAAAAATTTGCTCCAACAACAAAAGTTTTATGGTGTACTTAAAGAATCCATCCACCCATTTCGGTGGTGGATTCTTTCATGAAACGCAATTAAAAATTAGCAATATATGTTACCTAGAACATACACCCAGTCCCAGAATAAGACTAAATTAGCTCCAACAACTAAGACTAGCTCCAACAGAATCATATAATAAAATAAAAAAAATTTTTGACAAAGCAGTAAATTAATTCACGTAACTCGGAATTAAATGAATTAAAAATAGCTTTTCTTCATCGATATTGATTAATACAAAAATAATTCCATAGCTTTTAAATTATGTTTCAAGTAGTTTTTAAGAAACAATAGTAGTTTTGAGTAAATGTAAAAAAGCAAATTTATTTCAATAAAACATATTAATATTATCATAATAATTTCAAATATAATAATAGTAAAAACGTCAACTTCGGCCTGGATGAAGGCCTTATCTACCAGATTTAAACTGGGTTTTTTGATTTTAAAAAAACGCAAAATTTTTTTATTTAAATTACTGGATTTATAAAAGCTGTCGAAAATATAAAAGTTCTCTTGAAATGAAAAGTATCTACCAGGAGCTTTAAATTTATTCAAATAAAATAAAAGCCCAATAATACAATTGTTTCATAAATAAACAACTTAAAAGCTAATTACGCATCAACCCTGGTAGTCAGTTTCGCTGTAAAAAATATCGTTGCAGCCAATCACACCAGCCTGCTCCTCCCACTGCGGTTGCACCAACAATAGTAGTGGAATGAGCAACTGCTGCAGGGATAGTGCAATAACATTAGGTAATTTCATATTGATTTTATGCTGGCGGGTGAAAAAATTATGACTAGAATCCGTCAGTCATGAAATGGTATAGGTCAGCAGTACCTGAGCGAAATATTTCAAAAAGATACAAAAGGATATTGTTTGATGATTTAGAAAATACTCAAATATTTGTAGCTCCTTAGGCGTATCTGTTTTTAAAAAAGTTCAGCAATATTTTCACCCATATGGTTGTTCGTTTGTTTGTGAGTTACTGCATTACGGTCCTTATTGGTGTTGTTTGTAGGTTTAATAAAATAGACTTGCATGCCATGCCAAATTTAGACAGGAATTTAAGAAGCTTACGACAGGATGTACATTGGTGTACCTTGAAATCGACTTTGATTAGGATGTAGACAGACTGAAGAATCGTCAAATAGTTCAATGTAAAAAAGTAGTTTATGCGTCAATAAAAATCCAATTGCCCGAATAATGCTGACATCATTGATAAAAATAAAATGATCAGTGATCAGTGACAATGCTCATGTTGAAAGTTTTATATTCTTTTTTTTTGAATTTTCATGGATTTTTATTCTTTATTAACTTTATTGATTCAATAAACATAGTAATCCGTGATCTTTAGTTGCTTTGCCAAGAGCTACCACTCGATAATTGCAATGCAAACAATCATATAAAATTAATAGATTGTTAAAAAGAAAAAAATATTACTACCACAAAAATAAAAACTTGTGTTTTTGCCGTCACGCGAAAGAATTATAAATTCAGCACCAGCGCACATTATCCTAACGCCAAGAATATTAAATCCTATCCTATAAATTAACAATTTCCAGAATAAAGCAGAAAGAGAAGGATAGGGAAAATGGGAGAAATGTAATTTGAAAGTAATGCAGCGCTTTCAGCAAGCTTTGTAAAGCAAATTGAAGCTGTGTCAATCTGGAAAACGTTAACGGATTTTCGTATAATCAAAAAAAATATTAAGAAGAAGTGTAAAAGCACCCGAAGCATGTTTGAGAATTATTTACCAGAAGTTCTTTGTTCTCCGACCATGAGCGTCAAACGAAAAGTAATTTTAGTGAGAGAGAAAGGGAGAGGGAAAGAGAAAGGGATCGTGAGAGAGAGGGTTACTTTATATGTTACACAACAGCCCCAAATAGTTTGAACCTTGTGAAAATTCAATTCAAATTCAATTCTTGTGCAAAATTAATTCAAATGTTTTTAAAATCTTATTGGAATTAAAAGGCTGTGCCGTAAGAGAATCAATGAATTTATTTCGCACTTTATTACATACCAGTATGCGATATGTTGGAGGATGTTACTGTACAGCGCATACGTTGCCACTCCAGTTCGATGCCGGTCTCAAGGTCATCAATATCATTGCTATAACCGTTTTCTAGTTTGAAGGACAACTATTAGGTCTTTCTGTTGCAAGTAGCAGTTTTCAATCGAAGAAATACATATATTTATCTGTATGCACACATTTATACCAGTCTTTCAGCAAACTGGTCCATTCCTTCATTATCCCAAGAGACCCAAAACTTTTGTGGGTATTGATCAATGCTCTCTTTAATGGCGATAAACAAGAAAGAAAATAAAAAAGGATTTCAAGCCGTCGAAGGCATATTTCGTTAGAAAATACTTTTATTTGTTTTCTTTCGCAAAGATTCGCCGTCATCATCGGAACCTCGACCATCGGAACCCATTGTAACACTTTGCAATCCGATATAAACCCACTACAGTTTTATATTCGAATATTCGCTTTAAAAATTTTTTGTGCTATATGTGCGTATGAGCGTTGAGGAATTTGAATGTATGTCAACTGATGTTGGCACTTTGATGCAGCAATTCAATTGGATCCAATTCCATTTTGTGGCATTATTTGATTGTTGGTTACCAAACAAGTTTCTCTATGCGATACATTTCCTTTCCAACTCATAATGTAATGCATTCTATTTAGCATTAGAGAATTGTTTTCCTTTATTTATTGCTTTCACCACCACCCCCATCCCCTGCACACCATGGTCCATTCACCTCTTAATCCGCCCTTCCTACTTTTATTCTCTTTTATGTTCTAGTCTTCTGCCAATAATTCAATTGCAGTTTAATTCTCTTCACTTATATTGACCTTTATATATGAGTCTTTATCCCTTACATTTTTGTCAGATTGTTTGCGCTACATTTACATGTTCATGCTGCATGAATATTCATTTTGTTCTCATCGCTTCGATTTGTTCATTTGACTTGATTTAATGTTGGTCGATTGCTGACAAAGCAGTACTCGAACACAATCGTTCACTCTCTCGCAATGATTTAAAGCTTTCACCATCAATTGCTTCAAAGCCTGAATGAGCCGATGGCGAGCTGGAGCATAGATTGTGAGCTATGTTCATTTAAAAGATGTCGTTTAAAGTCTCATAAATATCATAAGCATTGTCTTACAGATAAGATGTAAGAAGTTAAGTTTCCGTTCAGATTTCCGAACTGTGGAAATTGAAAGCTTGATATTAAACCTGCCATTTTAATGATGTTGCTGCTCTTCTTATCCATCGACTTAACTGGAAATATTAATAGTGGGGGAAAATTATTTAATTTAAATAAGTCCATAAGTCTTAAAAAATTCTCTTATGTCGGTGACGATGGTCTATTTATTCCTAACACCATCTTTTATAAAATAAATACTATGATCACCTAATTATAAAAACATTCCAACAAAACGTGTTTTATTCCCTAATCATAAAAAAGTTAAATTTTTAATAAATTAAAAAAAACTGATTTCTAGAGAAGAAGAAGGTATCGAAAAAAGCAAACAAAAATTAATTATCCAAAAACTACAGGTGGTAATCATATTCATCCCAACGTTAAGTTTAATCTACCTTATAGATTTCAAGTTAAAGAACAATGTTTTGTTGGAGTGCATTTTTGAAAAAAAATACGAGGATGCAATATTCAAAGAAAACAAGACTCCAGAGTTTTTTCAGAAACTGTTAAGAGTTTCCCGCGAAGAGTCATGTGTCAAAAGTTATGGTTTTCTAAGCAAAATATTTTCGCCCACAAACCTTATGCAGGTTTAAAAGTAGCTGAGATTAATCATACGATTTATTTGAAATTGGGCAAACGGTCATAAAGCATTTCTCGAAAACTTCGTGTTCCTTGGATTCGACCGACCATCGCTCGACTTGATACTGAATTTCAAAAAATTCCCTTGGCTCTGGATGTTTATATCTATAATAAATCAAATTCGGAAAGAATTTTTTAAAAATGTGCTCGTGATTTTTTTATTTTTGACGGCAACATAAACGCGATCTCCTACCGTGCGTTCGTAAATTTTTCAAAATTTATTTTATTGATCAGTAAAACATAATCGTAAAATATTTTTAACTCAATTTCAAACTCTTAATTTATGGGAATTATTTTGGACTGCAATTAGTGGTACTGATGGTGGCTTAAGAATTTTATGATCTAAACGTAATTATAATAAACCACTTGTGCTTTTAAGGATTCATATCACATCGTGAAATAATGTTTTCACTTTGAAATGCTTTAGATCTGCTTAATTAGAAAACCTTAAAAGCTTACATATGCTCTTAAACACACAGCCACGCGCAGGCATATATATATTTACACCCAAAAAAACTGAACCCATAGGCCTTACGCCAATCAACATAAAATATTATCATTTCCTGTAGTGAGCAGTTTTCACCTCAATACTTGCACTAGAAGATTTTACTGGGAGAAAGTATGAAGAGGAAAGAGGGAAAGAGAAAGAGAGCGATAGAAAGAAATATTATATTACCGGGATGAACTAGAAACACTGAACCAAAATATAGAATGCAAAACGAAAAGAAAACAGCTATACATATCATGAAAGCCATAATAATAATTATTAGTAGTAAAATTAATAGTAGTAATGATTGTTCTCACTCCCACATGCTTCGTAAAAAGATGATCAAATAGTAAAATAGTGAAATAAAAATAGTTTAGAAATAAATTATCTCAGATATTATGTCGATTTTATACTACTGGCAAATCAAAAATATCTGGAGAAAATTACCCGCTAGATGTTACACAAATTATCACTTAATACAATGAGTTTGTCGATATTTTAACAAATTGTGGCAAACTTGCTTTGATACTGAATTCATTACTTGCGACATTGTGTCGCTAAATTGTATTTGTTATTGTTGGTGTAGGTTGTTTCCGTTGTTGGCTGGTGTTGTCTCTGGTGTTTAATTTCGTCGTCTACAAATATTACTGAGCGTTCTATAAAGGAAAATGTAAAGGGATTCAACGTATTGTCGACTAAGCATAAAGTGAATTAGTTCACAAGGAGATTCAACTATTGATAAGACAAAACTGCTTTACATAAAGCTGAAGTTTATTTTTCAAATATCATTTTAAAGACACTTAACCGCTTCACTATTGAGTTGGTTGCTGAATAGATTACATTATTTAGAATTTTTGAGAGTCAATTGAGGCCTACAGAAACCATCAAACGGTGCTCACATAATATTTGTGTTTACATGTGTGTGTGAGCGTACGTTTCCATACCAAAGGCGCGAGCATTTCTGATGGCGATATTGCAAACAACTCAAGAAATCAATATTTCCCCTCATGGCACCGTTTTATGTCAATTGTGTGGCCTACTCGCTAGTTCGACTAAGCCTTGCCTAGTAGGTAGATAGATAGCGGACAGAGATTTGCTCCGGCGAATATATACATTAGTTAATTCGTATGTTCGTAAGTGCATTCAATTGTCCATCTATCCCTTCATCCATATATCCCTCCATCCATTTGCCCAGCCATCAAACTATCTATTTGCCTGTGTATTTATTTGGCTGTAAGTACATGTTACAAGCCAAGCATTGCGCATATACTTATTCACTATGAAGATACATGACGACTATTGTACGTTTCTTGCACACAGTGGGTAAGTTATTCTCTTGTGAAAAAATTGATTGAACAAGTCCTAAGGAACAATAATTTATGGTTTGCTCCTTCTTCCCAATATATTTGCTTACAAACCATATTTAAATTTTTGATAGGTTCAAATTCTATGTCTATAATCCTCACGCTTTTATAATTAAACAACCTTAAAATAGAAAATAAATAATTAAGAAAATTAAGATCTTTATAATTTTTATCAAGAAATCAGTAAATTTTTGAGGAAACCCTAAAACGTCCTACGTGCAGTTCCTCCACCAATTCTCATAGGAGTTATTCGCACAAAGGGCCTCGCTCAGTTGTTACGCGAGAGGCATAATTATACGTTAGTAAAATCAACGTCACTGTGAAGAACGTTTTGTCGCTCTTTCCAATACCACTGTTTTTCTTTGGCAACCGGTTTCCTTTGGCTCTCGTCCAAATCTGACAAACTTTCCAAATATATGTTCAGTATGTTAAAATCTTAAACAACAGCTAGACCGACGCGTGGACATGTCATAACTAAGTTTGAATAACATCAACAACACGACGAGCAAAGACGGTCATAAACGCCCATACATAACATGAACAACAAGAGCTATAAGAACAACGAAAGTATTGGTGATGGGGTCTATTAAAAAAATTGGTTTGTTACAAGAGCTGTCGCAATCTTGTTGGTTGTGAGATGTGTGCAATTGTTTGGTTTAAATACTGCCCGCATCATATTTTCGAGAAGGCTACCAAAAACAAACGTACAAGCGTAAACGAAATTGTTGCTGCTGTTGTCATCGTTGTTGTGGCCTCAACATACCGGGCACAAGCTGTTGTCATACTCTTCAGTTTATTTGACTGTTTCTAAACAATCCGTTGATGGGCGGAACTGCAACCAATAAAATCTACAACGAAATGGTTTTTAAATTCAAAATGCTAGTAAAGGAAGATTTATTATTCGAGGAAGTGAATTATGAACAGAAGCGATGACGGGGAAGAGCTCTGAGTACCAATATATTTTATTTTTGATTTTTCAGAATTTTTCATAGGGTTTTCTTTTTAACCCTAAAAGAAGCTTAAAATTTAACATGATACGCAAGAAGACTGCAAGGCTGGTTATTCATAAAGTCAAATCGCACTTGTCGTTATTATAACAATCGCAAATACAAATCCTTCATATTTGCACACACGCGTGCACACGCGCGCAGCTTAACTAACCCACCCAATCATCCACCCAATAAAGCAAACAACAGACATACCACAAACAACACATACACACACATACACTGGATTAGGATGAAAGCATGTCATCCAGAATGCTTGACGAAATTGCTGTTATAAATAACCAGCAGTCTTTAACGCGCTTTAATACTTACCCACACCTTACTCTGTAGCTCAAACCACGGCATACAACCGAATCTTCAGTGGTCAATACGGTTTTGGGCTAATTAAAACTTTGTTTTCCTAGAACATGAGGCGGACCTTGCCTTGTGGCAGACACGCTGCTACGTGTAGTCGACTGAAGAACACCAGGTTGTGGTGATGAAATAAGACGATATAACTAAGCTGAATACGGACTGAGTAACATAACGAGATATGTTGGTTTGTTGTGCTGTTTACTACAATATGCTATATCACGCGAAGAAGACGAATAGATAGATTAATGGTTTAGTAGATACATTTTTAGAAGGTGAATAGTTGGGTGGGTGGATGGATGGATAGATAATTGGATAATTAAATCACCAATTACCATTGGGAGATGAGGTCAGGGCGAAGACACATTTTGGCTTTTACCATCATACATACTGCCTAAATCAGTTATTTAAATCGCGATAAAATTTGGAGTTAAAATTCGGGGCATAGCTCTCTGTAGCCGGAAGACTAACGAGAATAGAAGAAAATGGTTAGATTGGCCGTTATGATTAGTGTCGACCAATTATCAATTGAGGTCACACAAAAGCACACACGCGCACACAGCTTAAGCATTTATACGAACAACACCCACCACAACAACACTTATATCAACAACAACATAAGCTTATTAAATTATTACGTTAATTAAAACATGCATTTACTTGTACATGCTTACTTCGATATCTTGAGGGTAAAGGTAAAATTGTAAAAAATTCCTTTACATACTTATAGCGTTTATTCTGAAAATGGTCTTTAATTTGAACTGATTGAATTAGTGACAATAAATATGTTCTGTCAATTTGACTACTTTGATTACTTTGTTTTTAATATTAGGGGTGGTAGAAAATTAAAGGGGTGGTAGAATAATTGCAACTGTAACAAAAGCAGTGACCCCAATCACAGGTTTAAAGGTTTAAACCTTTAACATTTAAAGGTTAAAAGCTTTAAAACATACTTTCTTACTAGGGGTCTTTATTGAATCCCGGACGAACTTTCTTTTCTTCAAACTGGCTGATGAAGAAATTTAAATTACTAAGGATTGAAATTGCTTTCATTCGTATATTCCGTTGTTCTCTCTTACTCCCTTTTTCTTCGTAAACGATCAGCAATACAGTTGTATAACATCGATACAGGCGAATTGTTTACAGTTTTACGAGAAACGAAAGGTTCTTACTTTTGGGCTTTATTTTACATACCATTTTCACAATCTCTGCATACCATAGGAAAAGCATGTGAGAGAAGGAAAAAATTTCAACCTATCAAGCCAAGCATCGAGCCATTCATTTGTTTTCGATATTGCTCCGCGGACATCTTTTCAATCATATTTGAAAAAAAAATCGAAACAAAATTAGCGATAAACGTTCGAACATTCAATAATGACTTCATCAATTATATGCTTGAAGTGAGTACAATTTTTGTTATATATGATCGAGTTCACTATATATGTTAAAGGACAATTTTACATTAACAAAACATCAAGTTGTTATTAAATTTCCTAGAAATTTCTTTGTGTAATAAACATTGTAATAAAAAAATGAATTGTGTAAAAACGAAGAGATTTGGAGATATTTATGAAGAATGGTTATTGGACCACTTAGTTGTTTCATCAGTTGGTGGAATAAAAGTATATAAAAAGAGACTTAATCTAAACGAAATGGATGGATGGTGGTGAGATTTATATAAGCCATTATAAAAGTCACTGATGGATGTTTAACATGGAAGAATATTTTTAAAGTGTCATAAGGAACTCGATTTTTGAGCGTTAGGTTTAGATACGTATCTTTACATATTTATAAGAACTAGTGTGTACAAAAACCACACCACATTTGCAGCCTTCGTGTTAGTTTTTATATACGAGATTGATATATGAAAGTCTTTTAAATGTTCAACATCTTTGTAGTTTTTACTTTACACCTAAGACTAGTAATTTTTTCTAAAAATACGAGTACGAATCTTAAGAATAAGTATAGTTACCAAGATTGTCATGCACTTTTGTAGTATTCTTCTGCAAACGACACACTTGTTTGGTGTTAGGATATACAATATATGCCTGCCATGCTCCACGTGCAATTTGTATTACTCCCCTACCGTTTCATCATTTTGCGTGCATAAGAACAAGTCTTAAGTTTAGTACTTCCTTTGCTGTATGCCCTGCAGAAAAGTGCTTATTACCTTGCGCTCATTACGTTAATTTGACGCCTGCTGCACCAAATTAAACGTCTTAAAAAGAACTCCATGTGCCCACGTTTGACAAAAAAAAATTATGATCATGCCACGACACGTGGTCTAATTATTTTACTTTTTCGTGTTGATTGCATTTTACTACAGTGCTTACAGTAGTAGAGGCTGCGGAGCGGAATTTTGCGCTCCTGTTTGTGATGGTGCTTCTACTTCTACGATTGCCGTAATGAGACTCCTCTACTGATGATAATGCTGTAGAGTTTCTAACCAGAAAAGCTCAAGCAATTCATCACAATTTGTCGCTTTCGGGGCAAGTAGAATTAAAGGAAACTCTTCAGTTATTTCCATTGCCTGAGGTGACGTTGATGGGTTGGAAATTAGTGGTGGGATTGTGACCTTAATTTTTCATCATTGTTGTAGCTTAATACTACGTTGCCTCTAATTTATATGAACATTTTTTAAATATTATTTTTCTATTCACAGATTCTTAAATTTCTTATTCTAATGATTTTGATAAATTAAAATTACGTTTTTTTTGCACAGTTATGGCAAAACTTTAGCGGAAATAATTTTTACATAAGATTTATAAGAAATTTTATGTGCTTAATTAATTTAATTTGAAGATTTAGACAAATACACCTATGCAATCACGTAATGACTACAATTTCGTCAAATTTAAGTTATTCACTTTGTTATTGATTTACGGTTGATATATTTTGCACTTCATAGACCATCATATCAAATTCATTTTCAGAAATTGGCATGGTTATGGTATTTTCTCGGTTTTCTGACAGCATGAGTCGAATGAATTTTTGGAACTCTCTTCCGTCATCACGTATCAGGTTTGGTTTTCTAGCAAGAAATGATAGAATGTAGTAGAATTGCAAACGCCCAATCGCAATCATGTAATGCGATATTATAGGAAACGTTATGATAGTATAATAACGAATGCGTTATTATAGTATAAATTTTTCATATTACTTTAAGTATCCTTGGAAAAAGACCATTTAGCAATCAAACCTGAAAGCAATATATTTTCATAAACCGCAGTTAATTCATTAACAAAAGCTGGAACAACACGAACCATATCGACAATAAAAACCAACTGAAACAGCAGACATAACATCAATGCCAATCACCACGCTCAATTTGGCTTGCACAAAAATCCGCCAATGGTTAATGCAATTCTAAGTTATTTTCGTAATGTTACAAAATTAAACCTCTTATCTTACCTTTTGTCATCTTCTGAGCCGACTTCGCGTCGATATGGAGACGGTATCCATCTATGGCGAAATTATAACTTATTGTTATTGCCAAGATTCGAACAAAATCCTGTATCGCAACACCCACCCATAAGCAAAGCCTCCAACCACGAAAAATAGACATAAAAAGGAGGATGAACGCGGAAATATAAGTATTGATGGTGGGTTATAAAAACAAAAAGCTCCAGGTTTAACTTTATTAATTGCATTCAAAAGTGATGGAGGAAGAATGTCGAAAAATAACAACAAATGGTGTAGCAGCTTCGGCTACACCAGCAGCAACAACAAACATATCTGTATATAAATCATTTGTGAGAAGCGCTTTGACCCTTTTTACGTATAGAGTCTAACTAGCATGTGTTAACATCACTGGTGTTTTTATGAGTTTCGGATAGACAACGATTGCAACCGCAAAAGAAAATGCTCTTAACTTCTGCGCATTCGCACAGCAGTATTAATTATTGTTGAATTGAATAATATTAATAACTAAAATAGCAATAACCACGCGGCTATGGTAACAAAATTTAATAGCAACAAAATCAGGAAGCATCACTAACAACAACAAAAGCTACGGCAACAGCTGCATATCTTATATTGTACCATTGAAAGGTAGTAATAATATCTTACATTCGGAACAACGCCAGTTGTAGCCTTGATAATGATTGCGGCGACGCATCGCGACGGTGGTCGCAGCGATAGACAGAGGGACATTAGCAAAACTACCAGCAATTCTCCTTGTTGTTTTCTCCATATATATACCTTCTCTCCTTTTCTTAACTCTTGAAAAACAAGTAAGCGTACTTGCAATTAAACAACACTTTTCTACTAAAGCTGGGCGCGACCGATCAGCTCCCACTATCAATATTTGTTGATGTTGCTGCGGCTATGATTTTTTATATTTTCCTGTTGGTGTTGTTTAGCTATTGCATTTGTTGCTCTCTGGAATTTAATTTGTCCGACGGCTGGCCTCCTATTTATGGCGCTTCCACCGGCCGTTGACGTAAGTTATTGGTTTTAAATTGGAGTCCACACGAAGGCATATGGCGCTCTATATAATACACAGTACAATTTCTGCGAACAAGATTTCAAATTAAAAATTGTTTTTATTGTCAGATTTCATTTTTAATTGGATTGAACATTTAAAGCTTATTGCAGATTGAAAAGAAATAGTGTTTATGCAATATTTTTCGTTTAGTTCGTTAGTGCAGTTGCGGTTCTTTACAATATGTATATTATTTACACAATAAATAATAATAGCTACAATGGCGATAATTAATAGAAAAACAATTGTAGCGTCTGCAGTAAAAGTAAAAATAATCTGGTTGTTTAGATACTTTCCACTTTAAGTATATCATTAAGAATTAATAATTTAGAATTAATTTATACCAAAATAAATGCTAAAATTTCATGAAAATGGAACAGTAGTAGGGACGTATATTCTTACGATCTTATCTCGACGTCGACGTCTCTTACGATTTTATCTCGACGGAATAAATTGTTAAAAATCAAATCTAATTTAACGTGAATTTTCCTACTTTCTTCGGATAAATAAAATACTTTCGTCGGATACTATATTACATCGAACGAAGTACAACAATTTGCTCATTTCATGGGAATTACGTATTATTTCACGGATCAAAGCCGACCACGGTCTGGAATATAAGTCTTTAAAAAATTTATGTGGGTTGATGGTTTGACCCCCATAATTCTTCCAAAGCGTTATATTTCGGGCCGAGGCCTGGATATTTAATTAGTGAATATATTTTAGGAATTACTAAAAAATTTGTGATTTGTGAAAATGTAAGCCTGTTTCGACCGAGACGGAAATTTGGTGCCTAAAAAAATACATTCAGAAGTTCGGCTAACCGGAGTTTAGTATTTTAAAGAGGTAACTAACTGCCCGCTCTATATATGCTAATATAATTAATAATAAAATTGTTTTACAATATTAGTATGTGAAATAATTAAATTCCATATGTTTGCTTTGAAATTCCGAAGTGAAGTTAAGCTGACCGTAGCTAGTGAACATGTGGTGGTGCATAACTTGTTAATATCATTAACGAAAATAACAGAGACAACGACGATAAAAAAAACAAATGCATTACCAAAAAAATATCACCCATAAAAATCACAACGATAGCATTAACACACAAAAAAACATAGGCATAACATGCCTCATAATCATAATAATAAAATATCATAACATATTTACGACTTTATTGCTGTGTGCCTCGTGTGATTTAGTACAACGTTAGAGAAAATACTAAAAAACGAAAGCAATACATGACATATAATCATAACGATAAAATATCAGAACATAACCACGAGCTTATTGTTGTTTGTCTGGTGCTATCTGTTGTAGTTGTTGATTTTATTCTAGGTTTCGTTTCTCTTTTGTTATTGTTGTATGTATGTCAATATGTCAAGTAAATATATTATATACTATAATGATTAATATAATCAATGAAGCTTTTTAGTTTGTTATAATCAATTGCGAAAATTTGGTAACACTCTAGACCTTAATCCGAGGCACATATAAAAAAAATAAATGATGGGTGGAAGCCTCAGGCAGACTTGAATTAATTGAGCGATTCTCAAAATTATATAATGTTATATAATTACACGAGTATAGTACAGTACAGGTTTTACGAGTGATTATGCTATAAACTTAGCAAAATACAGTAAAGTAAAATATCCGGTTTGCGTATACGATGTAGTGAGTATAAATGAAACATTTAGTTGACTGAATTAAGAATTGTCGATTGGTTTAATTACTTCAAGTTCATGCTAAACTGCCATGACCATTTGTTCGCTATTTTTCATTACCGGTACGATAAACTCAACAGTGCCTGATGCTTTGTACGTTATCTACATACCTCTCACAGCGGGATGTCATTGCAGCGACAAAACATTCGCACGCTGCGTTTTACTAAATTGCTGCAGGCCTTAAGAAATTGCTCGCGATTTTAGATGCATTCGGTGTACATCATGCAAAATATGTCTCCAGGATTTAGAAAATTGCAAGTATATTTACATGCATATTTACATACAAAAAGCAAAAGTGACGTGATAATTGAGAGGGCGGCTTCTGTTTCGCCCCAGGTGTGCATTAACTACCGTCCCTCCACCTCCCCACTCTTTCGCTATTCACCGCTACAATTTTCAATTTCCGGTTCCGCTTCTCATTCTCTCAATAAATAGGTTTCCGTCTCTGTCTATGCTTTAATAGAAGACACCGCACGATATCAAACTCATTATGTTTATCTAACTTGACATTTTTCCTAACGTGGCAAAGTAGATTCCTCTTCGATCACACCAAGATCTAACCCATCAAAACGCATTACGCATAATTTCGAGTATTCTCTTCATTACAAGCGGTTTCGTATGCTATTTTTACACCCTCTTGATACACTTCCTACTTTTCTTGCAGCATTCCTTCGCCTTATTCTCCATATTCTCAAACTGCGCTTGACTATAAATTCTTACTCATATCCCCACGTGAGCATCTCTTCAATTCCTCTAAAATATACATTTAGTAATTGTTTCCATCCAAAGGTTTTTCGTTGGATTTATATTCCGGCTTTTATTCTTCTTGTTCTTCTTCTCCTTGGCTTCCATTTATAATTCTTTTAAATCTATATTGGTGTGTTGATTAACCATCAACTTCTAACGTCTTCGACGTATATGCAGTCAATGTACTTACGCGTTGCGGCATCGATTCCTTATTCCTTGTTCCAATTTACGGTCTTCGGCATTCAAGGCGTAAACGGAAATTTATGAGAAACGAATGTCGTTTTTGTAGAAAATAATTGAAAAATCTGTCTTGGAACTTTCCTCTGGGTGATTGGACATAACTGTAACATGTATATTCACATCGCATATTCACATATTTATATATTTAAACATATAAATGTTTGTATCAAGTAAATACGCAGGTATTTTACAAAAGGCGAACAAAAGACTGATATAAACAATTCAAATACGTTTTCAATTTTAATGAAATAAAAAATCGTAATAATAAGTATTTAATACATTATTTTCTACGGGAGCTCCGACGATATTTTAATAAGTTGCTCGAAAAAGGATGTAATAGGTAAGTAACGAATTCATTCTTATTTAAGAAAGGTATTACGTTCATAGTAAATTATCTTTATTGTCTGTTAGGCAATAAAGAATAGAATACAATTCTGACTGACGAAGACACAATTGTTTTAATAAAGAAAGCTTGGTAAACAATTTTTGTTGATTCTTTGTTTTTCCTTGATTAGAAGCTTTTGATTAAAGAATAAATGAAATAATGTAATGGAAGATTGTTTTTCATTTCGAATTTTTAATGTAATTAATAAATTTTTTTTCGAACTTAAATTATTGATTAATGATTAACATTAATGATTATCATTGGAGTTCATAGCCCTAACTTCATCCGATAATACTCACTTAATAATAATACTCCTTTCCTTCCTTTTCTGCCTTTCTTTTTCTCCATTCACCCTTTTTCAAGTATTTTCCTTGATGACTCTTTATATCTCCAATCGTTGGTTACTAATTATCGGTACTGATTATCAATACAACTCCTTCGCTGTAATCCCTTTGAGTGTCATTTTTATATCTGTTCCTTTTATCCTTCTTGATTATCCTTCCAAACGCTTTATTACTAAATTTGCTTAATCTCCCGCAATAGATTATTGGTTACTACTAATCTTGATTATCATCTGTCTCTGCGAAATTTGTCAAATAATGAATCCAATGTTTAATTAAGATGGTCCCTAATGTCTTACTGGATAATATCGCAATATCACATCAAGTGATTAGCGTCGTCTTTATTATAGTCATTATTCCCATCATTGCTTTGGTTGTTGTTAGCGTCTTTATTGTATCTATTGTTATAAACAATACATCGAAGTCTATAAACGAATTAACAAGTCGTCAACTTCAACAAGTGCATATGTTAACACATACATATATTCATTACACACACGTAAGCTAAATATACTGCGTACTATACACCTACGACGTATAAGGCCGTATAGTTAGGGGATACAATAATAGGGGGACGGACGGACGATTAATAAGGCAAAAATTAACACTTATTTGATAGCGCCACTCTCATCGCAAAACCAATTACTACTAAAATATCATCTAAATAATTGAGTGACACCAGAAGTGATGACGGGTATTAAATATGAAATGTTGTTAGATAAGAAATACCGCATATACACCGACATAAGTATCGCAACAATGACCACATCAATAACAGTTGAAAAACCAATAATATCAGCAGTGCTATTATACCCAACAAAATTCAACAAAATTAGAAACAATGACCACATACTTTAAATACATATTAACACACACATATATAGATATATCTCTGGCACTGTATTTTGCAGATAAATAAGTCAATACAAACATGCTCACGCGTCAAAACATAAATTTGTTATGTTAAAACGGAAATTGATGAAAACTGAAAAATTTCATATTCAACTGAAAGTAATTATTAATCTTCACGATTTATAAGTGTGATAATAAATCGTGAAATTAATATTTCGTGAAACTTATGCCTGTGGAATTTGAAAAGGTGATGCTGGTAGTGGGTATTGTTGAAAGCGGCAGCTGGTGCGAAAAAATAGCAAAGAGATGGAGTAGATATTTTGAAATTATTCGCTTTTTCTTTTTTATTAAAAAAATTGAAATGCTTTATAAGCGATCGCACGCGCGCATTATTCTTAATGTGTTTCATACTCCTAAATACGCTGCACTCGACTGTGTCGATGATATCTGACACAGACGGATTTTACAAATTATGATGTGTGAACATCTGCTAGGGATACGATTATTGGGTCCAAGAATAAATTCAAGAGCTAAATCCGCCTTGCGGCTGTCTGTGATTAATGTTTTTGTTATTGCTTTACATTTTATTGCAAATATCGCAATAAAAGACAATTGTTTATGACGACAATGTAAGTAGCATTAGTTGTGCTTATTTTGCACAGAAATAGGCTTACATATTCTGAAATATTATCATCACACATAGAAACATGATCTCATATATAAAAGTCATGCCAAATACATTCCACACATTTCTAAGCGCCGGATTGCGGTCAGATGCTCTCTAGTCTTAAGCAGATGATAGAAATTATTTCTTCAGTACAGAATCAATGATGATGGCGCTGATAATTATGATGACGATTATGATGCTATAATAATCGTCTTTTAACTAGAGCGGGTCGATTTTGAAACGGAATAATTTTTTTTGTTTATTTTAGAGACGAATAAGGCCTTCGATTCTGTGCCTTTATCCGCCGGCGCTTTTTCCGTAATCTCAAGTTTTTCCGTCAAACGTTGGGCAGTCGATATTTTCATTCGAAGCGCTTTTCTTTTAATGTGCAAACGTAATTCTTACCTCGATTTAAACTTGACGAGTCCCCCAAAATCATCTGAATGACAGGCAACACGGACTCTTTTCCAGAGTAAAAGTAAATGCAAAATAAAATTAAAATATAGATCATTTTTTATGCCAACCTCATGATTTTCATTACTACCATATCCTTGACACTGTTATATATAGAAATGGGCTAATCACATCGCATAAACTCACGATGCCTGCTTTATGTGGTCTCCTGCACTTTAATGAACACTTCTTTCTCTTGTGTTTTATAGCTTAGCTATAAAACGATGCCATATAAACTCCTTTAATGCACATCGCAAATGCTTCATTTTAATGAACCCTTTTAACAATAGCTGTTTTAGTGGTTTAATTTATATACATACCGTTAAGAGTTAACATTTCTTGACTTCTCGATACATTTTCGTATGACTTTCTGAAACTTTTTTAGAAAATATTTTTTTATTTATTTTCAATGATTATATTGCAGATCCAATTAAAATATTGAGCATAGGGCCGAGTGTTACAATGAAAAGAAAAATAAACCTACATTTAATTTTTGGAGTAATTAGGCAAATATATTTATAAAATATGTGTGGAATCCTTCGAGGCAATGCGCCCTTAATAATAAATGATTTAAAAAAATATCTTCAATAACTGTGATACATAATATGTATTTTCAATATCTGTGATACATAATAATAACTGCATCGGTTGAATTAGACTTTGGAAATTCTCATAAGATTTGAGCCAAAATTTACTTATTTCCAAATAACTCTATTTTAGAAACGGTGATGATTATTTGATATAAATTCTACGAATAAATGACAACAAGTTTTCTTGATGTTTTAGAACAAAATTAAATTGACGTAGAAAATTATACCCCGCTCCAGCACCCCAAGAAAGATCGTACACAAGAGCCGTTCAATGATAGCCCATTCCGGGGTCAAAAAAGTTTTTTGTGGACACTTAAAGTTGCAGAGGTTTTGATTTTTGCCGTACTTCCAAAAGAATGATATTAATTTTGTTTTAATTACATATTTTAAAAATATTGCAAATACCTCAACTGATTTATACTCAAACCATCCGATTTCATGGCCTACGGAATTATTTACGGCGTTCGTAACTTTATCCACTATTAGAATTAATAATTCAATGAGAAAATATTTCGCTTAGAAACTTTATCACAAAGCATATTGTAAATAGTTTTATATTTAAAGACAAATTGGATACTATAATGACCATACGATAATGACCATTCTAATATGATGCATTCTATGATCATAAACGCTATCATAGGAAGACTGAAATTCATTTTTACAAAGAATAAACAAAACTGTTACGGCTTTTGAAAATTCATTATTCATATTTTCAATTTCTATTTTGTTTCTGAAAAATTTCTAATTAAAAATAGTTTCTTATAGATGTTGTACTTGTAGCTTTGTTGAAATTGATACACTAACATACATACCATCATCCTCAGTCAACCCTAATGTTTGCTTACATACTTATGGACAACGTAGCATTCAAAAATTACAATTTTATATGACATATGTATGTGACATATGTATATGACAATATGTATTTCTCATATGTGTCTCCATAATATGTATATCATATGTATAATATGTATATGCGTGTCTTCTTGGGTACAGCATGGTTAGATAAAGGTTTCGTTGGTTGTGTGGTTGTATGGCTGAGGGCGGGGTGAGGGTGGGGAAGATGTATGTAGAAATATGCTTAAGGAAAAATATCCTTCTGAAAAGATCCAAAGTGCAAATAAAATGAAAACATTTATCCAATTTTTGGTAGACAATATGCAAAAACTTGAATTTCGTTAGTATCCTGTCCTTAATTTTAGCTTTAGGTTAGATCAGTATATAAATAATATAATAGAGACATAAAGTGTAGTAATTACCTGCTTGTTTTTAAACTAAAGGAAAAATAAATAAGTGAATTCTTATCACTTTTCCTTTTCGGATTTGGAAATACTTGTTGACTAGAATCTAGCGAACTATCAAAATTTGATGTCCTCAAGTAGTTAATGCTTCATTATGCCTTTTTTGAGTACTCTTTCACTCTCAGAAAAGTTATATTTGAGATGTATATGAATTTAAATGCTTTAAAGGAATAAAATAAATCCTACATTTTTGTGGAACGTATACTGAAGTGAAACGATCTGAATAAGTTTAAGCCACAGCAGCACACGAGCTGCCAGTAGTGAGTTATAAAAGTTCCTACACTAATAATACGTTTACGTCCGCAGATGCAAGGAAAAATATAGCCATATATGCCGCAGTATAGTATGGTACATGTCACTGAACCGCCTGGAAATAAGCCAATAACAGAAACGACAACATCCAATACGAATTAAGTCAGTTCGACTAGCATGGAAAACTTTGATTCTTATTGGCATCCATTCAATCCACGGCTGCGTGGTGATAATACGTAATCGTGTCGGACGGTCGAGTTAATTAAACTCACAGCACCAAAACCCATCAAGTGAGGACAACAAAAATAAAAATTTTCGTCCCACAAAACTTCCAGCTGAGTCGAGAAAAATGGTCGATATTCATCAAGCTTTATTTAAAAACATTAATTTATGTTTTAAGTTCATTGATTTTAATTCATTCAGGTACTGAGCTCTACCATGTATATTTCTTAGAAGATATTCTTATTAATTCAGATTTAAAATGGCTATGGTATCGGGTCACTTTGGACCTCTCAAAATAAAACGATAATTTCTTTTTATTACAATTTCATAAAAGTCATAATAAAATTTATATAAACAAAAACATTACAAAATAATGTTAAAAGTCAATTATTAGAAAGCTAATTTGGCAAACACTAAAATTTATTACAACACTTGTGCTCCTTTTGGCTTGAGAAGAACATAATTAATCCGACCCAAATGCCTTATAAATCATAAATTTCTTTCATTGTAATTACTTGCCAAGAAAATGTAAACAGAACGTCATGTTAGATTCTTGGACGTGACTACTCGGAAATAGGTCCTTGGATGGCTTGAATGAGATAATTTGAATTGGATATTTATAAGAACTCATCCTTATTAAATTTACCGTGGATGAATTAGTATTATATTAACATCTGAGTGTATCTAAGAATTAGAATACAACTAAAATATTTCGCATCCTTTACACATTACATCACGAATGAGGTTACTTGATCACAAGTTATACATTGGTGATGTACAGAACATAAATCCCTTAAAAAGTCCCTTTGAGAAGTGACTTCAGGCGAAGGTATGAGATCGACCCCTCAGATAAAAAATCGCACAATGAAATCAATTTTTTATTATTGAAGAAATTGAAACGAAATACTTTTTAAATATATATTTATAACATTATTTAGTACACTTTATGTACTTTTATTGATTTTTTTCTTGAAATAGCAGATTTTTCTTAAAGCGATATAATACTCCAACACTTTTCTATAGCCATGAAGGTGTCAAGGGTTTCTTTTTTAAAAACTCTAATAGCTGGCTCAAATGCTTTTGTAGTATATTGGATGATAAGATTCCTTAAATACGCACGCACATGAATTAACCATTGTGAAAATTCCTAGGTCTTCTTTTCAATCAATTTATCGTAAGAGTTAATCGAGCTCAAGAGATAAATATGTAGTGCTCTTCTTGAGGCAAATGTGACTATTAAATATTTTAGATAATACAGAAATTATATATCATAATAAATGGTACCACAGAATGTTTTCGTGTTTTTTGGGATATTTTCATTATTCTTATTAAAACACTTCCTTTTCGTTCTACCATATACAATCTTAAATTCGTTGGCCATAATTTTTGCCATTTTCTTTCGTTGTTTTCTGCTTTTTCCTTCTCTCGTATGTGTTTAGTTTTTATTATCTGGCTCCACCAATTACTCTAGTTATCGATTAAGACTTTTGAAATTATGGTATTAAACTAAAAGTATGTGAGATCTTGGAATTAAGTGATTACAGTTACGGTTTATTTTCAGCTACTACCTTCCTATATAGTCTGTATGTATCTACTGCATGCATTTTCGCGCATTGGCAAGCACTTTCAGTTTGGATTATCGCCACTTTTATGATTTTATGTGTGAATGCTTTTAGCATTTCCACTATTCCCGATATAATAATCAATTATTATCGATTTTGTAGCGCACACAGAGAAGTTATCAAAATCCTCAGCGGGCATATGAGATGGGATGAGCTGTATTAAGCCATCATCATCATCGTCATGACAACCAGCATTTGCTTGGAGTTAACCAATAAACTAACTTTTTATATAGTGCGGCGTCATAATACCGCCATCAAAATTAAAACATTTCCAGTACGTTGAGAATTTTATGTCATACGACGGAATTATTCATATGATACGATTGATAAGATTGGCGGTATAAAGAGTATCAAATTATGCTGATGTTATTGCGAGGAAGACGTTAAACTTCTGTCCCCTGATATTCGAACTAATATGGATAGTCTCGTTAGGGGGACAACTAAAAACGGGACAGTTTGAGCACGTTTTATTTAGCTTGCTCAAATTCAGCTTGCTCTCCTCAAATTTATTAGTTCACATTTCCTACCTTATGACATCTTGATTTCCTTTTAACGGCGGTTTAATAACGCTGCCGTAAAGTCTTTTTGTGCTTATATTTTAATCTAGCACTAGAAGATCTACTGAGGCTTCTCACACTTCGAGAAAACCTCGGATGATTGTGAAAATGGTTGTGTGACTGAGTGACTATGTTTGCGCAAATGTTGACCGATTAGTCACCTTGTGTTAAGACTGGTATCAGGATTATTTCGATAAAAAATATTCAGAAAGCCAAGAAACAAGAGATGTATCAATTTACACAATTGGGAAATCTATTAAATATCAAGTATTCTTTAACAGCATTCTTAAAGTGAAGATACAAAAGACTGCATTATTTCTTCAACAAATTTTCCACCATAATAACTAATTTCGGTAAATTTCTAGGGAATGAACTGAAACATCTATCACTGTAAATTTGTACCACTGAGTTCTCTGACAATACATACATTATTTATGAAATTCATGATATAAGTAAAGTAATCTTAATCAGCAGCCATAGAAAATAACAAACAGCTCTATTGATCCATCATCGCAACGTCGGAAATACAACATTGATTTTATATGGTCTCCAAAGGCAAAAGGACGATAAAAGCGTAAAATGAAGAATGGCTTTCATCGAAATAATAATAATAAAATATACTGCGATTGCCAGCAGCACGAACTCATGTGAAGAAATAATATGGTGAAACACAGAAGTTGTGTAAACGGAAGTAATGTCAGCAAGTCACTGGCAACAGACGCTGCAGCATTATATGTCAAGCAATGTCACTAGCGCTGTGTCAAGTAATGTGTCTAGTAATGTCACTAACACCAGCATTATATAAAACAATGCATGAAGAAATAAATGCAAGTTGCGGCTGGATGGAAATGCCATAACATTTTCATTAGAGACCGCAACCGTAGCCGTTAGAATGTCAGCGAGTACAGAGAAGTAAAGATAAATTACTTGTGGGAAATGTGTTGAGATTGAGTTGGTCAGTGCGTGGCATTATGTGTGAGCGTTTGTGAAAATCGCAAGCATTGTGAGCAAGCATTGTATGTATGTATGTGCATTGTATGCATACGAAAATGTGCATGCGCACGTGTAGAAGAAAACTAAAACAAACACTATGCGTATTGAAAATGTTATAAAGCTTTCGCAATAACACCAAATCGTTAAAAACAAATAGGTGGGAATAGTCCGTTTTTGTGATTATGTTGTACATTAAAGTGCCCCTAATACGGAAAACTCAGAAGTCAGAGAATTCAATAGTTATGAGTACGTGAGATTAACAGCCTTATAATGTATCACGATACGAACACGATTCGAAAACGTTGACGAACTCGAAACAAAAACTAAGCTGGAATGAGGCTCTGATAATGAAACCTCTTCGTTCACTTCGTTTCATTTCCAATTTATTGTTTTTGGCATCTACAGAAAATGTGCGCTTGTTTACCTCCTTCCACTTCTCCTCTCCTTGCAATCATAAGCAGCAATGCTTCTTTGCTTTGACGAACGCTTTTTTGTTATCGTCAATTTTGACAACCCTTTCGTGAAGTATTCGTGATACATTATGAAGTGATTTCCAATCGAACACGGGAATGCATGTAAAAAACACCAACAAAAATCTAGTTTTCGATTCGTGCTCGTTACGTTTTCGTTATCGTTATTTTGGCATTCTTCTTCATCATTTCTTCGTTAAATCGAAGAAAAGCGGGGAAATAGCAAAAGAAAATCGAAGATTACGTTTTCGTATCGTGATACATTATAAGGCTGTAAATCAGGAATAAGTAAATAGAAATGTTAGGGATAAAAAACCGATCCCACGAAATTCGTAAAGCGCGCACTGAGATGAACCTGAATTTTGTGATCCCAATTCAGGTGGGCTTAATATTTAACTTCCGTTTGAGCGTCCTACTAAATAAACGTCATACTAAATTCTAATCAAATTTTTGTAATAATTAAAAATTTTATGATCAATAAAACCAATTCCCGTGCACAAATTCGGATACCTCACGATTTGTTAATCATTACGTTAAGAAATCGTGAGGTATCAGAATTTGTGCACGGAAATTGGTTTTATTGATCATAAAATTTTTAATTATTACAAAAATTTGAATAGAATTTAGTATGACGTTTTATTTAGTAGGACGCTCAAACATATAAAGGAGCTAAGTTATAGTCGAAACCTCATAAAATTACGAAATGTACTTAAAATTAAAACTGGCCCATTAATGGAAACAATACTTAATTGTCTTGATTCTATTCCATATGATGCAAATCGCTGTTTGGGAAACTTGAAAAAATCCTTTTTTGTCGATTTTCCCTACGTCAAGTTTGAATTCCATAGAATTTGCTCTGTTCATATTTTTATAAGTCTAAATTTTTGAAAAACATAAATTGATTTTTACATTTTAGCAATTTAGTTTGACTGATTTATTGAAATCTGTAGGATTTGAGTCTTTACCAAACTCGACTGACTAACTGGCTGGCATGTCATTATTTTCCACTAACAAAACCATATTCATTGTTTTGTTTCTATTTTGTTGTTGTCGTTTTTAGTAGAATAAATGCAATATGTCGCATGAAATTGATGACCTTCGTTATGCCACCGTCTCCGTCTCTCTGCTGTATCGACTCATAGAGCGCCTCCAGCATCGATGAACAACATTCTACACTTTCGACAAATCGATTGTGATGGCAATAAATTTCAGCAAAAACCAGTGCAACTGACTAACTGAATGACAACCGTGTGTGCTATATGTCAAAATATCACGCGTATGTACTCGCTTTAGCAAAAGGAAAAGCTACATAAGTGCAAGACATACCTTTTGTACAAGGCTACATATGTAAAAAATATGCACTGAAGATTGAATAAATATGAACAAAAATTAGTAGATATTACCAAATTATCCATTTTAATTTAGTATTATCTCCTCTGTCGTATTGAGAAGTCTAAATTAAGAAGGCTAATTCCTCATGAAGTAATTATCAATTTTTCTTTGATATTCGTTGAATGTTGCGACAGAATGTGACCCCGGAATAGGTTGAACGATGCTCAGACAACCCGTATCCCGTGGTTGGTTTGGAGAAAAATTGATTTTGATGATCATCTTCATTCTGGACCAGAATTTGATGCTAAAGATGACACATCACCGACATCGGTTTTTCTCCAAACCGGCGAATCATTAAATACCGAAAACGCTTTTAATTCTCAGGTATACTAGACAAATAAATGTTAAAAATTAGCTTTTCATTGATATAAATTTATTATTACATAATTTTTCATTTCAAAGCAGGATGCAATCGAATCTGATCCAATCGCAGTATTCGGGAGGACAAATTCATTTTGGGATTTGGGATATTTCTCTCTTTTTTCATATAGTTCCTCCTTTTTACGGGAAAACACCAATATTATATCTTCCGATTGAAACTCATTAAAACTTTGTTACATAACTTTTAACACCAAAAACTACTTAACAAGCGAATAATTTGCATCGTAAGCAAGTTAAAACATCGAAAACTTCTAACGCTGTGTCTGTCAATGATGCCGCGTTGCGTTCATTTCACTTTCTGCGCATAAATGTTGTTAAGCAGTATGATGAGGACTTATAGAAAGTGCATATAGATTGTATAACATGGATTTTCTGTAACAAGACGTAAAATTGATTATATATGTAGTAAAAGTTTCAATATTCTTGCTTACGTTCACTTGCCTTCAGGCATACTTATAAACATATTGTCACAAATATGTATAATAAATATATGCATGTAATATGTATAACTACATTATACAAGATTGCTCAAAAACTGCAAGTTTCACAGAAATTACCAAAAGAAAATCGAAAAACACTAATGAGCAATTGCCAAAAAGGTGAGCCGCGTCGCTTTGTATCAAACAGTATTTAGGAAATCACCATCATTGTCAATTATAAAGTTCTAAATAGAAACAAATATTAATTTGTATAAACGATACCAACCAAATATTTTTCTCATCTATCTATAAAACTGACGGAATACACACTTTTAAGATCTTAACGAACTGAGCCTGTTGTAGGTACTCTTATATTTATGTAAAAAATATGTACCGCTCAGTGGTGAAATTCTTCGGATTTACGTTGGAATATTTATAAGAAAATCTCATTCCTTTTCAACTTTATACAACCATCTAATACAAGTTACAAAACAACGTAACGTAACAAAAAGAAATATAAAATACTTGTTTAAGAAGTAATGTTTTGTGGAGCGCGTTGTAACGTCAAAGAAAACAATAAAAATTACAATAATGACAACAAAAAAAGAACAGAAAAGAAGACTCACTTTGAGAATAACAGTGAGAATGCCATCCGCTTTGCTGTGAATTTATAAAAGATTATTTTAAAATTCTAAAGGCGTTTGTAATGTGAGGTCTTACAATATTATTGTATTTAAAGTAGGCTCGTAAACAAACGGAGTTTGCCCATTTTCAGCTCCAAACAAATTGTTATGACAAGGAATATTCCTAGTGAAGTTCATGTCGATACCTATTTTCGCCCCTTCCCTTTTGGGCGTCCTTAAGTCGAGTCAGCTGGTGATTCTGAGCAAGAATGTATAAAATCTTCAATACTTACCACGACTTCCTTAAAGAGTTACTAATGGAAACACAAAACTAAAACCCTATCTCGCGGGTTTGTGTGGATTTTCATGGCAATTATTGTAATCACAATCACACAAATCACAATTATTGTAATTGTCTATTTCCATATCGAGACGCCGCGAATGTTTACGCATAATGAAAAATATTAAAACTTTTCACAAATATTAATTTATCTAACAAAGTTTTAAGCCTCTTGACAAAAGCCCCTTAGGTTTGAAATACTTTCATTTACTTTACTTTTTTCACTTTATTTTAATCGTTCTCTCCTCAATTAATGAGACCCCTCAAACAAAAGCTCGAACAGGCAAACTAATAACTTTTAGCTTTTATCTTTCCGATAAATTTTTGGTATCAGATTTCTATGTTCCGTTTTCCTTCCTAGCTAGCACGGCTCATTTCTTGCTTACCTCCTTTCTGCCAATCTTTCAAGACGACCTTGAGCGATATGAATTATTGCACCATAAACCCAGAAGATAATGGCGAGTTAAAATTTTTGTTGTTACCGCTACTACCGTAGTTGTTCTGTACTTATCGTTAGCACTGTTAAAGCGCGAAGACGCTTTCTTTGTATATATGAATGAACGTATATGTGAACATTTCTATAAGATTCAGAGAATGAGAAGAAGTTCGAAAAGAATTTTGGCTAGACTCATGACTTATACTCAAAAAAAAAAAAACACATTGTCAATAATTTTGACCACATCACTAAACTAAAGCAAATATCCGCATTGGTCAACAAATTCAGTTAATATCTGTAAAATATTGCTTGTCACGCGAATTGGTGGTAACTGTTTACAATTTGCCAAAATAATGAATGTTGGTGATGCAGAGAGAAATGTGAAGGTAATATATTGCCAACAATTTACAAACACAATGAATACATAAATTATTATGTTTTAGCAGAGAGCGCTCGTCTACAAGCAAGTAATTATGTTATGCCCTAATGCTGCATAAACGCTAACAAATTATAGCCGACAAATAACAACAGCGATCATAACAATAATGTATTGTGAATTGTATTTATCGTTTTATTTATTATTTTCAATTTTAACAAATTAATGACAGCAGGAAGCATAAGCTACGAAACATGATAACATAAATAAATCGGTTTACATTGCGGCAATGTATATAGGAATGTGTGTGTGTGCGTATGTGTGTGTTATCACATTTTAGCATAATTACAAGTATGTATGTTTGCGAAAATATAAATTTATAATCAGAAGTCTGTATCTGCTGTTTTTTTCTTTAATAATTATTGGCCAGCAGTCATTTGCAAATGCTGTCCACATAGCAATTTTGTTGGCAATTTCAGCAAGTAATAAAACCAAACAGAAAATTTCATTTGTCGACGCATTCAATGCGAAATACACAGGAAAAACTGAACACAGCCTAATTTATTACTTCACGGGTTCGCATGGCCGATGATTGTTGACCTGTCATCACTGCCAAAACAGTGAGCGAGCACAATTGACCGGCAGACAAACATCATCAGCGAAAATATTATCAACATTATTGAAGGAAATGAAGGGGTGGAGGGCGGTTGGTAGAAATTTTGGGTTGCTGTTATTATTAGTAGCTTAAAATTAGCTACGAACTGCCAGGGTTTTTATGACATCATGACATTAAAATGAACTAAATCTACAAGAAAAATATTAAATTTACCCCAGAATAATTCAGGATGCTGAAACAGTGGTTAAAAATGTACAGTAAATGATTCTATAAGATTCCAATATTTAGAGCTTTAAATTTCAATTTAAACCCATTTAAACTATAAATATAAAAACAATTTGGAAAAAACTAGAAAGTGATATAACTGCACACATTTGGTATTCCTAATTACAAGACGCTCGCTATTTATAATTTACACCAAATTATTTCTAAAAGATGAAACTGTATTTCCTAATGCCAGTTAGAAAGTACTGTGCTAAACACAGTGTGTCATCATCGTCGATCATTATCGCCATCGCGTTATGCAAAGAGAAGAGAAATAGCATGTTCGCATTACGAATTAATTCAAATTGGGACAATAAATTTAATTCGAAATGAATTTTATTCAAATATTAGTATGTTGAACATATTTATAGATACTGCTTAAAAAATACCAAAGTATACGCACATAATGTGAAACGTTTAAACACATTGAGGCAGGAGCACCAAAACTCCGTTACATTGGTCTTATTTATAACCGCATTATACTGTTTTTATTTCTAAACGTTTTTATTCTTTCATCCATTGTTTTTTGGTCTAACGCGTACTTATAAATAAAAAATAAATAAATAAAATAACGAAGGGAAAAAACATGAGAAAAGTTTTTTATGTCCTTAACAGATTGCTGCTGTTTATTTTTCTTGGTAACCTTAAACTACTATCTATATTGCTGGCGAGGATGTTGTCAAACCGCGAAATCACCTTGCGACAAAAAATAGTAATAAAGACAGTAAGAGCAATAGAAATAATTGTTCATATTTTTTACCTGATTGCTAATTGCTACTTGCTGGATGGTAAGAGAGAAAGAACAAAAAAAGGAGGAAAATCCGTTACTCTAGTAAATTGTTGTACCCCAAAATGTTTATTAGTATGCGGTGGAGCAGGCGCCCAGCGTTGCATAAAATTACCACCGTTATCCCAAAGTTAAATCGAGCGGAAGCAAGGAAGCGAAAAGAAACAACTAGTGCAGACGTGCAGTGCGACCTTCAAACGAATAAAGAGTAGACAATCACTCCAGCAGTCGGACCCAAAAACTGGTAGTAGTCGAACAAACGGTAGATAGTTATGCAATCAATCGACCATACGACCGAAGTCTAACAACGTTCGACCAACCATATCGACAAACTACCAGCAATCAAACTACCAACGCGATGTGCCGGATGAGGCGAATGTTGATTTTAGTTCTACCGGAATTAGTTGAAAATTGTGCCATCATAAACTAGTATGTTTCGACATTTTTTCGTTCCTATAATTCTAGTCAGTGGACTTAGAATTTGTCGCCGCTAGTAAAACGATCGTTAGAGGCTGATGGATCGTTAAAGGGGGTCGGTTAATGGGCTGATAGCAAAACTTTTGGTTTGATGTCTGCGGTCGAATGAGTTAATACCTAAAGGGGTAGGTTTGAAGGAAATACATGCAGCTCGTTTTGGTAGCTTAAGAATGTTGTTAAAAAAATGGAATTTTATGCTGAATTTTAAATTTATGCAAATATCATTGTTTTTCGTGTTCCTTTTCTTTATACTGTCATTCACTTCCATCATCGTAGTTTTATTTTATTCTTTGTCTATAACTAAAACTACTTTTATTTGCATTTTATGAGCTTGAAAATGAGAAAATTTAGGCTGACAAAGGGAGGAAGTATGATTTTTCTCAGTGAAAATTCAAAGGTAGGTATTTATTTGATGACATAGAAGAACAAGAAGTAGAACATGCTTGTTGTTTAATAATTATCACAGGAAGGGTATGAATACGATTATATCTGCAAAACAAAATAAATATTCTTTCAAACATATGACACAATTGAGTATCACGTGAAATGAGATTTATAATATTTTGTGAGAAAACAACCAAAAATATTTCTTCTCACTTCGTAAAGTCGGGTTTGAATTTTGTGAAAACCTGCGGAACCTGTTTGCGGAACCTTGCTTGAAATGCTGCCACAAGGAGAGCAGAAAAGTGTTGATTAAGCAAAACAATGTTTTCTATTTATGAATAATAACACCATCTTAGGCATAGTTACTATCCTAATGGGCATTGCCCTAATAGGCAATGGACATACCGTCTTGTGTATACAAATGGATTCTCATAATTTACGTAGTGAAAAGCTTACAGCAAATAATTCATAAATTATAAGAGATGATTATCATAAAAATCATAGAATTCTCACAAAAATCGTAAAGTAAAACAGTGCTAAAATAAACTGGGTAATGATTTGGAATGTATAAACGTGGTAGGTAAATGTTTGTGTGAACTGTTGTCTGGTGTTGATTTGGGTCTCAACATTTCGATTTTCATGGTGTTCTGCTTACCCAAAAACAAACAATTGATAGTTGTCGGAGATGGCGTCGAATTCGATATATGTATGGAATAACCAACCGACTGACCCATATTGGGACAAGAAACGGAGCAAGCAGCGAGTCAATATTAAGGCATCAGAAATCGACCCATAGTTTCATTTGTTTGTGACATCTTAAATACTTTTCAAGACTTAGACATAGGAATGAATAAATAAAAACGCCTTCAGCCAGCTTTTGGGGCTGGCCCTCAATCACCATGTTTGACGACGAAACAACAGAAGACAGGAGGGAAAAAACAAGATTTATTTATCAGGATTAATAAGTAGCAATAGCTGAGGCAATCCGTACGCATAAACGATATATAACCTGTGCAGAATACAAGCGAGGGTGATTGAGAGACATTGCGAGGGTGATTGAGAAATTTGTATTCATATCTAAAGTCGAATGTTTCCTTTTGAGTGTTTATTTTTTTAAATCTCTTTATCATTCACTTATTTTGATATTTGCTTCCACTTCTTGTTTGCTTTTGTTCCGTTTTATTTTTTTATATTATTTTTACTTTATTTTTTAAGAAGTTCACTCTGATGACTATCAACGCAATTGAAGGAAGGCTCGTAGCTGTGCCGCATTGTATTGTGTTACGCACCATGTATTTGTATTGAATAGCAAAGTTTCAGCCTCTGGACATCCTGCTATCCTGACAACTTTATCTAACATTGAAAGTCGTACATCCATTTTAGTTTGTAGTTGAATTGCGTCGCACTGACAACTCGCTTCTTACATTTCATTTATTCTGTTCATTCCATAGCTTGTTTATATTTTTTGTTACCTATAAGACTATAAAGCATTATCATGCTGTAGAATAGTTATTACAGTTGTTGTTTTTACTACTGCCGACCTTATTGCGAAAGCACATTTATTCATTTTATTTTCATAAAAAATAGCAGTAGCACATATTTGTTATTATGATTACTTATGCGTAGGAGGAAGCGAGGGTTTCCTTTTAACCATCGCAAATATTTACGTTTTATACATACTAGTCTAATAACAAAATGTATTTCTTGTGTTTATCAATTTTAAAACAGTTATTTAAAATTGTTTTTTCAACTTTTCCTATTGATTAGAATTCATGTATTATTGTATTTTTTTGTCTTGGGCATAACATATTAATAATATACGTTCATGTTTTACGAAATATAATTTATGATACGAAATATAACCTATTTCGTTTATTAAAGCATTGAAGAATAAAAAATTCTATATTTTTCTATGCTTTAGCGAGATTCTTTAAAATATAGATTCGTTAAATGTTACTGATGTCCAAATGGCGATACTCAGTTGTACAAAAGTGAAACACATCTGTCAAAATTCTGTTGCTTTGGGGTTCTCACAGATGAAAATTTGTTAATGGAATTTCGAAACTAAAACAGCAATTGCAAACGACGAGATGAGACTCTTTCAAAAAAGATCACAACCCTAAATTCGCAGATAATTGAAAAAATAATACATTGATAATTTCAACTCCCGTTTTTAAAATCAAATTATAAATTTAATGGAATTACTTTTAATTACGCTTTTAAAATTACGTTCATATGCTTCAAACAATTTAGAAAGAAGTAACGCGACATACGTATATTGTAAAACAAATTTATTTCTCGTTTGTAAAACTGTTTCGAAAAATGTCCGATTCATTCGTAAGTTGGAGATCAATGGGTACTACTTCTAGGCCACTTGACTCTTTGGTGTGATTTTTCTGTTAATTAGTAAGATAACATATCCCTTCCACCGTCAGAAAAACTTTTTTTATGGCTCGTCTTCAAGTCTTCCTGAAGTCATTGTATATAAGGCACTTAGCTGACATTTATGTCATTTATCAAGAATAAAAAATGTGTTTTGTTTGCTTTGTTCATCCTCTCAGTTCTGCTGGAACCAGCAACCAACTTCTGAAATGGTAAAGCTAGTACAATAAAAATTTCAGGAGTTATTATTACAGAATCCTTCCTTTTCACTTGTGTATAAATATGAATACGAACACAGTTCTCATTTACACCCGAAACTGTCAATTATTTCACTTCCTTTTCTTCTTCATTAGCATATTCTTCATTATCATAATAATATGCTTGAGTTATGAATAAAACATTGAATTTTATATGAAGCGGTCAGATTCCGGGATAATATCTCCGGCCCTGAATAGCGCCGCCAAAAATATACATTTTCACGGATTTCAAAGACTATTAACGCTGACGATGCTAAAAATTACCAATTCTATAATAATTATTCCCCAATTCATATATAAAGGCTATGGTTATCACCACAAAATTGGTAACGAAAATGGAAACTATGGGACGACGAAGAACGGACGTAAAAGAGTAATGAGCATAAATACGATTTTCTCTTTAGGGATAATAAATTTGCTACATTTTTCCTTTTGTACGGAAAGATAATTTGTTGCCTAGTTTTGCCTCCTCCATTTGCTGCGATGTCATCGCTTTTCACTACATTACTTTTGTATATAATGGTCGATTTTTTCTCCTTGTTTCTTTTGATTCATTGCATTGACGATAAAATTAAATCGTATGGATTGCGACGATAATGGTTGGCGTTTATCGCAGACGCTTTGCATCGCAAACTCGTCTGATTTTCTCAGATTCTGATTTTTTCTCCTTTTATTTCTCCATCTTCCTCTCTCACATGCACTTGTTCTCATCTCTCACATTCTTTGTAGAATGCTGCAATTAAAAATCGCCGGATATTATTCGTTATTCAATGAACTAATTCTTTAATTTTTGCGAAAGACACACACACAGCGGTATGCATGCTCCAGGTGATACATTAATCATTCAACTGCGTGTGACCTCTGCCATTGCAACGCATCCACTTTAATCAATTATAACTCCTCATAAAAAACAATATAAATACTCATTGCGCATACGCATATATAATTCATCCATCCATTTATGTTCATCTCTTTACTTCTCACATGAAATATTTTCAAAAAATTAATTAGCCCGCAATTAATATTACCGATTATTATTCATGCAATTTTTTTTAATTGTTAAAATTAAAAATATTAACAACAAAAAACTAACGATAAAAACGGCTTTTCGAATTCTTCAATTTTTTACTCGCGAAACATTAGCGTATGATTGAATATTAACGAATTATTGATTAATACATTCATTATTTTTATTTAATTAATATTAATATTTATAATTAATTGTTCCAATTTCTTTCCGTTTTTTAGACACGCCTATTCTCTATTAATATAATTTCATTTATCATAAATAAGATTTATTGAATTTTGAATACTGGAGAGGTTGCTTTGGGGAATGTAAACTAATTATTTTAAGATTGCTTTTTTTATGATTGAAACAAATTCACAAATTGTTTCTGAATAAAGAGTGATATTGAGTAAATTAAGTAAGGATATTTAAAAGCAACTCCTATTATTCACCAATTTTATAATGACAGTCGAAATGTGTTCTAAATTGTAATCAATTTAAGTCGAAGTTTTTATATCAAAATAGAGGCTTTTATCCCGGCCACTGTTAATTCATGGCTATTCTGCAGGCCGTGGATAATGATATACGTTACCATTACCTTTGCACACAAGCGAGAAGACAATAAGAACGTATTCGCCGTGCGGAAAGGTTTATCTCATCTAAATGCTTTCCCTTCCTCCCCAGAACATCAACCCTCGGTCAAGGTAAAGTTAGCGCTCTCACTTGTTTATCATTATTTTTTCCATCTACTTTTATATTTTCTTAAGTTGTGTGTCTTCAATCTTTTCACGTTTAAACAAAAAAAAAATTCAATGCTATTTTTTCAGTTGAGTCGAGATGTTAAATGCGGTGAGAGATTTTCTTGAATTCTCTTGTCCTCATCTAAACAATTTCCTATGTTTATCTTCACCAATAATACAGATTTGATTTGACACACCGGATTGCTTAAGCTCATACATGATAACTATAATCTTGACAACTATCCATGGAAGGCAGTCATTTATCTACCCGGTAGCTCTTTGTCGGCCTACGCTTTTCTCTGTACCAGTTTTCTGATGTGCTTTACACACCTTGTATGCTTCCGCCGTTTTGCACAACCAAAGAGTTAAGCTCATACATGAGCTGTTGTGTTCAGTCGCTCAGGCTTGTCGATGTACATTAACTGCTATCGTCTGCTTTTAGTTTCTGGCTTTTCTACTCAAAATGTCAAACTGTTCCACTTTTTCGATATTATTTTACCTTCTAAATTCTTTGTGTTTAATTTGCATGGTATGCGGATTAATTTACCCGCATACCATGCATACTATGAATCCGGTGTATTGGATATTAATGACATATTAGAAATGGTAATCTCCTAATTTTATGCATTGATTCTTAATTCTTAATAATATTAATGAATTATTGAATATAGTTAGCTTCCTAAGTTATTTTTATTATGGAATAATTTGGTGTCTATATATATATATATATATATATATATATATATATATATATATATATATATATATATATATATATATATATATATATATATATATATATATATATATATATATATATATATATATATATATATATATATATATATATATATATATATATATATATATATATATATATATATATACATATATAGCAAATTAATTTCTATTTGCAAGAAAAACCGTTTTCCAAAATTACTTTTGACTTTTATTTTCAATAAAACATTTCAATAAAATGAGTTTAAAATTCTTTTAACAGCCACAATATACAATATTTTAATATCGACGGGACCAGCGTTTGACGTTACAAAATTTATAGCAGACCTTGGATCTCATTCCAAATTAATAGTTCGTTCGTCCAAATGAATAGTTCAATTTTTTTCAGGAAAACTCTGAAATTTCCATTTTTTTTTATAAATAGCATAATTTTGCTTGAATTTGGTTTATTCTCGGAATCTTCCCAGTGTGAGCGTATGTTTTCTTAATCCATCCTGAAAAACACTCTTTTAGGCTTTGTATTATTGTTCTGTTAGTTATGTGCCATGAATTTCCTTGAACGCGAATTTTGGATATCCTAAATTTAAAATTTATTTACTTAGTATCATGTATGGGGTGTAGTAGCCTGCGTAAGTGTCATAATCTGTGACACACCGATTCAAACTATCCTAATGTGGTTGAACTAACTTCTGTCGCTAACAGGAGGCAACCTAAAGATGGTGAGCAAGAACGATGGTCGAATTGTGGGCGACTGTTCGTTGCATCTGTGGCGTAACCGAAGTTGACGAATTGCCAACAATAAACTGCTTTACGAAACTATTTGCTGGCGCGTATGCCAAGAACAGATAAACCTATTTTCGCTGCGAATCACATCAGGGAATATACTAAATAAGGGGGAAAGAAATTAACGAAAGTGAACGAAGCAACTGTGTAACATTATCAAAAGAATTTCACTTGATGGCAAAAAAAAAACTAATACCTAAATAACTAAAACGTTAAAAAAACTATTATGAAACCGAAAAAGTCTTTGAATTACCGCCAATAAATGATTGAAGTGCATAAAACGTACTCTCGGGGGATTGATGAGGTAATGACTGATTGAATCAATCAACGGATATATGTGTCAATATTGTTAAACGAGCAAATTATATAGAAATAGAAGGTTATTAAAATATTTTTAACACACTTGGTGTCAAAGGTGGCAATATAGTCGTTAGCAAACGCACAGCAAACAAGAAGAAGAGAATTCAGCAGACCGTAAAAAATGGCATTATAACGAAGTTTTAATTTACAACAACGAATGCTGTATACCTTTGTCTCTATCTCTGAATAATACTCTGTAGCCTGCTCATAATTAAAAAAGGGGCGAAATCAATTTCACACCAAAATTTTGGTGAGACTACAAAAACAGGCCCACCGATTAAAGCCCGCTATTTAAATTTTAGGTTGCTTTAACTGAGGTGTTTTCTAAACCTCACACTATCTCTACGCAATATTATTGCATTATAATTTCATAACAAACTTCATAATTTATTTTCTTTATTTTGATTCTGCTTATTTTCTCGCAAACATTTTTTGGAATGCCAGTTGTTGCTAAATATTTCTCAATTAAAAGCAACGTCAACCAAAGCACGTGCGTTTCCTGTATTCTGCTTAAGTGCATGCTTCTGTCGAAAGCACCGAAATGTGGTTGCCTGAGGCATTACTAATTTTCACTAACTAGGTGGGTAGGAAGTGAATTAGGAAAAGGAATACAGGAGCGGCATCGACACAAACGGTGGCGGCAATTAACACGAAACTAGTGCCATGTGAGAGCGTCATACGATAACAACGAATCGGTAGAGAAGTCTTTTAATTAATACCAGTCTAGTATGAACACAAACACTCAAGGCGATCGACATTATGAGGTCAATCTACACACATTAACCATATAAGATGAAATATTTCGTAACACCCGAACTGAGGTGTTTTCTAATTGGAGAAAACTGTTAATCCTTCGTTGATTCGGAAGCGTCTGTCTAATCTTTTGCTTATTATTCAGTCAGTGATACTAAATCACCGTGACACCGTGACAACACAATTGAGCAGCACGTCCAAATGACAAAACTTTATCATCAAAGTGACTGCTCGTTAGAGCAAACCTTGTGGATATTCAAAGTTTTCTCTCTATCGTTTGGTAGCCAAATTCGTGGCAACCGTTTCGGCACACAATCGGCCAACACCTGTTTGTCAGAGGAGCGCCAGCTCATCCGAGAACATCACCGAGGTCCGTGAAAGTTTGCAGGAGAATCAGAGGAGAAGCCTAATCGCTCGCGGTGCTCAATAAGTAGAATTTCCGCGTGAAAATTGAAAATGAAAAATATCTTTAGTGACGGGGCGCATTGTTGAATGATTGGATACATGAATAAGAATAATTGCCGTAATGGGGCGACTATAACCAACACGAGAATTGCGAAGTGGCATCCACAAGGAGTTACTGTTTGGTACGGATTTTGGACACAATCAATGGCGTCGGTCTGTATTTTTTTTTTGGAAACAGTGTTGGTGAGGCAATACTTCGATCAGACTAATTTTTGGCCCAAATTGAGCAATATGGACTTAGACGACATGTGTATCCAGCGTGACGATTGCCTTTTTCTTGTGTGGTTTCCTGAACTCTCAGGTATAAACCAAAAAACCACAATCGACCGATGCTCTTAAAGTTAACATATCTCAGGCCTGATGCACATAACATGTGTTCGAATGTTCGAAAAAAAGAAATTTTATTAAAACAGTCGATTTCTAATAAAATAATAAGTTATTAAATGCAAATTTTGCTTTGTAGCATATAAATTCCTTCTCGTCACATTTGTTCATTATAAAATATCACATACACGTGCGTATTTGTATAAATTTATTTCGCACAGCATCAATTTGCCCTTTAGCTCTTAAACAATGCATAAGCGCATACAAACTTTCCATCGTAAAAGGTAGCGCATAAAATTTGCATTTTCCCTCTACACTCAAAGCATGCTCGTGTGTCCTGCGTGTCCGCTTCAGGATCATCGCTGCTGTTGCTTACACAACGGTACAAACTGACGAGTGATTTAAGTTCCTGAGGTATTGTAGCAACACCAACCGTCGGGTTAACACCTACCATCGCAGTGAAACCAAGGGAGTTTGAGACAAGCTGGAGTTGAAGACAAGCGAAAGAAAGGAATGATAACTTTGTGAAAACTGCGTATATCGCTATATACGTATGTAGCAGTATACCATATACAGAACACAGTCTCCCTAGCCCTTAGTGAACATGTTATAAAGTAATTATATCGATGAAGATCTGGTTTTCTTTGTGGTGATGGTAGTGGTGGCAATAGTGAATAAAGAATTGTTCTGAGGTAGCGTATCGTGTCACCCGCTTTCCTTAGGTGTGGGCTAGTCATGTTCTGCATCCTGCAGTTTATGTATCCTATATCCTTGTATGTTTATACCTGCTGAAATTATACATACCGTAGTTTATCGTATGTTTTTAACGAGATTCGTTACAGCAATATTAAGAATTACGCACTCTGCAAATCGCTCTATAAAAAATTCTGTGTTTTGTTTATTGCACATACATACTAATAGTTAGAGCTGATACCAAGCGACATAGAGAAGAAAGATGAAGAAGAACAAAAAGAGATACAATCGGGAAGCAAAGTGTAGATATAATAAAAAAGAAGAGTTATGCATTTATAGACGAATAAATACTGGGAATTTTTGAATTCTTTGAGAGATTTTATAATTTAGCGCCAGTTTTTCGACAATAAATTTCATTTTAAATCTTGAGTTTGCGTTTGTAATATTAAATCCTGTTTAATCTCATCCTCCGGATGTAGTAAATATATTGATAATGACGGAAAAAAAGCAATCATAATAACAACGATGTGTCGCTATTACTTTTTGTTACTAACGTATAAACAACCAACAACAACAATAACAACAAAACAACAACAACGCAACAACCATAACTAAATTATAATGTAATCAGACTTTATGGTCCTTGAAGAAAACAAAAAGTGAACGAGTAACAAAGTGAACAAAGCAGGCACAAATGCAAGAGGCGAATAGTCAAGGAAACGCAACTTATATAGAAAAGGAAACGGATGCGTGGCTTAAATATGTTAGACGACACAAAGTATATCCTAGGGCAGGAAGTTCGAGGAAACAATGCACCGATTCGCAATCTAACGAAACGCGACAAAACTACCTACGCTATGTAATTCGCGTCTACAGCAATCCGACTGAACTTCTTCAAAAATAAACAGAAGAATATCAAAACCACAAAATACAGAAAAAGAAAAAATACAAAACATACAAGAGTATTAAAGGCATGCATGCTTAAGGCGGAAATTTCGAGTATGAATATGAGGAACCCCATTCGCACTTCCTTGGTCCTTCACTTGCTCAGTTCTCACATGGTTTCAATGCGTAAGTGTTCCTTGAAAAGTCGCTACTATTTGTGTTAGCTATTATTTTTCCTTCTATTTCGTGAGGGATTGTTGACTGAGGGCTACATACAAAACGCGGTGAAAAACATATTGATAAGAACCTTTGATAAGAACTTGACTACCAGTAAATAAAAATATGGCCCCTGTGACTGATGTTGGCGGTTTTGTTGGTCGATGGTTGGGATTTTTTTGGGCAATCAGATCGCAATACTAGATTATATGTCAGCGAGTTAGAGGTGAATTAATTTTCTGAGAGGCTGAAGAAAATCATCCATCACTAAACTAAAGATCAAAATAAATAAGAGGGAGCAGCTCGTAACATAATTCAAAGGTTCACCTCACTGAGTTATATCATCCAAGTCTTTCCAGTTTGTTTTAGGCCTATTTCAGTTAATTTTTGCATTTCTCCTAAATTCTTTGCAATATCATTATTACTTTTTTTCATCCGATGTTTTCGTCAAAAAGAAAAATAATGTTTTCATGGATCGAGTTCCGATGTACGGAATAGTTTTTAAGAAAAATCAGATTAATTTTAAAAAGCGGATTTAGAAATATGCAGACACTAAGATTGAGTAATTTGTCATAAAAGGTCAAATGTTTCTCTTTCATCAAAAATTGTGTTTCGGGGGAGTAAAAGAAGAAATATCGTACACTCAACGACTTCTACAAAACTTCTACCTCCACGTAGCCTCGAGAACTGATTAAGAATTTGAAAATTCGAAAGAAAAAAAATTGTGTAATAGTTATTTTCTAAGTACATAAATTTATATTATCGACTATTTAAAAAAATTTTCATGTTATTTCGCGGCAGTAGTGTCCATAGTGCCAGTATACTCGTAATACTCGTCAAATTTTGATGATTATTATTCTTCCTCTTCCTCTTCTTCACCATAAAATAACAGTCTGATTATGAATATTTAGTGAAAAATTCATCTTTTCTTCCTTCTTTAGTGGAAGTTTGCCCATTTTCAACGTCATAAGAAGCAAATCAAAGTAGTTGTAGTTACGTAAAAAATGTTATAGTAAAAAGCGGCGATGTTGGAGCTGAGTTGGATGGTAGTGAAAGAAATAGGAATCATAAAAGATAATAATGAGCTATATTTGCATAAATTCAAGCATCAGCATAAATCGTATTTTTGTCACAAAACATAGTTGGACTCTTTAATAGAAGTGAAAATACTGCTCCCATTCGCTCTCAATCCTTAACCAAAGAGCGTACCCATCAATCAATAATGCGATCAATCGAACAACATCCGGATTTTATATTCTCCTGGTTCTGCTTTTATATACTTTGTGCTCAGGGATAGTTCTATCGATAGCAGAGAATATCTATGGTAGTCTTTATCACATATATCTGACAATAGTTTGTCGATTTGGTCGGTCGATCGTTCCTCAGTTGTTACTTTGGTTTGCTGATTAGTTTAATGCCTTCAACTTTAGTTCTGTCCACTTTTTCCACGAACTGGTTACTCGTTATTCAGTTAAGAATGGCGTCTTTTATTTTTTCTTTTTCATACTAATTGTTATCATTCTCGTTATTTAACTCGATACAGCTCTAAAATAAAATAAAACTATAAAATTATAAAATTAAAAAAACAAAATTATAAATATAAAATTGGTTATATTTTTATAGTAAATATGCAAGAAAAAATATCTCCCGGAAAATGAGCATGGTGTGTCCACCAGGATCAGAATTATAAAATGAATCGCATCTAAGGAAGACGGATCCCACTGATTGTTAGAATCACACTATCAATTTATATTATGGGTGTAAGATGGTTGTAGTTTTCACATGTTTTTATTTCATGACGTCATAATTTCATGGATATCGTTACCGTTTTGAAGTTATTCATCCATAGTTTTGTGATAAGGTGCGAACGTAAGGCATTGCGCATTATACTGTTATTGGTACTATTGATGTAGTTTTCCCCTTTCGTAGATGATGTCGATTGTTATATTTTCTCAATGGTAATTGATTGCCTGTTTGCTTGTCTGATTGGCTTGTGGACAGTGTTTCTTTCAGACACCTGCACTTCGGGGGGGGAGAGAGATTTGGGGGGGGAGATTTGGGGGGGGGGGCAGACTGAATAAAATGATAATTTAAATAACATTTAAATAATGGGTTCGGGTTTCTTCGGGGGGGGGGCGCTAGGTCCTGAGCCCTTCCGGAGAAGTACCTGAAAGAAACACTGCTTGCGGACAGGACTGATGATGGTGTTCTATGATGATGGGTCAACAGTCAACACTCATGCAAACTCGCAACGTAAGAAATCATGCATTTTATTTTTGTCGGCGTATTTTACACTGATTGCCTCGATGAATGCAATTTTCATGGGTTTTATTATCTCCTGGAATACCCAACAAAAATTTGCTGTGTTGGCAAACATATGCAAACGACTTTGCTGGCATAATTATTAAGGGTAAGCAATTACCAAAGGGCAACAACTACAAATATAAGAACAACAAATGCAGACCTTTACACGCATAATAAAATTGCATGCATGCCCGAAAAATGTATTCGTAATTACCTTATGTTTGATCACATGCGCACATACATATACACAAACATATCGATAAATACTTGATTGTGTGGGACGATTTATTTTTATTCCTAAATATTGTAAATTTTGCTCATTGCCGTTTTTCATCAATTTGTCGAAAATTAAAAAGCAATAACCAATGAATCATAGCCTCGCCTATTTCACTTGACTGCTATAAAGTTTGTCAGCGTTAACCCAACAATAAAGAATAATATCATCATAATTATTTACATAAATACAAACTCTATTTATGTTTTCATTGTATTCCATTTGTAAACTTTTGGTATTTGCTTTTCCTCTTCATTTGCATTTACGTGGAATATTTTCAATATATTAACTAGATTTGCTGGAAACTCGCGAATTTCGTTTTATCATTTTCAATTAGTCGAAAGTATACAATGGGTTCGTTTTTGTGAACACAAATTAATACGTCCTTATAATAATTTTCTATGATTTAGTAATTTATCAAAGTTATAACGATATTTTTAATTTAACGTATGTTCATTTATGTAGTTTTTCATTTATGTAGCGTTATAATTTTTAAACCAGATATATAATTTGTAGCCCACAATAAACACATCGCTATGATTTCAGGCACAGCAAAGCCGAAGCCCATCGTCTTTTTATGCTCATCGAAATAGGGCACGTAATTAAAGACAACAATATAAACAACGGCAAAAACCAGTATACTAACTACAACCACCACTATAACTAACCACACCTACTACAACTTCAAATAAAAATTCGAAACGTCCACGAAAGCACAGTTAAGAAATATTGCCAACATTAACTTCTTTCAATAAATCAGAAAAAACAAATTGCGGTTAACCGAACCAATTGATCAATAAAAATTCTTCTTTTAATGTTGCGTCGGATATTCACCATAGGAAAGGTTAGAAAATAATTTTTCTTAACTGGACGGTGATAATGGCAGCAGCATATTTACCAAATCTTAATGTTGTGATTTCTGGAACGTGTCTATACCGTGGGTAAGATGTTCATAAATCAACTATGTAAGAGCTTTCAGGCATAAATCAGTGAAGTAATAAATAAACACATGAGGTAAAATATAAAACATCAAATTGAATTGGACAATATTTGGTATATTTCACTAGTCGATTCAGCTGGATTTCAATATGTTTGAAAAGGTAATGTAAAAATGTTGGTGGAATAATGGCTATACTTTCGCTTCATCAACTTCCTAAAGGAATTAATAAAATTTTATTTCTATATTTTGAAGATCAGCAATGGGGAATCATCCCGGGCTTATGCTTACATGCTCATGTGGTTTTATGCTATCCTTTATTTCGATTGAATGGTGCCCTGTCAGGGCTGTGTACGTTATGTAAGCGTAATGAAGATTTATAACGGTTTCAATCTTTACGGTTCATTAATTTTATTGTGCGTTCATACAAGAATACAGTTTGGACACAATATGGAATACTGTTAAATTACATACCACCGATTTTTATGTAAATGGCTGTGTCGGCATATTAGGTCTTTTATATCGCCATAGATATATATATATATATATATATATGTGTGAGTTTGTATGTATGTGTGCATATAGGTGCGTGTGCGTATGTGTGCATGTGAATGTGTGTGTGTATATATATTCATACGATCCTGTGCTCGTATGATGCGGAGCAGACTCTGCATGTTAACGAAAGACACTGTGCGAAGCGCATTGTGTTTTTATGTATTGATGTGTGACTATATCTTCTATCGTACGACGAAAATCTACTAAAAAAAATTTTTGCTTTTAGCAAATCGAAATTGGTAACAAATTTATATCAAGGAAAATGGAACAAGATATAACGGTTTCACGAATCGAATACTGCTTAATTTATAAGATACAATGCAGTGCATTACAATACCATAAGCATAAAATATGAATGTAACAAAAGAGTATAATATTTCTAATACTAAGGGCATATTGATTTATATCTATTTTTCTAAATTTGATTTAAATTTTATAAAATAAATAAGAATTGTTTACCCGATGAATTTTGTGTATTTTGTGTATTTCGCAAACCGATTTAATTTTAATCGACTTTAATCAATACGAAGACATTGAAAGAAATTAATTTAAAATTCTTTAAAATTGCCAAAAATATTCGAAAATGAAACGAAAAGAGAATGCATAAAATCATACTCAAAATATTGCATAAAAGAATAGTCTTAATTCGTTAAGGGAATTCCCTTATGTTAAGGGAATTCTCTATAATATACATAACCATAAAGAGTAGAGACGAATCGTTTCTAATGAAAATGTAGAAATTTTGTAGCGATAGAAATTCACACCAAACACATCAATGGTAATTAGTAAAGAATCAACATAAAGGAATAGCGAACGAGAGTAATCTCTTGAAATTCTGCGATTGTATTTGACAACTGATAGCACGCAGATTCAAAGAAAAATCTCTTCCAATTTTTTAAAAAGTTATATCTGATAGACTATGTAGGGCTGATTATATCGATATTTATTACCTTTAACAGAAAGAATTTCTACGACATTTTCCTCTATCAAGTGGTCTATAATAATTTAAATTCTTCACTTTTGCCAGGATAGTTTCTTAGGGTCTTTTTCTTAGGGGATTATTATATGTTTCTGTTCTGTCAGTGTGACAAATATGAAATGTAAAGATGGTTCGGAATCGGTAGGACAATTTTGGACTTGAAAATTTCAGTAACTCGTAGCAACTGAGATCGTGAACTGGCTGTCGTTTATTTTTATTTACTTCCACTTATACACATTTCATTGGCTTGGATTTGAACATGAATAGCATGCAAGTGCACGTACGTCTGGACCGTATCACACATAAAGTCGCACGCTCGTCACGGAGTTTTTGCAAGTAGTTTTCTTTTTTGCATACTTTCTGGTGTTACAAGGGCCATAGTTATGGCTCTCTAATGATAATTTTATGGCATTTGTATTCGGTCGCAAGTTGCATTCACTTCTTCATGTGCTGTTTTATATTATGGTAGTGTTAGTGATATCATTTGGCGCGTGTACAGAATATTGTCACCTCGTTGCGACCTAAAAGCGATTTTGGTGCTACTTGGTTTGCTATTGCTAATTCCGTTTACAGTATGCCTGTCGTCACGTTTTCAATATCCTCTGGTAACTTCTGGATAGAACAATATATTATGATACATGAATGTATGCTGACAACCGCAATGTAGGGTATTATTATCATTTCGATGAAAGCCATTCATCATTTTATGCTTTTATTGTTCCTTTGTCTTCGAGGGTCATATAGTGCCAAAACCGTTACGTTGGGATGCTAAGCCAAGAGAACAGTGTTTTTATGTTTTGATTAGTGTTACAGCTCATGATTAGTGTACCAGTCATGTTATATTCTTTACAGAAAGTGTATGTATTCATCGGCAGCTTAGAGATACATATTTACTACTCGTTTTTAATTATGCAAACGTTGTCTTCTTCCCTGGGAAGTTTGTGAAATCATTTAAAAAGAATTAACAGAATTTTGAATGTACTTTACATGTGTTTGGTTTATTTTATGACAGGATAAGTTGATGGGTGTTGTTGGAGCAAGATTGCGTTATACCTTGCCACGCTTTACTTGATGGCTAACCAATTTCCAGGATAAGATGATATTTTTGAACTAATCTGAGCTCAAGTGCGGCAAGGATAGACGTATTTTATACCTGACGACCATCCTTTCGACTTTAGAGGGAAAATTCAAGCGAATGTACTGGACATAACCAGTCTACTATTAATAGGAAAGATATTCTGCAGCAGAACTATTTTTAAACTTTTCTAAATTTTTGTAAATTCTTGTCAATATTTTTAAAAATGAATGCATAACGAACTCTTAGCGAGTTTGATCGCATTTGTTCGAATATCTTACGACAAATAGTGCCACTGTCATCGTAATAATTTTAGCAAGGCTACCCGTAGTTATTTCTAAAAGTTTATATCCTTTATTGTCGCCATTCTAGTAATCCTGTCAGATTGGCCGTAATTGAGCCGTAAGACGAAATAAAAACGATTAAAATCAAATATGTGCGACATTGTAATGTCATGCCGATACATATAAAAATATCACTTTATTTTCCAGTTCTAAAGAACTCAAGTGGAGGTTGCAGCCGTGATGATGATGGGAACTTCATTCAGCTCTTTTTATCTACCCTTTTCGTGCAACATTTCGATAACTCCTTATCGTGAGCAACAAAATTAATAATAATGATAGTGTGAACAGTGCAAATGCTAAAAGCATTCACACATAAAGATATATAAGTGGCGATAATCCAAACCTAAAACTGTCGCCTGTTGGCATATTGAAAGTGGTCGCCAACAAGCCGTGGAAAATAAACCTTAATAAAAATCACTTTAGTGGAAGATGTTCCTCCCGCCTTTTAGTTTAATGTCATAATTTTATAAACCTTATTCGACAACTAGATTGCCGAGGTTGTGCAGAATAATATACGAAATATACCCAACACAAATGAAATGATAAAAAAAATAATAAAAAAAGAAACTACATAATAAAAAGTTTAAGGAACAAAAGCAAAAAGCAAAAAGGAGCAAACGAAGAGCGACGGTGATTATTATCAATCGTTTGATGTTTGATTTTATTGACACAGGTTTGTAATTTTCTTGCAGAAATTAACTTTTCGAGAAAATTATTGAGAGCACGAAAGTGGCTTATTGAAAATAATTACGTTGTGTAAAACACAAAGAAGTAAAGGATATTAGAATGATTTTGCATCATTCCGTGGCAGTTTTGGATGGAGACGAACCAATTTCGGCGACCTTCAATGACTTACTTAGTTCTGAAGGAAAATATAAATTGAGCTTGATATATTGCCGTTTCGGCACGAATGAATGTTTCGGCAAGCTCAGCTTTCCTTGCTCGTTTTTCCCAAATTTCTTCTGAAATATTGAGACCAAATTCTATTACACCAAATTCACGTTGCACCTGAGCAAGTCTTGGCGCCATGAGTTCTTACTACAATTCCATGTGTTTCAGGTTCACCTTTTCGCAGAAATGTTGGTGCACTAATATCCCCTGCAGAAAGAACATTGTTGGATTGGTCACATTAAGAACGGGGGAAAGAGGGACTTATGTATTAGCATAGAATATCCTAACTTTTATATAAGTTAGGATATTCTATACTAATACATAAGATGACAAGACTAAGATTTATAAACAAAGTATAAATAAAATAAAACAAGAGCATATTCAGCATACCACTGAATGCGTACAGAGTAAGCGGAGTCGGTGAGTAATAGTGCACATTTTCTGTGTAAGAGCATCAGAAGGTTAACAGTAATGAAAAGTGGAAAATAGACTAACGTATCTTCTATAACTTTTAATATTATCAAGTACTTTCGTGCTAGTTAAGATAACTCAAGGGGTTCGGGTGATTTTCGGGGATTACCAAGTATAGATTGAGGTAAGAGTAAAGTTTGTAATTTGAAAGTGATGTTTTCGCAACAAAATGCAATTTGGATACAAAGTTCAAATGGAAATTCCTGCAAATTTTTACATTCCGTTTAGTTTCAGTACTTTACATTTACAAGATCTGCGGGATCTATGCACTTTATTATTTGTAAAATTTCCGCTTCTTAATACTCTTCGTTCTTCACTCTAGTCTCCGTCGCCTGCTAGTTCTTCATATCCTCCTTTCCCTAATTGTCTTCCTCGATTGTTACTTCTACCAGTGTGAGACTGTTATTCCATTATACAAATTTCTGCTTTTGTGTGTATATGATTAAGTGTTATTCGGTTGTTGTAGCTGTTATGTGTACTGTTATTTGGCGTTGTTCTTTTGCTTAGCGTAATCTCTTGCTCAGATTTTTTTTTACATTTTGGGAAGATTTTTGAAACTTATTGATGAAATTTTGCTTTGTTTTTATAATCTCAACCTATGTAATGAACTTTGCTTAGTTCTAAATATTTTGTTAACTAAATATTTTAACTTAGTTAACTAAATATTTTGTTAGTCTTTTGCAATAATGAAACACCTGACTTAAGTGCAAATTGAAGTTGTTTAGGTTTTTCTCTAATCTCTTGTCAATTTTTCGTACTTTGCTTTGTATGAATATATTACAATTGCGTCTAATACTGACTACGAGAGCATTATTTAATTCATCGTTTTTGTTCCTGTTTCTGTCGGCCTTCTCACAAAGATTACCTAATTATTGAGACTGTCAAGGACGCATACTTGGATGCGCCGCATACGCACAAGCAACAGATTGTAATTTACCATATTTCGTCCTCTGTCGGATTTAGTCGAAACCAAATTCATTGTTTCATCAACATCATTATCGTCGCAGTCATCATTATTTTTTCAATCCTGCGGTCGATACGATATTGTACTCGAGGAATATGATTTATAATCATCTTAAGGCAAAAGGATGTGAAAAATTTGGGAGCTGGTCGCAAAAGCAGCCTGAAAAATGCTTGAATGCATTTGTCAGAGTTTTGATATACGAGTTAATACGTTTATGTGTTTATGTGTACGGGCGTGTGTAATGCTTTATGTTTGAAATAAGCAGTTCTAGTGTGACTACTACTGTTGATGTCGATCAACAGTCATTCCGGCAGCATTCGCAATGGGGAAAATTGGGAAAATATGTGGGAAACCCAAAAGAGGTCAGTAAATTGTGAAATTATCCTTAGACGCGACAATAGTATCCGTCCAGAGATCAGTATATCATAGCCATTTGCAAAATTCATCTCAGACCTCAGAAACAAAAAGAAATTAAGAAGATGCGAAATCCGTAAAAAATACGGTATGTGTGTACTTCGGGTACGTCTGCTCCTCTGTTGTGGAATTATAAAAGCGCATCAGCTTTTTAAAAAAAAAAAAAACTAAATAAAAAACAAACATTTGCCGGAAGTCCTTTTTCATTCTCTACCACTGTGTTCATTATCATTACGTACGCAATATATAACATATACATTCGAGCGCTAAGTCACCGTCCGTCAATGTTGTTTACCTGTCTATCTATACGTCTGTGGAAATCACTATTACAGCTGCCTGGAAGGAGATATCGATATTGGAGTGTGAGCCATGCCTTCTTATGAAATAAAATTATTAAGCCCCATTTTTCTGCCCCTACTGAAAAAATGTTCTTCGTCAACAAATTTTCTTCGGCTATTCGTGACTACATATTCTGCTTTTGCCTTTAGCAAGATAGGGTGCAGAAACGCTTCTGCTAATGTTTTTACTTCTGTTTCTTTTCTCTTAAAGTTTTTTAAGAGGAAGAGACCAAATCCTTGTTGACAGCGAGCTTCGGCCAGCATTCATTTTCTTTTCATGCAAGGAGACAAACGGACGAGAAAACGAATGTGCATTTAACTCGCACGACTGAATGCTGCGGACCCTGTGGTTACAGCGGTTTCTTACTCCTGCCACGCGTTCATTTTTTCTTTAAATTTTTCCGTTTTGGGCGTCTATAACACTTGAAACACACTTGTTCTCATTCTCAATCATGCCCATTTCCCTTGCCCTCACTATCTCTCTCTCCCAGTGTTGCTGCAGATATCAGATGAAGATTTATGTCCTTCAGCCAAAACACTCTTCCTCATTTTGTTTTTTATATTTAATTTGGCTAAGCACCAGAAAAAGTTATTGCCAACTAGAGAGCTGCACAAGGCTACTCGAAGACAAAGAGCAACAAGACGACAACGTTGCCGAGCGGAGAATTTAGAAAGCTGTTTAGTCAGAAAACAAGACGTAATGATAAGAAAGAGGAAGACAGGAATTTTCTGTGTTGTATGACAGTACAGCAACTAACACACAACCAACTGCAACTAGCTACAGCCATATTCGCCAAAATATGGCCGCATAGAAAGGAAGAAGAAACAACTGTCTTCCTCTCCCATCACGCCACAGATTTCACAATCCATCCTTCACGTTTATATGTTTATAATTGCATGAATTGCTTTGCTTACTTCATTGCTTATACCACAATAAACAACATTTTCCTATATACCATCGAAACCAATACTGCAGACAATGGCCGTCTTGTACAGCTCTATACTGCCAACTTGTGCTTGAATATGAATGTGTGCGCGTAGTTACTTATCTGCAATATACAGTACAATATTATTTGTATTTAAACACAATGTCTATGTGTATGTGTATGTGTGCGACTTGATATCTTGTGGTTGCTATTTTCAACATTGTTGCAATTTTCGGTATCAACGTATGAACGTCGGTTCTCCTGGTTTTGATGCTGTTATTGTTGTTGCTGTTACTATTTTTGTGATTCTATGCCATTTTTCTTATCTAACAATCGCTATTACAGCCGATGTTCTTCAGTTATTTAGATGGTTTCGCTAAGAACGTTCGTTGAACGGGATAGACCAGTGAGGTCCTTGATCAAACTAATGGTCGAATTTTGCTTCTTTGGATAAAATTTTAAAAAAGGAAAATTAGCAATCCGAACTATATATCGTGTTTGATTTGTCTATTTTGCGGGCACGAAACTAAAATTTGGCCTCTATGTCGGAAATCACCGCATATTAATTCGTAATAATTTTGAGCTGATCTAAAGGAAAGAATATGCTTTATTCAATTTATATGAATTGAGGAGTAAATTAAAGAGGTCGATGGAGACAGAAGAATAGTTGATGTGTGTGTTAGTGACATACAATAACAATGAAAAAGTCGTCGAGGCGTTAATGAGACGATTTTACTGAAAACCTGTGAAAGAAAGGCAAAACTTTGAAGATGAAGCGAAAGGTGAACTATCCGAAGAAAATAAAAGGTAACTCCAGAAAGAATTCAAAAAGAAGAATAGAAACTCGAAAAATGCCTTGAAAAGAAACTGACGTAAGGATATCCAAAGGATTTACATCCAAGTGAGATGCGAAATTATAAAATCGAAGTAAGATATGCAATAACCAACGCGTTGCGTGCTAACTATGATGCGCTTACGAGCGTAATGCAATAGTTATTCATAAACATTAATCGAATTTAATGAATATATTTTTCAGATTTTCATTTAATTAAAATAATTTTGTAAATTCTGGAAATACTAAAGGATTAAGTTTTGTCAATTCCGAACCTTAATTACAAAATAATATATATTCGAGGAATATGTCCGTAATATACATAAATTTTAGTAACTGAAATTATAATTAATAATTTCAATATCATGAAAAACAATAAGACTCTGACATAAAACTTCTATAATTTTGCTGCGCTTTTTTAAATTTAATTGAATGATCTTGTTGCTAATATTATTTTTAATTGTTTGTTCTCGTGCTTGTTTTGTTTTTGTTTCTTATTTTATATTACTGATACCTATTTAATTGTGTAAATTAAGCATATGCGCAAAAACTCGTGAGCTCATTACGGGGTGGCTTATAATGGGTATACACACTTAGTCGGATATGGGGAAGATGTTTGAAGCTTTTATTCAATAGTCAGTGTGGATTCCCACTTGTAATCACTAATATAGGTTTTTTTTTCATAGGGCCAAAAATATTTCCGTTTCAGCGTCTATCAGCTATAGTAAATAGTGTCTCCTGAATCTATTTTATAAATAACCAATTTCTTATATTTATGTTAATCAAAGTAAAAAGCTGTAATATAGACGAGTAATGCACAGCGAGAGAATGTTAGTTAAGCCTGGTAAATATTTAAGAAATGAAATAATAACTCTCATAAAGTGGTCCATTGAAATAGTTCAATTTCGAAGAATCAATAACAAACAGGCAGCAAAATGAATTGCGTTTAATGAATTCTTATCGTAAATTTTTTAGTAGCACTTATCGTTAAATAAATTAAATTTTTGAGAGGCGATATGTTGCCAGCAGCAAATATTTTTCGTTTAATGATTTATTAATGAAGTTATCATAAAACCACTTCTCATAATTTCTCAACTCAATGAAAATGTCAAACATATTTGCACTGGCGATAATGTTTGGTTTTTCTTTAGAATCAAAGTAAATATATGCGTAATAAATTTTCAAAAAATAGGCCTAAAGCAGTAAAGCATATCAAATTCAAGTCATGGTACTTTGTATTTCGATAAATGTGAGGCGATGTGTTGAAGTTAAGTTCATTTTGACCGCAATGTATCGATGGAGAAAAGATACGTCTGTGCTTATGCCATCATTTTCATTTTCGTTATACAAAACATCATCAGGAGATAAATGAGGCGTTGAAATCTTGTATAGAATACACTGATAACAATAGATGGCAAGGAAAAATTCAATGCATTGAAAAATTCTTGCAAAATATGAACGAAAGTAAACGATTTCACAGAAAATGATGATGACGAAGGTGCTAATTAAAAATAAAGTTTTGCAAAAATATGAACGCTCTGTCAGCGTGATATCTACAGGACAGCAGCTGTCGTTCTCGTGATCGCTGTCGTTCTCGTGATCGTTGTCGTCAGAGGATTCGCATTGCATAAATAATAAAGAGTAAGGACACTAACTTCGGCCTGGTCGTAGTTTATACATCCTACACCCGTAACAAAAAAAATCAACTAATAAATTGGACTTGTTTCTCAACTGATTTCAACCATTTTCAAAACCAAACAGGCTGTAATTTTCGAGAATATACCTGCTAAATTTCATGATAATATTTCTTTCCTTTTCCTGTAGTCGCAAACGAACTTAATATACCTCTACTTTTTGGGTATAGAATACAAAAATTATGGGGAAAACAGTGATTTCGCTGAGAACAGAAACGAGCAAAAGCTTATTTGTAGAAATTACTAAGAAGCAGTGAAAGCATCAAGAGTTATGGCATTCAACAGCAAGCACAAAAACCATTGCAATAACAACTTATGTTGCTTGTGTGGGTAGTAGCAAAGTGTGAAGCGAAAGGGGAGTAAGCCGCGCAAAAGGATGGATAATTTGTAAGCTCTTGAATGAATGAATGGGTGTAAATATGTGCGCGTGTGAAAAATTGTATGGGGAGTGTTAGGAATTTGGAAATTTGTTTTTACAGGAAAAGGATCCTTCTACTTGCAAGTGAAAATATTTAGAAAAGCTAGAAAACTGCAACAAGGGCCGCTAAAAACGTTTTGTCAATCCGTCACAATTGCGGGCTTGGAAATCGTACGCATATAATGTGGGCTCGAACACGACATGGACAGAAGGGCTCGAGGGCAGCGTACATAATGAGAAGGAATGAGTGATCATTCTATTTATTTATGACTTGATTTAGAGCGCGTTTTGAAATTATACCCCACACCCGGTAGGACGTAATAAAGGCTCTGAAAAAACATAATGCATTACAAAAGTCGCGATCCGAAATAATCATTGCAAATATTATTTTTCCATTCGATCCACTCTAACCACTAAGCCACCTAATTCACCCTAAAGCTGCGACAATATATTTATGGAATTAGTTCGGTCAATCCCTAGATTGTACATCAGTGAAGTACAATCAATGAATGAATTAATACAATGAAGAATTTTATGGACTCTAGAAATTACCTACGTCATCAAAAAAAGGGACTAAAAAGTTGTTGTTAGCAGGCACGGATCATAAAAAGCTATAATGGAAATAAAAAAACAACTAAAGAGAAAATTGTCGGCAATTGCGTTGTATTTTATTGCACTTTAAAGCCAAGAAGAGAACGAAATCCTACATGTGAGAAGGGTCTCCATACATTATAGCTTGAAAACCATTAAATTCCACAAAAGCCAGAGAAAGAAAATAAACATTTACCACTACACCGTTACCAGATATCAGACGTATTAACAACAACAACAAAAGCAGCAAAATGCATTCAGTGAATGAAGTCGTAAAGCACAGAAATTTGACAAGTAGTGAAAGAAGTAATAGAGATGTTTTTGTTTGAATTGGTGGAGGTTTGTTTAAGTGGTGCAATATTATGACACAGCAAATGGTTTTTCTTCCGCAATATATTTTTTATTCTCCCATAGCGATATTAATTAATTGTTTTATATCATTCACATTTAATAATTACAGCGATTATTTCGCAAAAAGTGACCATTTTACTGATTAACATCAGAAAAAAGTGGTAGTGGGAAGAACATCTTAAGTGCCACCCGCGCAAATTTACATTCCATAAATTCCGCGCAGAAAAAATTCCATCAATTTTAGGATATAAATGAAGTACGAAAATAAAATACAATGAAACGATAATTTCAAATGCAACAAACTCGTTACCATTATTGAGAAAAATTCTCAATGAGAAGAATGTTGTGATGATGGTGGATTAGTCCTTGCTTTCGGCGTCGATGATGACAATATGAAAAAACGACGACGACGAACAATAAAATAATATCTTATTTAATTGTACACTATATTGTACGCTACATTTAAATGTTAGTATATTTCAACATAATTACGATTGCCAAAAACATATTTACACAATTCTAAAGTATTTATTGATCAATAATTTTCAGTTTGATAATAAATCCATTCATGCCCTGGACGAATTCATCTCCGACCATAAATTAGTTGGTGTTTTAGAAATTTACCTGCGGCCTTTCCATTGCAACAAAATCAGGAATTCGTGTACCATTAGAACAAAAACAACAATTAAACAGATTCGATCTCATTCAGAAGTTGAATGCAGTGTTTTTAGTAGCCGATTACGTTTTTAGTCATTCGATTATCGTGTGCTTATGTTAATTTTTAAAAAGGGTAACCTCAAAAAAGTATACGCAAAATTCATAGGATTAATATAATCGTTTTATTAAACTGTAACCAAAGCACGCGATGAGTGGTGATACTATCATTGAAGGCTTCATTAAATATTAAAACATGATAAATTGAATCAGTGTAAATTAACCCAAAAGCATATTTTAATACATAACGTATACTTAACGAATAACGAATACTTAACGAATGAAAGACAAACCTAACAAAGTTGGGGGAATCACAGTTGGAAACAAATGAGTGCATTGCGTACACAAGGAGGTGTTAAAATACTGACACGCTCCTTCCTTTCATCACTAATTAATTAATCATTAAACAAGTAACCATTAATCATTACCTAATTAGTTAAGTAATTCTTTTTTCTTAAGAACATTCAAGAAGTGTACTTTCCCACTGCCATTGTTGAACCTGAGGTTATAGAATTTTGCAAAACAAGTCATTAGTAGTTTGAAATAAGAGGTTTGAAAAATGTTGAAAATACAACGTGTATCGTACACATGAAGTATCGTATAAAAAGCTAAATTCATTTTATTAAACTTACTAGCCACTCGTCATTTCTCACTTAAGGTCCTCAAATTTAACTTCAAGGGATATAAAATATCGTGCATTATGAATGTTCTTTGAATGTAATTCAATAGTAAGAAAATTTTATAGTTACAAAAAAGAAGGAGAAGAAAAATAAAGGTCATGCTGTCACCGTTTAATGAGAGCTCTTCATCACCTCCTCTGATTATGAATATATCTGCAAAGTTTCTTAAAATTCTACTCGACTCAACTTGGCCGCAAAGGCGTGAAATTTACCACTTTGGCCTCTCTAGATGGAGAGTACATAGCTGCTTGTTGAGCAGATTAGTAAAGCTACAGTCACAATAGCAGCAGACGCACAAGGGCGAGCAGCAGATATAAGGACTTATCACCCTCTGCTTTCGTAAGATTTGCAATAAATTGCAATTAGCACGAAAAGATATATTTAAATCACGTGCCGAATCGTAGATGGCACTTTTTTAAGACCGTTTCATTAAGCCTTTTTTGTGCTTCTTAAAGCGCGTTCAAATTATTCATTTGAGAACCATATGGTTTAAAAAAAATCCCATCTTGTTCGAATAACTAACCGTCCAATTAATCGGCCGACCAATTAGCCTAAATCTTCTTGCACCAAATAAAAATACTTTCCGCCGTGTGGCAGTTATTTCTTTCCTACAATTCACTGCACGGTGCCTTGCCTGCCTACTAACTATCACTGAAAGCACTTAAATTGGTAGGAATAGGCGTTAAGTACGAGCACATGCTAATAAGCCTCGTCATACTCAAAGGACAAACAGCGCGGGAAGCACTAAACTTGGAGTGTACTTGCGTTCACAAAATAACAGAGAACCGGTCGAGTGGGATGTGTCACGTGATACGTTCCGTCGTCATATGTCGCATTTCCTGACACGAAAGAGCGTCATCACTTTTAGCAAAGTACCACAAAAAGTGTAGGAAAAGTGTGCTAATTTTTCAACTAATTTCCAAGGTTCATTTACGTATTTTTAGAAGGAATACATGAGTTAAAAATTAAAAAGAAGAAGGAAATTTGAAGAAGCTTTTATATATTACTCTTTCGAATATAAATTCACGTTGGAACTGCAGGTATTACATGGGTCCTTTCATACACAATAGTTCTTATAAATAAAGAGAACTTTATATATCCGAATATTAGACTTTCAAAGTAGGTTTTGATGCTACCTCAGATTAATTTTTAAAAAGTTTTTCTCAGTAATGAGATTTTAGCATATGTTAAAATTACATCAATGACTTTTTTGATATTATGTGAGGACCGCCACATGTGATGTGACATAACGTACTAACAAGTTCGGTTTGGTTTTTAAACCGCTAGAAATATTTCACTTTGAAAAAGTTCTCTCATTAAAAAAAGTTAGTTCACCCATTCCTTTTTTTGCGATTAAAACTTTTCCAAAAATCTCACATGGGAACTATAATAATATTACAGTAGGTTAAGCTGTTGTACGTTTTATATAAAATACAATTCGTCGTAAATGACTGCTTCAAAAATGAAGGATGGGATCTTAATTTACAAAAAAAAAAATTGTCAGATTTAAAAAATAAATTAAAATTATAATTCTGAAGTGAAATTTTTGATGTCATTGTGTGTATTTAAAATGATATCAAGGGAAGTTCTACGCTCAAATATAAAAAATTGCTTGGTCTCCCAATCAAGATGATCAAGAAGCTAATGAATCAAAAAAAGTTGTAAAGTCTTCGAGTGAGATTGGAAACTGAAGAATTGAAGCGTGAGAAAAACGTGGCTAGTAGTAACACTTTCGATTTCTCGGATTTTGTGAATTATTGCTTCAGTAATTTACAATACACCACGCCCTGTTTTGGTGGTTTTGTGGTGTTTTCTTTGTGGTGTTTCTAATAAATAACTTTTGACTGACTTCGGACTTATTTGTATTTAAAATACAATTCTGATGACTTTAGGATTATCCGCCATTTAAAGGAGGTAGATTTGCGATTTCTGATTGGAAAAATAATAAGCTTGATTCTCATGATAAAGCCAAATAAATTTCCCTCGACAACTTGAGCTACATTTTCTCACCAAAAGATATCGTTGAAATCATGAAACAGACAAAATACCATCCTACAAGGACGATTCCGAGAGCACCAAAATCAATTCATTTTACAATAATATCTTAATCTATATATTACGTCCCGTTTCATGCATGAACGTAAACTTCCATTAATGCTTCAATTGTAATGAATTATGACATCACTCTGCGAATTTTTCGCTTATTTTGAACGTTTTATAATCATAATACTGATTATATAAGTTCCGATATTCTCGGACTGAGTAGTGTAAGTTTTGCCTTTATACTAGTTCTTATCGAACACGAAGAATGTTGAATTAAATGTAATGCTTCTACTCCATTCGGAGTGGGACGGGATTTTACGATATTATCGTATTTGTAATTAGGCTTGCTCTAGGTTTAGGTTCTTGCCTGAGAACCACACAACATTAAATCCCAGCAAGGTCATAAAAAATTCAGTCAGACATAACCTCACTTTAATGTGTTTTCGACTCGCCGTCTCTGAATTTTTCCTCTACAGTAAATCCTTGTTGTCGTCCGTAGTAATTCCGCAAAATAAAATAACGAAATGGCAATTGTATAAAGACAAAGTGATCAAAAGAAATTATCAATGCGACATAAAATGGTGACGAAATGTAATTTTCAGTAATCTGCAATTAACTGCAGCATATATTGCGATGGTTATGAAAAGTTCACCGTAACTGTCGTATCATTTTTCATAGCATTCGTAATTATTGCTGCCACCATTGCCGTAACCCCTTTTGCCACTGGTGCCGTCATACGCACGTGCGTAAATTTATTTTTAATATGAATTTATTACAACTCAATAATAATTTAATGCGGATGCACAGAATGGTACCGCTTCATGAATGAATCAAGCGACGCGAATAAAAATCAAGAGTGACAGATGGCTACTAATAGCTTGAAACCCCCGCTTTGGTCAACATGGTCATAGTAAAACAAAATTATAAATTAATTACATGCTGTGAATAGTTAGTCTTCACCTCCGATCAATTCTCATTTATTTTGTATGATCTTTAAGTGAAAAGTCGAATAAAATTTAAAAATTAAATCAAAATGAAATAGCTCCCAAAAGATTTATGGCCTGAAATAAGTAACCTCATGCAAATGACTGCATATTACTGCCAGGATTCTTTTAAGATAGGGTTTTGTCAGGGCTTTATATACCATGTCGCGGCAGAGCGACCGCATTCATAAAAAGCTTGTGCTCAGCAAGATTTAGTATCTCTCCGAGGAAAAACTTAAAGACTTTAGGAAATCTTTATACGGTTTATAATCTAGAGCTACCCCTACGAGTTGGTTCCCTTCCGCTGATTATCTTAAAGGAACCTTCCTCAGTAGTAATATTTTATAGAGAGATGTTTTAATAGAGATAGTCAACTCATTGGGCTACCGACGTCCTTGATATTTTTACATGACAACCAAAATTTTTACCTTTTCTATATGTTAAAGGTTACCCCAAAGATTACGGTTTATTGGCATCAGGCGGAATTGAAGAAAACAACAGGTACAAAATCAGGTGCGGATATATATTATAAATTAATCTTTTTAAATAATAACTTAATGGTATATTAATGAATGGCTTTTAAAGAATAACTTAATGGTAATTCACGAAATGATAAATGTCTTTATGAAGATATGTAAAAATATGGATAGCTATAGTGCTATGTTAAATAAAAAATGGCTTCCGTTTAGGGGATTTTTACCTTCGATAATCAAAGCCACAATTTATTAATTGAAGAAATTTAACTGCTTAAGGAAAAAGATAAATATAAAAACTAAATACATAGAGAGTGCGAATAAGTTATTGCGGGCTTTTACTAAATATTATACACACTTCTCACCTCTCTGCCCTTTTCTCCTGATGACACATCACATACTTTGGATATTGCAGCTGATAAGGCATACTCGACGCAAGGTTCAACAAGAATTCAATGCGATTCAGATGGAGTCCTTCTCTCAAATTAATAGTATGTGAAAACTCCGCTCAGCTCTTCTCAGGAAGGATTCTGTCGATTCATAGATTACAAGGATCAAAACAAACTATTACTTTTGCTTTAGAAGATCAACGCACACTAATACATTAAGCCGACTCAATTTTAAAGCAAAATAGAGCAGAGAGCATAGAGAAAATTATATCGAATGAAGTCAAAATGACTTCGTTGAACTAACTAAGGTAATCAGCACAAATATTACAATTTTCCGATGTTCAATTCTTATAAAACATTTACAAAGAAAATGTTAATTTGTAACTTAATAAACAATTTATAACCAATTGCAATATAAAACATTGTATGCATGTAATGGAACATGAAACAAAATGAAAATACATGTTAAAAATATTAAAACTTATTTGCGAGACTACTTTCAAAACGAAGATTGAACAAAAATTTCCACTCTCATAAACTAAGTGTTACGATGTTTCCGTTGAATTTGTTGCAACGGCAACGATAATTACAACAACAATAGACGTGAAAACAAAACTGCTATAACGAGTAAGAGTAACATTATATAATAACTGGAACAACAATAACATTTGCAAAAACGAAGAATATCGATAGAAACTAGAACTAAAAATTCCGGATACACGCAAGTAAGTGTAAGTAAATGTATGAATGTAAGTATGTGAATATATGGATGTAAGTATAACCATCAACAAAACTTATACAATAAAGCAACACAATAATACCGAGCACAGCATCGCCATAACTCTTACCGACTCCCACACCACCAGCATAAACCATAACATTATTAACAACAATTTCTAAAAAACAGTGTTCAAGTATTTAACATAATGAACACTTTAAATTGCAAAAGAATGGAAATTTTCACAAACAGAAATAGAACGCAAGTGTCGGAAAGCATCATGTGGGTAGTGTAATTCGTTAAGGAAGCATATCGACAAACTAGAACTAGTTCATAATTTTCTAGTACCCACACTTCATTGATTTAGTACTTTGAGAGCAGTTTTGGAATTTGATCCTTCTGGACATAAGTACCAAACCAAATTTAAACATCTTTCGTAATTAATGAATATTAGGGGTATTCTTAATAAGTCATAAAATCTGAATATATTGTGTAATTTTCAAAGCTTTAAATCTGTATCTGATATCCGTATTAATTAAATCTGTTATCTATTAAATCTGTCTGTGTTATTTATTAAATCTATTAAATCTGTATCTGTATATGATATAGTCTCAAAATGTATATAGAAAAGTTTCTAAGAGACGCCTACTAATATTTGATTTAGCGATTTAGTTTAAGAACGACGGCTTATAATTTTATATAAATTATAACGCATTTCATTCTGGGTGAAACGTAGAAATGTCGTTTGAACAGTTATCGCTAATTTTTTCAATTATTTTTCTAAATGTGGCGAAGAGAGTGGTCTTCTAGTAAGAATGAAAATTAAGTAAGAGATCCAGATTTGCTTTTGATGTTTCATGTACTTTTTTGTAGAAGCATAGCGGTTATAGAAATGCTCTGTACCGTAATTAAACATGAAGAGCAGGCACCTTCCATTTCTGAAACTGTAAACATATCGCAGCGGAAGGAGGGTTTTTTCCTTAAAAAGGAACAAAAGCGAACTTTTTAATGAGACTAATATAATTACTAGAGTTCTGGTGAGCCCTCCAATGAATTTTCTGACATTGCTAAAGGCCTTCCTTTCTGATTTTATACAGATTATAATCTTATCATATCAACATCATTATCAACATCATTATTTTACAAAGAAGCAAGTGAAGAATTGCGAAGATTCTCAGTTTAAATTTATCAACACGGTAGAAAAGATAAATCAAATTGAGAAAGTATAAAAGGAATAAAACCTAACGATATTTATTCGTATTTGTTTTATCGTTAGTGCGGTTATCGCACGTATTGACGACATCGCACTCGTATGTTTTTACGGATGTATATTCATATGTGTATGTAGTTTGTTTGTACGTCGTATATTCTTTTACTTACACGGGCGTATACATACGAATAGTATTTCGATATTTTGTATACTGAATTGTGACGTGTTACACTAGTTGTTGCTGAAATTTATTGGCGTCACAATCGATTTGTCAAAAGTGAAATTCTGTAGAATATTGCACAATTTTCTAAATCGATGTAGCAGGTTGGCAGGTTTCCCAACGGGCACAGTGGGAACGAGTGGGCATAGTGGCAAAACGAAGATCATCATTTTCATGCGACAGATTGCATCGATTCTTTGGAAAAGGAACAAGAAAGAAATGAAAAAACAAAACAAAACGCAAAATCGAATGAAGAAACTTGGCAGCAAAAACGTTTGCCAGTCGGTTTGACTGACTAACCGAAGTCAATAACCAATATTGCCAAAGATGAAAGTACTACTACTACTCTACTGCTACTGACTTCAATAAATCGAAAAGTTTACATTGTTGGTAAACCAACCAAATTCTTAAACGTTGTGGAATTCTACGGAAGCATTGCGAAGACTAGCTGGAAAACTAGATGGCTTTACTTTCGGTGACGACGGTGGTAGTAGTTGTTACAGTACCAAACTCTTATTGCGAGGTTTCCTATATATGTTTATCCTGTAGACATGACGTCACCAATAAACTGTCAGCCTTTTTGGTGCAAATAACTGAAGTGCGAAACAGATAACATACTAAAAACATTGAAAATATCAGTCTTCAGGTTGTTAGAATTTTTCCCTATTTATTTTGATCATAGACCGTTAGTTCGTAACTGTCAATCGTAACGTGATAAAACGATCGTAATGTAATGTCAGTAATGTAAATTAATGTAATGTAAAGTAATGTGAATTCATACCCTTTTTTCCTTACAATGCAGCTTCATCTAGTAACAATGGTCTATTGTTGAAGGTCAGACCTTGTTTTAGGGTGCAAATGCAAATCTTATTTTCGCGAGAATTGCAGGCCTTATTTAGCTTGTTGCCACCAAGACCGGTTATAAATATCCTATAATTCATTTTAATCGGTTATTTTTCAAAGAAACAAATTCACCTTCATTGAGGTTTTGGTAGATTAAAACAATAAGATAAAAAAAGAGAATTCTTAATTTAAAACAATTTGCGAAAAAAGTTTCAGTTTAGGTGTAATTTTTGAATTTAGGCATTTTTGAGGTACATTTAAACTCGAGATGGTTTTTGGACTGAGCTTAGCTCGAACTTAACGCGCGAATAACTTTTTAAGGAATACTAAAGAATACCTTAGTACTCTTTATTTAACTAAATCATATTAGGCCTCCTTCTGTGGAGAACAACTTATAGTAAAATTATTTTTAAAGCGCATAAATACTAATTAATTTCTTTGAAATCCTGCGGAAGTTACCGAAATCGTAACTACATCGTCCTCTTTTGATTTCTTGTCAGAGTATTCTTAGGCAAGCAGTCCCTCGCTTGTCACATAGAACAATTTCCTTGGGTTTCGTATTTGGTTACAGAGCTTTAATATATACTCCCTAATGTCATCAATCTATTCAATCCTGGTGGATAAATAATTAAATCGTAAGATATTAAAGTCCCGACGAAATGTACTGTTAAACTGAAATTTTGTGGCAGTTAAGAGGCCTATAAATGTATATAATATAAAATTTCATTTGAAGAGGGCAGGTGGCTGCGGTGACGGAGATATGGATGGCTTAATAAAGCTCATTTCATCCTATCTTTCGGTTGAGAACGTCGATAACTTTCCTCTTTGAACTATAAAATTTATGATAATGTGAAAATTGCGAATGTTAAAAGCATTCACACATAAAATCATACGAGTGGTGATAACCAGTGATGCTTATTCCAAGATGCTTAAGTGACTGCTTATTCCAAGACGCTGTCACCTTTTAGTTTAATGAAATAATTTTACAAACTCTATTCTATTCCACATCAAGATTGCAGACTCCAGGTATTGAAAAAATAAACGTAGAGCAATGCATAAGAATGGTTCTTTTTTGTTTGACTGATTGAAATTTGATTAGAATGGCATACATTTTTGAGTTCGCGATTATAAGTGAACACAATTTTTGTTGCTAAGAGAGAAAATTACAAATTGGCTTCAAGGGGAAAGTGACGCGGGAATTTTCGATTAATTCATATTTGTGCGTGTTTAAGGTATATTTTCGCACAATCTATTAAAACCTCATTTCAAAAGCGCACAAACATTTAACATTTGATGAAGTCAGAGGGTTAATAGCTTTATAGTTATCAACAAAATAAATTTATAACTAATAAATTTATAACTAAGGTCACGTTTGAGAAAGAGCAATAATGATTCGATCCAATGTGATTACAATTACATAAACACAAACACTACGCGCGATTACTCGTATGTGTTTCCCTATTAAATTTATTGATAGGCGTAAAAATCAGATTATTATTCATAACATGAAGCGAAAGTGTTGATTTCCTTTAAAACATATTCCCAATATCTATTACCGTCACAAAAACACCATAATCTTCTTCTTAAAAAACAACTGGAAAACGAAATAGAAACAATGTTAGTAGGCGGGAAATATACAGAGCATATATGAAGATAATGGCCGTAATAACCGTTAATAGTACAAATGATTATACGCGATAAATAATTGCAAAGAAATCGAAATCATGACTTTTAATCTATCGATACTACACTTTAATCTAATACTGAATTTTCTATATGACCTATATATCATAATGTGTGCACATATACGTATATAGGCAGGAATATATGATAAAAACGTGACAGTCTTTCGCTCCAAGAATTGACTTGTTTATTAAAATTTGAATTTGTCGGAATGAAAATAATGAATGTTAAATTGGTAAATAAATAAATGAAACACGCTGTTTATGTGACTTGAATTCTAGAAATAGAAATGTGCGGTTACTCCGTATAGGCTTAAATAGAGACATTAATTTGTTAATTTTTCGGTTTTTGCGAGATTTAATCATTGTAGAATTTATTATTATTAACATCATCATTACCATCTAATTTTGGCTCTGATACGGTATTTATGTATGAGATTGTGCATCTGCATATGCATGTTGCGCGTATGTCCTTGTTATTCTTTATGTGTGAAACAGGCAGCACTAATATGACTGTTGTCATCAACAAACATTCCCTCATGCAGTATGCAAGAGTGAAATGTATTTTTAAGATGGCCCTTGGACGTGGCAATAGTATCCATACGAGAGATTCATATATCATAATAATTTCCACAATTCATCATCAGCGAACGTCACGAACGCATACGGGCTAAAAATATGGCGTAATACGTAGACTGTTATATGTGTATATTCAGGCACATATGTTTATTGACATTTGTCTGTGTGATGCACTTAACAAAAATATATGATCGAGCTTTTTTCAAAAAATAACGAAGGAAGGAAACAAACAGTTGATAAAAGTCGTTATCTCATTATCATTCTCTACAAACCGCCGCTATATTTTTGTTTCTGGCATCCGAAGGAGTAAGGTGAATTCACTTGTTCTTCCGTTTGTAACAGATTAACGCAAACGTACAAATAGAAATAATTATATAAATTTTTTGCTAAGAGTCTCCATCTGAATCGATTTAGTGATATGCGTCCGGCTTGTCTGTTTGTTTGTCTGCCTGCGAAAATTACAAATTATAAAATGTTGGCACAAATATTCTCTGTCATAATGGTTTGCTTAGGATTGAAAGTAGGTAAAATCGGCCCCGCATTTCTCTCACAACAAATATGACTTCATGAATCTTTAGGGAAGGATTTATTAGTCAATGAAGTCATTCGATTAAAAGTTACAGACTTTCGGCCGATTACATTTCTAGACCACGGAGTGAAATATTGGAAATATATAGCCCTTCAAAATAAAGATAAAATATATAAAAATAAATATAAGACGCTTATGTTTACTTACGCTAATGTTTACTTTCACAAAATATCTTCAATAATTTCTTACAACTTCTTCAATAATATTTTTTACAACAACTTCTTCAATAATCTTCGATCCTTTTACATTTATAATATCCACAAATTTGTGCAAACAATTACATTTACGGGAGTATTCTACTAATTCAAGGTTGTGATCCTTACTATGACTGAAGGCATACGACTAGGGCATAACATAGGTTATATGAAAACCTATTTGTTTTTATCTTTTCTTGCAGCCAAAGGAAAAAAGGCGTGTGAATCTGCTATACAGTTATGTTTGGTAATTTACGATATAAAGATTAAAGAAATTGTATAATCATGACTTATCGAAGCTGGTATGAAAGGGAAAATCTATGCTATTGCTTTTGTCTACGACAAAAACAACAATAAATTTCACGTATCAGTAAACTATACTAAGCAATAAATACCCAGAATACAAGAAGAAATTAAATAGATCAACGAATAATAATTCAAAACAAAGGAATTAAAAGAAATTGGCGTAAGCATATTCGTGAGAATTTATAGTCAAGCGAAGATGCAAAGTCAAAAAAAAGAATAAGACGTGGAAATATATTGAGTAAAGTCGCGATTTACATTGAAAGAGATAGAATATGTAAGGTAGTAAGCATAAAATCTGAGAGATATCCCCTACAAAATTATCTTCAGTGCTTTCCAATGAAGTGTTGCCCCCTGATCATATCAATGGAAAATCGAAATTTTGTGGATAAAACACTTTTTAAAAGTCAACTGACTATAGAGAAATTATATCCTCCGTAAAGACAAAGAAAGAGAGACAGAGATAACGATTGTTAGTTAAGAAAGTAACAAATGGGTGAGAAAGTATGAAATTTTAGGTAGACACCATGGAGAAAAGAGTAAAGAGAAATTGTAAAAGGGAAAAGGAATAATAAGAGACAGAAAAAAAAAAATAAAAAAAGTTGAGCCAATTCTTTCAAAGGAGGGGAGAAGAGAAAAAAAAAAGATGTTTCCCCTTCTTCTAACCCTACTTATACTCGTGGTTAGTTTTAGGAAAAATGGCGTCAAAATGATTAAGTGGGTTAAACAAAGGGTAGAAAACAGTTCAAACTCATTTGCCCTATTGAAACCTCGATATATTCCAAAGTGTCTGTGCTTAAGAATGGGTTGGTATGAATTTATAAGAAATTGATGAAACTTTTACTCAATGCAATAAATCTCGATTTTTTGAGAAGCGAAGACAAAATAAAGAAAAATTATCGGAAAAGGAATATTCAGGTTCTTAGAACTAAATATAAAAGAAGGGAGAAATACCAATTATTTTATAGAGAGGGATGGATAACAAAATAAGCAGAGTTAAGTGAAATTACACTTACCGAAAATGATAAATCAATTTGTAACAAAATTGTAACATGTTCGAGAAGAAAATAAACAGTTTTCAGAAAACTGGTAAACAACTTTGTAAACTTTGATAAAGAAATTGAAGAAATCTTTGAAAAATTAATGGAATTTTTTATATTTAGAGAAATACGGATTGAAAGAATTAGGACGCAACGCGAGCGCGTTTTATTGATTTAAAAAATGGATAATTTTTAACGTAGTGAGAATTCTTATGAACGTACACTACTGTTTTCGAAATTTGTAAAACCGAATTGCGTCACTTATTCCCGGTGATATGGGTACAAGGATTGTACGTGTGGTGTCTTTTAATGTAAGAACATCAAAAATTAGTAAGGAAACGTAAATGAAAATGGTTGAAAAGTAAACTACGCGATTCACTTTGAATCAAAAAATTGAAATTTGGTGTTTCCTTCCTTTCTTCTTGCCAAAATGTAACTGTTTCAGCCTTTATTTTAGAAATATTTCTAATTTTATAGTCTTTACTCTTTAAATCTTTGCTTTTAAATCTTTATTTTTATCGTTAGTCTTTTATAATGTTGTCAAGTCACATTGCGAGAACGTTTCGTCCTAAACTTCTATAGCCAGATTCTCGGTCTAAATAGACACTAATCCTAAACGATAACACTCGTTATTTTTAATCGCAAACTATTAGACTTGTCATTGAAATCGTTGCAATTATTGTCCATTAGTTATCGCATTTGCTGTTAATGTTTCTCCTCATTCCTCAATGAATCATTAAAGGAATGCAAGACAATAATTTTTAATCGATATCATGTAAAACTAACCACAATTTCAATAACACGAATCGAAAACGCTTGATAAAACAGCATCGCTTTTGTATCTGAGACGTTCGAATTGCTAACACAATAAAAAACCTGACAATTATAAACCGTTCTAATATGAAACCGTGCCCATGGAAATGTGTTGTAGGCAATACAAAATACCACAAGCCTTAGGAAAGCATAGACTTCAATTTAAAACCAATAACTTACGTCAGTGACCGATGAAAACACTATAAATAGCATACTGAATAGTGAGCCCCATAAATAGTCAGACAAATTAAAAGCCAAATAGCAGCGAACGCAATAGTAATGGAACAGCAATAACAATATTTTCAAAACCATTAATAGCCACAATATGAAATAACAGCTACGGCAACAGCTTCAACACGCCCACTTTTAAAAGGACGGTATAGTTGAATTGCAGTTTATTGGCTTGTTTTTAGCGTATTGACACCCCTTCAAAGATTTTCTGTAGAGCTCTATCCGTATGTTGCCATCGCCATCGCCACCGCTGCCTCAGCCATTGCCACGGACCATGTTGTAAACATGACTTTGTATTACTATCTTATTGAAATGAAATATGTTGCTGTTCAATGTTCGTCGCTTGTGCTGTAGCATGATTTTGTTAACTATAGCCACGTTGTTTTTATTTTTATTATTATTATTATTCCATTCAGTAATAATTCAAATAGTTATACGCCTGCATAGTCATTAAGAGCAGTTTCTCTAGCAACTGGCTGTCTCCGTCTATCGGAGCCTCTCCATAAAAGCCTTATTGTAAGCCTCTGTGAATCAAGCACTAGACGTTAATGTGGCTTAAACACTACTCATAAATAATTTATCAAAAAAGTGGCGGTGGTTGTTATTGTTATTTTTGTAAATGTCGCTACTGCTGCAGATCCATCTACAGCTGCTTCTGTTGTCGTTGACGTTATTTTAATTCCTGCCTTTTTTTATTTTCATAGTTTTCCTAAGATCATCAATTTTTCTTGTCTGTCCCATACTTGGTTGTCTGTCTATCTGTCATCGTAGTTGATAGCGTTGATTGCCTAATTAATGGATATTACGTTACAACGTTTTGTAGAAATCTTAGCCCCTAGTGGTTTACCACGTATGGATATTGTCATCATAACGGTGTAAAGCGAAACCTGAAGATAACATAGGTGAAGTTTTGACTGGAAGGAGGAGTAAAGGAAGGCGAAAATTTCGATAGTTTGTCGATTTATTGTTTGGTTGTAGCGTGTCGCACTTAACATAATTGCATTAGGCGCTGATGGATTACAACACAGATTGAATTACCTTTTAGTTCACGGTGCTTAAATAACATCTATAATTGGTGTTGTATATGCTGCTTTTGTAGCTATTGTCGTTGTTAATTTCTGTTTTAGAAAACAAGTAGTCTTGGAAAATAATGTTCAAATTTTCCTTTTGAGGAATCTTTGTTTTCAATAATGATCATTATTATCATATTGTATGACACGATTATCATTAGCTTTATCATTAGGCAAATTTTAACTACATCTTAACTTATTCTATAACCTACATGCAAAAAGTAAGAGTATAAATATTTCCGCACTCTTGACATGAAAAATTACATGCTAACTGTTTTACAAATTATTTCAGCTTAATTTCACGGTATTATTTTAAAATGTTCGAACAAGTGACGGTAAATCAGAGTATTTGTACAAAGTTTTCTTATTATAAATAGAACACCATTCAACTCACAACTTTTTCGTTCATAACCAAGGGTATTCGCTTCGTAGCCCGCACTCATGTGAATATTGCGATAATTACATTTTTAAATACTGAATAACTCAAAGTTGAAAATTTATAGCATCGACGAGGATGACAGCAGTTTGCAAAATGTTTGCTTCATTCTAACTCAATTTAAAAAGTGAAAAAGCAAATAATTGAATACACATTGCTGCAATTACGACTACACAGAAAGACATATTAAAATAAATAATTTTTTTGGTGGTAAATTAGACAAAAACATTAGACAAAGATCAAAGATCATAGTAGTATTAATATAATGCTGTGACAATAAAATAAAACTCTATACAACCATGCATGCAGACGGACAGGGAGATAAACAGTTGAATACGATCAAATAAATTCAAGATATGATTCTAGGTCAGAATATCTTTTCAATATCTACCACGTTTCTTCTACTGAGTTACAAACCGAAGCACGCAATTAATATAGCCTTTCGGTTGTTGGGTGTTTTTATATCGCCTGGACTGAGTGACGTACTAATATCTTCTTGTTCTCATTTTCTGCATCCTTTTTTCTTGTTCTACAGCTTATTAATAATATTATTTAGAGTTTATAATATAATTATAATATTATGAAATTAAAACTATTTCATGCCAGTAGAAACTCCTCCGATTTTTTGGAAGTGTATAATATCTAAAGTTAAGTTATCATTGGAGTAACAGGATGTAAAAGCATGTAGGACTGAGAATACTCAGCGTTTCCATACCTTTCCATAGTTTAAAAATGTTTGGCGTAAAAAACCTTAACTTTTCTCTAAAACTTTTACAGAGTGGAGATAAGGACATCAGAATACCCTGCGGTCCATTTGTTTAACTCTGATGTTTCAGTATCGCATTCTGAACATAAGAGTATATTGTACGTAAATTATATTTCAATAGAAAAACCCGCATGCGTATTCTCGAAAATAAGTTCCGTAATTATTTGAAATGTTAGTATATTAATAATATCTATTTCAGATATTTTAAATATAAATCTAATATATTATATTTGAACTTTTGAACTGTTTGAACTTTTTCAATTCATTATTATATGTATTAACTACAATGGTCGAATTTCCGAATAGGGAATATTTCATGTTATATTTCATAGGCTGTTCTATTAAGGCTATACCATAAAAAATTTAATGAATATTAATTACCTGTCTCGTCTTGATTTCGAATATAATTTAATGTCACGCTTGTGCAACTCTCGTAATCGTTGGTTTTAATACCCTTACATTAATGTAGTGATTACACGTTTATTTAGTTGATTTAATTGATTAAAATATATGCTTGCAATCATCCCTCAACCCCTGAATGAAATTATACCTGTGCAAGTAATTGCATAATTCAATTTGCGTAACGATAATTTCGTAAATTTGTCGCTGATATGATGAGTGTTCTTAATGTAGCAGTTTGAATTGTGTGTGAATATATGCACGTGTGGCATGCGTTCCAAATTGATGATGATAGCTATTCTATTCCACATTATTCAGATGAATGCTTCTACTCTCATTAGTGTTTCTGTTGTAGAAGGCTTCGTTTCTCTTTCTGAGCCAAAATCTAGTTGTATTTTCGGTAAGTTTGACTTTGATTAGATTTGTGTTGATTAAACCTGTAATGTGTCTTCCGTGGACAAATTTTAGCTAATGGCTTTCCTCCGCTCTATTCCGGTTTCCTATTAATCGGTGTTTTAATTATCAATTTGCCTCATCTATCCAGTCATCCATCCATTCACTCATGTGCCCATAGATAAATTTGTCCATTCATCTCTTCCATCCCATTGTTTATTCAGCCATCTCTTCACCTACTTTCAAATGCATAATTTAGTACATCGTTCAATCAACATAACAAACCAACAAAGCTCGTTGTGTTACACAGTCTACCTTCAGCTTTGGCTATACATTATTCTCCTACCGTCACTAAATCATATTGACACTGAAGGTTTCGATATATACTGTTGCCTCGGCGCTAATACGTGCTCCTTATACTGCTCTTTCTGGTAGTAACAATTTCAAAGAAATCTTCCACATAATGACATGTACATATTTTAGCCCTTTAGACTGAATCGTCTCCTAAGCAACTAAAACATCAATTTAATCGGAGAAATTTAATGCAGCCTGTTAATTTTTCATTACAGAAATTTTTCATTACGAACACGCTCTGCTTCTCTCTACGTGTGGGTGAATACTGTAAGTTGTGCGATCATAATTCATCTTATCATACATTTAAATTTTGCTCACGATACTTACTTACATGTCGCTCTGCACCTACTTGCCTATCACTCCTTGTCGTTGAATATATTGCGTGGACCGCCTGAGATGTAGAATGTCGAAGGGAGTTTGTATTGTGTAGTATGTATAAAGGTGCACAAGGTCGCTTGAATTCAATCACAATGGCCGCAAATACTGTAGAGCATCTATTTCACTGATTTAGAGCTTAATTAAGGATAAATTCTTCGCCTTCAAATCATTATTGAAGATATTCGTTAATTGGGCGCAATGTGTGCGAGGCTTTATGTCATATCTTTTAATATTCAGGAAAGGATAGGTTTTGCATAAAAATTTATTAATATTTCACTATGAAAATATTTTAGCCACGATAGCAACGACGATGTTCCTGTTTGCAAGAAGGGGGCGGGTGACGGGAAGAACAAGAAGAGCAGAAACTCAAAATGATTTTTGTGACGATGAATCGCTATATTTTGTGAATTATAACAATAAAGCTTATGTAATTTTTAAGACAAATGAGGAAGGCAGTGACTATGAATGATAATGATGACATACTTTTTATTGGAAAAGGAGTGGCATTCGGCATTTATATCGCCATCTTATATACAAAACAAAAGTACACACGTGCATGTTGGGCTCGCACTGCATTTATTGATGACGTTGATGAATATATGCAAGAGGGTGATGTTTATGGATGCCTCATTGTTAAAAAATCGTGTTGACCCTGTCTGCAAGTCCAAGTGTCTTGCACATAATGCAAACAATTTTCAACATCAAAATGGTGCCTGGCCATCAAAATGGCCATCAGTATTCTTTTATTCGGTAACCGTCGTATAGGAAAACGAACACAAATTAGCCAGAATATTTCTATGGAACAATAATTGAATGTTTGACTACCTCACACCGCACACGGTTTGGACGTATCGACCAGTGGGTGACGCAAGCGAGTCCGGTGGAGACTTGGTATGGGCGAAGAATTTGACAATGACACCCACACGCGCACACAAAATGTGTAATACCCTCAACCAAATAACTCCTGAAAAATATTGAACTGAATTAATGATCGAACTCCATGAATCGTTGGACACTATTGACAATAACTTCGGAATAATAAATGAAAAGAAAAAAAGTCGCCATCGAGGGCTGCGTAGCTTTGTTTGAGCTTGTTGTTAATACTGCTTGATGTACATTGTTTCTGCAGTGTATGATGAAATCATTGACGATGACGATGACAACCATGCTCGATATGTCGACCAGCGCTCCTCTTACCCTAACCTCCCTCCTTCTTTCCCCCTATTCCTTCCTGACTATACCCAGTCAATAATTTATAGCTTCCACTGAAAAGCCTGTATTTGATTATACTTTTATTTTCGTCAGCGCTGCGGCTTCCCGAGCTGGCCGATCATTAATAAAATAAGTTTCCTGCCTTGATTAAATGAAGAGCGCTTGCGTGCTTGAGTGGGCGTGTCTGTTTATTTCAGTAAAGCGTCACTCGGGCGAGAAGATGAGAAATATTTACTTTCATTCTCTCTGCCCTACACTGCTCTTCTCCCGCCGCTGCTTTGTTGTTGCTGTTTTCACGAATTTACCAAAAAAAAAAAAATTATCGATTTCGATACAGCACCTTATGAATGGATAACATTTCACTTTCTAGATATATAAATGAGAGTGTGACATTAAGCCGATTTATATATGCGAGCAGCGAACACTGAGTGTACAGACTATTATTTTTTGACAGCGATTTTTTTTAATCCAATAAGAAAAAATTATTAAAGTTTACATAAAATCTTGACAACGTAGGCAGCAGATAAACAAATAGATTTATCAAAAAGAAGATAATATTATGGTATATTCGCTTTCACTTCGGAAAAAATAATGAGTATTAGTTAATTCAAGGTTGGCCGCTACAGAAATCAATAATAATCGCAAGCAAAGAGTGGTCTGCGATTGCATATTATGGATTCCTCAATACGATAAAATATTGTGGATAATTTGTTGTCTCGAGTTCAGTGTACTTGAATTCATTATGATTGCCATTGCAGGATTTTTTTAAAAAATATTTCAATTTGATGGAGCGTGGAAGATTTCTCTGGTACGAGAAAGACAAAAGTAAGCAAGTGAGAACACCGACTTGACCGAAGTTTATTTACCCTACTCTGATAATATACCTTTAGAGTTTGATCATAGTTATCAGTGTGCGGTACGCGCCCCTTTTGAGAAAACATATAACCTACTCTTAGTTGATTTAGTTTTTTTTATCTACCAAAAAAAAATCCACACATCATATAATATAATTGTAGGAGCGGCACTCCCAGGATTTCGAGAGAATTCATAATGACTACCATAACAATCCCGGCCTTAATATTTCTGCTTAAAAATTTCAATAGAGACTGAAAATTGTGGGGGCTTGCAATATTATTTTATGAAAGTACATTTTTATATCATAAAGGAATTATGACACATTTTTGCTTTGCCTTCGTTATAATTGTGTTTATGCTAGGCGCACTACACCTCCTTTTTGTAAGATAGTTTAGTATTCTTGCGTAAATTTGAGAATGAAATTTGTATCATCCAATTTCATCTAAACATTAAAGGTGTAGGGTGTAGGGTTTAAAGTTTATAAAAATTGGTGTTTCTGCATAACGAAAAAAACAATGTGAAAGTATTAAAACAAAATTTAATAACTTCAATTAACTGTCAATTACCACGAACCGTACATAAATAAATAGCTTTCAAGAATCTGGTGATGAAATCTAAAAAACGGAGAAGAAATAGGAAGAAAGAAAGAAAATATTTTTGTTATTGAAGAAATAAAGAAAATACATAGAAACAACTGAAGGCGTCTTGCGAAATGAAGTGATAGAAAACAGTAGATAGCAGTGAACACTGCACGCACATGCACGCACAAATATATACGTCCGATTATAATATTTCAAGTTAGGATGGCTTGCGAAGGGGGGGAAATTTTGAGAGTTTGCCAATACTTTTAAATTCCACCCAACCATGGTGTTCCGAAGTTTCTGGAAAACAATCAAAAGAAAATAAGTTGGAACAACAAAAGAAAAGCTAAATGAAATTTAATCACTTGCAATCCGATGAGCCATCCCGCAATGCAAAAAAACAACAATTCGAGAAGTACTAAAGGCAACATAAAATGCACTAAAAATTAATACGAGTGGACTGGCCAGACTCTGATGGACAAAACGTGCAAAGGGTTGAAGTAATTTTGAATGGCGTGCGATTCCTTGCCGATTATTCTCTTGTCGATATCATGTTTGCTTAAGAATTAAGATGAATTCTTTGAAGGGAATCGCCTTTGAAGGTACTGCCGTTCCTCTGCTCTAACGGCCATCTCTGACTTCTGCCATTACAATTAAGGCTACATCATTATTAATATCATTATTGCTATCATAATTTATTAATAGCAAACTATAAAGCTCCCTACTTCCTCCCTGTAATCTACAGGGCATCTCCGTCCTCCATACATAATAATGGTGTCAATGATGTTGCCGGCACATGCCTTTGCTTCTTCATAGGAATTTACGATCAGCCTTTCATTCCATCACATTCCTACAGACGCGATCGTGCGGTTTGTTTTCAAAAATTTTCTGATATTTTCTTTAACATAATATTATTGATGATGATCGTAATAGAATTTTTAGCCTAATGCCCCCAAATCGTTTTCGAGAATAATATAATTTAGGTTGGTCTTTAATAAAATATTTTATTTATACTTTTTATATATTATATATTTCTTTTTGGTACCATGTTGGTACCATGTTGGTACCATGTTGAAATATGATATATAATATCTCCATGTATTATGATCTATTATCCAAATAATATCGCGTTTTGTGAATTTAACTTAGCAACGACACGAACCAGTTTTATGGCGAGCACGCCATCGCTCATAAGCGTGAAGTTAAATTCGCGATTTCGCAATATGATTGCTCGGATATTATTTCGCCCAAAAGGAAGAGTACGGACCTTTTGCCCACAATTGTTGTTCCACATCGAAGATTTAATACGATACTCTATCGTATGCTATGCAAAATAGATAAGATACAGATATAGCACATAATATGTGAACTGCAAACCAAATATATCGTATAAATGAATATTGATATGTTATGTGATAGCTGTTTTCATAAACAGCATAACAGTCTGGTCAGTTTGTGTTATTAAATTTTTTCGTAAATTATTTAAATTTTAATGGAAATATTCTCCGAATTTCACACGCAATAAATTTCCGGAAGTTAGATTATTTTTGCTTTTGACTATGTTGATTTCAATGTTGGTTAAGAGGACCACATAGAAGCGTATTAGCTTTTGCATTCGTCATGACTAAGTGATTTTCCATATTGCTAGATAATTTTTTTCTATCGTCAAATAATCGAATTTTTAATGAATACTATCGATACTCGTATCGATGCAATCTGCAAACAAATATTTTAATCCCGTAACAAAAACAACAACGTAACAAAGTCGCGTTGGGTCATCATTACCTATCATTGACACTAACGCTTTTTCACTTGTCCTCTTTCGCTTCTCCTCACGCACTCATAAACATTCATAAATGTAACGATCAAATTTGCATTCAGTTTGCAGCATGCGAACTATTGTTTACTAATTGTAGTCATGAATAAACAAATTGTTAATTTATGTTTACAATTTGACAACTATTTAAATTTTGGAGTTTGTCTGATCAAAATAGCACGTTTAGTGCCCGATTTAGTACCCTTCGTATGTAATAATCGTTATGGGTTTTGCATTAGTTTGTCAAAAGTATTCTAAAAGTATTTCTAAAATAAAATACATTGCACAAATACAATACAATACAATACAAAACATTACACAAACTCAAAACTGTCCTAATTCGATACCAGTATAGGACATTGAATATCTATGAATATTTTAACGGAAATTATTTGCTCTAGGTTTTCTGTAAAATAATTCATTCTTTTTTTTTCCTTTTGCAAACCCTGACTATTTAATATGGTTCAGCCAAAAGGTATTTGAACCATTTGCAATTGAATCATTGACAATTTAAATGCTTGCAGAAACGTTTTCTGCAAGCATTTAAAAACGATTTGTTTGCTAATAATTTTTTCTCACGTAACTTCGGAAAATCCACATATTTTATTAATAGACCTTATCGAACTAATAAAGTCTGCTGAGCAGACGTCTATGGGACAATACAATTAACCCAATGCTCTAGCTTGCATGCCGTCAGAATATAGTCATTAACTCAATAATTTCCAAATCATTGTGCATTCTGTTGAATATGTGTAAAATCATATAATTTTCGTCAGCTGACAATTATACTGAATTATTAATTAAACACATAAATATCTTAGTATTACTATTGATGCATACGCGTCGCTGATATTTCGACGTTGTGTCCTCGCCATATTTGGTCACAAGACAACTAAGTATAAAACGAAAGAACCGTGCCACACTCCATAACTACGGTTAATATCATAATTAGAGAAATAAACTAACTATTCACCAATTTAACTGACATTAATGACAGTCTTTAGCGATAATAAAAATACCATTAACATTTTTTAAAGAATTACTAAACTAAAAAGCTGTTTGTGATGTTAAAACAAACAAACAACTAAGGAGAACTAATTGACTTAATTAACTTGTAATTTAATAAAAACTACTACATTTTACGACATTAATGAGTAAACTTAGTCCAATGCAATGTAGTGAATTTTGTGCAATGAAACCAACGGGAGGAATGAGAAAAGTTTCAAGGCAATAAATACGAAAGAATTAAATAAACAAAAAGGAAAAAAAATAAAATATTAAAAAAAATTAAGTTCAACCTAAAGTTTTCCGTGCATGCTATCACATTGCACAAAAAAACAACCGTTTCTGAGTTTTTTTTCGTCTCCTTTATTTTCATTCCTTTCTTATTCTTACTCTTCTTGTTATTCCTCTCCTTAAAGCTCTTAAATCCTCTATCCCAAAGTGAAATTTTGTAATTGGCTACGGAATTTAAATTACAAAATAATCGCATATAAATTAATCTAGAATTCACCACTTCGAAGATATACGAGTATATACTCGGACGTATATACGAGTACGTACATGCATTTGCATATAGTCATCTTAATAACGTCTTCTACCTACGTCTACCTTACCTGAACGTGGTGGAATACTATGCAAAACGAATGAGATCTTGTCCCAAATTCTGACTGCATCCAAAATAACATTTTGTATTAAGCCAAAAGAAAAAGAGAAGGACCGCGAATATTAAAAAACAAAATCTGGAAACTGGAAAATGGAAACAATAGAAGAAAACTAAGTCAAATTATGTTTTAAGTACAATGAAATGAAAATATCAAAATAGATAACAGCATTATTGACATAGATCCGAGAAAAGCTCGTAATTTTTCTTATTTTTATTTGTTCACTTTTGCTTTAAGCGAAAAAGAGTTAGATATATAGCCCATTGGAAATTTTTGAATTGAAAAAAATATCGACAGAAAAATGTGTTTGCAGGCGGTTTGCATTAGACGGAGGTTTTTCAGGTTGATGATATTAAGGTATCCCCAATAACAGAAGCCGTCCAAATTAAGGAATTTACTGAAATTATTCGTTATTTTATTGACTTATTTTTTGCAATTTGATACGTAGAGAACTACTCTTTTCGTAGTATCGTTGTTACGGAATTATGTTTTTCGTAACGTCTCGTCAGTCGACGGTCGCCTTTGACTCTACTGTATATTAAAGTTTACTGTAAATCATCTCTTGTACAAGAAGAAAAATCGAAGGAAAGAGATGTAGAGGAATTCTCTCAGTTCGCATGCTCCTATTTTATAGTTGGCGCAATTTCGTAGCCTCATACATGCTCATATCCGTACATACTCAAGGTATATGTTCCAGCCGCCAAGAAAACGTTGGCGTAAACGTTATACCACCCTTCGTTCGTTCCAGCTGCGTACTCCTGCGTTAAACCACCAACTCACCGTGGATTTCTTTTGGTAGCGTAAACTTATCTTAATATCACAATATTGATTTTCGTTAAGAAGGCAAGGCAGCAGCTAGTCGCCTCGGTAAGCACTGTGAAGCAAGTGAAAATAAAAGTATTTTCACAAAATTATAAGGGTGTTTTTAGTGATCTCTTCGATATTATCTCTATTTTCTATTTCGTACGGATTCAACTTTTTTAATGTTTCTCTGGATTTTCAGTTCGCGCGTTTCGTGTTCGTATTGTTTAGAAACAAAATATTATCACTGGGGACTATATCCGAACTGATATAGAAGGTGTGATTGATTTTCTCGAAATCTATTCTTCACATTGTTATTAGTGAATAATTAATTTAATGAGCCTTTTTCCTTTGATTGTTTCTAACGTGAAACAAAATTTAACAAGTGAAACAAAATATAACGACATGAACGCATACTTCGGTATGACTGAAGCTTAAATACTGTACACCCGTAACATAAACCTATGGTCTTATCCTAACAATCAGTGGGCGTTGGTCGTACCTTTTAATATTACGTTTTTCTCTTCTTGATTAATTTTGTTCTGCTAACACTTCCAACCAAAATACCAACTGCCGTTGGTTGGTGATGATGTTGATTCTACTTCTGTTCATTTCGCTGTGGATATTTTCACTTTTTGCTTTAAATCAAATGTGAAAACTTTTGTTTTACTGTGTACTTTCTTACGTCGTTGTTATTGTTGTTGCAACTGTGGTAGTACCTAACTCGTACTATTGCTGAAGTATTGCATTATTTTAATATTCAGACAGCGTATAGCGAGTACTAAGCGAGTATTTGCGTAGTTTTCACATACGTTAGTTATTCTGGTTTGCAATTATGTGCAGGGTGGGCCTCAGTAGAGATGATATAATAAAAGAAAACCGGGACAAAATTACTCAATGCGCGAGTTGAAAAAAGTAATCTCTGATGAAAGTAATAAGTAGGTTCAATTGCAGTTTCCATCAAATTGACACTATAACGAAAGATTTGTACTTAACTTGTGTACGACATTTGTGTACGACATATACTCGTATTGGTAATGTGTATCTATGCCCTATGTACGTATATTATGCACGAATAAATGTCTCAGTAAATAAGAAATGTACGAGGTTAAGACCGCGATGATCATAGCATAAGCTTATTATCAAATGCTGGAAAATGAAGATTTGTAGAATTAAAATTACTTGCACTATTTGAAGTAATAACTATAATAAATTATATCAAATTATTTTAATCTTAAGTTACTGTTTAAAAGTATATTTCCTAGCCCCTTTATGAGATTTTATTAGCAAAAGTATTTCGAAAGGATACGACGAATATTTTATAACCCTCCAAATTTTCCTCTAAAATTAACTAATTTAAGCCAATTAATAAGATAAATATAAATAATTTTCACAGGAAAGTAGTAATAATTTCTTACTCTCATTATTCCTAAATATACTGCTTTCTTCTGAGTTGTATAACTTTTCACAGACGAAAGTTTTATCGCTTGTATCTGTTGCTGAAATTAATTCAACTTAAAGTCTAAAACTGAAAGAGCAATAAACAGGTTGACACGTGGTTAATGAATATAACACAAGTGTGTCGTAAAATTATTATATCCTGACAATGATGACAACCTTAACACAATATAGAATATGCATAAAAAGTTAATTACAAAATTTGCGGCCAACAAATGGCCAGAATGTTGCGGTCATTCGAAATTTTACATATTCGAACTATGTCAAAAGGTTAGTAAACATTTTGAAAGTTATAATAAAATATATTCAAAATAAATATAATTATTTTATAAAACGTTAGTTTTGGTCAATGAGGATATTGTCAAAAAACCAGAGTGTATACCATTTAAAGTTAAATTAGTTAGCCCTAAATTTAGTGGAAAAAACTGTAGCGTTCACATATTGAACCCTCCTAGGCGGCGTCAGAGCAATTGTCACGGGATGTAATTCCGTAGGAAGAGGAATTAAAACCAAATTGAGCGTAAAACGGCTAATGAAGCCATAATTAAAAATTGTTTTCTTTAATTAAGAATTGAAGCAAATTATCTGTTAATATTGATTGTAACAAATTGTTTTTCGAGTATCACATACAAAAAAATTTATGGAAGGGAAATATTTATGGAAAACCGTAAATAAAATAATAATCATATGGAATTAATATAAACAAATACTATTAAAAAACAACAAATGCATGAATTTATGAAATGTAAATCGGAATTGAATAACTGATTTTTACATGCAATTAATGCAGGGAATGTTTGTTATTTTAATATTGGGTTGAGTTAAATGAAACACAGAAAAAAGCAACAAAAATGGACTGAACTTTGCCAACACAAACGAACATTTTCAAAAATCCAGAACCGATATCAATTATTTTTATTACATTCTTGATGAAATTCCGACCTTACGGAAATTAATAGCGACAAGATTAAAAAGATCAGAAATATTATGGCGTCATCTCAACAGATGTACCAAATAAATTCATGTCCGAAGATCAACAAAAAGCAAACACGACACAGCGTTGAGAAAGCGAAGACCACAATATATTAGTCTTCTATGCACGTACACTTACCTATTATAATATACACCTCGACACCCCAAGAACATTTTTATAGTAACTGTAAAAGCAACGGAAATAACAGGATGATTAACAATGACGAGTACGACGCCATGCAACTATTACTAATATGCTGTTGGAAAGAACATACGTCTTTTTGGAATGAATAAAATTCATTCTGCAAATGCAATGCATGTCTGCAAACGCGGTAAGCACTGGAAGAAGATTTGAAAGTTGTAGAATTTTTTCAGACATTTCATGAAAGTTGAATGAAGATTATAAATTCAAAGAAAGGCTCCAGGCTCGAAGTAAATAACAGACAAATATCACAGCTAATAATGATAAAATTAAAAAATGAAGACTGCAAGTGTGGGAACAACTGCTTCAGCTGCTCGTTGTTTCGTCACGGCCAGCAATATCAAAAACAGCGGCGTTGCTACCAATTGTCAGTTGGAGAGCAACAGGTGCATTCGCGTCTTTCAGCAGAACCAAGAATGGAAGTATAGCAGCTCACCATTGCCACCGCAAGCACTTTCACCACATCTAATCGCACACCATGCACGTCATAATTGGCCTTCGCAAATGGAATTACGAATTTGTACTTGTGGCGGTCGTTCAGGAAATTGTTAATATTAGACAGAAATAGAAATGGTAGTATAAGTAGTAATAGTAGTAGTAATATTATACTATACAGAAATAGTATTGTTAAATATTCCAGAAAATTCTTCCTAAAAATTCACACCCAGTTTTTAAAAATGAAAACAAACTAATTCAATTTTGATTGCTTTGTGATCTCAAAGTCTAGTTTATTCTTATTTATAAGCGGTTTATTTTAAAAGTTGTCTTCGTTTTCAAATGGAAGAAAGACTGGGTTATTAGTGAACTTACAGTAATAATTCAATAGAATACCGTTTTCTTAATAAATTGGCTCTTAAAGTCTATACGATGCTGGTTTAAATAACATCGGTCTCAGTCACCGGAAAAATAAGGAAAGAGCTCAATAGCATACTACTGATACTGGTTTTGATTTAGTTTCTTTACGATCTTCTTGTTTGTGATTATATTTTTTGAAAATTTTAATGAACAGAATTTCAATAGAAAATAATCATTACTATTTCAAATAATTAGCAATTTCTATTCTGCTAAATATTAGCTGTGGGAGTCATAAAATAATAATTGTTAATTTTTCTCATTACTGACTTTTGGAGCCATTACGGTTCAAAATTGGACGTTTGCGAAACTGTCTGGCTGCCCTAAGCAAATAATTTTTCCCTTTAATGTTTTCCTTATTTTGATATTTCCTTTTATTGAGACAGCTTCATAACAAATGATAATAAATGTTTTCATAATAAATGAATGCTTTTGGAACTTGCTCGCCTTTTATATTTACGAAATTTCTGCTTTTTTGTTCTAAATTAAAAGTTTCTTACGGTTCGTAATAAGTTCGTCGAAAAATTGCTAATTAACGGCTTCCTTTCCTTATTTTCATCTTACTCCTCCCCCTCACCCCTTCTTTCCTTGCTGTCATGCTGTCATTCCTCTCTTCAATACTTCTTCCTTTGAAAATTACTTGCGCTATTTTGGAAGTATTTATAAGAACATTTCGCCCCTCTTTCAACCTAAAAGCATTCGAAGATCCGAAAGGATGAAAATATTATTCTGTAGAAGGAACAAACAGTTAACGAAAATAATAAATACGAATAAGCGAAGTAAAAAATCGTTAGAAATAACGCACAGATAAAAGTGCGCAAGGGCAGGTTTGATGCAGTAAAGAACAGAAAGGTAATCTGAGATCAACTTGGTTACTTATACGCATTCACATAAAAAGCAATATATTACGAAATTGATTATATGCGAGTACTTCAGATATGACTGAACGATTGGTGTAATATAAATTATATTTAAATTTTTTGAAATTAGTAAATTCGTAGATGGTACTTTCAAAAGTTCAATTTTAGCTTCAAATACTTTCTACAAGCTGAGAAAGTCACACTTCTAAGTACAAGAAAAATTCATAATAGCTTTAAAAGGCTTCCGATTTTTGTTGCAACTGGATTATAACTATACAATATTCTATAGCGGTACCTTGATTCATTCTTTTGTAATCGTCATTGTTTCGAGTGATGCCACCACGGCCTTCTTTCCTAATATATATATAATTTCCTAATATAGGTACATAACTATATTCCCTCGATATTTTCGATACTCCGTCCTTTATTACTGTGATACTTTCTACGTATCTGTACGTACTGTGATACTTTCTATCATTACTGTGATACGTTCTAATAGTATTAAAACTTTTTTGTTCCATGGTAATTAAATTGGATTGCTTCTTTTAGCAGTTTCATCAGTTATTTAATTTATTTTCGCGATTTAGTTTATTTTCTGAGTCTCTCTCCCTTATTCTTCTTGATATGCAAATAGACATTTTCTCCCTGTATTTGATCAAAAGATTATACACCAATGCCCGTCACCTATTCGGAAAAACTCACCATTGACTATTTCATTTCTTTTAGAATTTCTGTAATTGAATTGGTTACAAACGGTATTTGTGCTTGTGAATAATGTTGCAACAGATTTTCTTCTGTAGGTTGACGATTGAGTTTTAGGAGTTGAAACAAAAATCGGAAAAAATATGCAGGAAAAAAACTGAAGTAGTTAATGGCATATGTTGTGAAAGAGTGGAGTGGAGTGGAGCGGCATAAGTCTATGTCAAAACCTTAAATCACACAAATAATATTAATTGAATAAGGAGAACAAAGGATGGTAGAACCCGAATAAATATACAGACAAGAACAAGTTAGCGAAGTGGATGGATATTTAAGGAATGAAAAAATCAACAAATTGAATTAATCAATTAAAACTTTCAAACAAAACCTTTTTAAGTGTAATTTATTAATATAAATATTAATATCATTTTAAAACATGCATACATTAAAAGCCGTAAAATACTTTAGAGCACAAAACTATCCAAATTTTTTTAACTCTACAGACGGGCATAAATTTACGAGTTAAGTTTTTTTAATTCACAGCAATGACCGAGCCAAGAATATGCTTTATTGAATGGAATTCCAGAGATATATTTGACACATTTTCAAAATTCACCACAAACGAATTTACCTAAGGTGTATGTATTTTCGATCGATAACTTAAAAAAAAACAACAAAATTTTGAGTAAATTAAAAAACGAATATGTAAAATGAAATTGTATGTGAAATAAAATGTACGGCAACAATAACAACCATAACTATAATAATGGATTACTCCCTTTTTCATAGCGAATTTTAGATTGTATAAAAAATAAATTGCAAAGAAGAAGAATTGCAACTTAATGTGCATACAATCCTATTGTGTGTACATGCCAGATTTTCGCGCGATAATGCGATGTGGCTCATGATTTATTATCAAGCTGAAGAAAAGGTTGAATGAATTAACAAACGTCAAAAGTGTGTGCTCGTGACAACATCTGTTTGTAATGTTGTTTTTCTAGTTGCTTTTGTTTGAATGCCTTGAGGATTGCTGTTGGGCTATTAAGATAATTGACTAGCCGAGAGGTTAATTCAAGCGGCTAAATGACAGAGTCATAGATAACCGTTATAATGAAAATAAAGTGAATAATAATGAAACTTTGTTCGTAAACGAAACAAAGAAAATAACATAATCTAGGCTCAAAATACCGTAGGGCACTTCAATTAAATTTGATAGACATATTTCAGAATCGAACTCCATTTTTCGGAAAGCAGTCCATTCTTATCTCAACTCAATAAATAGTTTTCCACTTAATTGTGTCTATCTTCTTGATTTTTACCTTTCCTCAAAAAAACGAAAAAACGATTTTCCTTACCATTTCATTTACTTTAGTATTCCTGCACTGTTGTTTATTCCTGTACTGTGTTGGTATTTTTATTGAGTTTATTACTCTTATTTTTTCATAAAGACGGCACACAATTCAAATTCATATTCATCGCCCGGTTCGAAATGAAATCATCCCAGAAACGTACAATTTGTTGTTTTTCTCTGAGAATCAAATAAAAAAGCAATTGACTAAGGTGTCTTCTTTTCACTATTTCCATCTTCTTTGTGGAAAAGGACATTTTAAAAATTCTTTTGCGATTGCTGCGAATTTCACAAAAAAAGAAACAAATGAGGGATGACTTCTGCCCAGCCACCACAACGACGAAGGTTTACACTTCCCGACTCTTACCCTTTATAATGTTCATCTTTCATTATTTTGTGCACTCCTCTCTCTTTTGCTTTCTCCCTCTCTCTACGATTTCACTTTTTATGCTTGATTTTTGTTTATTTATTCTTTTCTATAGCTCAGATTTTAATCCAGCAGTTGAGACTACATGGACAATGACGACAGCTCCAACTACTTCTCTGAAAAAAATGAAAAGAAATAAAACGGAAGATCCATTTTCCTCTATCCGGTCTATTGTTCCGTCATCGTAACGCCTTTCATTCCTTTCATTTTTTTAATATTTGATTGTGTGCTGTTACAGAAATTGTGTCTCTTCACCGGGAATTGTTATCTGCTTCCTCTTATTTCAATATTTACTCTTTTAGTTTTTCCTTCTCCTTCTTCCAGACCATTTCATTTCGTCGATTACGTTGTCCGTATTTTGATTTAAGATTTCCAAATTGTTGCTTAATTGTTTTTCTGTCTTTTATTTATTTTTGAATTGTTCGCCTATCCTTCGATTTTTCTTTTATTTTCTCCGTCATAAGAATTCTTTTGATTGTGCATGTTGACACTTTTACACCTTCACATTTACATACACACACGCATATATATTCATGGTCGCAATGCTGGTCCTACACTCTGCAATTATCTCAATTTGTACCAATCCCATGATTGGATCCTGGCTAATGCTTTCGTCAAAACGTCTTCTATCAATTTTGTATGTATATGTGTGTATGCGTGTGTATATCTGTGTATACGAGTATAAAGAGGGAGGTTTTCTGCATTGGTTTACAAACGATTTCGTACATGTATTTATCGAGCTCTTATATCAATCATCTATCGCTGGCAACACCGATGGTGATCGCAAGTAGTCGTTAACGACGGATGGTATAGTCTGAGGTAAAGCTCTAAAACTATGAAAGGCTACATATTTGTATTGTTACTACGTCACTCTTCTTTTCTGTTTATCTAACCGAGAACCCTTTAATACCGCTGAATCAAAATGACAAGTTGTTGCTGCTCTTCTTCTCTTCCTTCCCTTCCTTTTAACGATTTTATGAAAGAGGAACTTATTGTGCAAATGAAAGAACATAGAGCTTACTAAATGATATTTTAACATTTTTGACAATTTGTATCCAGCGTCATTTCAGTTTGATTACGAAGAGCTCAAAGCAAATTATTCAAAAAAGGAAGAAATCAATTTTTTTCAGGATCCTAACAAATGTTTTGAGAATTCGGAGTATTATATTAAAATTAGATCAAGATTAATTACATAAACCTTTCCCATAAGGATACTCAGATTATATCGAACTCTGTAACACAACTCAAGCCAATGCCTTTAAAATATTCACCAGTTTTATATAAATTTTACTGTTATTCTGTTAAAATTTATTTTATACTAAAGATAATTCTGTTTAAATTTCCAGCTTTTCCTTTGTATCTTTTTAGACATGGATTCATTTTAATGGAAAATCTTGATTCTTGTTTATATTTTGTTTAAATTCCAATTCCTGATTGAGCTTCCAACTAATTCAGTCAACTGAATCTTTTCTGTCAATTGAAATATTTCTTTATAATCCAAACCGAACGACCAGGTCGTTTACGGAATTTTCTCTGTAGACTTTTCACAATAATTTTTCTATGGTTTGGACATGAATTATAACTTATTTTTTACTGTAAAATGTTTCTGTACTTTCCTTTAGTTGAGCATACGTACGCATTCTCATACACTGTGAATAGTTTACATCCCAGTGAACTAATAGTACAGAACCAATAGGAGAGTCTAGAGATAGGTTCATCATTTTGGTCAAGAGTTCTACAGATTTAAATATTATGCTTGCAGCCCATTTAACTGCATAAGTATGCATTTAATTTGATGCAGGTAAGTGCTAGCGAAAGAAAAAGAGTTTTGAAAGCAAAAGAGTGAGGTCATCTGCCTTTGGGGTGTCTTAAAAAGACAACTCCCTATATACAAATAAATATCAGAATGGGTTTTTTGTTGGAATATTCCAAAGGCAAATGGCTTCACTCTTTTGCTTTCTACTCGGCTGCATCGAATGAAATACATACATATGCAATTGAATCAGTCGCAAGCATAATATTTAATTCTGCAGAACTTTTAACCAAAACGACAAACCGATCTTGTATCTTCAGTTCTCCCTTTCATAGTTAAAAACCTCTTAATTGGTATTAATTAGAAATTCCAAATTCAATTAAGGATGTGCAGTAAATTGATATAAAATTTAATTAATTTAAAAGGTCAGATTTTGGTATTTAGTCTTGCTAATTGAGTTCCGAATTCTCTGAATTTTAATGACAAGTCTTTAATCTACAGATTTCTGCCTCGTTTTGCATGGACACTCGTCATGTATGGCCTAATTTCACGGTGGGTCTTCCCACTTTTTAACCTACAATTCTACATTCTTTTAAACAACAAATCTAAATTTTGATAATGCTGCTGGTGTATTTTTTTAAAATCCTCGTTAAAGTAATTTCGATTTTAAATTCTGACGCACAAGCGAATGGAGGAATAGAGCTCTTAAAATGTTAAGTGGCAAATGTAAACTTAGAAATATAAAAGAATTCGTTAAATAATTTTTAATTTTAATCATTGAGTGTTAACACATTCAATATTTAAATATCAAAAAGAAGACCCTGCAGTAATCATAATAATGACAACACATTTTTCTATTAATGATGTAATTTAATCACCCTAATAATTTTAAAGGTTTAAAGGTTTATCATCACATAGCGGTAAGTAGACAGTTTGTTTTTCATTTGCCGTTATTATTAGATATTATTTAAATTTATTTTTATAACATCCAAAATTAGAATCATATTATTTTAATTGCGACGACTAATTACCAAAATTTTATATATACAACACAAAGTTTTTAGCACCTGATAGCACGTTTCGACCGCAAATTGTTTTGTAATTATTGCACTAGTCACGTAATTCTTTGTGTTTACTCAAACAAATTGTTGCCATTCAGTAATTATTTCATTGTCGTCATTAAAAATTAATCATGTATTTAATCGGAAAAAAGGAGCGCGTACAGAATACTGAGAATAGAGCGAAATAATAAGGGATTTTTTATAATAATAATAATCCAGTTCTGACAACACAAATACCAAGGATATTCAATAGCCGTGTTTGTTTAATAAACTCTATCGATCTCGATATCCGATGTTCAATAAAAGACCGATAAAGAAAACCAACTTCACTGCATGATATTTGACTTGGAATTGTCTTAGAATTCAGATTTGAATAGAAAATTTTTAAAAATCTCAAGAAAATCAAAATGGATTTAATCGTAGTAATAATAAAACGTACACTGCCTTTTTCATTATGCGTCCATATATGCCGATTCTGCAAAAAGGTGTACTAATGCCATTTACCACAGAAATATTTTCATGTTTTTTTCTTCACTCATTTTAATTAAATCGTTATATATATACTAATATTTAAACTATCAACGGTTTGAAATGTCAAATAAGTGAAATAAGTTGCAGTCATCAAAAAGGGAATTTTACAATTTCCCCACAATCTGGACAGAAACCTGCGTTAGTTAACCTAGATAGAGTCATTTGTATAGGCAAGACCTATACAATTTATTAAAAGAAAACGGCTAATGTTTTGTATATCACGTTTCCACTGTGCAAAATCAGATTTTTATTATTCTCTTTTTCGGAAATACCAATTTTATTTTTGCTAGAGAAAAATTTAATCTTTGTTTTAATTTAGGTATTTTTTTGAACTAAGAAACCATCATTTTTCAAAAAAACCTATATTTTTGTCATGATATTCTTGTTTTACAGATTATTTACATACTATACTATAATGAGTAACATTACTCGCGAGTAAAAAATGTTTAAATTAAGCCTTTGCGTCAGGTTAATTGCAATTTCCTGAGATTTCTTAAGCATCGAAATTATTTCTAAATTCAGATTCTCAACATCAGACGGTTTTGTGAGTTCGCCAATTACTGTGACTGTTTGTGTTGTAAATAAACTCATCAAGTAATTGACAGCCAAAGCTCATTAGCAAATGACTGAAGATATTCGGTCCGTGGAAATGGTGTTTTTAAATGTGGTAATTAAGTTAATTATAAGAGAACGAATCCGCCGTGGGTACGTACTATAATCGTATTTAATTATTGTTGAAAGTAATCTTTTCAGTCTCCTGAAAAAAGCGAAGTTTGAAATTTAGTGTTCAATGTGCTTTTTTCGTATTTATTGCTTTTTTAGCAACCGTTAAACAAATTTTCGAACCACAACGATATGATAATATTTTGACCATTAACTATCTGGGTATTTTCGAACAACTAAAACAAGCCTTAAACAATACGATCTAGTATAAAGCCTTGGCGAACTTATAATACCATTAATCAGTAACAAGCGGGCTTCTTATACACTTTCAATGGCTCGAAACACTAAGAATCCTACAGGCGGTTTCTGTGGCGTAAGCGTTTCATATCAAAGCGATGCTCAGAAGCTGGTTGAGTTAGTTGAATTTACTAATATAGGGGTGGCCGATAAAGTGAAGGAGAGGGAATGACGTCGAAGATAGCAACCAACACTACTGCCAAAGTACTATCGGAATTATGTATGAACGAAAAAATAAATAATAACAGCCTGTAATGTTGGTGCCGGCGCTTAAACATAAACAACTGCAATTATGAATAGTTTCAGGCTAAATAGTCACAAACTAGAGGCTGTAACGTGAGAGTGGGAATATGCATGAGCATACACTTAGAGAAAAAGAGATAATTACATTATAATTTCAGTGAACACTTATTGTCATTAATTTTACAAATTTATGATTTTTTGCAAAACATTGCATTTACTTAAATTCTTTATGTGATTTCTGATGGGTCTATTTCTTTTCAGGACTTGCCAGAGTAAGTTTACTCGCAAGCAGTAACAGAAGTTATTAGAAGCTTATCGAGCAAATTTTAAAAATTAAATTTCGAAATATGACTGCTATGATATTTAGAATATCAAGCAAAAGCTTACCGCGGGCGTAATTATTTAAGCAAGTGGAAAATTGAGTTGTAAACTCGACATTTATGACAACGAAACTACAGTTGATTTCGTTTTTGTAATTATTTCTATCACCATAACCGCATCACAATCATCATCATACTCACTTCTGAAGATAAGCTAAAGTTATAATAGACCTTAGTTACTCACACCAACTGAATGCTCTGCTGGTTAAAAAAATCCACCTCAGGTGCAGTCGTTGTTGGTTGGTTGTTTGCTATCCTAATTGTGTTGTTGTGTTTAAGTTTATTTCTCACCGATTTATCTTGCTCAATCTTTTGTTTACTCACACGAACGTGATGTAAACCAAAGAAAAAATAAGAAGAAAATGTTGTTTTTGGTCATGTTTTACTACCGACGTCATGTTACTTTTTTCTGTGTTTAGTTTATAGCGTTCATTCATATGGTCAGAAGATCGTAATCGCTTCCACGGAGTGTGCCAGTTCCAAAGAATGGGTGAGCAGTAATTTCGTTGATAATCAGCACTTAAAGATTAATTTGTCTGATACCCAGGCACTAATTAGCTTTACTTGCACCACTACGAAATATAAAGAAAGTCAAAGTAGAAAAAATATAAACTAAACACACAAAAAGGAACATGACGTTGGTAGTAGAACCTGACCAAAAATGACCTGAATAGAAAAGAATCGAAGGAGATAGAAAAGGAATAGCTATATTAACGATATAGTTCAATCGATATTATTTGAAACTATTAATTATTTTATTTATTTTACCCTTACACTTTCGATTTTAATTTAATTTTGAGGAAATTTTGAAGTTGTCGAAATAACGTAATAATAAATAATAAATAGTAGAATATTAAAATATAATATCCGATACTAAATACACAACTCATATAATTTCTCGATCGGTGATTCCTCGAAGCAGGTGGTACTGATATACGATTTTTCACCTCCTTGAATACTGTGAAATCGTAATTTACGAACATCGTCCTGGAAATTATTATCTTACATCAGAATGATATTATGTGATATAAATAAGAATCGCAAGTAAATCAAAATAAAGTTAAAAATTGTGCTACTGTTCTTAAAAGAAAGGTTCTTAAGCAGTGGTTTATCGGTATTTATCGGTGTTGTGCAAATTTTTTGGTATTAAAAATCATTATTTTAGCGGATTCAATCAAATACCTCGCCCTACACTTCCTATCGAATTACCAACCCGATACTTGTGCTATGTGAAACTACAAACACATAACTTGTGAGACATATATCCGTCCTTCTCCTACCTAATCAATTTTTTGCCATTAAAAACGTCAATTCTCAAGAGAAGCTACCCAATTTCATACCAGCAGGATGGCATAATAATTTCCGAGGTGCATGGACGAATTGAACAGTATCGAACATAACCAACGAACAATCGGTCAATCCTTGATAACCCGACCGGTCGACTGAAGGGGCAACCAAGAAAGCATGCAATGCATATTTTATAGCGTTATTGAATTTGCGGACAATTTAAATGCTTTATGTGTTGGTGTTGTAGCGTCAAAGTCGAGTCCATACGTTATAAACATTATTGATGCGCTACCAGAGCCTGCTTGCTATAAATCCAGACAAATTTGTTGGTTTACATTTAGTTTGGCCTAGCTTGGTTTGCGGGTACAGAAGAGGAAGCCCAAAGCACGTTGCCCAATTACGTTAGAATATGTCTTTGGCTCGCAACCACCACACCATAAATAAAGCTTCAACGGTATGCTGCATGAATCTGGCGCACTTTGTGAACCAGCTATATCTTGAATGATCCCAACCAATGCAAAACGATGCCAAAAGGCAAATGCTTCAGACCTATTTTTTGTGGTTAAATTTTACCGCAATATAATTGTGTGGGTTAAACAATTTTATTTGCATTTTCATCGTTTAATCGTTCGACCGACGCAAGTTGCAAACGACATCATTTTGAAAACAATCGCAAAATCGAAATATATGGATATGTATAGAAGTATATGAATAGAAAATAGAATTACTTAATCTATTAACTACAAGAACGATAGAAACAATATATTGAGCAGAAATTTTACTAACAATTATCGGCGTATAAGAAATGTTTAGCTATGAACAAATATTCGGTTAGGAAAAATCATGCACGCGGGATATGATTTCGCAATAGTACTTTGCTTTTCAATTCCAATGATAAGCCAATATTTCAAAATTGTTTAATGGCATAAATATTTGTCACGTAAAATTTTCCAAACAAATTTACAAAAGCTTCCCGAATCGCATGATCTTCGACAACTGCCGATTAACGAATACTATAAAATATCCAGCATCAAGTATAACGACCACAACAACACATCGAATAACAATAATAATAACCGACACCATAAAATGTTTGCGGACGATCCCGAACCGAACAGCAGTAGCGGAAATAAAAGATTGCTTAAGTATGCGCATTACTTCCTTACATCCTTCCTTGGTTGCATCCTTGACGCCATTATTTGTTATTTCTGTTGGTGGTGCTAGTGCTGGTGCCGGCACTTCTCTGCCAGTTGTTTCAGGATTGAGAAGTTTTCTCACGTTTGCAGCTGCTGGTTTTCAGCAAGCAATATATACAAAATATCGCACAACAATATCGACCGAAAGGGATAGCATGTCGCGGAAAAGCAATTTTATATTGTTGCTTTTGTTGCAGTTTTTATTGTCGGTTTGTTTTGTTGCTTTAATCGCGGCACAATTGAAATTGTAATTTTGACAAATTGCAATATTTCTAAATTCTGAGTGAGCAACAGAATAAGAAGAACAAGATAAATTATAATAACGAACGTACGATACCCACAAAAACTTTTCTGTTGTTGTTGAATGTTGACTAAAATTATTGAAATAAATTTCGAGAAAAGTGCAATAATTATAATTGAAATTTTTACGGTGTTTTATTTTATCCCAAAAGAAAATTTTTGTTTTGATTATGGAATGTAGAAGAAACTAGGGTGAGGAGCTATTAGACTTCTTCAGTTTCAACTTTAACCCATTTTAGGAGTTTGAATTTCCTCGGTCGTTGGGCAACCCTTGTGGTTTCGAATGAGTCTCAACTTTTTCTGCTTCATAAGAAAGCATCGCAAGGTTTTCTTATATATGGAGCTTTATTATAAAAAAGGTTACCTAATAGATAGATAAAATGGTTTCTAACTTTATTCTAATGTGCTTGTGTACACTTAAACGAAGTCATACTACAAAATAACAATAAGGCTGGGATTCTTGTGTAATAATAAGTAAATGATTAGGTCGTTTACTTTTCGGGGATCCTCTTTTGAATCTCACACAATTTACCAAACTGATATTTAAAAATGTTTTAGAAAGTACAATAGTTAAGAACCCAGCCGTGAGTTTTTGGTGAGGATTGGAAATCTTAACAATTGCTTTGGAGGAGGCGCAGAATGTGTAAAAAGTATATGCGTTTCTTCACCTCCAGAGTCGATTCTACCATGCCCGATTTTGCTGTTTGTTTGTCTGTACGTCCGTCTGTCTGTGGAAACCACAGATAAACAGAAGAAAGAATAAGATATCATTATGAAATTAGGTATGAATACTTTATGTCATCACAAACTTAGTGGTAGTGAAAATGGACCAAATCGGATCCGCGTCACGTCCGCTTTTTATAGCACAACTATTTCAAACTGAATATTTCTGGTTCGACTTAAGGTATTAAGGCGAAATTTGATTTGAAATTGTAAAATACCTTTAAAAATTTTTCTATGATACATTTTATTTTAATTTATATGCTTTTGCAGCTGCCAAACTACGAAAGACGTTGAAGAATATTTATTAGATTAAAATGGTTTTTGGTTTCATACCTTGCTGAATTTGCAATATTTTTAGAAAGGTGAGAGAAAAAACAAAGCTAAAATAAGAACTGCTCTGTCTTTAGACAGACCGTTGCTATTACTGCTGCCGCCTCTGTCAACGGCGCTGCTTCTAATCCTGCGTGGATTCTATGAATGTCAGTGGTTTCTCCTGGACTGTCGCCGGCTATCCTAACGTCTGCTATAACTTTCCCCAACACCATGCTAAACCGATTTCAGCTCTTTAAGAGGGCCGTGCGGTGGCATAGTTATGTGACCTTGGGGTATGCCCGCTTAAATTCCAGGAAAGTATCTCGTTGCGGATTTGTTATTTCTTGGAACAACTTTTTTCGGCTTTTTATTGTCTTAATCTGATTTGTAATTCAAATCACTTTTTCTTCTCTGTGTTCTTGTTCTAATCTTTTCCCTTTCTTCTGCATTATCAGATTTTATTCGCAAGAGGTCCTTCTATATGGAGCGTACAAGCAGGACGTCATTACCCACTTATATTTTATCTCATGCCACAAATTGTGTCCTTTTCAATTAATAAATCATTGCATATGAAAGAGTAGGGTTTCAACTTAGGGTTTCGACTTTAACATGTTTGTAAAATATTTTTTTGCGTCTATTTCATTATTACAATTTAATGAATTTTCGATGTTGCCATGTGGCCACGGATTTATTTATGTCGGCGGCTATTTTTCTTGCTTTTCCCTCCCTCGACTGACCACACTAACCTCTTCCGTACGCCTGTCTACTCTCATCAGCTAAATCATCTCGTCTTTTTGACGTTCCTACCTTATGTCTGTGCCATGATACCACTAGAAGAAACCGTACTAATCATATATTGTATGCCTCCATGTTTCCATTTTAAATTTATCTCCACGAATACAATTATCTAGTGGACATATTCACGAGCTCATACTATCTGTTAAACAAAATGCAGAGCGAACAAAAGCTTTTATGTCTCGCTAGTCGTCAAAGACGCTGAGATGAGCTAGTGGCCCTTTGTGCGTAAGGAAACCTTACGCAGGTTAAGGTTCGAAGACGAAACTTAAATGGAAAACGGAATATATTGTCCAGTTACCATAAAGTTCGTTCTATAAGTTCCAATAGAAAGGTTAAGGGCGAAAAGACGTCAAACGAATTATTTTTGTGACAGCTGAAAACCAGAACTGCATAATGATGACTTAGTACACTTGGTGCCTTGGAACCACATTCCACACAATGCAAAACTGTAAAGCATACCTTTTGCGAAAAGGGAAATATTAAACTATAATAATACTTTATATACATATAACTAAATTTGTCGAGATGATTGTGGTTAGTGAGATGTGAGAGACTGATAGGCTAACGGACAGAAAGACAGACAGGCATGATGATGGTTAGGAAGACAGACGGACGAAATCCGAAAATAAATATTCTTTTTATATCCGTCAAATTTGCCTTAATGAACTGCAAGCTGTAGTAGGAAGTGAATTTGAATTGAATTGACTTGAATTCTTAGCCATTCAAGTGTAAAAAGGAATAACTTCATTTGTTTGCTGATGCCAAAAAGAGCGTGGAGCTTGGTTGTAATTTCAGGGAAATATCACCACGTCTGGATAGGTAAACTATCCTATACTATATAGAGAAGATACACTAAATTAGAGGAATAACGTACCAGATTCCCCCCCCCCTCTTACGCCAAACCATCTACCTGACTCTGGCCTTCAACCACAGGTAGCCCGCCTGGAGCTAATAGACATAAACTTGAATAAAACATGAGCTAAGCTGAGATCGTCTAGTTCTCTTGCAAATAGGAGCCAACACATTTGCAAAACACACGTGTAAACACCTACACACATATAGACAGCAGACAAGTGGAATTATGGAAAATAGAATGTAAAAACGAGAAGAAAAAGGTGCGGCTGCATTTTAATTAGCCATCTAGTTTGTGGCTTGCCAACGGTTTATTGTAAATTTCCGACCAGTAGCATCAGTAGCAGTCTTAACTCGGTAGCGTAAGCATTTTTGGAAACCAAATGTTGCCAGCAAATCTTTTTGTGTGCGAAAGATTTTAAATGTGATATTATCATATTACATATTTGTCTTCTGATTGCCTCTTCCCTCTTTTGTTTTTAATGCGTCTCTTCGAGTTTCATTCTTATTCTTCTTTATCGTTTACCTGCAAATGTGCTACAGAGTACGAACAGCTTTTATATGATCTCAAATATGGAAGTATGCATCATCATTTGTTACTTCATTTCACACAATATTTACGTAAAACATGGGCGTAATAGGCTTAAACGTTCGTAGGTTTAATTACGTATTCCAATAGCTATTTTAAATTAAACTATATCCCAACTTTATTATGGTTTTTTCCATTTTCTTTAGAGTCATAAAGAGTATACCCAAAATTTCTTTGCAGACTCGCAAATTTTTCATAAGAATACTGAATTGTTATAATATCAGAAATCATACACCGATTCAATTTAACCAATAAAACGTTCTTAGGCTTCTGCTAAGCAACGTAAGAATGGTCTTCATTGTATTAGATTGTTATTTCTGTTTGCTTAACATTATTGAAGAAGCAGAAGCAGTTTAAATCTAATTTTCACTTTTTTTATTACATAATGCGTAATGTAGTGTGTAACGTATATGTTGTGTATGCATTATGTAATGTACATGCAGGATAATAAATCGATGCAGGAAATGGTTATCCGTCATAATGTATGTACTTTCCTAAAATTATTTATATATTCTAAATCGGTCATATTTCCTTTAATGCGTTACTAACGGGGGATAAAATTCACTTCGGAAGCTCGTTATAATAAGTTCGTTTATAGTCACTAATTTGACGGAGGTAATGATTGTGTATTCTTCTTAATTTTCATTACCAAAGAAGACGACACAGGTACGAAAATCTCGCTTTTGCTTATTTCCTGTGTAGGAATAAGGTAAGTTCTAACATTAAATTCCCATAATTTTTACCTTTAACTGTGATCACTATTTCCACACACAGCCAGACGGACTGACGCACATGGCTAAATTTACATGGAGTAACTTTTATTATAACAAAAATAATCCATGATTATTTATAATAACAAATGCGATTATTTATTTTATGAGGGAAAATCTCATTGCATTCTGGCCCAAAGCAATTTATCACAAATTATTGTGCTCCAACGACACCAAATAGCAGATGGTTATATTAATTCATATTTCATGATCGCCATAAGATAGTAATTTAACACATTGCAAAGAAGCCTCCCCACAAAAAATAACAGGGGTCTCCGCTAACAGGCGAGCAAGCGAAAGATGGATAAAGAGAGAAATGAACAACTGAACTACTTACAGGTAAAAGTTAATGGACTACAATCACGTTGACAAATCAGTTCTTGTTCAACAAAGTGAATGGGGTGGCACAGTCTGTCGATCCTTGAACTTACGTATACCAGGTTTCCTTGGAAAACTGATTGGTGAGGGAATTTGACATTTTAATGAATGTAAATATGAAATAAAATGTAATATATAAGACGTAAAATGACATCTTTATGACGATTTTCACGATCCTGAGTTTCATACAAGTTAAGGATTGGTTATACGACCCTGAGTTTAATACAAAATATATCAAGCATGGGATACTGATGAACGCTACGGATGGATAAACAAGAATAATTAATAATAGTGATGCTTTTATAACATCACCAAAGTTACAGCGAATATTCAGAAAAAGCTTTTGTAGAAGGAAATAAAAGGAAATGTTCAATTAAACGTAAAACTAATAATAATGAACTCTCTAAAGAATGGAGTAATGGGAAAAGCTCTAGCAGAAAAATGATTAATGTAATGCTTCAGTTGAAGGAAATGGGAGTAAATTGCTTTGATTTTTTTGTAAAAGCATTAATTCCTTTGTAATTCATTATAAATCTACGTTGTGACTTAAGCATCACAAATTTACTCTGAGAAAATTTAGCTGAATTGCACGTGCGGGCAGAAAATGTGTGTGACGACCCAAATGAACGTCCATACTGTCTTCTTGGTAGTAAAAACAACTTTATGTAAGCTGCTTATCCTTTTTCTTTCCTTTCTTACTAATTAGATTCTAATTATATTACCCTTCTTCCTATTCTCACCTCACTATCAATAAAAATATAAAATAAGTAAGGATATTCGGCCTGGTCGACGTTTATACACCCTGTTTCGCACAAGCTTGCAAGTTCAACAATTTTTAAATCACCAATAAACGCACATCGCGAAAACTCTCATAAATGGGCGCGAACCACTCGCATGTCATTGGAGCCACAGTATAAATTAATATTGTGGGTGTAGGTTATATAATCTTCGACCAGGTCTAGATTAGTGTTTTTACATGCTTTCCTTGATTTAAAAATTGTTCTTAAAAGAACAAAATTCGCAAGCAACCCAAATAATTTTATAAATTTTTACTCGATTTGGTCGAAGGTCATTAATTTTTGAGAGAATAATAATTCAAAACTATTGTGTTCAATTTACAAACACGGTAGTTTTTTGGCAAACCGTAATATGATAGTGAACAATTTTTGAAAAAATTTTTTCAAATGCCGAATCGGAGGAATAGAAAACGCAAAAACAGAGACACAATGAGGACAAAATAAGAATTCCCGAAAACAAAATTAGAAAAGTTTAATTTAAAAACTTTTCCATTTACGCTTCATTGAAAGCAGCATCGCACGTGCTAGCAATATCGCGATTGCAGCAACGTGTTTGATGATTCCTTGATTCCTCGTTCCTGGCTCCGCATATGGTTGCTACTGCCGCCAAATCAACCAAACCTAATACGACAGCTTTTTAGGTGCTGAAGAATTCTGATCGATTGCGAATCCGAAGAATATTCGAATATGGTAAAGCCAAGAGCAAATTAATTCAGACCCTAAATTGCCGATTTGAAAATATTCGTATAACGATAGAATTAGGATTAATTTCTTTTGGATATTAGAGCATAAAGCCCAGTTAACTCGTAGTTCTAAAAGCTTATCTCAGGTTTTACTTTTTTAAATTCTTCTCTAAATTATATTTAAAAGAAAAGGAGATAAATTCAATTGTTGAAGAAAAATTGATGTGGTTAAGAGCAAGGAGGTTTGAAAGGAACGCTTACAACATTAAAAAAAAATCCTTGCAGATGATAACATTAAGAGGAATACATAAATAAAGGACAGTCCTTTTTCAAGTCGTTTAGTCAGGGTAAATTTATGGAAGACCAGAACTCTCTTTTATTATACTACCACCACTGCACAGTGGGTGATTTCGTTTAGACCACGGCCAAAAATCAAAAAAGTCGCGCGCATATTTTCAAACATTTTATTTTCATTTTTTTGCTGAATTTTAGCGCTGATAAAGGAAATTATCCGATGTTTGAGTTATCAATTTAAAGTAGAAAGAGACTAAATCTCGAATATTTACAAATGAAACTTTTCTTTCACTGTGCACTGCTAGCCCCATCAGTCGCTCCTTCGCTGCGCTTCATCAAAGAAATAAGGCTGCATTCTTCCTTTTGCTTTTAATTTATGTAAAAGCCTTAGAAAAAATTCCAGCTGTGCAAAGACGTTTTTTGTTTAATTCTAAAATATATCTCAGGAATTTCAAAAGGTATGCGATGTAGAATGCAATCTTCGGATATTTAGTAGGTGGGTAACAGCTCTTCTATTCAATTTTAAAGAAATTTTAAATCTTTGTGTCAGGTTTTGTAATTATATTAATATTTAATTTAAAACCGAAGATTAAGTTTTTCTTCTCTTCTAAATATCATCTTACGAGACTTGATTAACTTCTAAAAACATTTGAAAATTGAAATAATTACTTTACCTTAAACTTCTTTGCTATTATAATTATCTTCATTCAAAGGATTAAGCTATTAATTTTTTTTTTGCTGTATGAACTAAAGTGTAAGCGCGATAAAATATTTTTAATTCTTCATAATTGGATTATGTATAGATCGCAATAAAGCAATTACTAAACGTTTCTTTTAGATATAGATAGAGTTATTCACAACTCTATATCTATTGCGTTGCAGGATGTACTTCAAATTTATTTCAGCAAGATTAATAAAAATTTATATTTAATAATTGACATTCGCATAGCCAATCATTACTTCTATTCTTCCCATGAGAATGCAGTAATGACTGGATTCAATATCTGTAATCAGTTTACGGTGTTGGTTGCTGCTGCTGCTGCTAACACTGTTGCATGCCAGCAAAAGCTGCATCGTTTGAATGCCAATCGAAAAGTAAATAATCAAGAGAAGTAAATGCGAGAAATGAAAAATATAGAAAGAATGAGTTGATAACAGTCAGCGTAGACATTTTTCGCTGAAAGAAATAGCGTCCAACGGAACAGCGTGGTGTGTGAGGCGTCCGCTCCGCGCCTAGCTATAAACACCTAGCATAAACTGATTGTCAGCCAGCGCCAACTGATTCTGAATGCGGAATGACATCATACTGGCATTACTGCAACACCTTTTGTTGTTATTTTTGTTGCTTTTGTCATTGCTTATGGTCTTCCTTTTCACGCTGCTCTTGCTCTTGCCTTTTATATTTGCAGCTAATGTCGTCAAGTGAAATGCATTTGGTGTTGTTTTGTTTCTTCTTTAAATTTCGTTAGTTTATTTTCCAATGAGATTCGCAACAAGAACAGCTCTAACCATTATTTGCATTCGCATTAGCAATTAATATCATTATGCAAAACATTGTGAAACAGCAGTCAACTTCAGTGACGACGTAGGTTCCGACAGTAGCCGCTCACCATTTTGCAGCGGTTAGTTAGTATGAATTGATATGCTGTGTACAGCAGTCTTTACTTTTGATGGATTAGTAATCACGAAAACGTTACCGAATAAATAATTGCGGAACAAAAAATAAGAAAACATTTTATGCTGGATAAATTACTGTCTGTGACGCCCATATAAATTAGCCCGCAATAGGCAAGAAGGAAAGCAATTCAGTCAGGAGTATCTCGTAAAAAGGAGAGAGAAAGAAATGGAAAATTTAGTGAAATAGGAAGAAAGGCAAGCCGTAACGAAGGCTGTTAAGAACATTGCCATATTTTTGCTATCATGAATGTGTTCAGACTATAACGCATTTGGCAGAGGTCGGAAACTGGCAAGCGTAAGGTTTTTTTTGTTCAGTTCGTATTTCGTACAAAATTTCGTATTTGTGTCAAAGTTGGGTAATTCATTCATTCTCTAGAGGTCTTTTGTGTTAGCTTGTTCACGCAATAGATTGAGCCCACAATTATTTAAATCCAGTTAATTAAAATAAATGCCGGGGTGTTTATTTACGTGTTTAATATTAATCACCACAATTTTCATTAAACAACCCGAAAGGGATCATAGGAGTTTGTTGTTTTTTTAAAAATGCGGACCGTTTTGGCATACTTTTAATTGTTTTTTTTTTCAAAACGCATGGCTTGGATCGACAGAAAAGTTCTTGTAAAAACTAGAAAAGATGCCGGAATAATTCTAAACTCAAGTGAAAACAGGAAAAAGAGATACTTAAGAAGAATTCAACAGCTCGATAAACTCATACAGACTTTTGTTTTTTGTATGAGCTTTGCATTTTGTTTTTTTTTTTTTGCAGTTTTGCATTTTTCCCTTTTTGCATTTTATTTGTAAATGCATATTCCCAGGATACTTGCAATTAAACCGCATTCAAATAAATTGAAGAAACTTTTTAATTATTTTCATTTGAGATATTTCAAGTATTTAAATTAATGTATAAGCGTATGCACACACATACATTTGCAGAAGCATGTGTTCGTATAATTAGCTTAACCTCTTGCATATTTATGCTTTATGCTAATTAGGATAATTCTGCTAGAAGTTTAAGTTTTATTTCAACAGTAAGGAATAATAAAAACCGACGGCGCCGAGGACCAGCAGAAGCTGTCGTTACCTCAACAGTGGTAGGAGTAGTAGCAGTAAAATTCACAGCAGCAAAAGTAGCGCTAGCACGAGCAGAAGCCATCACATTTGTTTAGTAGAATTACCTGCACGCTTTGGAATATTAGTCCAAAAGCTCATTTTGGTTTATAAGAACATCGGTTTGGCAGCATCTCACCTTGTTTAGTGTTTTCAGTCAAAAAAACGGAATGAGAGTGTGAAATTCAGATTTCACTGTTGAATTTAATGAATAAATGTTAATGAGCATCATCCATTAAAAAGGAAGGAAGTGCCAGGGCCACAATGTGCAAGTGGATTATTCTTTCATGGACGACGTTTCTTAATATTTATTCAGTAAATTCAACAGTAAAATTTTAAGTTCAAATTTGAGGTTCATTAATTGGTTTTTCTTTCCAATGGGTCAATGGTTCTTAAAAATTTCTAAAGCTCAGAGCCATACTTTTTCCAAGTATTGGTAAAATATGATTATATCCCTAAAGAATTTCTTAAACTCTATAAATCTCATTATTAAGCATATTCTGTTCTGATCTTTGTTGGTTTCGTAATAGTTTAGAACGTTGACATTGTTGGTTTTTCTATCCCACTCAGAGGTGAAGTCGTATGATTTTTGTTAAATTTACCAAAATTGATTCCGAATATATTAATGCCTTTTTCAGAATTCAGGCTAATAAACTTCAGGCTAAAAATAATTTTAAATAAAATAAAATAAAAAAATAGAAATAGAATTCAGGCTAAAAATAATTTGGATTTTCTTGCCAAAATTGTTTGAAATTTTTTCTAAAGTTCTAGTAGTCTTGCGAAGCACCCACGATTTGTTTTTTATATATTGTCCTTACACCCCACACACGGAAGATCAAGTGGTACTTTGCGATTCCATTTGAATCATGAATTCCACATTTGCACATATTGGAACAAATTGCATCGTGATGTTTTAACTTTTCCCACGTCTGTAACAGAAGTCCGTGAGCCTGAGAATCCTCCCTCTTAAAGACTTAAAAAAAGGGTTTGGCGTTGAATGATTTGTCAATGGTGAACTCATAATGTGTGTGACGTATACAACAATTTTGAGTAGCTCACGTTTTCTTACTATAAAGTATTTATTGAACATCCTTAGGAAACGTGTATTGAGCTAGAGGTGAAGTTTTATAAAGTGCATTCATGAAAAATAAAGTTTTTTCTAATTTTTTAGCGTTTTCTTTGTCAAGCCGTAAAATTGTGGGACAGCTGTCACAGCATTGTTCGAAGCGAAATTTTTCTATTATTTTTACATTTTGTTCCTTCTTTCACTTTTTGACTTAGTTTAATTATAAAAGAAACAAAAATTGGAAACGTATTGGGCTCCAGAAACTAAAGTGAATAAATCATTATCTACTACAAAATATTGCATTATTTGGATAAAATGGTATCAAAACAAACACCGCTATAGCCCTTTCAAGGGTCATGGCAATAAAAACTGATGCTTAGAGGATTTTTTTCTTACCTATTTACTCGATGAAGTCAAAGAAGGAGAAGAAGAAGAGGGTCAATATATGAAAAAGTTAATGAGATTTTTAAAAAATAAAAAGATTCGAAACCGAAAATCTTAACAAACTAAAAAGATCAACGAAAAAGCTATAATTTACCAATAATTGGTATAAGATTACCAAATCCAGAAGAGAGCCAAAAGAAAACTTGAAAAATTAAGACAACATTCGATAGAGAAAGTTTTTTGAGGACGAGAAAATCAATAGAATTCCTCATAACAGTAATAAAAACAACAGCACAAACAACAATAACATTGAATCTAATGTTATAAACACAACCTCGCGACAAGTTGTCGTACACCGCCGCGACTTGTCAAAAATACATGGAGTCTTATGGGAATTGAGAAAAAACAAAATTGTCGCGCTGCTGACGCGTACGACAACGACAGTAGTAGAAAATTTTCTACTTTTTTTTTGTTGTCGCTCGTCTTGTTCTTCTTTTCTCCGTTTGTTTACTTTAAATGACATTAGCAATTAATAAAATTGTATTGAAATTACAGACATGTTCTCTGCTAACTTCAGCACCAGCAGAGTTTTGATTTGTCGACGCGACAACGGTCGCGAGGTTGTGTTTATAGCATAATAATATCGAATAATTATTCTATCAACAAAAACATGGTTTCTACTTGACAAAGGAAGATATAGACATGTTTCATGATATTTACTCGAAATGTTTGCTGGATTGAGGTAAGGACCATAGTGGCTTAGATTATTCCATAAGTCTTATCCTAGTACTTTTCTACATATACTTTCTGCCAAAAAAATATTTTGCTTTTACAAATATCTGACTTTCTTTTCCTCAATATCTTTGTGTAGAACTTAATGCCAATAAGATATATGTCTTTCACTCACGGTGAGTGAAAGGGCAATTGGAGCGGGCAGAAGTAGGCAGAAAGTTATAATGTAATAACTATGCGCACCATCTGACACAGAAGGAAGTATCCTTAATCCTTAGAGGAAACCACAAATTAATTATTTCAATAAGAGTCTATTATATTTCTAAACTCATCGTTCCTCCATTTCTACTTCTTTTTCATCTTCCTTGATTCGATTATTCGTATCACATCTTCGATTTTGTGGTGGTGATTGTGAATAGAGAAGGAAACAGATTGGTTATTAATGTTACTTAATGTTACTAACGTCATCGGAGAGGTATCTTAAGTTTTTAACATGGTTCGTTACGGCGACTTTATGAATTAGGGATCTTGCAAATCGATGCAAAATCTGTGTGTCTGTAGAAGCGATACGAGTTTATATGAAATGTAGTTTCACATATGACATTTTTATGGTAATATTGTATCAAGTAAGCTCGTTGAATCATAGAAAACTACAAGATTTCTCTTTAAGATTGCTTTAATAAATTAAGTAAAATATTAAATAATCTGGAGACTAGTTGATATGGCTGAGACACCGTATGTTTCTTTAATTTTACGCTATTTTTTCAATAAAGAGGAAAACAATCGAACCTCTAAATTTTAAATATTTTTTTTAATATTTAAAATAAAAATCTATTAAATTCTAACGTACATATATATAAAGTAGAAATATTTGCAAAGGAAAAAAATATTGATGGGGACGACATAAACAATTGCAATAACAGCGACGTAAACAGTGTTATTTTTTACGGAAATAAATGGGATTACAAGTGTTTATGCAATAATGATGGCAACAACAACAACAAAATGACAACAACAATAATAAAAGCAACTATTATAAAACATAATCAGATTTAATGGGTCTTGAGCACAACAAAAACTAAACGGGTAAGAATGGGCCGAGTGTACACCAAAGCAAATAATGTGTAAGAAGTGGATTGTCAAGGAAACGCAATTCAACCAGAAACGGAAACGGATGTGAGGCTTACAGTGTTGTACGAAGTAAAATGTATCCTGAGACTAAAACTTTACAACTCAGTGCAAACACGCGACGCGAAACGCCATACAACGCGCCACAGCTGCCGTTTCTATCCTATTGACATTGCGTCTAAAATCATCCGAGTGAACTTCTTAGAAATAAACAAAAATAACATAAAATAGGAAAACAACAAGTCAAAATAAAGGCAAATAACGAGTGGGCGTAAACGTCTAAATAATCAAAAGAGAAAGAGATATAAAAAGCGAGTAGTTAAAAGGAAGTCTTCGTTTATGAGAATGACTATGAGTATGACTATGAATTTACGAACCACCCTCGCAACGTCGTTATCCTTCTGCACAGTTTCTATATTTTCTGCGTATGGGTTCCTTCCTTCAGCTGTTGTTACGTATTAGTGTTTTGGTTAATATTGTTTTTCCTTATGATTTCTGTTATCTCGTGAGAGTCTGTTGATTGAGGGCTACCCACAACTCGAGGCAGAAAACGTTCTTATTTATTCAACCCTCGACAATTTATGTGTGTCTAACTGTTGGCAAGAACTTAAACAAGAATTACAAACTAATAAAACTATGGACCCTTTGACTGGCGACTTGAGAACAGTTTGTTGGTTTGTTGATTGTTTTTGTGAGCGGCAAAAGGGAGGCTTAAGACCAAAGTAAATACCTGACAGCTGTTTATAATAAAGCTCAAATATTTGCCTATTACTGTTATATCTTCCAGGGTATTTCCTGGTTTAGTTTTAGATTCTTTATTTAATTTTTTTTTCTGTATACATTCACAATGTTTGTAATTTTTCTCCGATTTGTATTTCATTATTAATTTATAAATAATTTGCTTGAAAAATTTCCTTTCTCCAAGAAATACAAATACATTTAGGCACACCAGAAAAAGGGGGTAGTTCTTTGTTCCAAATTTGTTTTACATTTCATCAAAGAGAGAACGATTTAAGAAAAATTCGGGGTTGCCGGTCATAAATTTGCCGTTCTTTTTCTTCCTACTCTTCAGGATTATGACAAAGTTGGTATCAAATTAAAAAAATGGGTTATATTATTATATTATATGGATTTATATTGAATATCCATTATACGGAATAATACTTTAGTCAAAACACTTGTCATAGGTGTTATTCCTGAGGTGTCTTTGCCAAGCAATTTAAAAGGTTATTGGCTTTACATGATTAAAAGAGATCTTATTCGTTGTTTCATTAAAAATATTATAATTTTCATTTGAAAAAATTCAGATTGATTTTTTAATAAAGTATTCATTTTATATGGCGGATCTGATCGCATTTATAGTATTGCTATAACAATCATAAAACAATGTAATCTACTTTCTATTCGTTTTCGTCATCAAATAATAATCTGATTTTGAATGTTCAGTGGAAGACATCACGCCCTATTCCTATGTTAGTGTAACTTTGGTCATTTTGAGGCTTAGATGTAAATAATATAATAAAAAATGGAATTGGGTAGACGTGGAAGTGAATGTCAATAAAAAAGGATCCGCGAAAGATGCGAGAATAATGTTTTGACGCTTCAGTTTCCACATTGCGTCAGTCACAAATCCGTTCACAACCATTAATCAACGAACTCCCTAACAAACGGCCAGTTGACCAACATTTCAATTTCATTTTATTTTGGTCCCGTTTAGTTTACTTAGAAAGCTGTTTTGCGTGCGACGGATTATAAAGGGTCCATTTGAGAATTGTTTGTTGATCGGATAAATTGCTTGATTTGATGTTGATGAAAAAAGTCAACGCACACTATTTTATGACGGTAAAATCATCAACAAATTGCGGCAAATGTAAAGCCTCTCAACTTCACCGGTGGGTTGATTACTCCTTGACTTCGGTCGAGACGGTCGATTGGTCGTTAAAGTTGGTTGAGCCGATTGTGGAACAAGTTGGTTGGTTAGACCAGTTGATTGATTTGACTGGTTGGTTGGTTGGTTTTATGTTTGAGTTGTTGGTTTGTCTACGTGTCTGCTTCACGAATTGTGTACGTTTTATTCGGTTGGGGATGCTATTGCAGATTCCTATGCGTCTGAACTTTTGTTGCTTTTTGCTTTTTATATCCTCTCGATATAGCTTTAGGCTATCGAAGGTAATTTAATGCAAGGATGGGCGCGTGACCGCCATGGTGCATTAATATGTCTCTCAGTATGCAAAACTTTATCATAATACTGAATTTTCTGCTTTCACTTCTTCCTTCCTCCTTCCGATTCTATTGCAATTCAGCTAGTGGGAACTACCAACTAGCAATAAAATGTTTATTATTGAAATGTTGAATGGTTTTCATGTACAATTTGAATTGCTCTTGTACTTTCCATTATTTTTCTTTGCTGCTTGGTGAATTCGCTGTTTTACAAGTTTTATTGGCGGGAGGATTGGTTGGTGACGGAGTATAGCCAAAATGAGATCGCCAGCAATGTAAATAATAATTTAAAGATTTCTAATGAAAATAAATAGCAATCATTTTGTGTTACTTTCTCTTCGTTATTTGCTTTGGTTATGTTTTGCTTTGATTATTCAATAATAAATAAGTAAAAATATAAATTATTAAAAATTGCGTAGATTAAAACTATGAGAGAGAGAGAGAGACAGAAAATAATACGGACTTGCAAGAAAAGCGCGGCAGAGCGATGCTAACAATATTTTTTATAAATAATGCCTAGGATGAGACTTCTTGCGGTTAAAGATTGCTATGATATGGTATGGTAATTGCTACGATTTCTTAACTTATGAACAAATTTGTAAATTAATAAAAGTGAAAATAGAGATTTCACAGTAGTTTGTTAATGCAGATTGTTCCGCTTTGCAAACAAAAAAATAAAGCATTCACAATAACTTTTCAATGAGGATACTTGCCACTGAAAGTGGCGTGACAGAATCCTCTGTCCTGAATATGTGTGGTTTGACACACGATGCAACATAGTATTTTCTAATATTTCTTAAAGGAAATATGTATTTTAGTGACAATTTTTAAAGAAAAATTTTGAGAAATTTAAAAAGAAACTTTGAAAAGAAACAATAACAAAAAACACCACACTGTTTTTCGTTTAAAGTTTGAGAACTGCGCCGATTCCTGAAACTGAAAGTGAATATTTGATCTCGCGTAGATAGACATTAATATATTAAGAAACTGCAATAAATATTTCTTATCGCTTTATTAAGTTATAACTCAAACATGTTCCGAACACTAGTAGTACATGCATTTCTGTGGTTTTGTTCAACTATGTGCGGCAATAGTGGTACAGACAGAGGTAGCACTTCGGTAACAACAACAACAACAGCGATGGAAAAATACAAAAACATCCGGTACAAGAAAATTGTATGGGGGTTTGGTGATGCTATTAGTATTGCTATTATCGTTTTTGTTCCTTTTATCGCTCCATTAAAGCCCATTGAGCTCATAAGCGAGATTTCATAACATAAGGTATTACACAAAATTGAGATAGCAACCACTTTTCTTTATCGATATTACTGAAACAGTGAATTAATTATTTTTTTCTCAGGAAGAAATCTTTTTCATTTTCAAATCTTTTCCGTTTTCAACAGCCATTGAAAACTTACAAGATTCTCATTTATATTGAGTGATTGAGTTCTTATTTTCTATTACTCATCAGTGATCATATTGATTCTATGAAGTCAAAAGTATCAGTTTTACGTTATCGTCCTTGCTTCGCTAAAATATTCTCAACGATAATATTCTAAAAATTACTTCGTAAATTCCAGACAAAAGTGTTTCAGATGTAAATTTATTCATACCGCAGTTTTCCACTTCCTGTAAATTTCTTCAAAGTAGTTGTTACCACATTTGTCTATTCTTTCATCTTTTACGAAAGACGGTAGAAAGAAACGGAGAATAACAAGTGGAAAAGTATAAGGGAATGAGCAAGGGAGGCGTTATAAATGGTATCGTATAAATCAAGTAGGAGAAAAATATTAATGTTGTTGTTGTTAGATTTTAATTGAGTGCTCGTTTGAATTGTGGAGAGAAGTACTCGGGGAGATTGTTTAAAATTTGATGATACCATTTCATACTTAAGAGTTTTTTGTAAGGTCTTTATGGTTTTATTAGGGATATTCATATTTGTTAAAAGATATGACGTTTTCCGTCCTGTTTTTATTCTCACCGCAAACATATTTGTTACAAATTTTGTATATGCACAATGCTCGGTATAACAACTCTGCCTGAGATATATGTTGTAAAAATTCAGCAAATTCATTTAAGATAAATATCAGACTGAGTATCATAACGCTAATATACTACACCGAAATATATATATCATGAAGCTTCCTTGTGTCACTCAAATAATATTGCTTTTTATCTTTATAGAAGAATGTCACGATTTAGGAACTCTTCTATGAACGCGATATAGCGCTTCAAGTCACCTAGATGCCCACAAAGCCGATAATAATTTTATAATCCAATTAAAACGCAGTCGTAATTTAGTTAAAGGAATTTGAGTTAAGCCTTTATTGTTACTTTTGTTGCTGTTTTGTAGGCTTAGTATTGGATCTGGTGAAGCTGGCTTTTGAAACTAAACGTAGAAAACACAACAATAGCGACAATATTATTAGATTATTACAAAGCCAGCATGTGTTATTATCAACAGGATCAAAGGGATGTGTTATCGAATATTCACGTACATAAATACATAAACATGCGTATGAAAATTCGTGGAAATTCTAAATAATTGCCTTTTAGGGTTATACGTGTTTGCACAATAGCAATAAAAGCAAGAACACCCGTAAAAAGGATATGTATTCAAAGATGTAATTGGTATAACCAGACTCACGTTGGGAGCGTGCACTATCGGCGATTATTGACTTAATATGATGTTGTTTCATGGTATTAAATAGTACGGAATTATATTTAAATAAAAACTAATACCAATGCGTTACGCAGTATGTGGTGTATACCAATAATTTTGTGCAATCTATTTACGAGTAGTGGAGTTATAATAAACAGTAGCTACAATAAACAATAATAACAAATGAAATACCAAAAATTAGCAGCAATACTAATAACAACATCATTAGTTGTTGCAGCATTAGCAGCGACAAAAGCCTTCGAAATAACTTTAATCGGGCTACACCGATCGTAGTTAGGGTTTTGTATGCGTTCTATATAAGAGCAACAATAATCAATAACAGTAATCAATACTTTATCTCTTACACCAAAATCAGCTTTGAAATAATTTACGATTAACGCGATGACATTTGCGGCGACAAGGCGTATCGCCAGCATAGGCGACAAAGGCCACAAATCAACAACAAGAACTACAGTAGCAGCTGTAGAAATACAAGAAATTATAGAAGTTTAATAGAAGGCATGGATCTATAATCGTGGAAACTATAAAAACAAATTTTCTTACGTCAACTCTTGTGGCTTGTATTCTTCTTTTTTAATTTTATAGAGATTATTTTATGATTTTTTGCTACTTTATAAAGACATGAAATTTGAATTTAGGCTTCTCAACATGATAGAGAAAAAAGGCGAATGAGCAAGATTAAAAGGTCATTAAGTATGTTGGTTTTTGATCATGTTTGTTCAATATTTAGTGTAATCATATAAAGCATACTATATTTAAGTATGTTTTGTATTTTTTCGTATGTGGCTTCGTACATATGTTGGCACTCATAATGTCCTTTTGTATGAATGTGTATATACAAGTATACTTGATATACTTTAATTTATAATTAATATATTTTATTCTCATCTAGTCACTCACTCAAACTTGATGTTGCTGCAATATATTGGACTCTCAAACAATTTGTTGAAAGCGGATAAGATATTGTATACATTTCTACAGCTTTGTAACATACGGCTGACATGACGGCAGAAAAAATATCAACCTTATGAGACACATTTTATTGATTCCCCTAAAAATGAAAATAAAAACAATAGAAAAGATAAATAAGAAGTTATTTTATGACAAGATTGCTAATCAATCAGTCAGTCCATTAATCAATAATATAAATGATGCAAATCTACTAATTTCAACTGGATTCAAAAGTATTAATTTAAAATTTAAAGTTATCCAGAACAATTTCGTGTGATGTTCGAAGGACTTGTCCAGCTGATAAATTGGAAGGTTCTTTTTAGGAGTTGACAGTAATGGTAGCAGCTGTTACAGCAGAATTGTCAATTTTTTATTTTGGTATTTCCAATACAGTCCTGTCCTGCAAAACTGACATCTATTAAGCAATTGTGAAGCGTTTATGGCATCAATCACTAAATTAATGAAGTGGCGAAATGTTGTCCAGATGTGAATTTCGAAGATTCCAAATTAAAAATATTTTAAATTATCATTTGACTCACATACAATAAATAAGCTCAATAAGAGATTTCGAAAAGAATTCGTGATTTTATATAAAATATTATTTAATTTCGGAAATTATGGGAAAAAATCACATCCACAAATAATCACGGATTTATAATGAAAAGCAATATCTGTGTGCTTCGACGTGAATGTGTTTTAATTCCAAATTTTCGTTGTCCGTAGTTGATTAACCGTATTTAATTTTAAATGACAAAATTATTATGTCCTTTTTGAAAAATCTTTTAAAAAATACATTGTTCACTATGTTCGTTGTTAAAGGAATAATTGTTCGCTTGCTTGCTTTCACACCCTATTTTAGGATTTTCTTTTGTTCGTAAAATTCTCTAAGATAGTTACAACCATTAATTATACATACTCGTAATGCAAATTTGTACCTGTCGCAATTTTCGAGAGTTATTAACTTTATATTTCATTTTCTGAAAGTACTCTACTATAATTAAATTTGTTAATACATGTATTGATTTGGGCCTGTGTGTGCATGTGCGCATATGCGTATGTATACATATGTGTGCGGCAGCGGGACTTTTGTGTTGAGTATTGTAACGAGTGGCAGTGTCAATGCGTTCTATGAGACGTGTAGTCGTGTATGCGCAAGCTTTTCCTCATTTGTTGAAAATCACTTTTTAAAAGAATTCCTTGCGTTTCGGAAATAGCGGACGTGATTCGAATTCGCAAAAAATTATATAATTTAAATCAAGGACCATTTTTTTCGCTTCTAAATTTTAAAGGTTTTTTAATTCGTAATTTACTATAATTGAGTATACTTATATTTAAGACCTATTTAATTTAAATAAATTTAATAGAAGTTAATTAAAACTTTTTGCAGTTAATTAAAACTTTTCGAAAAAGAGAAATAAAGGACAAAATACGCTGTAACAAAATAGATTGAAATTTTATTTCATTGGCATAAGTTCGTAATGTTGTAATGAAAGAAAACTAATTCGCAAACAAATTCAAGGACATTTATGTGATTACTAGTATTGTTTGAATTTAATTAACGAAGGTATATAAAAAGAGATTATGTATTAGCGTTTATTATAATATTATATCACAATTAAATTATTCTGCACACAAATTTCTCAAAAAAAAATTACAGATTTTTAAAAGCTCAAACTCATACTTTAGCCATAATAGGTAAACTTATTGGGGCCTCATAAGCACCCAATTTCATCAGAAAAACACCATTACCACATTAAAATAATGTTGAGAGCAGATACGTTGTAGTTATAGGCCATAGTTATTATCCACACAATCGAGTACAGATAATACGCATTCGACTTAAAATTGGAATAAATTACTTTAATTCGCTCTACCGAACCTGCAGAAGGCTACCCATTAATCGCGCCAGTATCCAAAACCAAAAACAATATTTGTTTTCATCAAAATATTAGTTTTACTTTGCGTGACTATTAATATTTATTAGTAGTTTCGCACCAACTCATTTCGGTGCTAGCATAAAATCCTGAAATTCATTATTGGTAACGACGACAATTACGCTGGTCACTTATTCCCTACTGTTTATAACTGCAGTTATTAAAAGTGGCTTATTTTGTTAACATGACTAATAACTAAATATTTTCAACACTGCGGCACTACAACGTTACATCTTTATGACTTTCATGCTAATAAGTTGGAATTTATGCTAATGTTTTTTGCTATTGTTGCTTTCCGTGTTCTCCTTGCGGCAATAGTTTTAGGCGGGTGTTTGAATTTTTTTGTACGAGGATTGTAAACTCGATCTGCACACACCATAAAGTTATGGTTTAGAAAATAAAAAAGGGCACTCAACACATGCACACAAAAACGAATATACATACATGCCATAACACAATTTGATTTTTTGTTTTTATAAGTGAAATTTTTTTTGTGGTTATTGAATTTTTTTGACATATTGAATTTTGCATTATGAATATAATTTACCATGTAAAATTATTTAGTACTATATACCGATCTCGTGTGGTAATTTCGTAATTGAAAATATTCATCAATGACATTATATTTTGAATAAAAATTGAATGAAGTATATCTGCACACACCCAGAGGGCAGCATAATCGTTTAGGATCATAGCATAAGTTTGATAGGTGTAACTTTCTTGCTTTCCACGAACTTGAAGAACGGCAATATCAAGATTTCCCCGGGTATTTTGAGCCACTACGCCATTGCCTAAAAATATATTAATTCTACAAATTGGGGTAAATTGTAGAGACATCTACATTTAGGAGGAACATCTCTTTTGTAACATATTTTCCAATAGTTTATTGGCGTTAAAAATATAAGTGGGCTTTGGTAATCACTTCACTTAGATTTTTTTAGTTTCAGTTTCTATGTTTACAAACACCAAAACATTCTTTAATTTTGAGCGGAGGACTCCTATTGAGAGACATGGTTCATTTCTAAGACGTAATTTCTTCAAATTCTTGGTAAACATGATGAGATTACTGCTAATTATTGTTGTTGTCAATTTAAGTTGATCCATGGTTAATTAATGTAAGTGTTTATTTTTTGATTAAAAAGCAGCCGGCAGTAAAATGCAAAAGTTTAATCCATATAAAATTGACGGTAATTAGTCATACTCTATATTTTATGCACAACTTTCTGAATGAATAATTCCTTTGGAAACAAATTTGTTTGAGAAAATAGAAACATTTATGACTTAAATTTGTTACCTCTAATACTTAAATTGATGTCACTTCACGAAGGATGAAATTTACGATTGTGGACTTGTGGTGGGATTTATTATTTTGCGTATATCACAAATTCGTAGTTAAATGATCTTATTTGTGATACAAAGTGTAAGGATTATACCATACTTAAATCGTAAATGAATTTTCAGAAATGTACTCGTATAAATATTTTATACCGCAATAATTACAATTTTAGAAATTCATTGAGAATGAATATTCTTTGAATAAATATTTTAGTGATCTCATAAAGTCATCGGTAGGGATTTATTTAATCTACCTTGATAGGATACAAATTTTCTAATTACATTTTCTTGGATCAAAGAAAATGTTTTTTTTTTTGTATGAAGCATAAATTCAATCTAAGTTAAGTTTGCTCCTTAGGAGCAAAAAACCACAAATGTTTCAATAAATTCTATTGTTTGTTGATTTAGCAATTTTCCAATTTAAGACAATTGTGAGTAATTACATTAAGTAATTTTAATTGATTGGAAACTTTGTTAACGATTTTAAGAAAGATTTTAATTAAAGAAATTATTGATTTATTTTAAAAGGACTTAAGTGGGCCGATGCTGCAACTGATATAATTTCATATTAACGTGTATAGCTTTTTAGGAATATTCTTCTATAAACTCAATACTTGGGTCAATTAAAATTTAATAATTTAAAATTTTAATTTTATCAATCCATCCTTGATGAATTTCCCACCCATTTATATTGGCTCAGATTATGTCGAAAGTTTTGCTGTCGTCATGGCATGCACTTTTGAGCTATGATTTTAACCAATTCAACTGTCTTACGTGATTACATACTATCGTCATACAATATGGATCGACTCTTTGCCGGGAGGAAGTAATGTTTCTGAAGCCATTTGATTTTACTTCATTCGTAGCATCTGTTGCTGCTGCTAACATTATTGTCTGAGTTTAATTCAGCTTGTTGGAGAGCAATTTATTTATGTCCTGGTATACAAGTTCATATCTTCAAGATATATGTCCAAGTATCTTTCTTCATGGTTGCATGGTTGCTTGGTTGATAGCTCATGAGTTTTTTCAACATTTTAGTTAGCTTCATCTAACATTTTCTTGTGAATTTTATGGTACTATTCGTTTAAAATTATTAAAACTTTTAATTTAAAAAAATTATTAAAGCTTTAATAAAAAATATTTATTAAAACTAATAAAAGAGGGAAAATGTTTCCAACTATTGAAATCGTTATAAATATCGAACTGAATATAATCTTGAAATTGTACTCTACAGGGAAATGAGGATATAATATTTACTTGGATATAACATAAAAACTTTGTTTTTTTGAGAGTTTGCTCGTTGTATTAAAAATATTTTATGTTATCAAAACTGAAAACAAAAAAGTGAGCTTTTCCACCTTTTTTTACCAAAACAGAAAAAAAGTATTTTTTGCATTGCCACACCATTTATTTAGCCACTAACAATATAACTCCTAGATATTGTTTATACATTCCTCTGACTTAAGTGTAAAAATTGAAATAACTGAAACGAACATAACTCGATTTTATGAATATTTTCTGTCAAAAACTGGAACAATACGTTCACCTTATCTGCACTTTAGCATTCCCGAAAGATATCACATATCTTTCTCACATACAAAGATATCTTCACATGATCTGTTATGATTATATGTTGTATCATTATATGACATATCAGCATCGAGAGCTCTTTTTATAGTGACCATATACACTCTCGTACACATGTACACACCCGCACGCACACACATATATACATATTGTTGCCATAAAATATTTTAACGTTTCAATACTACCCAGAAAAATATTTAGGTCACATGAAGACAGAGGTGATGACTACAATGATACGAAGAATTTGAATTTCGGCAAATAACCATGTGTTGAGACTGGACTGATTTCTGAGACTGAAAACGTATTTGTAAGGTCGCCAGTTATAGTAAGTTATTCCAGAAATCGAAATTAAAAGTCTTGTTTATATTCGAAATAGATAATTTGAACATTTTAATGTTTTCCACGTACATGCACTAATATTTTGAATCAAAATTCTTCAATCCGACAATACAAGAAGAATACTTTTACCCAACAAAATATTAGCAACGTATAACACAGTAAAATAGTGCAAAGTGAAATGTATAAAGTATAAATGTATTAAATTCGTTCTTTCTTCGAATAAGGACACTAGGTCAAAGTGTTGAGGAAAAATTATTTTTATTTGGAAATTGTTTTACACACGAGCATGTTAGACTTTTATCGTCGTAACGTTTTAATGTGTAGAAAGTGTACCACAACGCATTGGTATAAACAAAATAAAAATGCAATTTTGTAGTAAAGCTTCGGTGCAAATTTCGAACAATTTTTATTTATATCGATTAAATTTCGATTATATTAAATAATTTATCGATTATTTATTAGTATACCTTTCTAAATTTTTTTATATTTTGCTTCATTTACGGATGTTAAAAAACTGATGAAACTTTCCATCAATATTCATCTTTGTTTCAAATAAGCAAACAAAGGGACGCACGAGTGAATTCTACGCATATGATTAAAGCATGGAAATAATGTAATCATTTCAGTTGAGTCGCTTCATTTTTCAGTCTCTATTGAAATTCTAAAGCTAAATTGTGTGACCCAGATGGTAGTGTCGGGCGTAGCAGGCCCACTATTATGCTATACCATATGTGGAATTTTTGAATAGAGTTGGATGAGTTGGATGAGCGCTGAAGAAGAGTTGGTAGATCTAAATGAATAGGGAAAAGGAATATACACAATTAAAAGGGAAGTGCACTGCTGACTGATTAATAGGATCACACAATACAGTAATATTATGGATGTGGGGTACATAGGCTTCCGAAATTCCCTAGTAAACGTTCTTCCTTTTTATTTAGGCTCGCCATTAAGCCAAATTGATTTTTGAATTGAATATTTTTATTATGTGGGTGTATAAATTGTATGTGTACGTTCGTACATGTGCCTATGCGCGTTTGGTCGAGTACGTGGGCGTGTGTGTATGTGTGTGTTGTACGACTAGAAACCTATTGTCCTTTGCGATCATTGTTTTCATTTTGTTGTCAATGATGTCGACTACATCTATTACGGGTACTTTGTTGTTGTTGCTATTGTGGCTGTCATCCTATGCCGATTTTTGTTATCTGATAGCCACCATCCCAACCGATGTCCTTCAGTTATTTAGATGGTTTGTTGGTCATAGCAGGCTAAGCAATGAATATACTACCATTAAGTTTTCCTCTTCTAAGTCTGCTCTTTGCCTGCTTTATTATCAATGTTTCTTTGTTATCAATGTCGTCTACCGTTTGCAGAAGGTCATCCTACAAAAAAAAAACTGATGAATACGACTGCGACAGTGTAACGGCGGCTTAATGAGCTCCCATGTGGGCGCCATATATGCATACGTATGAAATGAAAATTTCCTTTATTATTTTTTTATAAGTTTTAAAGGAAAGGAAAGGAGTTTCAATTTAATAGAATACAACAAATTCGAGAGAATACAAAAATATCATACAAGCTACAAACTACAATTCGTATCCCTAAATAATTTCTCAGTTACAATTTCATCAAAGCTTTGAAAAGTATAATTATTTTCGAAATTTGAACTTACTATAGAGAATATTCTACAATAAGTTTTACCACAGACAGTGCAATATTTGCATGCTTAATCAAGTGCATATACGTGTGTCAAGTGCAATCACGTATATAAATGTATGTTTATGTATAAATATTATGCCACCGGCCATACTCGATCCGAATAAATCATAATGCACGTTCTGATAGCCATTATAATAGAAGCAGAAACTAGCGAAAAGAGAATAAGATACGAATCTTATAATGCATCGGGTAGACTACGATGAACGTATTGGGAGTAGAAAATCCCTACCGTCGAGGAGACGTCGTGGTGTTGATAAGACGTCTGTATCGTGGAATCACAAAAGAACAGATTAACGTAAAAGAAGAAAAACAACATTTAGAAATAAAAAACAAAATGCAAATCCAAAAGGGGGAAAATAAGAATGATTTTATAAAAAGGGATTAAATTGAAATTGATTTTTTTAGGATTAGTGATACGTGTAAGAAATTGGAGCGTGCGAAAATATGAAGAGGAAAAATAAAGCGAATGGCTAGTGTAAGAGCATAGGAAGCATAACGATATAGTTTGAAAATTCACACACGCGCACACGAACCTAAAAACCTTTAATAATTTATTCGCAATGCGTTTCGAAATGTTAGATTCTGGTCTTAGATATGGAGAATAGACTTTTTATCGCTTACACGCCAATGGAAATTTGGAAATCAATACGAAGAAGTTGTGTCCTCCGCAAAAACAGAGCCAGAGACAAAGCCATAGATAAATTTTGTGAAAGGCAGAAGAGTGGAAAAAGCTTATGAAAGAAATAGAAAATTAAAAGTTATGCCAACTGTTTTCTCTACCTTGGAGGAAAGGAATGAGAAGGTGATATTTTCGCAAATTTTCAACGCATTGTGGTTTGAAACGAAACGAGTGAAACAATGCCGTGTAGGTTGTATAAATTTTGAGCAATTAGCTGAAATAATTTGCCTTTGTTGAAATTTAGATATATGTATGTGCTACCTTGTGCTTAAAACTCCAGAAATTGTTGGGTGTATGCGAGGAGGCGAATGTCTTGGAAGTTGCTGAAATTATTATTGAATCCACTAAATCTTCATTTTCTAAGCTCAGAAATAAAGATAGAGTAGTAGTACGAAGTAGTAGTAGAACGAAATCCCAGGTATAGAAATATTCTACCTAAAGTGGAATTATAAAAAAACTGTTTGAGCGAAATCAGAACAGTTTGTTTAGAATAAAATCAGTCTAGATGATTGATATAATGTAGATGATTGATATAAGATAATTAACACTAGAAAGACCGAGTTTTTGCAATACCTATAAAGACCATTTGCCGTCATTTTGACGGCAACTCATTTTATTGAACAAAGCAGAAAAAATTGCACTTAAATGAAAGATTGTTAGATAACATTTAACAGCTAACATTTTAATTATGATTTATAACAGATAACAGCTAAAATTTTTTAATTATGATTTAAGCACTTTAGACATATTCTGTTAACCAATTGGCTTAAATTATAAGCTCCCCGAGCATATAGCAGAGCAATGAAAGCATCCAGTTCATCCAGCGAAATAGACCAGTTGTTATCATTTGTTTGCAACCTAGCCTCTGTTTCCGTACAAAGCTTAATGTGACGTACAATTTTTTCATTTATAAATAACCGCCAGGCAGATAGAACTTTTTCATTTTCAATATTCCTCTCAGCATATGTATTTGGCCCCGCTGCTTCTTTCAAAATGTTTCTGCAGCTTCGTCGACCACTTTGAGGCACCAAAGAACTTCGAGAATTTTTAATGCACGTCCATTTTGTACCATCACTTCCAATTAAAGCATCTCCGACTTCGATTGAAGTAGCTAAACGTACTTCTCTTTGATTATGTCTTCGTCGATAAGCAAGACGTCCCCTCTTTGTACCAAAAGTTGAGATCCGACTTTGGGATGATGTTGATGGTACACATTTCGAATTTTCATTAGACTCGGATTCTTCAGACGAAGAACTAACAGGCGGCATATAATGGAGGTCTATATCATCTTCGTCGTCTTCATCTACTTCTGATTGGTCGGTTTGGATACTCTGAAGCCTTGAAAGTTCAGCACCTATTTTGTCATCCGTAAGAAACGTTCTTTGACTCATATTTATATTGATATGAAAGTTCAACTTGGGTGTTACACTTTTTTACACAATGAACTCCGTTCACAACGAACTCTTTGTTTGCAATGCCGTATCTTCACTCAAGGACTCACTTATAAAGGATTTCTTTGTTTCTATCACCGAACTCATTATTACTCAAGCAGCAGATAGTAATTGTTTCGGATAATTTCGTATAATAAAACTCGGAATTATTAGAATAGCAAAAAACGATTCCAAATATTGGAAACATAACCAAAACTGTGACAGTTCTTACCTGTCCTTACTGTAATAAAACCTACATCTTTAAAATTTTTACTGCGGTCTTTAGGAAATTTGCTTCCAGGCACTGAGATACATGCTTATTCTTGTCAAAAAACGCAACTCGTTCAATTCGACGATGCATTTGAATTCGTTTACAGCCAATAATAACACTTGCCGTCAAAATGACGGCAATGGTCTTTCTAGTGTTAATAAATGTCGTTGTGACACACAAAAATATATATTATAGAAATTTTCTTTAATATATTCTGGTGGTTCTGTTTACCACCCTGGAATGGTTCTGTTTGCCATTTAAAAAAGTAAGCGAGTATTCAAACAATAACATTTTAGTTATTTCCCCCATCATTCGTCACATGCGTGTATTCTATTTGTTGTTGGCACTTCAGCTTTTTGGTAATATTTTGGTTTATTGGGTTTAATATAACTTCATTAACTTCAAGCTATTGCTATCAAAAGCTCACTTTTCGCAACTAGAATCTCGTCTCCTTACCTTCAAACGAGAGTAATAAAATTGCCAACAATATTTCCTCTGAACGTTTTTTATTCTAGTTTATTGTTTTTTATCGAACCCTCTTGGTTAAAAAATTGCTTGACAGCCCTTTCCAATGCTTCTGCTGACGTTGTTGGTCTGTATATGAAGTGATGTATTTATGATGAAATCTTCTGGCCGGACAGTTTTTTATTTACACCAATCGTTTTGTTGAGCTACTTTTTTCGAACCGAATCTGAGACTGGGTAGAATTCTTATATTTTATCCAGTAGACTATGGAAAATGAGCTACGAGTAGAGGACAATGCATTTGGTAGACAACAAAATTGATACTCTTGGAAATTTTTGTTCAAAAAAATATTAAGTGATACAATACTTATTCGAAGTAGAGAACAGAGCAAGTAAGACTGTTCTTATAAGAATATATAGATAAATTTTACGGCCGACTCTCAGTGGAATAAAACTCTCATTGTTGTTACTCGTTTTAATAATATTCGCTGCTTATGCCGCTATTTAATTATTTTGCTATTGTCGCGTTAATACTTCTGCTATAATTGTTATTAATCCGCCCAGAAATAATTCAAACAACTACGCACATGCGCCGAAGCAAAAAGTATTTTCCTTGCTTAGAAAAACATGATGCCACACTTCGAAATTGGAATCCAGATGAGAGTGCGATTTTGTGACAAATGGAACCATATTTGGATAATGATAGAAATAACAGAAATAAATTTGAAACCGAATACCTCACATTGTTGGCACGTTCATTGCCAGACCGCACAAGTCAGGTGGCATAAGTCTGTATTCAGGCGGCTGTATTCAGTTTGTCGATTCTAAAAATTATGAAATCGGATTCATTTTGAAACTATTCATTGATTGATTGGTTATTTTCACCCCAAGTTCGTTATTTACTCGTTTATATACAAAATAGTAAAATAAAACAGGTAAATTGAAGTGTACGTATATTATTTCGTATTTCTATCTAACTGTGCGTTGGGCAATGATTAAATGTGGAAAGAAAGTAGCAGTCAAAAATGTTCAGGGATCACGAAATAATGCATTAATGTTCCTTTCTCTTTGTTTTTGCCCTTCTTTTTAACCAGAAAAGAAGGGAAACCTCGCCTTACGTTCAAAAGTTTTCAAATAAATAAACAGTATTCTCTACGCATCTTGAAGTAACTTGGTTCTGAACTCGATGCAAAGGAATTTCTTAATTTCTTGTGTTTACTTTTGCAAATATTTTCGGCGTGCTACGATTTGTTTTATGTTAAAAGTTTCTATTTTTCCGAAACTAATGAATTTTCTACAGCCCGTTCCCATCCCATCTTTTAATAGTCGTTTTATACATAAATTTCCTTGTCTGTCCATACATCCACCCACCCATTTTTCTTTAACTGTATTATACAGTGTAGTGTATTAATCAGCGTAACAAATCCATACTACCTGTAGGAAGGATTGATCCTTCCTACCTCGTCATTACTATTTGGCATTAACCTGGCAATCATACACGGACAGACGCCCGTCCGCCACAAATGCTTGTTCTTGTATTTCAAGCAAACCAATTTTTAATTAGCGTAAACCAAATTAACACTGAAAATCCAGTTATATGTTGTGGCTTTGGTGTTGGATTAAGCTAAGCGCCGATGTGCAATCATTGCGCCAACAATTTCCGTTTATTTCAAAATGGTCTCTTTATGGTTGCACAAAGGATATATTATATTCGTTCCCACGTAAATAAGTGCAAGCATACAATCCATATTTTATGTGATGCTTTTGTTCCGATTCAGCGTTTGTGTTTGCGTGCGTGTGTGCAATTTGTATTTATAAATATCTGCTGTGTCGAAATTTGGATAAAACCAATTTCATTATTTCAAATGGAGAGTAGAATTAGCCAAAAGGACAACAAAAATAAGTGCGATAAAAGTAATGAAATTCGGGGTTCAGTTTTGCTTTCTTCAGTCGATTACATTTTTCCTAGACACATATGCATCGATATATATGTTTCGATTGACAATAACTGCTATTACCCAAATGCTATTACCCAAATGGATAGGTGTATTCCATTTACTACTAACTTATTTGTTGTGATTATTGCGTTATCTCCCCGTCTCTATGTTTTGCTCCTACACTTATCAGTAAGGTTTTCTATTTTTACTTCCTTTTCAAAATTTTGGGGAGAAAATTTTAGCGAAGCCGTAAAACTCAAATAAGAGATGTGAGAAAGAAAAAATTCATCAGAAATGATGAATTTATAATCCATTCCATCATCATCATCATTATTATTACCATCTGAGGATTTTACTTCCATCGAATGCTTGAGGAGGATGAACGCTATAGAGCTTTGGTGATTTATATCAGAACTAGTTTCCACAGATAACAAAACTTCCCTTACTGGCACTGACTGACAACCATTCTAAAAGTAAATGAGTACAACGCTCAAAGAGTTTCAATTCAGAAATTACTGCACGGTAGATTTCGTTGGATGTGGTTACACGCTTGAACGAACTGTGAGAAACAAAATTGAAGAGGAACGCAATATTTCATTCGAGGTATTTTGGTGCTAAAAGAACAGAAACAACGTTAGGTGCTTTTACCTTCGTTTTAAGAATTTCATGGGGAAGATAGTATTTGTGTCAAACTATTGTACGCGTCTGACAAATAACAGAATTACAACAGCTCTTGTTCAATACAAGCTTTTGATGGTTTGGTGTAGATAACCACATTTCTAATACTTTTGTTGTTCTCATTGCTTATATTGTATATGGTCTATGGTCTGTGATGGCCACGTTGTTAGTGCTCTCAATATTGTTCAAAGTGAAAATTCGTTGTTCGCGCTGTTGTTCACCACTTTATTGCCCACATGTTGTTCGCGCTACAATCGTCTTGTGTTCGGGTAGGAAAATTGTAAGTGTTACACGTTCCCTTATATGCATATGTATGCGTTTGCCATTGAGTTAATACACAGATGAAGTGATGAATAAACAGATCATTGGATAGATGATTGAATAAATGGTTGGACGGATAAATGAATGAAGGAGGATACATGGACGACTGAATGCAAGTGTAAATAAATGAACGAATTTTTATGTTTATTTGAACAAATATCTGTCCGCCGTTTATCAGTCTAATAACCAAGGCTAAAATGAACTGACGAGTAGGCGGGAGGAGGCAAAATGATGAAGTCGTTACTGTAGATTTTTTGATTGAGAAATATAACCAAGCTCTCTTTATATCTGACACGGGTTTTCTTCAGTTTTCTTCGAGCTGTTTAAGCCCAAGTTCAAGCAGCTCAAGCGCGGTCATGCTCAGGATGTTGTTTATACTTTAATGGTTCAACCTGCATTAATACTTGTAACATCGAGGCTAAATTTGGAAATAAAATCAGGCTTTGTAATAACATACGTCCACTAGTAAAATCACAACCTGCTTAGTGAATTGGGGAAGAATTTATTTAAATGCAATTCAAGTATTAAATGCTTTTGTGGCTTTTAGTTATTTCCAAATTATGGCGTGACCACAATTACTTTCCAAACAAACCAAATTCCAAAACCATTATTTTCCAAACTAACCGAATGCATAACAAAAGAGGCTGCAATTTACTATGCAAATATGTTTTCATACATTCGTACATGTTATAGTGTATTAAAGTCGAATACTAATTTTGGCAATATGTGCGCACGTTCAATCTGAAACGGTTCAAAGAGTTCAGTTATCTCCTTCCTTGTCCTTCCAATCCAGGGCATTACTTTGCGTCCCTGCAGAAACAATACCGTTTAAAAAACTGGGTAGAAAATTAAAGATTTAGGAGGATTAAGCGCTCGAAATTATTTTGATGCCCTGAATAAACGTTTAAGAATGAGTATTTAATAAATATTTTGATGACATTTTCGATGAATTACTTAAAATAACAAATTATGATTTTAATAAAAAATGTGATAAATATTAAGCATTAATCAAAATTTCTTTTGAAATGTATGAAAAATGTCAATCGTGAAACATACTCGTATTAAATTAAAATGGAATTTTTTGTTTTGTGCCAGCATTTTTCTTTTATGAATCTGTAATGTGATAAATTTTTAACTAAATGTTAATCTGAAAATATTGAGAGCATGATTATGACGATGATGGTAGTACATGCAAATGTTGCCAGTAATGTCGTTTATGGCAATCTTGTTATAAACTGCTGAGAATTATTATAGAAATGCTTATGCTATTTTAAAGATGATGAAGCTATCAATAGTTATGAATGTGATTATGATTATGATGATGGGTTTCCTCTCAAGGCGAAAGAGATAACATATTACCATCATATTTCTGTTTCACATAATACGTTGTGTTGTGGCATTGCATTAGTTAATAACCTGTTGGTGACATTGACGATTACATGACAGATTATGACAGTTATTAATGTTACATTGTCGATGGATTGCCTTGGCCTAGTCTGTCAAAGTATTGTCCTCCTCCTACAGAAACGTTTTCAGAAAAAGGAGTACTTTCCAATTCCATATTTCGTCTCAACTGGAAGATGCTTTTGAAAAATTTTGGCTGCCAGCCAAGTTTCGCTCACAGCGTGTGATAAGGAAACACAGAACGTTACAAAAACCAAGAAGTGAGATAACACACAGAAATAAACTAAAATTGATTGAATGTTTGATCGGACGTCTGAGTGACACAGCTCTTGTGGTTTTTGCACTTGTTCATTGTATTGAATAAGTGATCAAACTTCAGGATTCAATGAATACAAATGATAACAATTTGGTAATAATAAAAGCGAATAAAAATGTCACTAAAGAGCTATATAATATTGTTATTGTCGCAGGTACTGTTTTTGTTGTTGGCATTGCTGTGATTATTGTTGTTTCTGGTGCTGCTTGTTTTATATTGGTTTTGCAATTGTGAAGAAATCACTGACAATGACGATTGCGGTAACTAAAAATTATGACGAAATATTAGCATAATGAATTATACTATTCGCAACTTCTTCCCCTTCCTCCTTTCCTCTATTCTTCATTCGACACTCAATCCATTTGTACATAACAAAAAACTAACAACGATGAAAGGCAGCATGCCACATCAAAGGATTTGCATATAATTGTAAATCAAGTTTGAACGTATACAATTTCGCACTTTCGAAAATGATAATGATAAAAATTAACAGCTCATTAATTCAAGATGAGCCCCTCGAAACTCTGGACACGATTTAACAATAAGACGCAAGCGAATAAACAGTTACCGGATAAATATTAGGGATTCTTCAATATTATCGAATAAATGCTCTTGATTCAAGTACACGAGTTAATATCGAAAAGCTTTTGTAGATTGCTTTTAAAACATATTATAATTTCAAGAGAATCAGAGTCATCCATCAGAGTTTTTCGGCTTCAGAATTATCTGGTTTGGGGAAGATGAGAACAAAGAGAAACGAATAAAATGTAATTTATGGAATGATATTTAAAATGTTTAGGATAGGTTACATTTTTCTAGATTTAAAAAAAATATGAAAATAAATAACCGAAAAAATTTTAATGACTTCAAATAACTTCTAATTATCAAAAAACTTAATCAAATATAAAAAATAACTAGTAGGGGTAAATAAAAAGTATATAATTTGTAGCTTCATTTTAATGAATACGAATAGTGGCCGGCATACATTCTTATTTGGCAGATTTGCTATGCCTTAAATTGTGAAATCTAATCTAAAAACCTTCCATTTAGAGTCCCTTCGGAAAGCTTACGTGTTGGCACAGATAAATCTTATGATTGGTCAGGTTTTTCCTAATATCAACACCAACTACCTAGGAAAGCACAGAATATTCGTGCGCATTTTTTATGACAACACCTTTACTCCTTTTTAGGAATGACAGTTTTTACGAATAAGTTTCTCACTGGAGTGTTCTCTTTGAAAAGATTGTTGCAACTCCAAAACTACTTTGAAATTTGAGAGATTGGACTATAAACACCAATGTATTAATATTTACTATAAAATGTGGGCGTGAATCATATCTCATATTGCATATTAGCCAAACCACAAAGAGTTTGCGACGACATAGAATATTCGTTAAACATTTCACCAATATATCTCTATGGCAAACATACAGATATGCATAAATCAACTCGCGAGATATTTTTCTATACCTGCTTTGAAACATTACAAACGGGGAATAAAGAACAAAGGAAATAGAAAAAACAAACGAAATTTTAGTTTAGAAAATAATTGACTTATTGACAGCTACGGGAACCAGAAAACACACACAAGCGTATGCATTATATTCTTTAACAAGAAGACTGGTCGTAAAAACAGAAAAAATAATGATAAATGTTCTGCGAGTTTGCTCTTCACGTCTATCAATTTATGGTTTTGACGGATTTCTAGAAACGAACTGCAAAGGGCAAGCATACTGAATTCGAGTTCTATATAGTCCGTCAGTGAATAACCCGACAAGGCACAATTCGACGCCGCAGAAAAGAAAAAGGCTTAAAACCACTTAACACAAAAGGAACGACGCTACAACGGTTCACGGATGCAATGAATGCCCGTGATTTTCCCTCATGGACAAAACATTCAAGTGTTGAAGTAATTTCGAATGACATGAGATTCCGTGGCAATCTTTCGACGAACGATCGATCTCCCTTCGGTACTTTGTTTACTTAAGAATTCATGGAACTCTTTGAAGCGGCCTGTTTGCAATGCCGCCTCTGCCGACATAATCACCGTCTCCGATATAAACGGTACCACTTCGACTACTAACACTACATCACCATTATCATTATTATCATAATTTATCAGTTGTGTGAAGAGTAAACAGTTACACATTGTTACTCCCATATCCATTCTGCATCGTTTTCTTCTGCAGTTCATTACGTTACTGATGCATACATGCTTCTTCTTGAGGATATATAATCAATTCATACCCATCCGGTCCAGCATTCTTATTGATTTTAACACGTTCATGTGATGTATTTTTTAAAAATTATAAAAACAAAATTCTTTTGTGTAAAGTAATTGACGATGATCTTTATTTTCCTTGTGGCTTGTTTTAGTTCTTAAATTATTTAATGCTTTTCAATGCTTGTCAATGGTGCTAATTATTAGCAGCGTCATACACACACAATATCATTATTACAATATCGCCAAAAGAATTCTAAAAATTGTTTATTCTAAAAGAATGCGTTCGAACGAAATAGAGAAAACCTTTCCTTAGAATTTTTTACAGAGTAATGAGTATTTTTTGATAGGCAAATGTTAATGCTCGTCAGTTGCTTTGTCATGAAATTGCTCCTGTTTCTTTCTATTGCAACAAGTCCAAAAGGTTTACCAGAAATCCATTAAAAAGTTACACAATGTAAAATTTTAACTGAACTCTAACAGAATTATATTCCAAAAAATCACTAGCTTCCAATGGTCGTTCCATAATCATGTATTTTCCTTTTAAGTCAGAGTGAGTACTAACGCCGTAGGGGGTGTGTCGGCCCTATTGAAAGTAGCTTGCAATCGGTAAACTTTTTTCATTGACGCGTGTTGAAAAACTGTTGTATGGAAATCAGGTCTATGACACGCGTCTATAAATACATGCACACACATACAAACAATAACTTGGTAACCATAAAACTTACTACCCAGGATATTTCTTACGATTCCATTGGACCAATCCACGCCTTTGTCAAGGTGCATGGTTGATTGCAAAAGTAAAGGTGATTTGTAATCGAAAGGTATATGAAATTAAAGTGAATTAAGATAATATTAAAAACTGGGAAAGGATATCTTTTTTATCAAAGAAATATTAAAAATTTCTTAATTAAAAATTTGATTTTACTTAGACAATCATTCAACATTTGGGTTTCCTGACGTTTTGTTCTAAAAAAATCACATTTTCCAGCAGTGATGCTTTAAAAACCTAAGGTAAAATAGTTTTTTTAGGGAATTTAAATACGTTGGGTATGAAATGTTCACGACAAAAGTTTCTATGGCACACTTTTCGTTTGAGGCATCGCCTACACATTATTACCTACACACTCTCTTAAACTAAAAACTATCCTTGGGCTCCTCGTTTAACATTTTTAGGAGGAATGCTAAGAAATTGAAAAAATATCCCGCTTTAAAAGTTTATTTGAACTTTTCACTAACTGTTAACACGCAATTTAATCATTGGATCAATTTGCGTTGAATTTGACCGATTTTATACCAATAATTTTATGAAAATTTCAAATCCGTATAATATGATTGGCATTTCTCTGCCAACAAAATTTTATCCGAATTTATCCATTCTGCCCTTCATCTATCCATCCGTCCACCCATCTCATATCATCGCATCTATACCGTTTCCTTTTTTTTCTGCTAATATATTCACGTTAAATCTTTATTTTGATGAGAAAATCCAAAAAATGGTGATGCTATTGAATGGAGATTTTCGAAATTTCTGTGCACATAGGTATTTATGTATGTGTATTTATATACATAGATATGTATCTATGCATATGAAAAACACTTTTTTTATTTTCTAAGTGTTCACTCACAAAAATTGATTTCTTCCTTTTTTAATTTTGTTACATTCAATTCATTTGCAGAGATAAATGGAGATTGGCTGTTACAACAATTTTTGCGGGGAAGTTGCTACTCGCCGCGTGTGATGCCGGCTGTTTTATTTGTGGTTTGTTTGTAAAGAGGTCTATTGAACCGGACCGTCAGAGGAACGGCGTAAAATATAATTTAATTTTCTGCTTAATATCTTTTGAGGATTTCTAATTCATTAGATTTAATGTATCGCGTATTAAATTGCTTCCATATTTCCATATTTTTCAGTCTACTTCGCACATTTGTCTATTTGGGTTCTAGAGGTTTGAGAATGGTTTTATTTAAATTACCGAAAATATTTACCTTTATATAATTTTATTCATTAACTTATTTATATTTAAATAATTTTGGCTTTAATGTCATGCCAACACGTCAACTAAAAGTAGGTGTAAGAACAACATTCCTTGAATCACGTTATTAATCTTGAGCACGAGTATTTCGTTTATCACGCCTTTCCACTAAATTTTTAATTAAAAGGAGCATAGAATGAAAAAGGGCTGTGGCTGCATATTTTCAAGCAAAAAATGTTGCCTTTTACTCACACGGTCAACCCTAAAAGCCGAAGAAAATAGTGAGGGATTTTAAAAACAAAAATAATTCAGAGTGCTTTAATACCTTTTAAGAACAAGCTGAAAAATAAAAACTAGCAAAAAACAGTAACAAGCTAAGAAATTAGCAAAATTAAATTCAATATAAAACATATAATATTTAAAATATTATAAATAAATCATATAGTTATGACGACAGTAGCTAACATGTGGCGATTATGTTCATCATGATCGCGAATGGTTCAATAAACGGAAATTAAAACTTTGCCGGCGATTAAGTATAAAAAGCAGACTTTATTCGAATCCAACCTAAAAAAGTACTAATTTAATTCGAAAAAATGAAGAAATTAATCTTATAATTTAATGCATTACCGAAACAGTTTATTATAATAATTATTGTTGTTATTATTATTACTATTATTATTACTATTATTATTATTATTATTATTATTCGTTATTTAGTTATTTTTAGAATCCGTTTATTGACACTATCATCGGCTATTCTCCCTGAATACTGACGATACCATTAAACAACAAACAGCATTGCGTTCCAAGCCGCCACACGAGGGCTTACTATTACTATTAGTTCGCTCTGGGTCAAATTAGGACATTGTGAATCCAGCTAATAATGTTGCTGCAATTGCGCCTCGTTGCTGCCCAATAAATTTTCTACTCGGTTTGAATGTGATAATGCTCCTGGTACTGATGCCAGTGGCGATGGTCATATAAGTGCTGGTTACACTAGAAAGGAATTTTGCTGTCGTAGAAGTTCGCTTAAGAACATGTTTCTGCAGTCTTTTCCTTTATTCAGCGTCATTATAGAAAATGGTAATAGTGTTTTGTAGTAAAAACTTACTGCATGCTAATTAAATACATGCCACAAAATAAAACTAAGTATAGGGACATAAATTAGCCCTCGCTAAACGTTTTCTATGATTATCCACAGATTGGTATCCTCCCATGAAATGAATGTGATGTTCTAAATTAGGGTATAGGCAGCGTTTATGCGTGTTAGGAATGGAATCGTGAAGTATATGTTAACAGAAGAAACTATTAGGCAACCATTAAGGTCCGTCTTACGAAACTAAATTAGTCTAGTATCTTTTATGTCACTGAAGAGTTTTACTTTTCGCCCATTTTTATTCTTTATGAGATTCTAAGAGATCTCATACCCCTTTTTATTCTTATTCTTCAGACATACGGTGTTATAATCAATGCACTACTATTTGGTTTTTTCTGGCTTTGAAAACAGAGACTACCCGTTTACCCGAGGATAATGCAAACTAATTTTCTCCAAAGAAAATGTTTTTAAAAGGAAAATCGTAAAAACCATTAAGATTTATGTAAATGATTTCTCTGCAAGGGAATACGCTATCAGTGAAAATAGCAGTCGAAGTTGTATTCAATGAGATGTACTAAATAAGCACTACAAATTCCGACATATCCGCCATTTAATTACTACTTTTTATGAATTTTAATTTAATGTTATAATATTCCTAACGTTACTAATCAAATCATTGAATAAATCTAAATTTCAGCAAAGAAAAATTGCGGAAATTATATTTTTGTGTCGAAAATTACCGAATTTGATGCCCCTCCAAAAGTGCCGCTTGAGGCGGACCACTTCCGTCAACCAGCTGCGCCACAACAGCCAGGAGTAATAACCTGGTAATGTTCGGCATGTGAACAGAAGCTAAACAGTATAAAATTTGAGGATTTCTGCGTGACAATAACCGTATCCTTGTGGGGCGCCCCCGTGCATGTTTGGTATATAAATTTTTTGGAGGTTTCCTGCCTGTTTGCCATGATGGTCTCCATGTGTTTGGCGTAACCTGGTGTCGGGTTGCTTGCGAATCTCTTAATATCCTCAATAACTTAGATGTGTACGTGGATGTCATGTGGTGGTTCGAAAATTGTAGGCTTTTGTTTTGGGAAAATCCTGTAAAAGCCACCTGATGGGCCGCAGCGGGAATATTTTTCATTGTATTCAATATTGTGTAAAATTTGGGAGACGCTGAACCCTTTTAAAAAAGTTCCACCAGAAGTAAAAAGTAAAAATCGATAGCAGAACAAATTGTTTCTAAGCTTATATTTTATTTTTTTTTATATTGAAAGCATGATTAGAAGTTTTCCTTTTTTAATTTTTTTAAATTAAATGTAAATTTATTATAATTAATAATTCATTTATTATAATTTATTAATTAATTTATTATAATTAGTTTATTATAACTAATTTCTATAGATATTATAATTTATACCATTATTCAATTCTACATTTTTAAAAGTACTTTAAAACACATTTATCTCTTTTCTCTTCTATTACAAAGAAAAACAATATGCAAAAATACACAGAAAATCTTAATATTCAAACAATCATTTCTTCAATTTTTTTTTTCGAAAAATCGTGAATAAGGCTTAATAACAAAACTACATCACGAATGTTTAGGCAATGGTATTATATAATAAATTTACATGTTAAAACCTAGGGGATGACTCATTAAGGGGAAGGGCATATAAACGGAATTATATTCTTTATTATATTCTTTATATTTATTTATATTCTTTAAATAGAATATTTATTTATTTATATTCCTTTTTATTTATTTATAAAATTTAAATTCTTATTTAATTATCTAATATTTATTTATATTCTTTCTTTTTTTATTTTCATTATATTTTTATTTATTATATTCTTTATTTTATTCTTTATCTTTATATCACTTATTTACATTTACTGTGTCTTCTACATCAGACGCTACAATAGTGTTACAATACGACCATTTCTCTTCCATATTCTTTCCAATTAAAACTTCCTGTTATATATGTTAAATTTCTATAAATTTTGTTTTAATAAATTATTAAAAGGTGATAGAATGTTAACAGTTAAATGCACAGAAATATAATAACTAGTTACTGGTGCCGCATACGACTAATTATAAATAATTATTCATCCTGTAGAGAGAAACACTGCAATACGATAACGCAATTACGTCCTCGCCTTTCTAAGGGTAGGAAAATTTTTAGCTTCTCAGTGCAGACGTTTTAAATTATTCTAAAAAAAATCCAAACATTGTATATAAATATATACAATCCTGAGGTCTATAAAGTTACACATGCACTAAAAGTTCTTTCAAACTTACGAGCGAGATGTCATTTAGACGACTTAAACATTAAATTTTGGCCCACATGCATACATACACATACACTTACATAAATGTAAAATTTAGCACACATACGTATAATAATAAGTGGATAAGTGGAGTAACGACCTAGAAAGTAATATGAAGGACACATATTATTTTATAATTTATTTTAATAGCCCGTATGCATAATATCTTTTTGTGCAATACTGTGGCGTTTCGTGCTATTACGTTACCGCCCTTTTTTAAATACACCGTCCTGGGTCATTGTTCTCATTTTTACGGACGCGTTCCTGATTTGTATTTTTTAACTTCTTGTAGCAATCATTATCACTACAAATGAACATTTGGAAAACCATGTGAACCCATGTAAAGGATGGGGAAAGCTGAGCTGATTATGCAATGTTTCTTAGTTGAAACGGTCACTATTTTGTCTGTTTAGTTATCTCTTCAACTTATCCGTGGTGAAGTTTATCCCTGGAATGAATTGAAGAAATTTAAAATGTTCAACTATCTTGTTTCTCACAATGCTGTATTTGTTAATGCACCCTGTGTGATGAACATATTAAAACCAGAAATATGAGTTCTATATTTATATGATGAGTTTCCTTTAAACGCAATTGACATCTATGTCATATTTGTGTCACTGCTATATCATGTAACTACAAATTCATAATATTTGTATATTCCGTCCTAGTAGGTATTGCATTATTTCTGAATATACATATTTCAATCATTTCCTGATCTTCAGGTTTACAATTCAACTTTTACATCTACAATTTGCTTAGCTCACTCAGCCAAGATTTCCTTCTGGTTTCACTATTCTGCTTTAATGTTCTTACTGCATAAAAATACTCCCACTACTAGGACGACTATCCATTACAATGTTATTCCAAATACAAAAGTCATCCTACACTCAGCCGATGTTTCCTTTCATACCAATTGGACGACTGGTAACTTTGTATAAGTTCAATCAGTTAGCTGAAGACCAGGCTTTGGTTTTATTTGCCTTTGTATATACGGGTGTATGTAAGCGTATAATCGTGTGTGTATGTCCAGAGGAACTTACTCCATCCGAAGAACTATGAAATTAATTACGTATGTATCGAACTTTTATACTCTAAACTATTCTGAGAATCTAACTGTAAAGGAATTTATGGGAGGCGTGAATTGAGATGAGGCAAATGTGAGCTTAACCATGCATGTACTTCATCATGTAGCTGTATGTACTTCTGTGCGGCATATGTGGCGTCAGTTTAAACTGTGGAGGGCGATAATAGGTGGTTATGGTTAGCTATGACCGATGGTCAATGATCAAACTCGAACAAGTTGAAGGTGTTGCTCTTATGTATTGTTACTGCTCCGCATAACAAGCAGCTTTTCTCTTTAATCCAGCCAGTGGATAACCCTTGAGCAACACAGATCGAGTGTGATATAACTGCACTTACCTTTTTCCTTTTCTTCTTCTTTCGAATGCGCTTATGAAGCAAGAAATACTTGTGATGCTGAGAGTAAATGTTGTGTTTCTGTTTCCGATGATTTCCATATAATGCTATTCCGGTTAGTTACGTGTGATGGTGACCGCTGATATAGTTAATATTTTCACTAATATTCATTGATATAATAACCTACTGCCTATTGACCATACACAGTAAGTTCAGTTATCAAGTCAATACGAAAGAAAGAGTTGGGAGTGTGTACATATATTCCCAGACCAAAATTGAAATGTGAAATGACAACATAAAAACTAAATATATTATCATTGGTAGTAGTGAGTAATAATTATTATGCAGTGTACATACTATAGTAGTTTCGAAAAAGTTAGAAAAATAACGCCTGTTGCATTCATGCTGACTATGTGAGGAGTAAAATGCAAGAGATGGACGTAGAAGGGAAGATGGTTAGGTACAGAATAGAAAAAGTATGAGGGATATCATATGATGAGTTAGAGATATACATACGCATTTACATTTTGCCATTGTGGCATTAGTAATTATAATAAGTAAGCCTAGTAGAGAAAAAACGATTGTCGAAGAGAGAGAGAGAGAGAGAGAGAGGGAGAATGACAGAAAAGAGTTATTTAAAGTAGGTCAGTGAGGTCACGCGCTATGCGTATAATTATCCTGAGCAGTATATCAACGGAATGAATATTAATGAAAGTTAAAAATATAAAAAATATATAATAAATGAAACCATATAAAACTATACATATAAGTAAAAATGGTTGTTAATGAGGAGGAATGAGGGAATTTACTGTTTTACTGAGTATCCAGTTATTCATTATTGTGAATTTCGATGTAATACGTAATGGATGGTATTATTAGGTTAAAAGTTACGACCAGAAAGGGAGGGATAGAAATGGATTATTCTCGTAAAGTTCGATAAGCCTCTATATTATTGTATAATAATTTTAAAAAAATCATTAACAACTTTCCTATTTTGTAGTTTTATAAGTTCAATTTTTCTGAATACAACTCGACGCACACAGATGAGTATATTCGTATTTTCTTGCCTCCTGTCATAAGACTTTATTGCGACAACGATACAAACTATTAGTCCTTAGCTTTAACCTCATTTCATATTAAAAATCTGCTGATGGAAATAATTCAAAACAATATAGAGTTTTCGATAGCGTTTGACTTGAGAGAGAGATGGCACGTTAACGAGGCCTTTTTTCTTTCGAAACTAGCTTGATGAATGGTGACAGAAAAGCGTTCTGAAATCTTTCATCTTCTTTATACCTTTCCAGGTTCAGAAAGGTTTTGCAAAAATTTTGAAATTAAAAAATAAAATCACTAGGCGATTCGGACCTTAGCTATGATTCCTGAGCTATCATCAAACTAGGTAGGAAAAAATTATACTTACTCATTTACGGATAAATAATAAGCAGTATTTGAGAAATCAAATATGATTTGTCTAATAAAATTATTGAAATTCCAATACTTTTAGAATACCTTTAGTACTAATTTAACTAATGAGGACGAAAAAATATTCGGAGCGAGTCTTAAAGGCAGAATTAAACTGCTGGGCAGAAATTGAAAGCTGATGAAAACTGCTCATTCATTTGTTGTTTTATGATCTGGTCTTCAGTTGGTCTGGTCTGATCTGATGTCTCGTCGATATCTCTTTCAGTCTTCGAACACTTCGTATATTTAACCTTCCCGCCGTCTAGCCAGAATTCTTCCAAAGTTAGCTGAATAAGTTTTTATATTCAAATTAAAATAAAAAATATAAAATTAAAGTCATCCTTTTCTCTTCGTCAGTGAAGTGAAGGAATATAAAAAAATATTTTCTTCGTTTGAAAAACAAATCAATTCAATTAAATGAATAAACTAGACCCATTTCAATGTTTTATTCAAAAACTATCTTCTTTGATGGTTACTACCTTTTGATTTAATTTCAATTTCTATCGATTTTTTTAAGAAAAACATCAAATTTCACCTGAGGCACCATATAGGCTGAGGGGTTGCATATGTTTCACAAAGTTTGACCAAATTTTAGTGTATGTTGTAAAAGTTATAACCATGAGCATGTGCTAAGAGTAATTCGACAGATGAGTGTAGATGCTTTTGTTTTGGCTCCTAAAAAATGTTAGACCTAAAGAATTTTTAATTGAGTTTTGTTTTCTTGTGAATTGGTATTTAAGCCTAACATCGAACAGTTGTAGTTTATATGTAGATTTTAGCAAACCTCCAGTTAAGTGTTTTGGATTCATTTTTGGAGCATTTTAGGTAAAGGAGGTTTTAGAAAGTGTTGCTCACATCCATCAAATAGCATTTAATCCTAACACCCAGGGCTCGAAACAAACACCCATTTGATTTACTTTCCCTTTATAGGGGAGGAAAGGGGAAAATCAATTTAAGTTGAAAAATGTTCAAGAGGGGTCCGTGATAATTACTGAAGTTGCTGAAAATATTCAAAATTTCTAAAATATTGTTGAAAAGAATATAAGTTGTAAGTTGTTTCAAAGAACCTTTTCTGGTGGAAGACTATTTGTTCACCGTCTATCCCTTATGTACAGAAGTAATCATGCCAAGCTTTTGACAGATGGTTGTTGGTTCGTAACGTGCTCACTCAGCTGGTTTATTGGACAAGTTTTTTAATAAGAATGGTCGGAAATAAATCTCAGAAGACCAACTATTTTAGAGGGACCAAGCACTTGGTGACAGATATGTTGCCGTTGGCATTTTAGCCAATTTTTTTACAATTCTCTTTACCGATTATCAACATTAATTAATTAACGGTTTTAAACATTTTTCCGCCTTTGGGTTAACTGAGAAGAGGCTTAAGGGAAGATAAACAATTCAATAAACAAAGCACAATAACTTTTTCAAAACAAACTGCAACAAATTTTAAAGAAAAGTGCAAAAAATGCAAACAAAAATTAAAGAAAATAATTTCTTCATTCGTCAGGCATTCCGGTTGAGGCAAAAGAAAAAATCTGCTGTCCAGATGAAGTAAAACGTAATGTTAATTTGGAGGTAAAGATCTGGACTTACCTGAGCTAAGCTGCTTCCGGCGCAAAGAGTAGAAAACACATATGCAGGTAAACACATAAACACATGCGCATAAAGGCAAAACAAGGAAAAGCTTCAGGAAGAAAACGATAAGAAATAGACTGCGTCTGAAATATGACTTGGCGTAACTTGATTTTGGTTCCCCCGTGGTCAGATTGCAGTCTTCTCTCTTGAACCCATTCGGTTTAAAAGATAAATTTAGTGTTTCTTCACCGGTAACAGTTTTAACCCGAGTACGAATTTATCTTTAAATAAAGTCCTTTATCAAGTCCTTTCGTAACCTGAGGTTTTAAATGTAATATTACACTTTTATTCTGTTTCTGACTTCTGCTTAATCTCCTTAAATTTCATTTGTTAATCTCCTTAATCTTATTCCTTCAGATGTAAGGTATGCGCTATGAAATAAGAAGAAGATGTTGGACTCTGTTTAAGTACGAAAGCTTGCTGTTAAAATTCGAAGTATGATCGAATGGCTTTAGTCGAGCGAATTATGTCCTTGTGCACATTCGCGAAGTTCATTACGAATATTTTGGTTCACAACATTTCCCAGCAAATAAGTTGTTTCCGAAATGAAAGCATGTTCTTCATTTAATTCGTTTTTATTTACCTTTAATCTCATTTAAGCCCATTCTCATTAAATTAAATAGAGCCAATTTGACGGTTATTGCTTTGTGTTTTGTTAATTATGAAATTACTTGAAATAATTCAAGTAGGTCGTCTGATAAGCTTATAAGAATTATAATATAAATGGTGAAAATTTTCACCGAGATATCATAGACGGAAGATTCCCTGCGTTAGAATTAATCTTGATATTATAGTCGGCAGATTTGTTTTTATTATAATTATTAACTTGTATCTAAATAAAAACTCATAAGTTTCTTGTATTAGGTTAAAGTCGAATTCATTCTAAAGAAACCATTTAATAATTCACTTCCGAACGGGAATATATCAGGATAGTCTAGATACCCGTCATGTTTCCGAAATATAGGAATAAGGGAGACAGACAAGGTCCGCATAAATTTTACGAATATTAATTTAAAGTTCTAGCTAGTAAAGTTTTTCTCTTTTTAAATATAAATTTTAATTTTCAGCTGATGCACAATACTGCATTTTATTTTCCCCACACAATAGATTAAAGCCCGTGTAAAAATGACTACGTTTCCTTGAGAGCCCTGATTCATTCGTCTAGCATTACTTTCAGGTATAACTACATTCATGGTAAAAATTTGTGTTTATTTTTAGTAATATCCTTGCCTCTTTCAACAACACTTCATGCTTTTCCCGGAGCACGGTAAACAGTATTTCAAGTTGCATAGAATTTCATTGCCGACTCTCAGATTATTTTTAAGGACAATGAAAAGCTATTACGACCGAAATAATAAACGATCCACCTTAAGAAATAAAAATGCTCTTAAAAGTTTTTACTGAATTAATGACTAGCTTGTGTCAAGGACTTGGTCCTGTATCAGATGCAGTCGTATCTGATTCGCTACCCCCGTAGAACAAGCAGCGCCAAGCGAAGTAAAATTTTCTTAAAATTTTAACGAGTAAAAGTAAAACAGAAATTAAAACTAAATTAAAAGAAATATAAGAAAGATTTTAAATTAAAAAGGAGAAAAATATTAATATTAATAATAACTACTCGCCTTTAGTGTGATTAATATTTTCTTCTAATCTTTTTTTGTAATATAGTATCTTTTTTATATTTCTTTTAATTCATTTCGAATTTTTTCTTTTACCATTCCATTAAAAAAATATACCATTAACTTTTTCGTTTCCGTTCTATACTTTCCCTTCTTTTTGCCACTCATTGCCATTACGTGAACCTCATTTAAAATTAACTTCATTTTTATAACCATCCATTCCACGTGCCTTAACTTTGACGATAGTTGCATAAAACCTCAACATGCCAACATTTGCATGTATAGATTGGAACAGATTTCTTTTAAACATTCTCAACAATTGTGCGCAATGAAGTGGAAATAAAAAAATGGAAAGAAATTTCAACGTCGGAAATTACGCCTAAGAAATGCAACACGGGGTACGAAGTCGCTCCTTGGAGGTGCTAATTATATTTTTACATTAGAGCTATTAAAAACTTTTATTTTTTATTAACTTTAAATTTTAAATTTAGCAAAAGGATGGAAATTCGTATCAACTATCTCAGCAGAATAGTATGCCATAATGGGTAAAAATTATAAATTTCGAAAAAAAGTGTAAGTAAGATGTTGAAAAAAATTAATAAAATCGACATTTTTTCTGTATAAGTGTATTTGAACACATACCAGCCGGTATGTGTTCGTTGGATTAACATAATTTTTTTTCCGATATGGCCTTTATCTTTTATGAGAAAAACATCTTTTATTACAATTTAAGGAGGAAAATAGTAAAGAGGAACTTGTATAAATAAATCGAACAAATTGTATTTTTGATCGTGTATTGAACGTGTTTTTGAGAAAGGAGATTCAAAAAGAAATTATTCATTATTATTAATTATTTCATGGTTTGGAAGAAAATCGCATTATATGACAATGATCAACATGATCAGAGAGGATTGAGCTGGTAATTGACGATGTGAAGTGATCGGGGTAATCATAATCATAATTTACTTAAGAGGGAATATTTAGTGAAAGCACACCACACAAAACACGTTTTCTTCTTTTTGGTTGATAATTTCAAATCAAAGTTTTATAAAAAACGAATATATTAAATAAACGTATTTTACGGTCTTGATTCTAAAATAATTCAATTTGAATATTCCTTGCATTGTATATTTGAACATTTTAATTAAAATTACACATCCTACATATTCCAAAGCCTTGGCCGCGCCACGGCACGCTTCGGCACCAACTCATCACCTCTCCGTAATTTCGAAATATCGAGAACGAAACTGACACCGAAGTAAAGCATCGAAGCAAAAACATTGGCCCCTTTACCGAATTAACCGACGAAAATCCATTAAATCCATTAAAACAACAATTATAATCATAACAACAATGACTACAAAAAACAACGAGGAAATAGGCGAAGATAATAGCAGAGTGGAGAAGATTGAAGAATTGGCAAAAAAGCCAGAGTGAAACTTAATCAGTAGAGACAAGAAATGTCTAAAAATAGGCAGTCTCACGAACGAGGTAAGCTCGAATATCATCAAATTGAATTGAATAGATATTTGCAAAGAAAAAAACACGACAGGTATGATGAAACAAAACGAAAATACAAGCACGTATACGCGCGCTACGTGAAGTATCCGACGGAAACATGCAAGATATGCTTGTCGCTGCTTTTGGAATGACTAGTGTGCTGGTTGCATACAATTCTTCTTCGGCTTTGGCTTTGGAGACGATGGCTGTCTGCTACCTTCTTGTGTGTGTATTTGAGTTTTGAAAAATAATGACCATACTAGTCCCCTCTCCGAGGAATATGTACTTTGGCGTAGATGTAGAGGTTGCTGAGTGTTCGGGTTGGATTTTTAAATGCTTTCACTATCTGGATATTTTGCAATCAACATATCTCGGTGAATGCTGGAATTTTCCAGTTTTTAGAATTCGTGTCTTCTTATTCTTCTTCTTATTTGGGATAGCGGTTATGCTGACTGAGTCTGTCACTTTCTGAGCCTTGTTCCTAAATTGAAAGCTGGGGGCATATTTTTGATTTATCCACTATCAGTCTATCATCATTCTATCGGCTTTTAAGTTAATTTGTTGGTCAAAGCACGCTTGCAGAATTTATTTAAAAGCATCCCCACATTTCCGAATCTCAAACATCTACGCCCCGTGGGATTCAGCGGTATCCTTTACGAAGTCATACCATCCTTGACATTCCTAACCTGTGCATATGGCTACATGAAAATTTACCAACAAAATCTTCTTGACGAGAAAACCAATTCGGTAATCACTTCACACCTCTGGCTACATCACATCAAAGTACTTATAAAACTATTGACAATTTGTCAATTTGAAAATTATTAGTGTAGTCGTGAATGCGAACTGGCATATCAGGATTAACTTATGTGCTATTATATTATTTATAATTGAGCCTCCACATACATACCAAAATGCAAAACATAATCTTGCCATTTGATATCGTCCGATATTGGCAAACCGTAGAGTCATCCTTCATTTATTTCACGTGTATTCAGTTAAAAAAAACAGCTAAAATACTGAACACACTTCACAGTTGGGTATTTATCGAGGCAACCTACACATATTTTCATAAAGAACCGCCGGGATATTTCTGCCGGGACATAAATGATAACCCGATTATCAAGAGCTTCGTTTTGTTGAAAATCATTCCTCCGGTCACGATTTAATGGGTCTTGATTGACTTAAATCTGAATTCAGTTTTCTGGTCTAGAATTTACCTTCTATGGTTTCTAAAACCAGCATGGTTTTTTTGTTGCCCGTTAATACCATACGAGTACAAATTAGCCGAACTTATATCATATCATTTCCAAGGTGCGCTGAACTGAAAATACCCTTAAATCCTTACGAATATCTTAATGAAATAATTCATTTCTATTTGTTGAATTTTAAATTATACTGGGTACTAAGTAATTTTATGTAAGCAGCGTCAAGAGTGAGTTTATTATAATTTAGACGTTACTTTGGCATCAAGTGACTAATATTTTGAATTGGCTTAAGTGAATGGTCGTATTATTTCTAATACATACACATAGCCAAGATATATAAAATCATCACATACACAAGAACACACACATGTATATTCGTGTATTACGTAAATATAATTTCCATCTTCACCGCAGCGCAACCACTGACCCCAACGGAACAAAAACTGAATGCAACAACAATGGCAATAACAGAGACCAATTGTTTGACTCTAATTGTTCGCTGCTTATCAGTATTTCCGTGCATACTATATTTGCCGGAATTTCACTCGTCAATCAAATGATTTTTCTTCAATAGAATTAGAGTAATAAATTAAATATATAATTATATTTCAAACTTTTAGAATAGCATAGCAAAAGAGAAGGAACAGAGAGACTAGAGGGCGGTAAAGCCGCTAGCAAGTGATAACATCATCAATAACTAAAACGGCCAGTGCAACTATGGGAACGTTCCCTGACCGTTTTGCAGTCTCTGCAAAAAGAAATGAAAAAATCAAATAACTGAAGCGCTATAGATGCATTTACGTCTTTGTGTCAGCGTTGTTCTTCTTATTTTTTAATAAAGGGTACGATGATAGAAATTCTTCGGCTAACGGTATTATTCTAAGTATCTAAGGATATCAGTAATTCGTATCACATCGTGTCGGAAGTTTCTTTTTTTAATCTATTTTATAGCTTCTTTTTACAAGGTTCATACTTTGGCTGTGATCGCAGTCTGTGGCTTCATTCTCTACTACTATGACGATTCATAGTATGTGGCTTGGAATTTATAAAGCAGCATTGTAGAAGACTTCTTTCTTTTAATACACTGTTAAAAATTTATAAATTTAGAAAATTTTTCAAAGTAAATTTTTAATTTTTAATCATAAAATTCTGATAATTTTGTTATAGTTTTTGCAGTCCTTACCACTTTTACGTAAAAATTCAACAAAAGCATGCAATTTAAATAATTGAATATTAAGCATGACGTATATCATAATAGAATAAAATGTTATTTTATTTAGTTGAGCATAACTATGTTGTTATTCACCAGTTTCTTTTTTGTAGTAAATATCTGAATAAAGACAAAAAAATTTAATTAGAATACAGATAAAATGCGAAATTGATGTCGAAAAATATCGAAGTACACAAAGAACTACGAAGAGCTTATAAAGAGCAAGGCTAGAGGAACTGAATTATAAACTTTATTGTTAAGGTAGTCGATATTAGGACGATGAACGAAGCACTTTTGTTAGTTAGTGGGATTTATTAATTAACTGGATAGTTGTTTTTGTCGGATTACGATTGTATCAGTCTCATCAATATCTCATTTCATTTTGCCCCTTTAGTTGCTTGGGCGTTTTTAGGGCGGGTATATTTTATATTTTGTTTTGAGGGTATACTTTTAGAAAGCGTTCAGAATGGAGCGCTTCAACACAAAAAAAAGTTCGAGCGAATCGATAGGAAATATGAAACGAATTTCGACTGTAGTGCGATGTGTGTGGCCATCCCATAGGGAGGAGTGAGTTTTTTCTGTATTGAATATTGAATATTTGCAATTTTTTTTTTGAATATATCAAAACATGAAAATAATGACACAGTGATTTTTTTTTAAATTGAATGCTGGAAAAGCGAAGAGACCTGTAAGAAATAATTTCAAATTTGACTTAATGATATAAGTGCTTAAAATGGTGACATCTTATGTCATTATGTTATTTACCTGACTAACGTGTGCACGTTATAACTTTATTCCCCGACGTCATGATGATAAAAAATTTTAATATCAAAATTAACCCAATTTACACCTTGTTCATCTTCGGTATAGCTATCTTTATATGTCTCAAACCAATTACTTTATTGCAAGGGGATAACAATTTATTGTATCTCGAACATAAATAAATGGCTGGGTTGTCAATAGAGCCTCCTAATAATAATTTTTTGGTTTCCCCCAATATACCTTTCGTTTTTTCGGGCAATACTACTGTCTAAACTTTCAATTCCAAGTTTTTACAGCTGTAAGGATAAAGCTCAAGAAGAAGGGAATGTATTACCTAAAAAATCGGTGAATGCTGTCTGTCGACCTAAAATTTTGTCGTTCCATCATAACAATATTTTACCAATAACAATTTAACATAAATTACAATATACAATAAAAACGTTTTGCGCGTCTTTAATCAGATCGTGCATAGCGCGCGTCTTTAATCAGATCGTGCGCGTCTTTAATCAGTCGACTGGATATTTCTTAAGGTAAGTGCACCTATGCTAACAAAATAACCCGCGCTGTATGTGTCGCACTTTCGCTGCAATCACATTTCCTCACATTGTCCGAGCCACAGCTTTAACAATTTGCGCCTGTTATTGGCTGCAATTGTACATTTTACACGCACAAGATATAAAAACGAAGCTTAAGAAATACAAAGGCGTTATGTCTCACTGGGCGTTATGGGACAAGGAAACCCATCACGTATCCTACTGGAATGACATATGTAATAATATTTGTACTACATTCAATTCGATCCATCTGATTTCCTTTTTGATATTTCATACGAATTTTGATATTTTTTTCTTTTACGAATTTCCTAAGCGCATTCTGCAAAAAATTAAAAGCATTATACTCATATCCGACCTGAATCATGGATCACATGCCTCTTACTAATTCAAAGCCAGAACTTGTTCTATTACAGAGACGGGTCTTTGCCGTTCTCAGGGAAAGCATTATTTATTTATTTACGTTTGTTTCATTTCTATTAGCTTTGTTATACCCACGCACACACATACACACACAATCACAAACTAGAGAGTTCTCAAATATTTGGCTTCCTGAGGGCTGTGATTATGGTCCCTAATGAAAATGCTATGACATTTCCGTCCTGTCGCAAACTGCATTTGTTTCTTTATGCATTGTTTTCTAGTATTGCTGTGTAAGTGTCATTACTTGGCTCGTATAGTTGCGCCCACATCGTTGCGTCCGACATATGATATTGTTGATACTGGTCTCACAGCACAAGATGCGGCTCATGCCGCTGCAACTTCTGCCATCAGCACTCACGTTTGAATATTTTCAAATCTCTCTGGTGAGTTGACGATAGAACTAAGTGTCACAGTCACATGAGTACATATTTTTTTAACTTCAGTATAGCGTGTTATTATTGCGATGAAAACTGTTTACCACCGTAAGATTTGATTGTCCCTTTGTCTTTGGGGTCATTGGTGAATTGTGAGACATATATTTTATTTTGCTATGGTGAGTTAAGTTATGTTTAAAATATGTCAAGCTCTGCTGATAATTTTGTCTGGTTGGGACTGTTCTGTTTGTGTAACATATTTTATGTATAATGTATTTAATGAGCAACAAATAAATGATGTCTTATTTCCTTCTCTAGAAATTTAATGAAATAATTCCTTTTGGAAAATCAATATCAAAAAAAAGTTAATTGAATTTGATTTATTTCAAATTTCAATTCAATAAATGATCTCTTGGTAGATTTTCTACCAGATTTTTCTAACAGATTAATTTGTGGATATATTTACGACATTTTATTTTAAGTTTACTTTCAAAACAAGCTGGCTTCTGTTGTGTGTGTTTTTATGGTACAAAAGACGTTAGAAGCTTCACAAACTTGATGCTCCAAATATGGATATATGGATACATCAATAATGAGATCCTAAAATATATGAAATAGAGAGAAACAAGGGCAATTAATTAAGCAACGAGGTGTGGTCATTATTCATTGCCTGAGAAGTGGAAATAAGAGTACGAAGTGTTGGATTAATCTATGAGCTCCCGTCACCAGTCATTCTGTAGGTTTATTAAATATTCAACATTTAGATCATCGATAGATCATTAGAACATCGATAGTTGTATCACTCAATCACTTTATCAGTCATTCATGTAATTGTATTGATCGTTCTTCTAAAAAAGATCAGAGACTTGTTTGTTACAATAAGCCGACCCATTCACAATTTATGTCATTGCCATATAGAAAATTTGTAATTTCTTATATTAAATTAATACCAACGGAAGGGGAATTAATCCTCCCTATTACATAAATATATTACTTTTCCTAAATTAGTGTCCAAGATGTTGTTATTTTACAAATAGTATACGCTCCGCATATGCTATGAATATATGTGTATATATTATTACCTTAGCGATAAATTTAATGCTTAATTTTTCACCTGAAATATATCACATAACATATACTTAATAAATAGAATTCTCAGACAATTGCCACTCGATGAGGCAAGGTAAATAACATAAAGTGTATTAACAGGCAAATAATATTTATTTGGACATGGGTTTGCATATCTTTAGTGGACTCTGCAAAGGTTTACTATACACCAAGTAAACCTTTTACACCAATAATATTTCCCTACGAATCAAACTTATTCTTTAATGAAGCAGAACATTATCGAAAATTGTGAAAAGCATTTTCACAATTTATTTATGCTGTTGTTCCGGTGCGACGAAGTGGGTGCTTATACTTTACAGCTAGACGATATGATTTTATTACGAGATGAGTTTATTTATTTAATTTAGAAGAGCGGAACTATACAAATACAAATCAAGTAGAAATTTCTGAGATAGATGGACTCAAGTTTATTTTTTCAATGGAAACAAAAACAAAGTCTTACACTTAAGATGTCAGGCGGATATATCCGTTTTAAAGGAATATATTTTTAAAAAATATGAGAAGTAATTTCGGCAAAATTAAGTGAACGACTGATAAAATCACTACAAGAACCAGTAAAAAAGAACCTTAGCAAAAAAAAAGCATGAGCAAAAAAAAATAAAAAGAAGCCACATGTACAGATAGTGAAACAAGAAGGAAATGAGTATAGAGCATTGTTGACATTCTGTGTTCAGGAAATGAGAAATATGGCTCAAAACTAAGCCACTGTGAACACTAGTCATGCGGGCAACATTGGGTATATTCATCATATTAATTTGATTAGCTTACGAACTTGTTTCAATTGTACCGTAAATAGACCAAAAATAAAAGATATGGTATAAATTAATCCGTATCTGTGCGTGATGACGGCATTCACTCCATTTGAAGCTAATTTCCAGGGAGTGAGAGCACTTCAAATTTGCTTGAATCAAACATTTAAGGGATGGACAGCAATCGATTAGAAATAAAAATTGTTTTAAATATAAAGGTCACGTTTGAAAAGGAAGCTGGTAAAAATAGTACAAGTGCGTGTAAAATCCGTTTAATTTTCCTTAATACATTCTTTTACTGCCATTAAAATCAAACTTTTATTCACTTTTTTTTATTCATTCGGGAATGAAATTTGACTTTATTGTGACCTGATAAACACTGCCGTCATCTAATACATATTACCATCATAAATTAACACCATTATATATTCCTCAATACAACAAACTATATAAAAACGATATTAGGGGGTGGAAAATATATTACATTAACAAATGGATAATATGGTATAAACAATATCGTTATTATCTAAACAAACAAGTATATGCGATAAGAATTTTTAATAAAAATGGAAGCATTAATCTCAATTTGTTACCGATCAATTTGTTAATAAAACATCTGATTTTGTCTAAATGAAGCTTTAATTTTTTGTTTGTCGGAAATAATTGAAAGCACTATTGCATTTTTTGGATGACATTCGTTTAATTTTTCATCTCTCAAAGCGAAAGCCAAAACAATCGAATTTTCCGAGAAACCGAGGCAAAAATGTGTTAATTTCTCACTAATGCACCCATTTTTACTTAATAATATTTTGCAAGAAATGTGTTTGATTTTCGGAAAATTCAAGAAATTGCTTTAGAAGTAAGTTGTTGTGCATGAATCAATAGATGAGTGATTTAAATGAATAAGTGTATTAAAACTAAATATTAAATTAAAATTTAAATAATTCCTGTAGTATATATTGACACAGTTGTGTGTAATTTTTATGTTTACTTTATTCGTGTTGTGAAGTTTTGTGCTATGACTTAATGAGCTCAATTGTCTACCGTGATTACAAACTATCGCCGTGCAGACGTGGACACACCACACTATTCGAACTGACCTCACTGAACGTTGAGATTGACGGTCGCTTTATTTGTTTATCTTGATCCAATTTATTTGTCAGTTTATCGCAAATGTAGACAAGTGTGTGATTCATTAATGTCGACTTGTGAATTGTTCTGATTTAATACTCTTTTGCTAGTTTCGTTTAACGCTTTAGTATAATTTAAATTGCGAAATGGAGAGGAATTATTTTATTGTTTTAATTTATACAAATTATATATATACCCGGAGTATTAGCATACGAAATAATAATTAGAAAGGCAATAAATATGTAATAATTACTTCAGTTTAAAACAATTTTTGACTGTTCGTTAAATTTGAATTGACAAATATTTAATATTTCCAAAATCGAGTCGCTTCATCCTATAATGATAGTTTATATATTGATTTTACCCAAAAGTCAAAGGAATTAAAAATAATAGCATACAAACAAAATTCAATTTTACGGATATTTTCCATCCAAAATTGGATAAATATTTTCATTTTATTTGTACTTAAGAGCTATCAAGAGAAATATTTTCCCCCATTAATATTTTTACATATATCTTCACCACCTTGTCTTCTTCATACCCTTTACAACACTCGCAAAACCAACAACACCTTTATATGGACTCTATCAAATGTAAAGTGTCTGGTTTTTAGATGACAGTTCAGTATCGAGAGCTCGATTCATGCTGACCATTCACATGCACGTATACATACGTATGCACACACAAATGACAATATTTCAACTTTTGGATAGTTCGTATGAAGGCTGAGTATGCAAGCAGATATCGGGGCTAGATGAAGGCGATAATGATGATGGTGTTTATGTTTTTATTATGGTACTTTAGCTTAAACCAATAACCACAAGTGTAAAGTACCTATAACGAAATTTTCGAAATTGGAAAACTCAGGATCAAGCCAAAAATTAAAACAAAATATTGAAAAATGGTTTTTAAAAGCCAAATAAACTTTTCACTTCTCATATTAATGGGTTTCTATATGGTATATTTAAGATTTCACAATAGTTGAGTCAAGTAAATTACTGTTAGCTCCTTTAAAATGTTGCCAATGAAATCGTGGTAAGTAGGCGTGGTCAGCCCTCGGATTATTGAACCAAATCTATAAACTTATGTTACTTTCCTTATATTACTTTAATTATAAACTTTTGATTTCGTTTCTATTACTTTTAAATAAAAACACAGGCCATATAAAGAAGTTACTTAAGTATTAAAATTTACTAATTCGCTGTTTATAGGTATGTTCAGGAATATATTTGCAGGGTATTGCTAAACATAATTTGGGTATATTGCCTATTGTTTGCTTGCGGATAGAGCTTACGGAAGGAGTACCTCTGTGAAATATTATCTATGTGTATTCTTAATTAAGTATGCATCTCTCCACCCAGTCCTTTCTCCCTTCCTCTCTTGGTTTCCCCCTCTCTTTCTCTCTCCCTCTCTATCTTATTCTTTCATTTATATAAAAAATTTGAATTCAATCGATACAACGAAAATGAACAAACTGCTTCTTGACGAACAATGAAATATTGCATTTAGTGAGAACAGTTTTTCTCGCCCTTGCAATCACGCTCATAACGGCTGACACACCAGCAAACACGTAATTGGAAACGATTGTAGAGAGCCTCTTGGTCGAAGGAAAAAACGTGACTAACTTCTAATTTTCATTTCTTTTGTCGTTCTCGTTTCGCTTTGGTTGAATTGCATTTAAGATGTCTGTTGGAGATTTATGAAATATGTAGTTGTTTAATAAAGGACAGAGTTTTATAAAATTTTTCAAATCTTAATCAACTCTTAAGAATCTTTATACTAAAAAAAGGAATAAAGAATTGACCTCGTAATGCTTTGAAGACTGCGTTGAACGTGTCGTGAGCATAAGTCAACCACCGCGAAGGTCTCACCATGTAGATAAGATGGCGGTCATGTAGATCAAAAGGAAGACAAAATGCACTAGAGGAAATAAAAATTATAAGGAAAAGGACCGATCCGAAGAAGACCAAAATCAAAAACATTCAAGAGAACGCAATCGAAAAGAAACTACGAGAGAGATATGCATAAGGTTTATTGTCAAGCACAATGCAAAACTATAAAGTCAAACAGAAGAAGACAAATAACGAGGAAGAAGTAATTCGTTATAACCCATTGGGCAATGTAGCAACCATATTGTCAGGAGTTTAAAAATATTCACACTCAAGCTCACGAAACGAGAAAACCCATTCCTAGCACATTTTGAAGTGACAGATTTTGGTTTTATGGATGGATAGTCAACATTTCGACATACGAAGAAATTGCTAGAAGTTAAGTCAGTATAATGGAATTAATCCTTAGTAAGTACAAAGGTAGAGACAGAGACCGGCATACTGAAATAAGAAGTGTAGAGAGAAATAGAACTCGAGAAGGGATTAAAGATTGAGTATCTGAAAGTCATCTCGAACTGACATTAAAGGTATGGGTATTAAAAAAGTGAATGGTAAGAAATATGTAGGTAAAATGAGTTGAACTCTTTACTGGATACATTGATTTGATGATTGGGAGGGGCTAAATGACAGAAGTTAGTATGTATTTGCACAACTCGTATACTTTTGTAATTTTTTTGGAAAAAAGGCGTTGAGCAAGGTTGAGTAGGTTTGTTAAGGACAGCAATAAATTCGAACCATTTGGTTTTGTTGAGACTTGGTTGCGTTTTGTTTGTGCACAAACGTGTTTGGGTATGCGCGTGGTGTGGATTTGTAATAATTTCTGAAGTTATTGTTCAATGCAATAAATTATGAATTTCTTGGATTAGAAGCAATAGGAAAAACCAAAAGGCACCAAGAAAGGGTTATAACGATTAGCAGGGTTGAATGAAAAATATAGATATAAAGAGGGAAAAGCAATAAAAGAGGGGGAGAGCAATAATAGCTAATACGATAAAATAGTATCAAATCGATTTACCGTTGCCAATAAAACTAATAAAGCGGATAAGAATTACGTCGCAACTGCGTGGCAGTTTGAAAAGGAAAATAAATGATGCTTTAGAAAGTTTGGGCTTTACGGACATAAAAAGTTAAAGATTATTTATTGAAACCAATTCAATTAAAGTTTCTTATACAAGGGAACGCGAACAAAACCCTGTAATCGATTTTTTTGCAGATGGATGTTCTTTGACAAGTAAGAAACCTCGAATCCCGTAACGGAACACCGGGAAGTATTTTCCGAATAGGTAAAGATATATTTACTTAGTGGCTCCGTATAGTATGTATAAAAAAATTAAACATCTTCTTCCTCAGAATCATAAGTCCTGAGCTAACTTAGCTATGCCAGTCTGCCTCTATTAGACTTATCGTCATCCGCACAGGGTAGAAGAGATGTTATGTATATACCGAGATATAAGGTTAATAAAATAATATCTAATAAAGTTATAGTATAACCAAAAATATTGTAACCATATAATTTCTTTCATAAGGATTACATAAAATCGCATTGTTAAATAAATTAATTTAAAATAACGTCGGCCTTCCGACGGGTTTATTGGTTTTATCGGCTCTTGTTAACAACACCTTCTGCTGACTTAGCTAGTTTATGTAGACTGTGAAGTGTTAATGCTTTTACAAATGCAGGCTACATGCGTCATTATTTACCGTTTTTGTTGCCGCAAATTTTTTGGTAGAATTCGTCATTTTGGTAGAATTTGTATGAAATCGAGCGTCGAAAATCTTGGACGTTTTGGACGAAAATTAATTCTCATTTTATTGTGAGAACCATTGCCAAGGCAAAGCACTGAAAAATGTACAAATACAGCAATATCAAATAATAGTATCATTATTTTACTTTCTAAAATACTGAGAACTCTGTCTTCTAGAGACGAACATTGTGATGTGGTAAAATGTTCCTCCTCGTTCCGGCTTCACCGATGACAATGTGAACAAACAAAAACAATTTCATAGTAACTATTTAATTTGTTGCCTTGTAGATATATGCCTCCAGAACGATATGTATTTCATTACAAATCACTTCCGAAAATCCCTGAACGTTATTTATTGCTATGTGTTGTTGTTATCTGGCACGTTGGTAACCAATTCTCACTGCATAAGTTGACAATATTTTGGTGTAGTTGTAATAGTTTCTGTATCAACCTGATGCTGTCGCTCCTTTTATCCTGCTGCTGAAAAGTGGATTGAAGGTGATCAAGTTATATTCTTTCAAACGGTATGGTTACGTCACATTAAGTTAGGCACTGGACAGTTATTTATGTTTCTATTTTAAATATTTTATTTTAGATTAGAATTTTCGAAGCAAAATCTTTTTCTTTGTCTGAATTTATTAATTCTCTAGTAAAATTTCTGTTATAAGGTATGCACATCACGTATAAAGTAAGATTTTCTTGCTTTGGAGAGAATTGTACTACAGGGTACAGTTAGAAACGAATAAGCTTAAATGTCCAATTAATAAGTTTATATTTTATAATTAATTTAAAATTTCCACAAATAAATTTTACCCGGAGATTATTGACAAAATGCACAAAAAATAAAAAAATAAAAAATGAAAATATCAGCATCCAAAATTTTATAAATTTAGTAATATTGTGAGAACAAAAACGGAATTACAATTATTGGGAAAAGTAAGCACGACGCTTGTCATGTCACTTGTTTATGTCAATGTTCGGTACTATTTTCAAAACTAATTTCTGGAGAAAGTGAAAAATTCATCAACTGTGCGTCGTCTCAGACGACATTCAATTTTGCTATAAATTGTCAACTAATTGGTTCAATTAAATACAGAGTATAGTCATGAAAAAGAATGAGCTGTTTTTTTCAAAATGAACAGCGGGAGGGAGTGAAAACGAATTCTGGGGTCAACACATTGTTTGGATTTTTTGGCAATTCTTCTTTATCTAATTGTCTCTTCACTTTCAGCAGTTTTTTACCATAGGATAATCATAACCATTATTACAATGATGATCGCAAAAGTCTGCTTTTCTAAACAATTTTATGGTAGAAAGGTGTTCGAACAAATATGTGGAAGTATTCTGGAATCTATTGGGTTTTTTCTTACTTCATTTTCAATTTACTTCCTTTCGGATTAAACTCCGAAGGATAAATAGTTTTTAAACTCCTTGTATTTACTTATGTTTATATTTTGTGACAGTATTATTTTTTTTTGTTGTTGAGTATTTCTACTTTCGAGGTGAAATCGTTTTGAACAACCGAAGAAATGCTTATCTTAGTGGGTTTAGTACTGCCATATAATGCATCACAATGCATGCATGAAGGAAACATGTGTGCACTTGGTTACTCGTTTGTTTGTGCCCCATATGCAAGAATTCTTACCCCCCCTTTAGAGCTTGGGTTGTGGGGCTGGTGAGTGTACATGCGAGAGTATTTGTGTGAACGAAAAAGTCTGAATATAAGGGTTTTTTATTTCAGTTAATTTAAATTTGTCTTCAGGCATCCGCGATTGGCTCCTCTAATTATTTATTTAACGTTACCATACGCGAAAATATAATCTAAATGTTAAGCACAAATTTGTACTTGAAATCATATTAAAATAATTAAAGCGTCGTACGGGATTGTCAATACCTAAATACTTAACTTTCCCTCGCCCCAAGACTGTCCCTTTACAATACCGTTTACGTTAGAATTGGAGAATGTAATTTCGAAGGTACTGCAATTGCGTATTGTACATACAACGGTACATAAATACATATGCTTAAACAGAGAACGGAGATCAATTCAGACAATTTTGCTGGTGGCGTAGAAAGCTTCATTAAAAATGACAATAATGTAAACTGAAGCTGCTTTAATTTAACAAAAATATAAATTAAAGTAAATGTTGCAATAATGAAGCCTCCAGTGTGCTGAGATCCATTGACGTGTTTAAAGAACAAAAGCACGCGCACGTCAAATAGAAATAATGAGAAAATAATATAAATTCACAAGCAGGTATGAAAGCATAAAAAGCCACGAAGCGAAATGAACCAGACCTTCTTCGGTTGGGATAAAAACGACATGCAACTCAGCAATATAACGTACAGTGAAGCACATATAAACATTGATATAACTCCCTTTAATTAATGTATTATACTTTATAAGGACTCTCAAAAAGTGTGAACTCGTGCTTCCACTGCTGAGACTTAATTATGCAACCGTCGCGTCAATAGCTGACTAATTTTTCGAAAAAAAAACCATGAACTCTTCGACGAAGAGAATTTAAGGATTGATATACATATATCGTAAACCATATAAACAAAAAATTTTTAATCAGTGAAAGATAGCGCAGTAAACGCTATCACATTTTTTTAGGGAAAGTTATAAAAATTTTTACAAAATTTCCAATGCATGCTTTTTTATCAGCCGCGAAATAAATCATAAGTTAACCATAATTTTTATTCAGAATTGATAAATTTGCTTAGAAGTTTAATTTCAACTCTTTAACGCAGTCTCTGGTTACGAAAATAATCGAAGGGTTTCAATTATAGTTCAAATTACTTTTCCTGATTATTGGAGAATTATGCGATAAGGAGAATTATGCTGCCTTTCGATTGCTACATCAGACTGTTGCTACATCAGAAGGAAAAGCAACAGTACCCGTAACAGCACAATAATCAATTCTATTACTGTAGATGTTGTAATGAAATGCAATCAACATGAAAAAAAGAATAATTAAACCATGCGTCTCTACACTACTGTAATTTCGTCAACGTGACCGCACTTATGACACTAAAGTGGGCAATTTGGGGAACGTGATTTTTTAAAAGCCAGATTCATTTTGGGCAATGACCAACAGATCGACTGTCAACCAGTCAGGCAACCAAACGGCCTTCCCCCAACTAAACTGCGTTCCCTCCAAATAATCTGCCTTCCCTCCAACTTCCCACACAGCGCCCCTGTTACCAGTAATACAATTCTTTTCTACAATTTGCTGCACGCTCGCCCCCAACCAACCACCTATCTTTAAGGAGTGTTTGAGTCGGTGGCAGCAGGCGTCATGTCAACGCTATGAGAGCAGGTTAATAAGCATCCTTTACTGAAAGGCATACAAAACAGGAAGCACAAAACTCGAAAGGAATACATACGTTTGCAAGATCCGAGAAAAGTAGTCAAGCGAATCATGAGTGACATGGTACGTGCCATTGCCACTACATTTTCAGACAATTTTTTCTAATCTCACTCATTCTTAAAATGTTCGTTTTTTTTTTGAAAAAAGTACAAGTGGGAGGCGTTTATGTCCAGAGTAACAAAATAAAGGACAAAACAGTTCAAAGTGTAAACATTGTTTTTAATTTTGTGACAAATCTAAACACAAATGCATCACAACTGCCTCATATTCTTGAAGTAAATAAACATCATAGCTATAGGCTTGATTGTATCCGATCCGCAGTTTTGCAGTTAAATGAATATGTGGGTGGAAATGGATATGATGGCTTTCCCAGAACGAATATCTGTCTATTGAGTTTCTCTCTAACAATCTATGTCGAGTTGGCGAGTATGTTATGGTATAAGACTTCGAAGGCGTTACTACAGAACATTTTGAGTGTGAAATCCAATATCTATCCATTTAGGAATGATCTTTATTGCGCTAATCACTTTTAAGTGATATTGCTCCCGATCTTTATCGCTCAAAATCTAACATTTCCCACAATGCTACAAGAGTTTTTCGTGTGTGATTACACTACTGCATACGTGCTGCATTGGGTTACTCGATAATTAAGAATCGAGGAATGAATGAGCTATTACAATTTGATATGCATAAGATCACTAATATTGTGGGGGGTGGGGGTCTGTGCAATAAAACGGCACCAACAACAGCAGCTGTAACACCAACAATAAACACCAACAACGGAAGTAAAGGGTGATGGCAATGGCGTATCATATGCGAACAATAACACCAAAAACAACAATGTCATGATACCATGTTGCAAATTCACCGTCAAAGTAAGTTTGCATTAATTTGTCAAACTTGCGTAATTTAGCGATAATTTGACTAAAATCTAGCGAATAAGTTCCTGCAGGTAATTAGGAATTGGCAAATCAATTAAACAATCCAAATTAAGAGATTCATTCACAAATCATATATTTCATCAATAATATTGATGATTTTAAGTTTATGTGTAGAAATTTACCAGATTTTCTTATCCTTTTGCTAACATTTTATAATCTATTTCTTATTATCTATATTTGATTGTTAATTTACAATTAAGAGCTGATTTTAGTTAACAGTTATATCACAAAAATGACGTAATTATAAATTTCGTAATATTTCGAATAATGGAAAGATTTACCTTTGAATACCTTCAATACCCTAAAATAACCAAAACAAAGTTGTTTTGTCATTATTTTTTCCGTTATTGTTTCTTGTCATTGTTTTGCTTGTCCCTTTGAATGGAGGCTGAGACTCCAATAAAGGGAAGTGAATTTATATTATTCGAAAAGCAAAAATGATAAATAAATGTATCAAAATGAAAAAGAAATTAAAAGGATAGAAGATTAATTTTTTAACCTTTCGTTATTTTGCATATTTAAGTCATGCTTATATATAAATAAAAAGCCCCAAAGTCATTATCTATGATGAAGCAGAAAATCCTTTAGCGACTGATAAGGAAGATAAATAAAAAAGCTATAAACCCTAAAGTTAAATGAAAATATATTTAACCCATAAATATGGAGTAAGCAACCAGAAATAAACATAAATTAAAGAAAAAAGAAAAATTAAAAAAACTGTTGACTTATCTGTTGATTAAAGATATTTAATTGAAACGTATTTTACTCGGACGCAAAAGTGCGTAGATGTCAATAAATGTGGATCTACATAAACATTTTTTAGACCTCTCCGCTTCTCCTCTTAATATCCATAAGAGAAAAGTGGAATATGATGCAAAATAGTAATTATATAATCACACACTACTTCTCAACCACGTTTTTTCTCCTTATGGAAATTCACAGTTCGAGAGAATTGGTATCGTTTAGAGATTGGTTGGCTATTTCAGTTTGGTTGTTTTATAATAAAATATTAATTAAAACATTAAAACAATTTTCATAAATGCTTTTGATATTTTTGTTAACTTCCGCTTGATTATTATTTATAATTATTTAGAAATATTTGCGGCAATATTAAGTTCGATAATAATTCTGAAAAGTCATATTAATTTCATTTCATAAAGAACTTAATTTTGACTTGGAAGCGTGCTTACACATAGAAATAATAGTAATATATTAGTAATAAAACAATAAATATAAAATTGTTGTTGAATTTAAACCATTAAATTATAAATATTACAGATGTAAGGCGTATGAATTCGTTTGGGCTTATGCTGATGTTCTTATCTGTTTATATTCTTCACTATAGTTTATAATTTTTGAAAGGATTTTTATGTTTGTTAGACTTTCGTCGAGGTAATTATGGTGTGATATTGAAATATTTCGGAAAATTTTCAAATGGAGTTTTCATTTTAGAGTAGTATCTAAATTTTAGTAATATTTTATAATAATTTATTATCGGTATATGAACACTACACGGCCTCTTTCATCTACCAAAAGATTTATGGGATGGCCTCAATAATTAGGAGAAATTTTTGTAATAATTTTCTTCTATCTTTTTTTAATGAAATATTCGAACTTAAGAGATACTTTACATCCTTACTCAACTCTTGAGGATGACTTTATCGTTGCTCGAACTAGCGATTTATAGCTATTTCTTCCTTATGCAACCGCACATTGCAAGAAATCAAAACCTGTAATTATTTTCTTATGCTTTGTTGAATACCATGCGGTTTATAAAAAAATCAGATTTTGTGTTTATCCATAAATTTCATTAAATTACTGCAGCAAGATACAAAAACGTTAATTAGTAAGAGACTGAACGACTAAATCAACATTTCAGGATGAGATCGACGAAGGAAAGAGTGAAATACGTAACACACCTATAAGAAAGGAAGACTGATAACGTTAACAAAAAACCAAGAGAAATTGATAAACATTTGTTGTTTAACCACTAGGAAAACCACAACAGCATCTGCAAGTATAAGCCCAAGAGTCACACGAAACAAGAGAAATTAAAAAAATAACAGCACAAGGGCAACAACAACGACTGGTGCAAAGGCGCAAGAATTACAACAAAATTGGCACGCGTGGATGTTCGCCCGTAGGATGCTAAACCGGGTTAGTTGATATCGGTATAAATTAAAGGTGGTGACGGTAGAAGAAAGGTGATGAATGGCAGGTGCATACACTCACCAAGGATTTATTAACGGAAAATGTGAAAAAACACTTTCAAATTCAGGAACGTTTAAAAATTTTTAAATAATAAAAAAGCATCTCCTTATTCGTAGAATTTGTTTTGCAAAGCTTTGAAAAAGTAAACTTTTAGAAAGTAAAGATATATGAAAAACCTACAAGGACTTGAGTGCTTGAGCTGTAGTAGTTACACTAATAATTGGAATAAGAAGAAGACGAACAGTAAGAAAGGATACAAGGACTGCTTCAAAACTTCCCAGAAACGGTTATTCGATTGAGTCGTGTCGATATTGAATATTGAGATGGAATAAAATAAACTTGCTTATGAGGTACTAACGAAACCTTGTGATTTATTTTTAAGGCTAATACATGCCACTATGTTTGGAATCTATACATGATTAAAATGCCCATCTCAGCGTCTCGCGGTAACACGGATTATCATTGGTCTAATCTTCAATTTATTTTTAGTTTGTAATTTTTGTCCTATATACGGCCAAATCCAAACAGCGTTCACCTAGCCATTCATAAAAAATATGTTTTTTCGGCAGGAGGTGATTTTTCAGCCAAAGTGAACAAACGGCGATCAGTGAACAAACGGCGTTGTCTATTATTTGACACTGCGTCAGTTGGATATATTGGGGATATTGACCCAAGTTTTAGCGAAATTGCACTAACGGGCACGCATTTTTGTAATAAAGTTGTCCCATTTTAACGCACAGTTTCCCCTCTGGCTTATAATGTCGATTCGACAACGCTGCATAACTGGCGAGAAATCAGACAGACGCCACCAAAGCATCGTGGATGCTACAATCTGCAAATATCGATCTGCTTCTTTACATACTTGAATGCAATGATTATGTGTGTAAATACGATTTTTAATGGTTGACAATTTAACATCGCTATCGGAGTCGGTCGTCTCGGATTCAGTGCCGATACAGTAATGTAATGTTTGCCTTTGATGCCGACAACGTCAGTATCTCGAACGCTTTCATGCACTTATTATTGTTTAGCGGTGTTATATATTGTACGCATACGCACACATATGTCCATTTCCGTATATTTTGTATTATGTTTATTTCCACGACTGTGATATCATTTTTTACATTTTGTAAACAAATTACGGAGAAATAAAGCTTGATAGAGATAAGAGACGCAACAATTTATTGTGTTTGAAAGACATATTATCGGCAACCATACCGTGACAAATTCGCAATTAACAATTTACATACAATTTACAATTTACATATTTATGATATTTTATTATTTTTTTACTTTATACCTTAGCAAAGGAGCATTATATTTATAATATGTGCCATTTTCAAGGCAAGGGATGTATTTCAACACCGAAAAAGTCTCAACTTTGTATCCCATTTTTGTGTTGTCCCTACTTCTTCATATTCGTGGTTGTAATTGTTTGCAAAAATGCACTGACATAATTAATTTCCGGCTAGTTTTATTGTGAAGGGGGTTATATGTGCCTTCATCCGTTAACCCTGCGGCAAAAATATGCTAAGCAGATGGGTGGGATAGAAAATGGCGTGGAAACCTCATTATGAAATATTTGCAAACATGATTTGACGGAAAGGAAAGGTAGAGGGAAGGGGAACAGGATGCGAAGAGAAATGGGAGAAATGGTGGCGAATGAAGCAATGTAAAAAGCAAGGGAAAGAGGAAAAGAAAGGGTTGTTAGGAAGTAGAAGACCCCGCTATGGCGAAAGATTAGGTGTTTCTACAGAATAAAATTCGGCAGAATAGAACTGTAACGAACTGAGAAGAAAGGAGACGGAGTAGGATCCCGAATTGTAAACAGTAAATTTACTGGAGTCTACTGGGTATACGTTACGGTGACTCTTGCAGGATTACTATGCATCATCACCAAATTAACAGCGCGTTAAGCTCCAGCTGATGCTCATAAAGAAGATGGTAATGGCTTCGCGGTCAACTACGGCAATGGTAAAACAGTGAAAAACGCGGGGACGAAGATGCCGGCGGTAATCGTCGTGTCGGGACGCAAATATTTCAATATAAAGTTTTCTGCGTATTTCTGCAGCAGAACAAGTTGCTTATCTCCGCATCCAACAGCATCTCTGCATGGTCTTACTCATGCTTCGGTAGAGCGATAGCCAGGTCGTCATCGCGATCGACTCTGCAGAACAACGTGACCCAATTTAGCCAATGATGACCCAATTACAGCTGAGAGTCACTTCGAGTGTGGTTAAAAAGAAATTAAGCTGCTGCATTGGGCAAAGCTCGAGAAGCTATTTATATAGCCAATTTTTCGCTACAAGCAAAAGTGTGTATTTAATCTTATTCCAATCTTCCAAAAGTGTTAAAATGGCGGTCAGCAATTTTTGCAATGACAATGGCAAATGCAACAGAAACAGCTGTAGAAATAGACAAAGTGCTGCAATCAGTGTTTTACGGTCCACGAGGTCAGTGTTGTTTCGTTTTCATGTCGTGCATCCTATTCCTTCTGGTGATGCACACACGATTTCGTCTCCGACCGTTGGTCTTGTTGTTGGTGTAGTCGTTATTGCGTTCAACGAATTTTGGTTTAATTTTCATAAATTTTTTTGGTTTAATTTACATAAAATTTTCATACATCCCAGTCGGTCAAAATGTATTGTTGGAGATTGTTCAATATGTCATTAGCTTAATTATCCATTTACATATAAAGCTACAATTTAAATATTCGGCTTAATCGTTCGCTAGCAGTAATTCAGTCGTGCTTACTTTCTTAAATTTAACTCAAACTATAAGCTGTTTACCGCGGCAATACAGACAGTTTTTGATTAAAAATTTCTTTATAAAAAAGACTATCTCACAACGTCATACAGGCTTTGAACTCTCCAGTTAAAGTCGGCTTTACCACTCATAACTGACTATGAATCTGTGTGTACTTTAAAAACTGGGGCTTTCTCTTAGGATTTCTATATAAAATAGAAGGGATTTCTATACATTCGCCGATAGCACCGTGTCGGCGGCATAGGTCCCAGAATAATGTAAATTTCATAATGTAAATTTGTCTTGTTTAACTTGTTACAGAAAGTCTGAATAAAGGATTTTTAAATTTGGTGTCAAGGTTCATTGAGCTTATTCCTGTTGCTGTTTAGGAATCACTTATCTTTGTTTTCGCTAATTCATATATGGTGTGAAAATGGATGTATGGGTTACGTGAATTAAGAAAATTATAACTTTCGAGCACGAGCATTTTATTGATACAATTTTCCTTCACCATTTTTATACGCAAAACAATTGAGTTATTTATGAACATATAAGTATTCATGACCATGTATATTCATATCAAAAGGAGTACGATTTATTTCTACTTCTCGTTTCGTCTACCGAGAAGATAATTAAGTCATTTATTTAAGACAGAAATTGCTGTTACTTGAGGATAGTACAGAAAAAATTATTTAGTTTTGAATTTACGATTCAACAACTGTGAATTAAAAATGTATTAATAATTTGATGTAAAAATATGGATTCAATTATATGGACGATATGATATTTTGCGGAAATTAAAATCAATAAATTGTTAAAATTAAATTACTTACTATGATCCTTGAATCAATCAGTTTTATGTTATTGATTTTCCTAAAACAACTACTCGGCAGTTGAGTTGCTAATTAAGATAGAAGCTTTTAATTGTAAGCCTCGATTAACTAGTTTAGCAGTTTTACGGTGGAAATGAACTGGATTTCATATCTTGAAAAATAGCGGGCATAAAGCATCCAATAACCGTTATTCACAATTAATTATTTCTATATAATCGATAAATTCCAATCGTGATTTAGATCGATGCATCCAAGCACAAAAAGGCTGGTCGTTTGGTCACTTGCATACTATACTGACTATATTGCTATATTGGAATATTGTGATTATTTTGGTGTCATTACTTACGCATGAAGCACATGGTGCTTGCAGTTTGAAATGTAATAAAGTACGAATATTATCAGACGTTAAAGTTTCACTTTGCTAGGTCGTTGGACCTCTACGGCATTAGATCTCATAATAGATAAGAATAAAAAGCTGCTCTAACGGCAAGTAATAATTATTGAATACACTTTAATGCCGGAAAACCGCCTGGGACTTCGCACAGAATTGTTGATAACTAAAGAAACCAACAAGACTAACACGCAACAAGAATTTTTTATCTTCTAAATCATGCGAGAAAAATATATAAATTATTTTCGAGGCTAGGCGCGTTCGTAGATGGTGGAATATGTTTAGAAAAGAATTCTTGATGGGGGGGCAGGGATGGAGAGAATTCAAGTGGCAAGTCATTGAACGGTTAAAGAGGCGACTTATTTTTCTCAAGGTAATAAAATTCTTCTAAAACTGTGATGCTAATACTTCATGTGCTATTGACAAACAGCAGGTATCCTTCTTGGTCATACATTCAGATACACCACATAGGTGGTGTTGCCATATAGTGTAATATGTTCCTGTCCACTCTCCTAACGGTTAAAAGTCTGTCATCAAACATCAAAAAAGAGTGGCACCATTTGCCTCCAATTATTTCAGCACATTACAAGGCATGTTGTTGTACGCCGTCTAGAGTTTGGTCGTTGATACTACTTTCGATACTTCGGTTATTGCTGTCACTGCCAATAGTTTATAATGTCGCCACTCGGTTACTTGCTACTCAATTAACTTCCCACTCAGTTCGAAGATGACAAGACTGCTGATACTGATACTGGTTTTGACGATCATGATAGCACTGGTGAAACGAAAGAAGGCCGGGTATTGAAGAAGATGATCATATCAGAGAGAACTTTCAAGCTGTAGAAGTTCGCTGCAGTGTTTTCTTCTTAAACGCGTAAATAGATTATGCTAATTATTTATGCTAATGATGTTTGCAGAGAAAATTTGCTGCATGCCACCACGGTTATAAATTATTCCTCAACAATTTTTCTTATGATTGTCGAAGATAGTTCTCCTGTCGTCAAATTGATCTGATATTACAAATTATGTTATGAGTCTTTTGCGCACTCTTTGTGCGTTCGGGACATCCGGGACATAATTGTGTAAGTGTCAACAGGATAGATTATTACGCAGCACCTTTATACCTTCTCTATAAATGAAAAGGGCACGTGTATACTTCAGTAATCAAGTTTCTATTATATAGGTTTTTCATGGTCATAAAAATACTTCTAATTTAATCCTGCAGATCAACTTCAAGCACTGCAAAGAGTTATGATTTTTATATAACCCCATCCCCACCCCAAAATATAGTAATTTATGGAAATTTTGTTAAGGGAAAAAAGAGATTGCTTATCAGACCTATTACATGATGCAGTTCACCGTCATATAGAAACGTTGTATATGTAGTATAAAGACCACCAAATGAAGAATGAATGAGAAATAAATGTGATTTACATATATACACACACGAGGTCACACACACATACAGCTAACCTAACCTAAAATACCCTCCCCCCTGTTTAATACTCTTGATCTACTCCTGCGTTTAATTTGTTCAATAACATAAGATACGAAACGTATCACTGGCTGTTTCTATTAAAAAAACAATTTATATTCATCACTAATAGTTAGGAGCATAATAAAAAGGGAATGGTGGAGAGAGCGCATATGAAGAAAGTGATTCCAAACGCTTGAAACCATCGATAATATTAATAGAGGAATGGATGATATCTTCGGAGGAAAAGTTTTTCGTTGAACAGAAGCGTAACTGAAAAAGATTCCGCGCAGACTCTTACACACGCCAATACAGAAACAAACCGGCCTCCACATCAAACAAATAAGTCTAAAAACTAAAATTTAAAGCGAAAAAATCCAAATGCAGGAGCATCGATAACGTGAAACGAAGAGAAGAGTATTACACCAACCCGAAAGTCAATTCAAAGATATTGTGGAGAACTCTTGCTTCTGTTGATGTCGTTGATGCGGCCATAGCTGGTAATTTTATCTGCATAGAAACTACTGCATTAAAGAACTTTTAATCAAGATTGATTCAGATTAGGTTTGGCTGACTTGACAGTATTCAAAGGAATTGACTCGCACATGCCACTGAAGCAGTAACAATACAATGCGTTCTGAGAAATACTAACGACAACAACAACAACCAGCAACACATCCTACTTTTGCAAATTACGTTACAGACTTTATCGAGGTTCGACCTACTGATGGCGAGAGCTGACCCGTTTGTAAACAATGTTCGCAGGGTTACCACAACACCAGCAGCGGCACAGTTAATCGTTATAGTTACAATGGGACCATCACAAACCAATTTGACATTTTGCTATTCCAAATAACCTGTCAGTTTTAGAATATTACTTATTCCCCTAAAGGAATATCTTCTTTGACAACTGGTCTCTTTCGACAACTTCATAACGTGGAATTGTGGCTGCGGTGACAGGTTAAAAATTTATTGTCATCTCAATGTGACTTATGCAGACACGGGGTGTTCGGCGTAAGTTGCGGCAAAAGCTTAGTGGAGTCGTGATTTATAAAATATCGTATGGGAGAGACCAATTTCCTTCCGTAGAATTGCAAGACGCGATTTTCCATTAAAAATATTTCAAGTGGTAGTTTCGTTATAAGTCGGTGGCCCGCCATTTTTTATTTTAAATTATATAAATTATATATTTATAAATTATATATTTTTTACCGTAACGTAATTAATGGAATTAATATCGTTTTGCATAATATTGATTATGAAATTAATAGCTTATTGGGTATGTAAATAAGATTTGCAAGAATATTATGTTTATCTAATATTTGAGTATTTCAGATATGATCTCGTAAAAAACACCATGGCCAAACAGAGTCTTTTGCTGGACTCGTGTACTCTGGCAGGGTGAGGACGTTGGGAGTTCAGCAGATGCGAAATCAGCAGATATGAAATAAAGTCATAATATATGATAAATAAAAATTCTAAGGGTTCTGAACGGGGAGATTTGCATGAAAAATTTCTCGAAACCACAAAAAGTTTTTTGAAAGGAAAATGTATTAATCAATTTCCAATATTGCCAACCTAAACAGATTTTATGAATAATAATTTTTAATCAAAATAAATACAAATTATTTTTATGACAATAAAATTTATATATAAACGAATATAATTGAATTTTGTGACAATAATTGAATTCAATCTATTTTAGCAAAGAGACCATATAATTTCAAAGGAATGGAAACGAAATGCACAGTCACAACCACAGAAAACATATTTCTGTGTTCGTTGAATTTGTAAGGCATGCAGTCCTTTTATCGTATACATTTCTCTCATACCACATTCCAAAATCTTTAAGCAAAACTTTGGTTTGAGACCCTCAATGTTGTTGTTATAGTCGCCAACAGTGTCACATGTATTCATTTCAATATTCATAAAAAAATACAAACTTATTTAATTACATTTAACTTGGTTTCAACTCTATTCAATCTGAATTGATTCATTGATTCGAACATTGAAACTCTTCAAGCTCTTGAAGCATTAAAAAAATTGTTTATAGAGGGAATGTAACGTAATTTATAATCATTCGGGCAAACTTTATTAGAACTTTTCATTTTAAATATGTAAAAGCAAAACGAAATAATGAACTTAAAAAGGTATAGAGGTGGAATCCAACAAATGTGTATAGTACAAAGTTTGAAACTATTTGTGATTCTAACTTATTTTGCTTTAGATTTCAAGGCGCTGTTGGTAGAAAAGAGGTTTTGAATGAAATAAAAAATTCTCGCAGAATAAAATGCTGAATAAAAATGTTTACCCTTGAGGAAACCGAACTAATGAAAACAGAACTCTTAGGTTATCATTATAATTATCTTATATTGAATATACAAAACTTTCTAAATCGCATTCATAATTATATTAATATTATAATAAAAGCGCAGCACATCAAATTGTATTAGATAGTAATATACAATATAAAGGAATTGAAGTTTATATTGAGTTTTCACTTCCAAAATCATTATTCCCCAAAAAGCAATTTAATTTTATAAAATACTTATATCGCACTTTTATTTTTTAACGTAAAATCATATTGGCTTCCCTAAAATTTCTATAAAAATGTTGGCAACAATACATGAATTATTTAGTGTTTACTGATTTATACGATTTTGCATACGAAGTTGTATTCGGGCCATTAGAATATTGTCACTTTTCACTAAATATGTTAATTTTTATAGCACAATTTTAGTTTTCCTTCAGGTCTTCTGGGCCTAATTTTTCAAAGTTATCTCTTTTTTGTATAAACAGATAAAAGTTTTATCGTCCCTCCCATCGGTCTTTTAATTCAGCACAATTAAAATCAATTATTGTAGATCATTAAACTCTCTTAAATTGAAGTTATTCAATATATTTGTGTACATAAATGGTAAACAAATAAAGTTTTGCACAAATCTGTTTTGTTTCCGTATAAATTTCAGTATATTATTGTTATAAAGAGTTTCTATGGCCCTAAAATTATTCTGCTTTATTATTTTAGTAAAAAGTTATAGAACTTTTCTCCCATAAAATGTTTTCGAATGAATTTGAAATGCAATCACATTTACAAACGTAAGGTTGTAGAGCAGCTCATTGAACTTGTAAGGTCCAATTACAAGCCATACGTACGTAATGGCTTGTTTACCGAGTGACTGACTTGTACACCAACGCGGCGATGGCTTAATTAATTAAAGCTAGACGTCTGAATTTTGATTGCGCATTTAATTTGTTTGGTTCTTATATTATTTTTCAAAATTAAAAACTTAGTTTTTACCTGAAAAGATTGAGAAAATATTTAATTGGTTGCTCCAAACCATCGCTTAGTGGCTTATTTGGCATGTCGGTTGCCTAATCAGAACATAATCATCCCGCTCCTTTTAATCGTCATTTTCCTCACCGTCAATCGTCATAATCGTCGTTTTCAATTGACATTGATGACATTTTATTGCACTAATGCTTCTAATGAACATAGATTACATTGGAATGAAATTTGCCTCTCTTGGAAGAAATTTGCCCCTCGTATGTACTTACGGGGTCGTAGGTAAAATCCGATTTAATTTATATAATTCCAAAGACCTCACCTTCCCGTCCTTTGAATATCGGGATTAAACAAAGTCCTAGAAGAGAGGACAACTATTGGGTCATATGAGGAATCATATTAAAATTGAGTCGAAACGTACTGAAGTGAGAACAACAGAATGATCAGATTATTCGACATACTTTTTTCGAAAAAGGCAAGGTAATACCTCCTTTTGCAAACCTTTACAAATAAGCACGTCATAACCGCAAAATATGGCGAAACTCTCCGAAAATGGAGCTCAGACACAAGTGTTGATTTATCCATGTGGATGCTCTTTTGATTCGCATGATATATCCTGCCAACTTTATATAGTAAAAACTATAAGAGAGGGGAAAGACGTACTTCTATAGCAAAATAAACATGTAAGGACATTAGCTTCGGCCTCGTGGAAGTTCATGTACCCTACACTCGAAATATAAATTAAGGTCTTAAGTACAATAACCAATGAGAGGACCACGCCCACTTTCACAATTTCGAGTGTGGCTTTATGACTGCTAGTGTAAAATTGCAATTAAGTACCAACATTTTACGGTATATCTCCAACCTCGGTGTTAGTGATTGGATCGCGACTGCAAATTTTTTATAATGAGGTTTTGCACCTTCAAACGAAATATAGTTTTAATATCTTAAGCCCTTTCAGACAAAACAGGTTTTAGACATTTTATGATATAAGAATTAGGAAAGCACTGATCCGTTTGGCCTGTTTTCAATACCACTTGCTTTATTTTAACAGAGAATATTCATACTAAATTTTAATCGCTCGCTCCACTGTAACATGATTTTCACAGGCAGACGGGCAGACAAAGAGAGTAATAAACTGAGAGTGGTTTTGACTAAGGATATATATGCATTTTCGATACCTACCATGAATCATCAATACGTTACAAACACGGAGAATTAAGTTAGAATATACTTCACCATTCCAATGTAGGGTACAAAAAGCAAACGGAAGGTTAAACAAATACGATATGCCTGAATACACTCGTAACTTCTTTAGTCCCGATGCTTAAGAACGTTTGGAGGTTTACTGCCGTAAGGACACCGCGGACTAGTGTTCCATCCATCAGAAAATATGTAAAATAACAAAAACATAACAAAAACATAACAAAAAACACTTCTGTTATAAGAGTGGTAGCAGTTGCTATAGCAGTTGCTCTCATCGTTGTATTTGTGAAAACTTTGATCGTCTGGGCAAAATCAATTTACCAGCAAATGGCGAAGTGCTGCGAATTTTTAGTATTTTTGTCGGTTCAATTGCCACGCATTACGCTTGCTGAAATTGCTAACATTGAAGAGATCAAAATGTAAAGACAGCGAAAATATTCTTGCCTTCAGCTAATGCGTCCCTCTCCGGCTTATACCTCCGTGATCTAACGATCGTCACAAAAATGCGTAGCGGTTCGCATACAAATGAAATTTTCGTTGTGATAGTTTAGTCTCTTGCATTAAATCGTTTTCACGACCAATATATATGCGTGTATGTGTGTATTCGTTCAATGTGCTTGGATTTGGATTAGTGCAAGCGCGTTTACGCTAAATTTTTTCAGCGTACACCTCGCGGAGATTAAAGAACACGGTAAGTTTATTGAAGGCATTTTATACCTGCCTTTTTTCGTTTTCAGATTTTCTGCACAAATACTGTAGTGCCGCGTGATAGGTGGTTTTGAATAGTTGTTGTTTTTTGTTGGTTTTGCTTTTGATTCCTTTTACTAATCCAGAAAAACTTTACATCTTTACAGATGTTAGAAGCAAATTTGCTAATGTTGCCAATTAGAGAAAAAAATTAAAGTTATTTCGGAAGATCTTAGAACAAATTACGCAGCCACTAGAATATCTGTTATCGTCAGACCTTTTTTTTTTGTTTTGTAAAACAATTATTTTTGCATTGGTCGATTTTGTGAGTTTGTTAAAACGAATTCTAAACGACATAACGAAGCAGGATATATTTATGATATGTTTAACTTTTGGCATCACAAACTCTTTGAACACTTGATCTAAACGCCTAGGTCCCTTGTTTTTCGATTTAATGTTTCAACCGATAATTAAGCTCACAAAATTGGTCTATTTTAATTTTCGCCAGTCTAATTTTTTCTTTTTTAAAAAAATATTATGCGCACTTATTCTGAAAAATAAGTTGCCAATTTTTTTTACATATTTTCATATTCTCAATGGCTATTTGACATTTTGACAAGAGTTAAAAGGCCTGTCAAGAGGCTGACACCCTCCCTCACAGCATTTGGCATTTGCTAAAATTGCAGCAACTGTGTTTGGCTAATTGTTGAATCGCTTAGTTATTGGAAATGTATGCATACAGTTTCCAACCATAGTCATCGATAATCGTTGACCTTCATCAGCCATCAAAACAGCAATCAACGCCGTCTAACGTCATCATGTTTTTCCACTTTCCTTTCTCCCTCTCTATATCTCACTCTCTCACTCGCTCACATATTATCCCATACACACCCATACATATACCAATAAAATTCTCAGTAAGTTCGACGTGCCTGACGCAACGAAACTTACCGACCGTTTGCTAATTGAAAGTCATGAATAAATAAATTGTTAATTTGTGTTTACAAATTATTACATTTTGCGGGTGTGTCCGCTTTGATTTGTGTGTTTAGTACACGCGGTAACCTCTTTTTGTACGAGATATGTGTCTATAGTTGTAAATATGTACTTGCATTTCTGCAATATTTAGCAGCTGTCAGCAGTAAAATTTCAACGGTTTTGCTGTTATAAATTCCAACAACCGAACAAAACTATTTAATCAGATTTTGGTTCTACCTGACCCAATTATTTTGGACATTAAAAGGGTACGACTTATAAAACCAACGATTTCGATGACGTGATGTTCGAATTGGGGGTGGTAGCATCGCTTTAAAATTATAATAATGTTTTCTCTGGAATAATTGAAAAGCATTGAAGTTCTTCTAATTCTTCTAAGACCAACGAAATTTAAAAAGAATCGTTTATATAGCGTTTATCGTTTATATAGCGTTTCCTTAAACAAATCAATTATACTAAAATATTAACATCATATTTGCTGCATCGTAATAGATTGACTCGAAATTACTTCAGCATAATTCCACGAAATTCAATTTACCTAATTGTCCGTCATCACTGCTGGCTTTCCCCTCAATAAATAATTACACTTATAAGGATACATATAATAATTATTCGTCAGCATCACACCCATCGCCGTTGTCACATATTTGGCCATAAAACAAGTAGCAATAAAAACTATTCCACCCCGTCAAACTCCGTAATCGCCGTTTACGTTTTAATTGGAAAAATAAACGGAATAATCGACAGTTTGACAAAGATGCGAACTCCTAGAAGAATATGTGTCTGGGAAGTAATTTAAGGAAATATCACACTAATTTCTAAATAGTTAGAAATGATTACAAGGATAGCAATAAGAATATATAAAGCCATAATAAGCAGAAAAGTTATACATATTGTTAAAAAAAGAGTAAATAGTTTATGATGAAGATGAAGCATCCGAATTATAGTTTAAAGTCAAGGTCAAGGTCAAGGTCAATCCGAATTATAGAATTGATCAATAAGAGAATCTTGTTTGTTTACAGATCAGAATTGACAAGGAATGACGGAAATTCGTTACAAAATCCATCATCATCGTACCCTGTCGGAAAAATATACAAAAATCAAGAAAGTATCTTGTACATTCACATTTAGATGAGTTTGTGATCCTGCTTATTGTGAAGGATATAAAGGTCATTGAAAACAAAAGGAAATTTGAGAAATTTGTTTAAGCAAAATAAAGATAAAAGAATGATAATAAAAAACCAAATATACTAAAAGAATGTTAAAGTCTAAAGTTCACTCAATGTTTCTATGTACTAAATGTTAAGCAAGAGGAACGAAATTGTTGTAAAGGTTTTGCGCCTTCTTTTCCCTCCTCAAGCTTCTTCTTCAGGCTCTAAATAAAATAAAGAAATAAATCAGAATTGATTTAGTGTTTTATTATTTTTCTTTCCTTTCACTTTTGTTCCGAAATGAAAGCGAAATCACAACATGTCGGCGCAATAAATTATTTGTGAAATCCCAACCAAATTTTGGGGCAACCCTCAAAGCACAAACACAAAAAAATCCCGAACAACAAATCGTGGAAATTTGTAAAATTCCGAAAGACAAAAACCTCAGCGCGGCAAAACGTCAATGTGGTAAAACACCCGAATACATAAAATGTCTTTTCGGAAATTTGTCGCATTCAAATTACTTTGCTTAGACATTTATCGTTCTCGTTTTTTGAGAGTTTATTGTCCAGAATTTAGATTAATTGGCATTCCCAGCTTTTATCTATATTCATGACAATTTATATTAGCGCAGAATCATCAAGTCTCATATTAAAAATATGTAAAATATAAAGTAGAATAAATGTGGATGCGACCGAAAATGAGGTCCGAAATGTTCTCACTTGCCACCACGAGCAAAAAAGGTCTGGATGTCTGGAATGAAATTTTAAGCAGCGTAATACAGCATTATCATTACATTATCACGATACCGTCCAAAAAATATAAGCCTAACGTGATTAACACTGCCAGCGTGACGGTGATGGTGAATTGCCATCATTGTGATGGGCACCATGACCATCACCACCACTATAGTACATAGTACAATCACCGTTACAACCACCAGTAATCAACTGGAGTTCTCGGTAATAAAATACTATATGACACTATTACTTCAATTTTCTCACAACTTGCTTATTCTTCTTAGGCGTGGTGTGTCTGGGAATGATATACTTGAACTCAGATTAGCAGATAATGATTCCAAAATAATTTCACCGTTTACCGCTTAGGTATACTAAAAGCAACATTTATTCTAATGTTTATACAAGAGTATAACAGGTTTTGGAATAATCAATGTCTGTTGGATAGGAAAGTAACGATTTAATTTACTGCAATATATTATGGTTTTTAGCAATGGAATATATTGTGAGGCATATTCGTACATTTGATGACTATATTATCGCATTTGTTCCGTAACTCCATCCCAATGGTAACCATATTTTTAAAAAGATTTGTCAAACTATTTTGTAGAGTAGAAAACACGGCTTTTCACACGCTTTTTCACACGGCTTTTCACGGCTTGAGGTATTTATTTTTAGATTTTATTTTAAATATATTAAATTCTACTATATTTTATTACTATATTTAAATTTGGAGCGGCAAAAACTGTGGTGCGAATGTTAAAAACATCACTCGCCACTTGATGCAATACCAAAGCTTATTTATTTAATATTAAATAATACCCAGCCATTAAATTGTTGTTCTTTGGAGTTTTTATACAATTAAATATAATTTTAGTTTTTTCAATACGTTTATAAGAAGTCCTCACCAAAGCTTTTTAATGATTTTAATTCGAGAGACCGCAGAAAACAAGTTCATTAGTTCCGACTTAAAGCTCTTAGCTCACAGCAGTATTAATAATAATGACCAATGCCGGAGATTGTTACACCGAAGCATTAAAACCAGATCCTATATATAATTAAGAAATATCTGTAATCCAAAATTATGATTGAAAATGTATTTGAAGCTCTTGAAGTTTATTAAAGATATGGAATGGAAATTCATTGAAATACAGCGAACGCAGAAATGAAGGAAGGAGAAAAAATGAAGTGAATTAATAAAGAGTCGGAATAATCCGTAATTATTAGAGAAAAGCTTAAGTTTTGATTCAATTATTTCTTCTGTTTCTCGCATTCTTACTGCATACTTTTAAACACTACTACACTACATTTCACTACATTACTACATATTATTACTAAAAAAATCTTAATCTCTTCTGTTTTCGTCTTTTTCTACATTATTTTCGAACATAAAGCACGAACAAAACAACAAAATTAATCAAAATTATTCTGCCTTCCGAATTTTTATCATTCAAATCCTTCGTTTTCTTCCACATCTTTTTAGCTATATTTGTTGCAAATTTTATATAAATTGTTGTAATTTTTTGTTGCCTTCGTTGCTGCTTCTGTTTGTGCGCTATTAGGAGTATTTCATAAAATGCAAATACGGACGATCGTAAAGGAAAATTATCATTGTTAAAATTGCTTCTCGTCACTTTAATAGTATAATTTTATTTTTGTTTTTATTACACATACCGTCTAACATATTCGACGCAATATGGGCTATTATTAATGATTGGGCTGTAATAGATATAACGAAATAAGGAAATAAAATAGAATATAAATACTTCAGATAATCCATTATCTCTCGGGTTTGCGAAAATTATTTGCTATTTTTCTTTTAACCGTAACTTTATAGATCTAAATTCCATTTTCCTCAGGACTTATTAATTAAAACAATAAATACTTAACGAATTAAAATTGTGAATTTAATTTTGTGAATACAGTCAGTAGGATGACACAGAAAAAAGTATGAGAAATTTGATATAAGCGGTACGATTCCAATTCGAATATTACATACTTCTCATATAATATTTCTCATATAATATTCTCATTCTTAATGTGTTCGGCAAAATCATAGTTGACACTCATAAACTTTTTATCTTAAATACGATAAAAAAGTTTAATTGAAATGTTCGAACAAAAATTAATGATAATAATTTTGTGTCCAAAAAAAAAAAAAATATATTGAACAGCCAGTTGGAAGATATATATTACCATAAATAAATCAAGATGCGATATTTAGCTGAATATTTGTCATAAAGCACAATAAATTATTAACAAACCAACAAGCAACAGCAAAAACGGTAACTTCAGGAGCAGCAACATTAAATAAAACCAGCAATAATTATTTTAATATTGAGATATCAATGAATTGCTATCCAAAATTCAAAAAAAAAAAATGCTGAATCCTTGAAGAAAATAATATTCGCAAGTGGTGAAGGATGTAACAAGAAAACGAGTAGAAAACAAATATCCTTAATTTTATTACATTTGCTTCTTATATTTCGGCATTTTCCTTGTTCTTTTATTTCTTTTTTATTACGTTTGCACTTGATTTTGTAATTCTTTTCCTTCTTGCTTTTAAAAATAATAGAAGCACATTAAGCCATAATTCTTTTATTCCAACTTCACACACACCAACGTGATAAATTGGAATCCCTGAATTGTATGAGCGCGAGCTTATGCGGTTTCAATATTAGTATGTATCTGAAGTTCTTTACCGTGAAAATATGAATACATCTGCATAATTCTGCTGCCCTTCCCTTCACTTAGCCGCGCTCACGATGGATGCTTTCATATTCTTGGCTACAAGCAAACTCGGTTAGTGTCGTACATCCTTGCTTGCCATTTGTATGACTTGTCTTTTTTATTATCGTTCATTTATAACTTATTGCTTAAAATGTTGATTTATTATTTCGTGATTTTTTATTCAGTTTCGCTGCAATAGATTATAACGGACCATAATCTACACCCTTTCGAAATTTATTTCAATCTATCGAGGAGGTAATAAGAGTCCTTCTCACGAAATTTCGTGACTGAAAGTAAATTTAAATCGCAACTTACAAATTACACCGCATCTCCAAAAGCATCTGGAATTAAAACATATTATTCTGTGGCATATATTTCTAAAATGAATGAAAAAAATCCTCTTATTATTGTAGTCCATTGTTTGGAATTATATCTATAGAGCAATTATACATTCATATATCAAAAGCCTAAAAAATTAAGCATTAAAAATTAAAAATTTATTAGGGGTTAGAAATTTTCTAAATAACAGGCATTAAAATCCAGTTAAAGGTTTAAAGACACCATTAATTATGCCCCACTTGACATCTTAGGCATCTTACTGATTTGTATCGAATATTTTCCTCGAGGGAAATGTTAGATTGATACAATCATATGCGCGTTGCATATTAGAGAACTACTGTCTGGCTTAATGTCTGGAATTATTCATTGTTTTGTGTAAATTTCCAAAAGCAATGCAAATATTTATTCGCCATCAGGGAATAATGCCGGTGGCATGTGTGGAAATGCAAAGAAATCTGGAAAACAAAAACAACAGTAGGCGAGCAAAACAACCGAGGAACCAGCGGCCAAATCGGAATATAGCTCTCGATTATATGCGCAAGATAATTACGTATCGGCAAGTATTGTAAAAGTGCTGGTACTATTGTTCGGGCTGGTACTATTGTTCGCGCTGATGATGATCCTGATGCTGCTGGTATTTTTGGTGCTAATGATGTTACTGATGTTGTGACTGCTCATATTACCGCTAGTAATTTCGCTTTTGTTCCAAACATGGGATGTGGAAGCTTTTGTCTTATTGCGTATATATTCACATTTTTTTCTTTACTGCTACACCTGCTGGTGGGCTGGTTTGATGCTCATAGCATTGCCTCTGTCCGGCAAAAATCACTATTGTTAGCGCTTTGTGCGCATTACTGATAGGAAATCAAATACCATTGTGTTATTTGTGCATTCAGAAAGCATTCAATGAGTATTTAAGCAATTGTGTGGCATGCATTCAGCGTGCTTTTAGCATATATCAATTGTCATCAGTGATTTTGTGTGGTCCGGCCACAGCAGAAGAGACAATATATTCACAATAAGTGAAAGCCGGAGAAAATTATTTAACGCATGACTTGCAAAATGTTATCTCCGTACAGAACAATGCCAACGAATTGCAAGGCCAATGGCGAGTTTTGTAGGTGTGTACATAATTTGCGTGTACACACAATATGGATATGAATGTAGGTATGTTCAAGTAGGTACATGTAGGCATGTAGGTATGTATGTATGGATATGTACACGAAGCTACAACTTGTGATTGGGATGGATAAACGTGTAGGCTTCAACAGCAGTAGAATTGATGACAGAAAAGAAGCTATGTCGACAGATTTGGGAATGTAAAGTTAAAAATAACTTCCATAGCGTCAGATTACGGTAATAATTTTTTAATACTTTTATATAGTTTTCTATTAACTTACTAATTAAATTGAAAGTTTCCAATACTTCCACCAATATATTACAAACCATAACGTATTACAAATGATTATTATTATAAACATAATAATGATTATTATTATGTTATTTGGATCGATAAGTTGAAACCCGAAATATGGTAATCTTCATTATTTAAAAATAACTATGGCCAAGTTTAAAGCATGTCTTATACAAAATTTTTTCAAAGGTTGCAAAATATTTCCAAAAAAATAAAAATGTTGTAACACCTTTTTAAGATAAAATACTTTTAAAAAGAAAAAAAATAGAGGTTATTAGCTGTCCTTCAATATTGAAAGGTAAAAAATAAATAGTTCTATTTATCTAAAATGTTTCTATCGCTATTTTTGTCTCTCTTCAGTTGTTTAATCCCGAATAGGGGTGATATTGTAGAGGCACTCTTCATTTTACTCTCACTTCATTTTACTTTCATTCCATTTAGCGTATTTTTTTGTACAGACTTCTCTGCACAGTTTTCCAAACAAAAAGCATACTAAAGGTGCAAATAATATTTTATTGCCCAGACAGTAGGCAAAATATCTTGTAACAAATTTGTCGGGTTCTATTTGACTTTCTAATGAATTTTCTTCTTAATGCGTACATAATGGATACTATCATTCAACCTTACATATTTGCAAGGAAAATCCTACAAGAAAAATTTTAAAAATATGGATTCTGTAATATATTTTTCGTAGTATTTTCGCGAGTCTAAAAGAAGTATAATATGATCTACTTTATCATTGACGAGCTAAAGGGTAGTGCTCGACTGCAATAAATGCAATAAATCTTTCTCTTTTTCTTATATATTATAATTTTTTGCTCCTGCATCCGTTTTCCTTCCACAGCTTTTGTTTGCTTCGTGCATAAAGTAATCCTCTTTACAATAAATAATCATTTTAAAATTCAGCACAATCCGCACAGAATGGATTCTGTCGACTATGATTGAGCATCACTTGGTAATACTGATGATGCACCCTTTAAACAAGCAATCGGAAAAGCAACACGATAATTACGAGAAGTGCGCGTATGCCATATGACTTTGATAATAATTATATTAATGTTTTTGATTACACTCGTAAAAGTAAAGAGAGTTAATGCAGGTTGTGGCGGTTTTAATTATCACTGTTGAATTCAACAATGATATAATTGTCAAAAAGGTCATGCTTAAAAGCATTTTTATATTATTCAATATCGTATGATATGACACCATACACGAGATTGTGCTTATAGCTTCAATCTTTTTGAAAAAGAGGTGTCCATTATTTTCTTCACTCCTCGAAAAAATAACATGTTTGCAATAGAATTAGCAAAATTAATTCAACGCAAATGCAACGCTTCATCTGAGTTTGAGTGTTTGTGCGATTTTCAATAAGATTTTGGCTCTAATTCCCGCTGTGACACTTACTGTGGTGGCTTGTGGGACTTTTGTGATTTTAAACGAATCTACGACGAATATTAAAAAATATTGGGAAAGTCAATCATTCTAATTGCTTTCAGTTCTTTTTGTTTAGGAAATCCTTTAATTTCATTATCCTTTCACTCCTTCTACATTTTGAGGGACTATCAATTGCCTTACGCAATGGTCGTGCGCTGTTGGGCGCAAAAAACAGTGCGTTCGTTTTGTTTGTTGTCTGATTGAATTTGTGCAGAATTTTGGGTTGTCAAGCGTCTGTCAAAGTGAGCATACTATGCTTAAAAGGTACGATAGTGAGAACAGCCATTTATTGCTTTCTAGTTCGTTTTACACTGACTGAATAGCTGACAATGAGACACACAAATGCATGTACCCAACGCGAAAGCTTGCCGCCGAAATCCAAAACAGACAAATATATGCGACGAAATTTAGAGCAAAAAGACAATTGGAATTGAAATAAAGTGACGGACACTAAAACTCATTGACTAAAGCGGTTGTCAGTGATTGACATTTATACAGAGTCTTCCGTTCCAACATCAAATTTCGATACACGCTCTTTTCGCTCCACTTTAAAGTGAAAGGCAGCTCTTTACTTCTTTCTAAACGTAAACAATTCAATTTAATTCAATTTAATGAAAACAAAAAAAAAGAGTGGAAAACTTGGAAGTTTGCGTGTTTCCGGGAACCTCTATCACTTCTACGATTTAATTTTGCGGAAGAAGCCATCATAGGGGATTAACAATCTGAATGTTTCTAATGATTTTTTGGTGATTTGGTGTCGCTGATCATAAATGTGCAGACCATTTTCCCAATTCCATCCCGATTTTAAGAGAATCGATCCCATGTCTCAAAAAAGAGGCATAGAAACTATATCATATAAACTGAGCATAAAAACAAAGTTGATCATTAGTTTGATTGGTTTTAATTTTTTTCAGATCTTTTATAAAAATCGCGACTACAGAAAGACTGAACATGAAGAAGAATATCTTGTGAGAAAGTTATTATAATTAGTTTCACGTAGAAACATATTTCGAAGCTATTATTTTATTGTAGTTCTTGCAGAGGTCAGTGATGGAAAAGAAGTCAAGTCACCCTTGACATGAGCCTTTTTCCGTTAGAGGTATTCGAAATCATAATGTTTGATGAAAAATATAACTAAACCGCTTGTGTTGGCGAGTCTGGGATATAAGTTGTATAGCTCGCATTAATTTACACCTAACAACAAAGTCCACTAGCCGCGAGGTATCAACGTGTGCTCCCAATCATCAAGCCATGTGGGAAAATTTTTTATGTTTTTGCGAACAAATATTAACAATGACTACAAACTATATTTGATGTTTTGGTGGATTTAGTTATTATCCACAAACATATATGTTTAAATTAAACTAATGAATGCCTTCAAAAACATGCATTTTCTCATTTCACGCTATCCTTTCTTATAAACAAATAAAATCATTTCATAAACACAATCAAATTAATTACTCATTTTCATTTTATAAAATGTATTGACTACTACGGGGATACAGAAACAACATACGTAGATATGTACATATATAATAAAAATAAAAACAAACTTGCATACTTAACAGCGCGTAGTATATATATTGTCATTATTTATGTATTCCTTACTACATATTAATTTGAATTAAGTGTTATTTGTTTATTTTTTGAATTGATTAATCCGAATTGAAGCATTTTATTTAATTTCCGAGTCACTACATATTTTCAGTGGAATTTATCGGTAATTTACACGCGCCATGATGTTGATAAGAGGTAAAGTCTCTTCGTGTTTATTGAAATTATTGAAATTTAATTCTATATTAATTGCAAACCATTGTTTCCAGGTATATATTTTTTATTTTAGTTCAACAATGCTGCAATTACACAGTGTACAAAAATGGTCGTCCCATACACGCCGCATCGACTATTAATAACAGGATCATTAAAACTATAAATGGATAAATTTTAAATTTTCAATTTATTTTGATAAGTTCTAACTATTTCTAACAAAATATTCATTCAGCAATTCTATAAGATGAAATTAGGATACACATAAATATAATGTATTAAAATAAACCATAACGTATTAACCCGAGAAAATTTACGAATTTCGAGTCATCGACAATGTCACGCTTTCAGAACTGTGTTGTGCCAAACTAAGCATAACAAGAAATATCGGCATTTTTTTCCCAAAATTTATCATCCACCTCTACCTGTTTACCCTGTACTTTTGTGCCTTTGTCTGTTTCCTAAACTTCTAAAGTCACCTTTCCAGAAAGAATCGGTCAGGGTTCCCAGAATATGTATTTCTTTAAAACAGCAAACATAAAAATGTATGCATGGTGCTTAAATAAAATAATGAAAATTGTTGAGTATATCACTTAATGTTTTGTTACAACACCCCAATAAACCACAACAATCCCGAAATAAATATCATTGCTTTAGCGATCATGAAACATCTAGCAGATAAAAAAGCTTATTAGAATGGAAACATTATTGCCAATCGTGCTCTAAAATTTAACTAAATGTTCACATAATTTCAGCAGATAACGCATGAATTTCAGTAAATATTCAAGGATAAATATCTTATCACTATTTATAAGTACATTAAATAAACACTCATTGTCCTTAGAAAACTTCCAAAATTTTATAAATTTACTTTTTTAAAGTTTTGTGTCCGAATGCAAGAAAAATCGTTTTTTGTTTATTTAATTTTACTTAAACAAAATCTTATAAAAACTTAAGTGGTTCTCATTCCTGCTAGTGATATCCCCGCCTGATTACCCCCCTGCAGTTATGAAATATAATAAGTTTTTAAAGTGAAGTTTTTTAAGTAAAACGCTATTCTTAAATCTGTGACTTGACTTCTTAGAAATTGTTTCTCCAACTTTTTTCTATTTCGCCCTATTTATTTTATCTTCCTGTTGTTTTATTTGACCTCCCTGCATTCCGTCTTCCTGATTTCCTTTAGTTTGCTTAGAGAAATTCTTGACTATTTTTTGCAGTGCCGGGGCGCTCACTTCCATGCTGCTTTGACTCTATTCGTTGCCTTGTGGATTTTGTTTTTTTAGATGCATTGTGATCTTATATTGTGCGTCCCGATGTAGCGCGGACTATGTTTTTATCTACTATGCTTTTCCACAACGTTGTAGAATTTATGGGTGAAAGATATGCCGGTGTGTGGTAAATCTTTTTCAAATTGTATTAAACTTTTATAAACTGTTTCTAATGAGACGAACTTTTTATTATATTTCTGCTTGGAATCCTTAAAGTATTTTTGAACTTGACTGAGCGAAGTTGACACACATTGGCATACAGTAAATATGTGAACATTACCTTCAGCATTACTAACACATTCATTTTGACACTAAAGTTATCATCCTACTCGACTCGATGATTTTCGGTTTCAAATCAAGCAAAACATTCGGATGAAAATTAAGAACTTAATGAATGCAATCATCTGCTGATTTTAAAGTAAGCTAAAGTGATTTCCAATTACTCTTTAATTAGTTGAACAAAAATTTCACAGTTATTTGGGAGATCTCTTTACTGATAAACTATTTTTCAAGAAAAGTTTACATTTGTGCAAAAACATAAGAATTAAGCGGAATAAAAGGAGCAAACGCAAATTAGTTCCAAACTCTTTCACAAAATTTCGTTTGACCCAGATAATATAATTTAATAAAACGTAACAAATATTTAAAATTAATGAGTTCTTTAGAAATCTGAAAATCTGAAATCTGAAGCAATGTGAAAAGCAAACATTTCGCCCGAGGAGAATTTCTCACGAATCACATTGATTACTATTTGTAACAGAAGAAATCTCAGATCTCAGTAATCAAACTTCAATCGATATTCAATAGTTACTCCTCTTTGTTTATTTTCATAAATATCCTATGGTAAAAAATTCAATTGCCATCATTCGATTGCCGTTCGAACGTTTATCGCTAAATTATTTTGTTCGATTAAATTTCTAAAAACGGCGGAAATGAATAGTTGTGAATTACGAACGACTATTTGTGGAATAAATTTGAAGCTGAAATTGTGCTTCCAAATTTACGTTCTAAGAAAATGTTGCTTCTCGTAAATGGGCGATGACCGCCCAGTGCTTGTCAGAATTTAAATACAAAATGGTATTTTGGGTACGGTATACAATTTTCAGCCAGGGTGTTGGTATTTTTATTTCTTCATACAAAAAAACATCATCTATTTATTGAAAGCCTGCTGAGAAGGGTGCGCATTATACACAAAAAGTATTCTTATGGAATTTCTTTTTTATTTGGTTTGCTTTCGCTGCTCCGAAAATTGAACCTTCGAAAGGCTTTGAAAAATATTCAATAGATTAGAATATCTGTCAGTTTTGTTCTTCGCTAAGTTTACCGTAGCGAATAGTTCGCATACTGACAACACTGACACTTTACCGTTGTTACCTCTACTTCGTCCACAAATGTGGGCGCTATTTTATATTTCGGGGAATCATGAATGTTGGAAATTGCTTCTTAACTTTCATCGGGTATTTGCTGCTTATTTGCTATTTATAAATAAGCTTTTTAGGGATAAAAGTTAAAAATTAATTAAGAATTATTAAAAAAGATAAAAGTATTTTCAATTTCTAGCTCACAACCCCCACGTGACTACTATTTATATTTGTCGCACTATTTTATTCTCAATATCGTAATTAAAATTTGGTGCCTTTCCGGTGTCATCACGAAAGATTTATTGAGCATATTTAAATCCTTGTTCCTTTTCTTGCAACAAACAAAGAGAGCAGAAGCAAATTTTTAAGCATGGGTCAAACTAAAACAAAAACTTTTTTAAAAACTTTTTATTCATTAATGTTGTACGAATGGTGCCAAAATGTCGAAGCAAAATAATAAAAAGAACAGGAAACAGTAAAAATCTTTAAACACTTGGAAATTCGATGCGACTATTTTATTTAGCCTTCAATTCGTTTCAAATTCCGTTGGCATTAAATTATACAAATTCTATTCTATCCTTCCCCGCAGAAGTCACTTAGTTATAAAGGAGATGCTGACTACCACTTCAGGGTACTTTACTGACGAGATTGGTTCTGCTCTCCACTTTGCGTTACTTCATTTATTTTCGTCATTTTGTTTTCGGCATTCATTGTGTTTACGTGATCATCAATTAACAGCATTTTATAGGTCATCCATTTCACTGCGTGACCGTATCTCCACTGTAATATTACAACAAATTTTTTGGTCTGATCTCGTTCTCATTGGGCGGTCTACCGCATATAAATTACACGCATATCCGATTTGGACATGTCACGATATAATCACGAAAAAATCAAACAAATGGTCGGGTATTTTATCGAATCCTACCATATTTCCATTAATTTAATTTTCATTAAATTATTTCACGCACGATACCGTGTCAGTAGAACACGATTTGAAACCAGAAATTCCTCCAATTTTCAAATTCGATAAAATAATTAAAATTTGTCAATCTGTTATTTTAATTACTCAGTTTTTTTTATAAAATAATACTTTAAAATAATTAGCTTTATTGAAAGGAACAAACGAAATGAAATTTATGAAATTGAATCGAAATTTTTTTTAAGTATTTGATAGGTCGCCAACACTTTATTATTTTCATACATTATTCACTATTTTTATGTTCATTTAAAGAAAAAATTTAATGAATAAATGCGTTTAAGGATCTCCGTTCGAATTTAAATATAATATTTATATTAAGCTGGGGGTGGGAACTGCTGACACAGCTCAATTAATGATGATTATTTAATCATATTTGGCTTATTAGAGGCCAGAATGAATTAGGAGTTAATCATATTTATAGGTAATCCTGTTGCTAACTTTTTCGGCTCTCTTAATAATCATTAGTAATTAACGCTTACGCTGAAGTAGACACCATAGTTTGAGCAAACTCGAACCCACAGTAATCTAAATCAGAACAAATAAGGATTACATTATATAAACCATAAAGAGAAACGGATGAGGGTGAGACATGGGTACAATAAATTGGAAGGCTGATGATTTGTAAAACGAAAAATAATACTCAAAGCTAATCATAGGATAACTTTTTTTCTCTGGTCAATATTTTATGGCTTTTTAATTATCAGGCAAAAATTAAAAGATTAATTAAAAAGAGAAAAATTAGTCAGAAAACCATGGGTTCCAGAAAAATTAGTAAGGATCATTTAATTATTTTCATCCAATTTATTTTAAGGACTCGGTTTTTAACTAAAATTTTAAATGAATCTTAAATAAATTACTTTTAAACGAATTTTATCGGAATATTGCTGGATTATTTAAAATTTTCCCCAATTTTATACGAGTTTTCTTTTTTAAAGACTCCGCCTTTTCCAACTTGGTAATTAATTTTAACTTTAAATCTACAAGCGAGAAACGTAAAGGAGCAATTAATACATTTCACAAGTGAAGGAATTGCGTAACGAACAGCGTGAGCAATTGTTTTTGCATCATTACTTTACAATTTTTCCATTAATTTTGTACGTTCCAAAATCAGGAAAAAAAAGACGTTTCAAAAAAAAAATGCAAACATTCGCGCGGTTTTCTTATCCGATTTCCTTTCATTTCGGTGCCGGACATGCTTCATCCGCAAAATTCGTAAATCATTGGAAAAACATAAGAAGGAAAAGGGAGTCGTTTGTAACAGTTCATTTAATTTTTCGAAGGCAACAGGAACAACAACAATATAGTTCGATGCTACAAATGAAAGCTCAACTTACACTGAGAAAATTTATCTTCTACAAAATCTCATGAAATGTATTTAGATCAGTTGTATTTTATCTATATATTGACCACCCAGTGTGAGTACTGGCAAATTGTGTCTTATTTTATATTATGAAGGAATCAAATCATAAAGGATATAAAAAAGCCAAATTGGGGTACTATTAAATGTTTTCAAGTCTTTAATTAAAAAAATTTGGAAAAATCAGATTTTGGTTTTAGGCTTTAGGTGCTCCCTATCTCTAGCTTTAGTCCGTTTAAATTTATATATATTGAAGTTTTTACAGATTTGTCAAAAAGGACAACGTTAAGTAAATCAAGTAAAGTCTGAATCTAGTAACAATTTATTAAAAATATTTCAGTCGTCATTTCAGTCGTACCTTATTTTAGAAAGTCTTTAATATGTCAAATTATTAAATATGAACCAGTGTTATAAAACACAAAGGCCTTTAAAGAATTACTATTATATTTAAAATTCTTTTAAACTTTATAAGCTTCATAACAATTAAGTATACCCGAAATTTCTCCCAGTGCTTCCTTCGATCCTTATCGCTCTATTTATTATTAATATATTTTCCTTCTTTAATTCGTCCATACATCCCATTGTGGTTTTCTTCGTATCTGTAATTTTCTTCCGGGCACCGTGTTTAATTTATTACAGTACGATTCTCTTTTTATTTTTGTGTATCACAGCGTTGATTTTTCACGAAAATGAAACGTTATTTCGAAATGTTTAAAAAAATATCTCAGAAATTCTCTCACTTTTATAAATTTTTTCCGAATTAAGAAATCGAAAGCAACGCGTTCAAAGATTATTTATAAAACTGCTATATTTGTGGGTTATCGAAGAAGCAGTTATATGCATACCAAAGCATTAGCTAAGCAAAAAATATGTATTTTATAGAAATCTTTTGAGATGTTCATGGGATCTTTTCAATAATTTATATCGATCAGTAAAAGTTAAATGTTGAAAACTCAAATTAACCCTCGAAATCCTTGGTAATACGTTTGCTTTTATGTTAGAATCTAATTTAAATAATGAAAACAAGATCATTACTAAACCGAAAAAATATTACGAGGCTCTACGTTTTGAGGTTTGAAGCCTCATCAAATCCGCCAAAACTTTAACAGAGTTTAAAAAAAAACTATATGCAAATTATAAAAAATCTACCGAATTGACTGAATGGCGTCATTCGATTTATAGAGAAGAAAGATGCTATAATAAGCAAACAAAAAGTCATTCCGCGAACGGAAATTTGAAAATATTTAAATAGGATTTTCGTGACCTGCGAATACGGACCGAGGATTCGCAACGGCAACCGAAGAAAAAACCAGAAGAAGAGGACGAAAAAGGAGGGGAAGAACGAAATGGAAAAAGTTTAATTTAAAAACGTCTGCGTTTACGCTTCATTTGAATCGAATCATATCCACAGGCAATATCGCCGCGCCTGTGGTGTCAACTGACTGCAACGAAGCGTGATGATGATTCCCTGATTTCTCGACTCCTCTGATGTTCTGGTTTTCGTTTGTCCGTATCGTAAACTAGCTTACAATGGATGTTCCTTCCGTTCGAAAGATCAACTAAATCTTTCATACGTCACGATGTCCTTAAGTGAAGTGTAATCATTGCTCCAGAAATTGCGCTCCCACTGTTACCACGACCGCATAGTTTTTTGATCACGTGTCGAACGCTTCCATTAAATATTCTATAAAAGACTTTGGATTTTGGATGAAAAAATAAAGTATTGTTCAATTTCGATAAAAAATATCTTTCAAAAAGAAGATGAAGAAACAGAAGAAAAAAAGTATGAAAAAGAATAAAAAGTGAAAAAAGTTGATTTTGTAGAAAATACGAACATTACAGATATAAGAAAAAATGGTAAATTTAAGCTCGGCACAAATGGAGCATTTCTATGACAGCCCTTAGTTAAAGCGACCTTTGTTTTAATCTTCCCTTCTTCCTTTCTTATTCTTTTAATGATTTGCTTACTCAAACGCATTCAGCATAATCATTGTCACATTAACGCGGATTTAAGAAAGCTGCGTTTCTTTTCTTTTTCACATTCCCATCCGCTATCTCTCTCTCTCTCTTCTTCTTGGCTCACTCTTCTCGGCACTGTGGTATGAATTCCTTTTCTCGCAAAATCTTTCAGAACTTGCTGATTTTTTACATTTGCAATTTTTATACTCTGCACTCGAAGAGTCTTTTATTTTCCTCTGCATCTAAATTCTACTTTCATATAAATAGTGCAAAAAATTCTGGATGTTCCATCTTGTTCAACCCCGATCAAACTTTTAAACAGTTTTTAATATTTTTTCGGTCGTTTTATTGCACCATGGATGGTAAATATTATAAGCGTTTATTTAACTCCTTTAAAAATTACTTTTGCAATACCTTTGCAAATATGTAATATTAAATCACATTAATTAATTTTGCAAGCTGCGATTAATGTGGAGCGAATTGATCTTTGTTCTATGTCCCTTTCTGTTGCTATATCCGGGGTATGGCTTATATACGATTGCAAGAATGTTGTCACATTTAATAGATTTATTACCTCCGAGCAGCCAGTCGCGGATGAACTAGCTATCATCAATTGCTGTAGATTATTATTTAGTTTCCATTTTTACTTTATGTTTAAAAATTGCATGAAAAGTGTTAAGCATTTTCTTTAAACTTATGAATTAAATAAATAAGTATGATAAATATTCAAATATTCGTTCTTAAAAAATGCCTCCAAATTTAATTTCATATTTACCAAGTTATCCTTTGCAGAACTCGCATAAAATCATTCGTAAAATTCCGATGCAGAAATCCAAAAGTCTCGATTTATAATATATATTTTCATTGTAAAATACTATTCAATCTATTTAATCACGGTGTAGTTGTGATACTATCAATTACTTATATACTTGTGATAATATCAATTGTTGAGCCATTCGTAAAATCAGTCATTACTCTAATTATCAATCGTTACGCTAATAGAGTACATTTTATCCGTTGCACTAATTTACATCATACTGCTAGTACTGCAGTAGTTTTTGTTGCACAACATTTTTTCTATTATTTTTGCTATTCCCGTCGCTCTTAAGAGAATTGTATTTCCTCCTATTTAGAACATTTTCCAATGAAGTTTGCGACAAAAGCAACTCCATCCACCCTTTGCATTCGATTTAACAACAAATTCCGTTAAGCAAAATATTGTAAATCAGTCAGCTTCAGGAGCATCGTCGCTCCTGTTTCAGATACCAGCTCCCCGCCACGCAGCCCACGACGTTTACAAACTGTTTTTGCCCACAGCGCCATCGTTGGGAATCAGTTAATCACTCGAAACCCTTTAGTCAAAGTAACTAACTATGTTTCTGCTTCCTGCTGATTTGAGCTTTCTGTGCTCTTCTTAATCGACTAATACTTACGATATATGCTACTGAGTGAATAAATGCAAAATATAAAATGAGAACAAATTTTATCCCGTGGAAATTATTCCCTGTCGGGCCAAAACGAATCTAGATCGCAGTAGGGAAGGGCAGGAAACCCCGTCTTGTTAGCCAGTGGAATGGGGGTGATAGTAGGATTGAGCGTAGTGAAACGAGATGATTGAAATGTCAAGAACATAAAACTTGTTGTCATCACTTTTATGTGAGATATTTACATATTTCAAGTATATCGGCTGTTTTGTATTATTTGGCAAAAAATTGTTTTAGATCCTTGACTCCGTTTATTTTTTTTTTTGAGAGATATTTAAATTATTCATTAAAAACTGCAAAATAAAATCGTAGTGAAGATGTTTGAGTATGGATGTTGTCATACAATATTAGTCGTTATAATGATTAATTAGTTTCGTTATAATGATGACATGAATATAAAGACAATTTGTACAAGTTGTAGCACTATTTTTTATATCTTGCGTTATGTAGTAATTAGTTCCAAAAATTCGATTTATCAAAACTTCTATTTCTGACGGGGTATTCCAAAAAAGGTGACAATTACCATAAGTAAGCATAAATATTAGTTTTTGAAATGTAGTAACATTGCAGACAAGTATTCTATTTTATTATTAATAATTACTATTTTAATTGTATACTTATAAATATATGCGACGCTAACTTTAATGCAACAGACATGGACTCACAATATGTGTGTGTGTATTTCCTTGTGGGAGAAGGTAAAACAGCTTTAATGGAATCAGATTACTCTCAAAATCAAGTACTCGTTCAAAAAATTGCGATTAATTTCAGAAAATGCAGTAGCCCTTGAATGGGTTTATTAATTAGTTTTCTTGTTTTTTTTTTCAAAGATACATTACTTAAAGCGTACCGGTTCTAAAGAGGAATTCTGTTTCCTTTTTTGTGCAAGACTTCTGCTGGATTACACCAATATGGATGTAGGTTCTTATGAGCTACAATGAAGACCTTAATTATTCAAGAAGTCATTCAAAACAATTCATGAAGAAGTTGTAGTAGAAGGCTCTAATGGCAGGATTTAAGGTGCAATTGAAAGGTAAAGAAAACAGCTCTAGAATTTTAAATAAATAGAAATAAATTAAACAGTTATGGGCTAAAATGTTTGCATTTATTTAAATATTTCCTGGACGTCCGTCGTCCGTCGTCCGTCGTCATAACAGTTGTATGCAATGGAAAAATTTGCTGCAAATGTGAGCAGGAGTATATAAAAGTACAAAACAAGTACGTGCACTGCAATGTTTTCAAAACCTTTTTTGCAAGCTCCTTCTCCGGTTGTATTGGTTCCACTAGAAACATATTTTCCCTTAAAAGTATTTCACTTCAGGCTATTACTATTATGAAAACAATTGCAGTGAAATAGTTTTGAGGGAAACAATTTAACATTCACTTTATATGAAACGTTTTTATTTTACCCGGCTTTCTTTAGGCAAAAATATACTGCATTTAAATTGAATATTTTAAGACTAACAGAAACCAAATGATTAAAATATCTGTGTAAGTATACAACAGTTCCGAAATAGTTTTATTCCTTATGGGCTGTTTATTTAATTCTATCAAATTATTTAATTTTGGAATTTTTAATTAGAAAACATGAAAGGACTAATATGTTTGCTTTAAAAAACTTGTAAATTACTTAACTGAATGAGGTTATTTTTCAATCCAATATTTAACTTCACTTATTAGTTTTAAATATACGTGAGAATATAAAGAGATTTATTTGTTATAAATAATTGGATATATATAACATTGTAAGCCGTTTCTTAAGAGGCTACATAATCGCCAAAATAAATCCGAAGGTAAGAAACACAATAATTATACCACCCGCTCAATAATAATAATAATTTGTAAAAAATTGTCTGTAATATAAACAAAATCCGTCAAAAATTAAATAATACAATAAGTTCAAATAATATAAAAAATTAATAAAACAATAAGTCTGTTTATCGATAAGTATCTTTTGGGCTGAAAAAAGTGCAGACATAACTTCATTAAAGTTACAATTTTCTTGTGCACCCCCATTCTTTCTTCTTACCAATCGGTTCATTTTCTTTCAAATCGCATTTAAAATTGAGCAGGATCAAATTGCAAACTCCTTTTACTCTAGTGCCTGAATTAAATTTAGTTTTTATTAAATGACACCTAATTTTGTGAAAATACATCCGTAACGACAATGTTGTAAGAGATAAAAGGAAAATAAAAACCGCAAATAACCCTTTCAAAGATCACGATAATAAAAACTTGTACATAAATGGTATGACTTTTCACATTTCACGGATAGAATCGTAAGAATTTCAATAGTGAAGCAGAAAAAGGAGTAATTTAATAAGTATTTGACAACGTGGGTAAGGGATAAAGTTAGGGAAAATTTTAACCGAAAACGATTGACCAAAACATTGCAATTGACCCGTTTTCACCAACAATTGGTATAAAGGTTTTGTTATAGAAAAAGAAGAGAAAAATATAAAGAAGAAAATTTGAATATGAAGAGTAAGCATACGAGAGGGTGAAAGGGAACGCAATAGGAGAAAGAAGGGCCAGAGGGCGAAGTAAAAAGCAATTTGAATGTAAATGAAAAATTTTCTGTTTTGTATTTGGCATAATAACAATGGCGTCAATGATGATAAAACTGAAAGTGAAATTAATAACAATTATAGAAATAATTATGAAACAACAAAAACAACAAATATAAATCCATGAAACTAATATCGACAAAAAGTAAAAGAGGTGTAAAAGCTGTTGGAAATTGAGGTAGAAAGATTCCCTTTAAGTCAAGGACGGAATATCGAAAAAGGTTTCTACATAAGTTTCAACTAAACGAATCAAGGGGACAGCAAAAGACTGCATATCGGAAATTATAAATTATATAATATGCACGATTTTTATGCCTTTAAAAATTTAATGAAAATTGCTTTTGAAAAATATTTTAATCAAAATCCTTAAAGGTTGATTTTTTGTAATCGGGAGAGAATACAAATTTTGCAGAATTCTTTCGTGGCACAAATTTAAAGACCTTTAAAGACCAGTTATAAATTTTTCTTCAAATACTCTTGCCAGTAGCTCAACTGAATGAATGAATAAACGGATGAATAAAGTATGATATGATAAAGTCTTTGTTCGGATTTCCAAATTTGTGTTTCAAGGGCGAACATGAAGATAGCGACTGATGTAGACTGAACTGGTTCCTTCCGCTGTTATTTCTGCTTTTGTTAGAACAGCTTTTGACGTTGGTGTTGTTGTTACGCCATTGCAAAAAAAGGAATCTATTGCAACGTAGCCGTAAATGCATGATGCTGTGATTCTCGTCGTCGTTTAGTATCAAGACTCAAACGCTAGCGCATAAATTAAAATTATTTTTGTGAAAGAAAATAAAAGGCATTGCATTCGTGGTACATTTCTATGGTCTTTATCTAGCACAAAGCATATCTTTTGTGTTGCAACTGAATGTTGGAGCGCATCGATAGTGAAGAATAGTTCGTGTTCGTGTTTCTGATACTTATCCCAATGCTGCTTGCAATATTGGTCATTGTTGTTCGTGATGGTAGTGCTATTGCTGTAGTTTTGTTTATGTGTTAGTGCACGTGGTTGATGATATGTTTCTGTTGTTCTTATTGTTACCTTAACAACACTTATTATTGTTGTTATTGTTGTTATTTTCTGGTTTTTTTGGTATTCTCTCGTGTTTCTTTGTCAGAGAACCAAAATGCCGGACATTCCGATTGATGTAAGAAATGAAGTATTTTCATTTCCACAGCTCAATCAGTTGTTCCTTTTGAAGCGCTATCATACATTTTGGCATATATTTGTGCGTATGTGTGTAATAAGCAAGCTAAATGGTATATTAGAGATCAAACAAAAGTGCGCATTTTACAAGTATTTGCAGTGGGTTCAATTTCTAAATGAGTTCAATTTCTTTTAGACCAAAGCATTGTGTTGGGTTTAGTTAAGGAAAATACCAGAAAAAATTTGGTCTTTCGGGTTTTTTTCAAAATTTCAAGTTAGACAAATGTAATGAAAAAAACAAAAAACTTGGACTTTGGAATTGTGTAAAATTGATGTAAATATTTCCTGCCGAGAATATATTACTATGAGCAACAATGATGACCTATGAGAAACATAAAACGAAGTATTGGATATTCATATGTTGTTTGTTTAATGAATACTCCATTTTTTACAACTTAGCTTGCTGAGAGCTTTTCCACTTCGTATTACTTGATTTTCGCTCCTTCCTGTTTGAGCCGAAGCTACGACGAAATCAATTTGTTCATAACTGACTTTGTATGGCAAAATATCCTCGACATTTCAGGGTGACTAGACTGAAATACATGGGCAATAAAATGACGAACATTTACTAAACCGAACTTCCAAGATTTTGAAATTCTAATAGCCCTATTTTAACACAAGATATCAACGAATATCCTGCAACACATTTTTATTGTCGCGTACGTGTACGAAATATGCAATAATTTTGATTTACGTATGTTATAATAATCGTATGTATGTTTTAATATTTTAATAATATCTTAATTAAAAAAGGAAAATTTAATTCAATATATAATTACTTTTGCATTAACGAAGTAATAAACAAATAAAAAACAAGGGCAATTTAACAACAAAATTGATAAAAACAAAAATACAAAATTGAAAATAAAATGCTTGATATATGTCAATCGCTACCAATATTGTGGTCATTTTTAGATACTTCATTGCGATTGATGTATACTACTCACTGATATGGAAGACTCGTATTTAATTATTTACGAAAACAATTCGAAAGGAATTAACAAAACCTTTTTCCAATTCTTCTAAACTGCATTCTATATAATCGATAGGCGATATTACGATATTAACCGTTTGATATACACATATCATTACAGTATGCATAAGTATGTAACTCGTAACGCAAGAATTTATGCACTTCTTGTTGCAAAATTTGTGTTTTTTAATGACGCATTTATGAGAGCTTTTGCATCATCTGCATATCAAATGTTGCAACGGCTTTTCTGACATTTACTCACGTTGATGTTGTTTATGAGAAGGCACAAGAGTGTGCACGTGCATGTGTGTGAAGGTGTTGTAGGGCTTAATTAGCAATTGTACTATCAACATATGCAAACTTTGTTTTATTTTTACGTTCAGTACAATGAAATTTATTTAAAATTTATTTGTTAAAATTTATTTTCAATTTTTAATCAAAAAGGTTTACTTCACTTTCATAATGCAATCATTAATATACGTCACTGATTATTCAATATTTTAAATATATTTTACTTAAAATAGATTGTTAAAAAAATTAGAAAAAATGTTCGATTTTTCGACGCTTGGTTTTTCCGACGTTATAAAGGAAATTTTAGAGGCGCCCGTTCAAACAACCTGCAAAATTCACTAACGCCATAAAAATTTGTAACAACGGTAACAACAAGAATAAAAAAATCAGCGGTGCTGAAAAAATCATGCACTCTACTGCAGTAAATATTCACTTGTTTAAGCACTATTTTATTGCTACCTTTTATTACTCTCTTAGCCTTAATACGAGTTTTAGTGCAACAATAAGTGAGTGACCAGCTACGGTGCGGTGTACCGCATCGTACCATCAGACCACATCGTTTATGGAATAGCTTTAAGTAATGGCGTTCAAAGTTTCATTACCATTATTGAATTGGGAATGTATATGGGTATGGTTTGTGGACATGGCATAATAAAAAAACGAGTTATTGGTGACTCCGAAGTTCGATTTTAAAATAATTATTTGTAGCATCAATTTTATGTGTAGTATTAATAATTTTTAAAAAGAACAATTCACGTTTCAATTCAATTTTCACCTTCACATCACACAGAAGTCTTTAGTACTTCAGTTCGTTGAATCTAGAATGGATGTAAGTCAAAGTTAGTTGCACTCCACCACATATCGAATAATTGATTTCGAGTGTGTCCATCATGCTCTTTGCACTAAAAGTTTTACGACTTAATACCTTTGATGCTTCAACCGAATACTGTATTATTGTCATAAACCATTTTATTAATGGAAATTTAGACTCAAGTGCGTTGGCTATAAAATGTAAAATGATTAAAGATTTTTGAAAAATTGAAGTTTTTAAAATTTTAATATCGTAAGTGGTAATAGGAAATTAATCAAATTGGATACAGTAACATATTCTTATTCAAAAATTATCTCAACTCATGCTTTACCAATTTGTAATTTTTGCCCTTCTCTCTTATTTGAGATCTGAATTTGCGAATGTGCAACCAATTTTAATTTGATTGGCAGCAGTTTATATGTCTATAGAGGCCATAATCGAAAAAACGCGGAAACGATAAAAGCCAAAAGAATACATCATGTCAAGAGCATTACTTTACAGAAGAATCATTAATAATATCCACGCAGCCTGTCATGCCCTTCCATACCAAGAAGGTCCATTAGATATAGTCTGTGGCTCCCTCCCACGGGTCAGAATTTCATACAAGATGCAATTATTCATTCGTAAAGCGAGTGAACGAGCGTATATGGAAATGTCAGTAAGAAATGACCGATCCTTTCAAGATTACTTGAGTTGCTGAAAGACGTGCCACGAAAAGAAAACGGGGAAAAAATAAAAATAAAACAGAAATTCCGGCAGACAAGATAAAACAAATAAATTGGCTTAATAAAACCAAAAAATTGCGGACGTTAAAAAAGCTATAATTTTTTTAATGCAAAACTGTCAATCGGAAAAATTATTTATAGATGGATATAAATTCGTTTATAGAATGACGGTGCAAAATGCATAATGGTGTTATTTCTGGATTGATAAAAAAATTGTGAATATTTTTACATTTTAGTAAGTAGTATGCAGTGTAAATGAAAATGCATTGAAAATAAAAGATCTGCAATGAAAATTTATCATGAAATATAACATTTCTCTTAAAGTAAGAACATAATACGAGTTCTAGTTCAGGAATTTCACAACGACGTGGTAAATCATGCTCCACCATGATCCAGATTTATTTCTTGTGTGGCGCTACATTTCGGAATGAACCTGATTCTCTACCAGCATGTTTTTCCATCTAGCTCGATCTCTTGCTGTCGTCAGTTTCGCACAGCTTGTTGACCGAGGTCAAACTGAGTGCGACATCTCATAGGTTTAAAATAGGCATCATAACTAAATACCTGACTAGCCTCAAATCGTCAGTACCTTCCGTGTTTATGTGATATTCACCAGTTGCCATTAACGCAATTTTGCATCGCACCATATAATATTCGCGAATTAACCGTCAATCGACCCTAAAAAAAACTTAAGAATTCTACCCTGTGGGACATTTTTGACCCAAGTACGGTTTGCATATTAAAATTTAGTTTTTGTAAATTTTTGTAACGTGTTTTTCATTTATATTGTATAATAATAATAAAAAGATAATAAATTAAATTAATTTTTATATAGTTTATTTAACCAAATACTTTTTCGTACATTTGGTGCATATATTTTTACAGTGTGTATCCTTACATACGGGATTAGAGCACATAAAACAATATAGTTGTTTTTTTTCCTTATTTTCGCCCGAACGGTAGCAATCGTAACAACGACCACGCTTCCCCATTACATCCATTTGCTTTTGCTTTTTAGGAGGGGGAGCCGATGATGGTCCTTGATTTCCAGCATAATTTTCCTTATCAACTTCTTGGATGTTTTGCAGAATTTCCTTTGAAAAAGTGTTTCGTGGCTCATGTGTTCTATTGATCGTATAATTTCTCGACAAGGAAAGGCCTAGTTCATGTAAAAAACATTTTCGGGATATGTGCTTTTGTGTAGGCTTCCAGTCGGGATACACTTCCTTGAAAACGATAAAAGCATTCAATGCCGAAATATCTATAATGTTGGAAAATACTGCCATTGTCCAACGATTGGTTTTTCGCTTACTGCTGTAGCAACTAAGCATTTTGTCGACAGTGTCCACACCACCTTCGTCGAGTTATAATACGCTATTATATCCGGCAATTTCTTACGATCGTTTCCAATTTCTTGACTGTTGTGCATCGTACTCATTACCACTGTGCATTTGTTTTTGTGGCTTATGTACGACACAAGTGTCGTATCCTTAGTGAAGGCAAAGGTGGACTGATACAGAAGAAGCTTTTTACAATGTAAGAGTTTTGGTGGAATGCTCTTTTTATTTTTGCGCATAGTGCCTACCATTGTTAGATTTTTTTTTTTAGAAGCTTTTGCCCAAGGTTATGCGAACTGAAGAAATTGTCCATCGTAACATTATGGACTTTTAGGCCCTCTGTCAAATCTAGGACAACACGTTCTCCTTGATTTTTTTTAGCTATATTATCTAAACTCTTTCCCAAATAAGGCTGTATGTTCCATACGTAACAAGTTTTAGCACAGACAAGAAGCCAAAATTTCAAACCATATTTTTCTGGCTTAGACGGCATATATTGGCGAAATTTGCACCTTCCGTGAAAGCCAAGTAGCTGCTCATCGACGATAACACAACTATTTGGATTATAGCACATTGGAAGTACGTTTACCCATCGTTCCCACAGTCCTCTCATAGGTGCAAATTTGTCATTATTGCGGTGCTGGCGTCGACTTATCACGTCATCGAACCTTATAACTTTGTGAATATAAAGGAAAGTCTTTTTGGACATTATTGCGCGAAATATTGGTCGGCCGTGATTAGCATCGAACAAGCTTTCAATGTTTTCATTTTTTGATCTAAATGAAAGTTCAAAATAATAAAGGTAAAGACAAGACCAGTTATAAGAAATATCCTTACTTATATAGACCAGCTAAAATCAGTACGGCTATGTATGCATGCAAAAAATCTTGATCAATTTCGATATGGTTTTTTTCATCTAAATATTTACCATATTTATTTGAATTTTCAATTATAATTTTTTCTATTGGCGAAAAGTAAAGCAAGAATGAGTCCTTTATATCGCCTACTCGACTTGCTGCATATCTTGTCACACCTAGGAGGATGTGAAGAATACATATAGAACACAGTAGTAAAAAATATACTGCTCAATGTATTTCAAACCTGGCTGTTTTGATATTATGTTTGATGAGCGTAAACGACCACTTTCATATGGTGTTGGAGACCAAACTATATTATCTTTAGAAACAAATAATGCGTCCTGGAGATCTACATTTTGAATATATTCTACTTGATTGTCGTCTTCAGAAGATTCCGTTTCTCCTTCAGGTTCATTACAATTGTTATCAATATCACTCTCTGATTTATCTTCTTCACTTTCTTCCAAAACATTTTCGATTTCTTCCCTTGTCAAATAATTATGAAATGGTTTCATTACTCCAATTTTTTATTTACACAGAAAACCTTATTAGAAGAGATACACATGTGCACTAATGAAATTGCTAAAATATCCAATGTGCAATATGCAGAGTACAGCAAAAATAAAGATAAGAAAAGCAATAAGGAATTGATTACCGTTATGTACAAGGTGCACAGCATTGCCAACAAGCTTTTCACAGGCTACACACGAAGTAAATATATCATGGGACATTTTTGACCCACAGGGTGGAATTATGAAGTTTTTAGATTTTTCCAAAAATCTTTTAAAATTTAAAAAAAAAAGTATCAATATATAATTAATTAAATATTTAAAACAAAGTCAGAAACTTTGGGGGGGTCTACCTTTATTCACAACAAATATATAAGCAAACAAAAATTTGAATGGGACAAAAATGTCCCAAGGATCGATTGACGGTTAAAAGGGGTCAAATCCGGGCAGGATTATTTACGAGACTGTTCCGGATCATGAGTCTTAAAGAGGAGAATTATAGACTTTCTTAAGCCCAATAGGGGACAAAAAGGGACTCTTCTAGACATCCATTCATTTATATTCGAAAATCGAATTATACAGAAGCAAAAAAGTAATAATTAAATGAAGCAAAACAGATGAGATAGAAACTTCCTCCTCTTTAAATATTTTAAAATTTAGAATTCCATTCGATAGACATTACTAAATTATTGACAAAAAGAGGCAAATGTTAAGAATAAATTTATTTATTTCATTAACACAATTCCATTTTCTACCCAGACGCAATTTGAATCAATTGATATTGGTTTTCAAAATAAACCGACGAAATGACGAACTTGTAATTGTTTAAAAGCTTTATGAATTCTTTTTTCCGGTACCAGTATCCAACCGATACTCGTTTCTACATGAATTTGCCCCCGCGATATCAATCTTCGCTTTTTTTTCTTTATTCTTCTACGTTAATGCCCTGTATGTATGTATGTCGACCATCTGAACTTAAGTGCTTCTGATCAAGTGAAACTTGTGTTAAAATTTGCATGTAAGAGTATATGCTCTTCTTTGCACGTTGTTACCAGAATGGCAGATAACTTCTGATGCTGCCGCTGCGCATACGAGACGGCACAACACAAATTCGCATGCATTTGCATAAGTTTATTTAGTCACGTTAAAATATTCACCCTGGCTCTTAAGTGATGCATAACCGCATAAAATTTTGACACTGGAAATACACTGCGCATAAAATTTGAATTTCTCTTTGCATCCAAAACATGCATCACTACATTCAAGTTTATGCTCCATATTAACCTGAGAAAACTGGCTGCCTAGTGATTCAAGAAACTGCGGTATTGTGGCAACGCTAATCATTAACGCCAATATGATTATTCCCTTAGAGTTAAAGTATGACGATATGGTATGGTAGGGTAGCGCTAGGAATACTACGAAAAATCTTGTGAGGATTATGTAAACCGTATATACAGAAATAATGATCCTTACTACCTAGAGGAAAGGTTATAAATTAGTTATTTCGAAAGGCATCAATTTTATTTATCTTTCCATCAGCTTTTCTTCTTCTTTTTCGCACTATTCCGTTTTTTTATCACTTGCGAATTCTTGTATCACGACATTCGCTTGCACATACGTGAGTGAGACATATTTCCCGTATCCTTGTGTTTACGCTGTGCCAAAATAATACCCCCCAAAGTTTATTGAGATTTTAATAAAATTCTAGTGCAGGTTATTACCATGATATTTCTTCGAACAAGTTATATCATTCAAATTTTTTAATATTAACTCTATTTTGCGGAAATAATTGTATCATAATATTGAATTTTGCATAATTTTGCAGGATGTTCTTCTTCTTCACCCTCAAATAGCACGGTGAATTTGAATGTTTACTGAAATGTTCACCTCCACTTCCTTAGTCAGCCAATGTGCCAATTATGAGGATCATAAGATGCAAATCAGCGTTCTCGTAGTTACGTGAAGGTGGAAGATCATGATGTGAGAAGGCGAACCTCAAAAAATAATGATGTTTTGCATTTGCGTACTTTCAAAAAATAACCACAAAACCGGAATTCTTATTGCAACGTTTCAGTGTGACTTAAATTAAGAAATGTTTCTCTTGGGAAATGTGATTTTTATTACTCTTGAAATTTTACACGAAGTTTCTCTATTATCAAGAATTATTAAGCATTGAAAGTGAGGAAAACCGAATAGGCGACACGCCGACATTTTATAAGAGATACAAGAGATATAAGAGATACAAAATAATCGTGTTCAGATTTCAATTTTTCAGATCTTAGAATAATTTTTGGTTTGCAATAACGTTTCCGAATAAAGTATTACGGGCACAGCCACCCACTTTGAACCAAACTCACGATTACATAAGTATGAATATTCTCCACTACCGAAAAATTGAAATTGGCTGAAGTCGATGAATTTTCAAATATAATTTAAAACGTATTTCTCTTGTTAAAAGTTCGCCAACGAATTATCGTGTTATTAGTTCAATACCTCAGCACTCAGAAGGAAATTTAAGGTAACATATTATATTTCCTGCCAATGACGGCCATAATCCGTCAAGAGGCAATTATGCTCTATTGACTGCTCTGTGTTCAAATTTCCATTGCAGAGCCTTCTTTTTGAAGGACATGTGGTTTTATCAGTGCATATAACTCTGTATATGGAAAGTAATCATGAAGATAAAATTGTTAATTAGGATTTACAGAAAAGGAAGATAGTTTTTAAAAATGGATATGGATTATTGAGACAAAAATATAAATTTATATTAAGGGTGTAGGGTACATAATCCGCTACCTGGCCGAAGTTAGATTTCTTTTTTGTTTTTTCTTGCCTTTGAGCTGTTATTTCTTTTACGTATTTTTCGTTTAATTAAACATGAAATTGCCATCAATTTCATCTCTTTGGCTGTTTTGCTCTTTTGAAGTTTTCGCTCCGTTTCTCTCTTTTTTATGTTAACTTTTGCCAAAATGCGATAAACAGTTTTATATATCCTTTTTTCCACGTATTTACGTGTTAATTTTCAGCACACTCTTCCCAAAAAATACTCAATTTCAGAACCAATGATTTGCGACGAGATATGTGCCCGCTCAGCTTCGATTCTAGGCGGCTAAAGAGTCTACAACAAAGGTTTTTACAGAAACTATATTAAAAAGGAGAGGAAGAAATAACAATAACAGTCACGACCAACAGTAATCACAAAATTGGCTTATTGGAATGAATGAAGTGCCTTAATGCTTCGATCCAATAACGTTTTCTACAGAGCTGTTTTTGTGGATCCTGACCTTTTGGTATTGTTCGTTTGTGGTGCATGTAAAAATATTTAATGCACTTTCCATGTCTTATTAATTCAATAATATATAGAGGAAAGGGCCACAAAATAAACTGAGGAACCAAATTGTCAATAACAACAACAATGACAATATCAAAACCATCATCTGAAAGAGGAGACAGCATTAGTCTGAACACCGCCATCTGTCCCAGAGATATCAATAAGTGAAGAACGTTCAAGAGTCTAATAAATTAGTACATAAGAAAAATATTTATGATATCCTATGAGGGCATTGCGATGTTCAGTGTTTAATCAAGAATTGTTTGGTATGATTTTTATTTTAAAAGAATTGTCTAACCTTCGGGGAAAATATATAATATTTAACTATAAAACTTCAAGTACATAAACTTATTTGCATTCTCGTCATCAGATCGATGTCGGTGGAGCACATGTAACAAGACAAAACGCAATGAAATATGTAGAAAAACACGCTAGTATTTTTTCGAAGAATGTACTATGAATGTCTGGTCAATTTTCCTATTTATTTCTTATGAAACCTGTTAAGGTTTAGCTTTAAATTAACATTGGCCATTGGTTATACCTTTTAATTTCAGGTAGTAGCATTTAATTAATTTAACTAGATGTTATGTTTCATCTCGTGTGGGAATCTGTTAATATTTGCATGAAACTAAAATAAATGCTTCTTACTCGTTTAATTTCATAACCACTCAACCGCATGTTTCGAACACTTGTTGTTCGTGTATTTCTGGTCTTTGTGGTTTTGTTGGTTGTTTATTGATTGCGCAGCAAAAGTGGTAAAGTTAGCGGTGACTCTCCGGTAGCACTAACAATAACAACAATAACAGCAACGGAAACACATGCAGAAACATTAGGTACGCGAAAACTATTTGATTATAGTTCAGATATGGTGAAATGGTGTTATGACTAATTTCCACCTGGAAGTGGTGCTATTACTGATTTTGATATTTTTGTCGTTGTCGTCATCAGTATTATTGCAGCTGTTGTTAGTCAGGATTTGTCACAAACTAGTAAATGCTTTCCATGTATTGCTTTCCATGTATTGCAGTTAATGCTTCCTCCTAGTTTGCCGCCGTGATTACACGACATATTAGAGACCTTTGCCTGACCGAGGCGAACAAAAGTGTAAATGTAATAATGGGATTAAAATTTCTAAAGCATTAAAAAATTTTAAGTGATTCTTAAATTCTAGAAAACAGCCTTTAAGTTTTATTCTTGGAGAAAAAATTGCATCGTTTAATTTTTGCGCTTGCGAAAGTCAACGAAGTCTATTTTTCCACATTGTTTCCAAATCAATTGTTAATTTTCTAAATTCATTTATTACATTCCGTTTTCTTCCCTTACTTACACTTAGGTGCACTTATTTCGTTTTACTCTAATTTGTGTTAATAACGAAAAAAACTATGGTGAAACAACGGCGTTATAGTGGCTCAAAGTAACAATACTGGTAGTGGGAGCAAAAGAAAAACTGAGGAGAAGGAGCAGAGGAATGTACTCTAATTTTCTAGTGACAATATAACAAAAACCCAACAATTGCCACATTCACAACATCCACAAAAAGCGCAATAATTGCGACAGCTGCAACAGCTACAAAGACGTGCTTACGATACAAAGTCAGGATTCTCGGTGAAATTTTATTTTTAACCGAAGAATAAATAATATTAAAAATAGCCGAAAATTAACTTTAAAATTTTGTTAGAGCATTACACTGGAGAAGAAACAAAAATCTATCACCGAACAAGGAAAGCGCAAGGGGTGGCAACCTGCAGTGGTAAGATTCCTCATATATATTTCAAAAATCTTGCAAATATTAAAGCAAAAGTGGTACAAATTATTTAAGATTAATTGATTCATACGCATGTATGCAAGCAAGTGCGTAAGGAGAGTACAATACCAATAATATTTTAATGTGTGAGTCATCCAGCAGAGAACGATAAAACGTGTTTGGAAGTGCCTTCAGTAAGAACAGGACAAAAAAAACTATATTATTATTTATAAAGTTAATTTAATAATTTAAAAATTCTAAATATTTAATCCGTTATTGGGGAAATGGTATTAATTTTATTTTTCAAGATGAAAATATTTATCTATATTACCTTAACTTCCATTGACGTTTTGATAACGCGAGTAGTGAAAGTTTAATCTAGAATATTTTTTTAATTTTAAAAACATTTAGCAGTTTCCCGTAACGAAATCCTTTTTTCGCAAAAAACTTGTTTAAGTTTTTTCCAACAGTTTCATTATCATTATTGACAGATTCATCACTTAATGAGATGCATTGTCGCCGTGAGTCTACCTGCTATTAGTATCCTCTCTACCTACCTGCTATTAGTATCCTCCTCTATATTTAAATGTATTGAAACACAAACCCTTAAATACCTCAATGCAATTATAAATGGGCACATGTAGTACTCTTCAATTAAACGACGCCTATATGTATTTTATAGTGTTTTAACTCAGCTGTCTGTGCGTCCGTCCATTAAACGGATTTGCAATTTTAAAATCCTATTGGCACGGCTGTAAAATAATTAAAGGAACTCGAAACATTGGCGTCGTTTTTGTTGGTGTTTCGTAGGTTTAGCATTGGGTAATGAGAGGCTAGCTTATGAAGTGGTACGTAGGCAGCAACAATAACAGCGACAATATTGCTTGGCGAAAATTACAGGAGCGCCAAAGATAGCGTGCGAAATTGCAGATATATAACACTGAATACATGTGAATATACTACAGTCAAATATATAGAGGTATGATAAAAATACGGCGGAAAATCTAAACCTGGATTGGCTTGTTCATACTTGAACATTATCCATAAAAACAAGAATAACGAACAGATTTTCGATTTAACAGCGCAGCGGCGCAGCATCATCGTCTGATGTGAAACCGACATCATGTTGGGAAGATGTACTAATTTTTGCTAAATACATAATTTGCTAAATGTGATTTTGCTTCAAAACATTAAATAGAACGATACGATATTAAATCGAAAATTAGAACCGATGAGCTATGCGGTATCCGCTGCATGCAACTTGTGTAACGTATTCACGAGTAGAGGAGTTATATTAAATAATCCCCATAATATAGACAGCAAGCACAAACACGTCAATGAAAAATGTACAACAAAAGCCAAAACCGGAATTAGCTAAAATACTGGCGACAATAGTGTCAATAGCATCAACAGCACTAGCAGCAAAAGCTTCTAAATTTAATGAGATTGGCCTATCCCCATCATTGTCAAGCAAAAGTTTTTGGTTTTTGTATGGCTGTCGATATAAGAATGACAATAACGACAGATACAACAACAAGCAACATAACAAAATCGTTAAAAATAAATCGCTAAAACAGTCACGACAATACGATATTGTGGTAGATCCAGCACTGGAATGAAAGACAACAATAACTACATCAACAATTACATTTTCGGTGTACCCATCGACGGTTACGGCATTATTAATGACTCCCGTCCTTTCCAGAAACAAGAACAACGCCACCAACAACAATAACTAGAACGGTTCAGCGATAAAAGTGTGGTGTTGAAACTCGTTGACATTCGCACGCACAGCCACACAAAAGTGAAACAAAAATCTAAATTACTAAATGTCATTAGAAATTGAAAGAGAAGTAATGAATACTAGACTGGTGATTTCAAGAAGGGGGTCCTAAAAATCTTCAAATTATAAGGTTTTAGTAAACTATGGATTCAATTACTCCAAAGAGGTTTCCTCTTCCTCAAATGAGAACAAAAACGAAGGCAGCAATTGTATTTAATATTAATATGCTATATTATTATTTGGTTCTATTTGCATTTCTATTTGTACGCATATAGCGTTGGCAGCAGGGAGCAAGTGGTGGTGGTTATCTTTGCTGTAGGTGAGTGTATATTCTTGCTGCTGCTATTCTGCTACCAATATCGTTATGTTGTCTACATACGCAAATTTTTATATGGATAAAAACCAAGTGAGCTGAGTAAAAACACAGGCCAATACGTAAAACGATAAAAAGAGAGACATTAAAATACTTCTGAATAGTATTTTAACAAATTGCATAATTCGCAGAAGGATTTCATCTGCGATTAGATTTTGTAAATAATTTTATAATCATGATAATAATAAAAATAAAGTTATAATTTCATGTAATTGAAAATCGCAAACACATACTGTACACTAGAAATAGTTTGCTCATTGTTTTTGTCACTAACGTTATTACTAAATATATAATGATGGTCATTTTGGAATGACCTGAAGCTAAGATGACAATAATGAGTTTTAGATAATTTATCGTATTTTCTTAATTTATATTTTAAGGGTGAAAATATAAATGGAAATTTTTTGTAATATTTATATCTTAAGTAAATTTAATTACTAAGGTAAATGTAAACAAAATTTATTTTGAATGCACCCCACCAATCAGTCCCTCTTACTCGTCCTTCCAGTTTTCGTACATCCATCCATTCCATTTCCAACCATATAAATGGTTCAATTACTTGCCAAAATTAAGCTCTTACCATTACATTCTAAATGAAAGATAAATAAATATGTTCTGCCGGTAAGCGCTTTCGTTTCCAATAGACAGTAAATTTTGTATCGAGATAGTTCTTTCCATGATTATGGGCCTGAGCAGCTTTGAAAACTATAACTCGCTGAGTTATCACGCAGCCAACAATATTCACTTATTTCTTCAATGTGACGCATAAAAAGAGGCATGGTAGGTGTAGAAGAGTATATACATTCTATCTCGCAATAGTAGAATTAGCCATGTCCGTCCATCGTCTGCGGAAATGATTGCAAATGGACGGAAAAAGATATCGACATAAAAGGCGACGTGAATATTCTTTCCCATTAAAAGCTGTTTGGGATGGAAATTGGTCAGAACAGACCGTGCTCACTTTTTTATGAAATAAAATTGAAAACCCCCAAATTTCAGTTTTCATTGAAATTTTGAAGCTGCAATTTTATAGCCTGAATGATGTGCCTGGATGGAGTTGCGTATTCAAGATTTGCAGATGTTTGTTATGGCGACCCCACTATTATGTAAAGTGTGGGTATTTTCCAAAAATGTTGATGATGCATTTGTGAATCCAAAACAACAACGAAAAGGAAAATGTAATGTCAAAAAGGTATATAGAATCCTCTTGTTATCGGATTTAAACCATAAATTTATATTACGGATGTAGGAAATAGGAGCATAAGCCAGACCGTAGGTAGCGCTCTTATTTGCTAATATTAATTTTTCTTGACTTATTCTAGGCTCATTCAGCAAAAAGTAGACAATTAGTACTTGTACCTGACACCTGGATTCTTTGTCTTTAGTTATTCGAGACTGAAGCATCATGTATTGTAAAATGTTACTCTAAGAACGAACGTTGACAACTCTTTGCTATTCGCACTAAAAGCTTTGCGCATTTTGATCTCCTATTAACACATACACATATACAAAACCTTGCACGCATACATCGGCAAATAATCGCGCACACAAGGCCATCACACTCGCCCCACATTTCTCATAAATAATATTCTCTACACTTGCGTATATTTTGTCATCCCGAAAGCGTCGATTACGGCCTTTAATGGAAAATGTTGTGATATTTCTGTGAAGGCATAGTCTTCATTTATTTCTTCATGCATTGTTTTGTATTGCTTTATATTGTTCTTACTATTGTGTCGGATATATTATTTAGCCCATATAAAATGGATTGTCAACTCATTGCAACCAATAGATAACACTACTTCTGCTGTTGATGCACTTTTGTTGCTACTGCTACGCTTCTGCTTTTGCTGCGCTTTTACTGCCACAACTTCCATTTACAATAATCCCGTTTTAATGTTTTCAGTTTCTTTTGTGAGTTGCAGATAGGGCTATGTGTCATAAGCAGATGAGTGATCTTTACTACAACTTTAGTATGGCATATTATTGTTATTACGATGAAAGTATTTCCTCATCGCATTCTCTCATTGTCCTTTTGTCGTTATGGATCATGTGGTGAAAAACCCATATTTTTCCCGTTACGATTATAAGTCAAATCATTCCTTTTGGTGTAGCTGCTTTAGATTGTTTTCCTAATATCAAGTGTGTTATAACAATATAGTATGTTAGCAGGGCGTTGACATAAAGACGAATGTTTTCTACTCGTTCATAATGACGCAATTGGTGTCAGTTTCAGGTCCTTTTCGAAATATTCAGTGAATGAATTTATTATGAAGAATATTAATAGCTCAAGCATATCCTAAATTTATGATTTCAATGAAGCGATTCTTTGGGTTCTACGAAAATTTTCTTTCAATCTTCGCAAAATTTAAAACACTAACACAGAACTTTGGTATAAAATTAAAATTAGAATGGTCTTGTTAAAAAGAAATGATCCAGGTACCAGTTATGAAGTACCAGGGGTTTTCGATTCAAATTTATGAATGTTCAAATGGTCTTGGAAATGAAGAGTAAAATTTACCTAATTATGGTTCGGCTTAATTAAAATTATATTACTTGAAAGTAAAAGTGAATTTAAATATTAAATTATTTTAATGAACGCTTAAAAATTCGTTGACATCTTATTAGAAAAATATTTTAAGTCTTAGGCGACGTGCACATTAGAGCGATACGATAAGCGATACGATATGCGATACGATACACGATACGATAGGACTCGCATGCGTGGTGCTCACTAGAACGATACGACAAGCGATATAATAGGCGATATAATTGTTTTGACATATACTTTTTAAAATATTTTAAATCATGAGCTCGTCCGAAGAGGATATCGTTGTGGCGTATTGGTGGTTGCAGCAAAGGAAGAAAAAAATAACTAAAAAAGAAAATACTGGGTGCATCCATATAACATTAGAAATATAAAGCATAGTTCGGCGGTTGTTTCACGTGAACTCTCTCAGCACGAGGGAAAGTTTCAAGAAATTTATATAATTTATAGAATATGTATAGAAAATGTATAGAATATATTCGCTTGCGAAATAGGCTGGGTAGATATTTTCATGAACCAGACGGAGCAATCCCAATACAGTGGAAATATGTGGGCTTGGATTTAATCAATACTAACTAAAATTTAAATAAATACAAAAATATTTGCTCTTTTATCTGTGTCTTTGGTTTCGTTGGCTATATTCCTTCAAGCTAATCCCGTCAGATCAGATCTTGAATATCTTGAATTCAGGGTATAGTTCCACAAGCACGGGTTTTTTTTAATTAATGAAACAAATGAAATTGTTGAAAGGGACTCCTCTTTCGAGCTAGTCATTTTTATTTTTATTTTTAAAAATGTGTGAAATAATTTTTTATTTTGACGTATCGCGCGATACGAATCGCTCCAAGAAACCAGCATGCCGTGTTGCTCTGAGCGATAGAAGATTCGTATCGTATCGCATCGCACAAGTATGTACAATTATTATCGCTCTCATTGTTTTGCTATGACGCATGTCTTTCCTTATCGTATCGGGTATCGTATCGCATATCGTATCGCGTATCGTATCGCTCTAATGAGCACGTCGCCTTACTGAAACATTTTTTTGTTTTGTTTAGACCGGTAAATGTCACCCACATATCTCTTTTCATTATTAGCTCCCCAACTAAATTCATTAGTATTTTTTCTAGTATCCTTCCTAAATGGTTCCATTTTCATTGCAATAATTTTAGCAGAGCCTTCAATAATTATTTCCAGAATCGCATGCGATTTTATGTTGCCAATCCGGTCGATCTTATCAGATTAATAATTAAGTCGTAAGAAATAAAAACCTCTACGAATTGAATACTATTGAACTGAAATAGATGCAATTTGGATTTATGACGCCGACATATAGAAGACGTTCGTTTTATCGAACAAACCTATCGAATGGAACAGCTGCTGGTAGTGGTGATTATGATAGTAACTTAATGCGCCTCATCTGATCTTTTTTGTTCATTAAGACTTCTTTGTGTGAGCTATAAAATTATCCATAATGATAGTGTGAACAGTAAAAATGCTAAAAGCATTCACACATCAAAAGACACAAGTGACGACAGTTCAAACCTAAAACTGTCAACGCACAAAATTGACCGCGGTTTATTTAATGCAAGCAGGCATTCACGAAGGTAGTTGTCAAATGGAGCCTTCTATAGCACCGCATCAATTAGGCCGCAATAAAAATTTGCACTTCATTCGAATGCGTTGCTGTCTTTCAGTTTAATGTCATAATTTCACAAAATTTATTCGACTACCAAGGTGTCGCGGTCGCGCAGAGTATTAAGCAATAATAGCAGGGGGAGAACGTCCGTAATAACAATCACAAAATAAAATAATGAACGTAAAAAACAAAAGACAAAAACGATACTAAAGGCAAAGCGGCGATTATCAATCCGTGGGAATTTAGTTTTACTGGCATAAGCTCGTAATTTGCTGAGGGGAGAAGTGAATTCACCAGGGAGGTCAGGGACGAAAGTGTTCTAAACGAAAGAAATTGTTGTAAAGAAAGAAAAGCTTATTAAGAACCAAAAATATTTTGCTCTATCATTTATTATTGTATCACGAATTGTAACATTGATTTTCCGAATTCTTGAAAACACATATAATTCTGAAAAATTAATTACAAATTTTATTTCACTGGCTCGATTGATTTTAAACGTAATTGATTACAAGGAATGTGGGAGAATTATGGCTTCATTTATATCCGCGCGTGTTTACCGACTGTTTTTGTTCAATATATTAGAAATCTGATTTCAATGGCGCGGAAACGTTTGACATTTAATACAAAAGACTTCGATCATTGGAGAGCAGTTCAGTCAAGTTTGAAAAAAAGTAAGAACAAATCGATCAAATGTGAATGCAATCAAACAAACATGGCAGCAAGATATGGCAGCGAGGCCTCAAGGTGTTCTTCGACAATATATTCAATTCCTTCGTTTCACAATCTACGCTTTGTTGCAAATGTTATCCCACTCTCGCTGATATTGAATAAAACATTCCTTCTTAGCCAATAAACTCAGTTCCAAGAACAATTGGTTGATTTAAATTTTGACTTCGTGGATTACTGTGGATTTGAGCTCTGGATTTGATGAGCTCTGGATACATGAGTGGCAGTTTTCTTGTTAAACTTTTTAGAATACCTTACGAATTTTGTACAATTATTAAACTTTTTATAATATCTTTATTTTTTATTAAATTTTTTATAATTTAGAAAGAGCATTTACTGACCGATGAGCAACTTATTTAATTTTCCTAGGCCTTTCTCTAAGTGCTAAAGTACCGGAATCCACATTTGTTTTAATCAAAGTATTTGTTTCAGTTTGCGTGATTATTAATATTTTTTATAAAATTAGTAACAATTATTTGAGTCACTTATTACTACTATTTTAAGCTGCAGGGAAACTTATAAGTTATGAAAAGGTTATTAAGGTAATTTCTTCGTTAACACGACTAAATTACTAAAATATTGCAACCATATTTTAACACCAAACTTCGTTACAACATATTCCTCATTATTACATAATATTTCTCATGCCATGCCATTTCTCAGCCGCATTAGCGGATTGGAAATAATGGGAATATTTTTCGTTGTTGTTGTTCTCAATATTGTAGGTTGCCACAATAATTGTGGGTGGGCTTTATCATACATAGCCATATTTCATAAACAAGTCGTGCACGCGTGATAGAGTTCTGATATAAAAAATGATTAAGGATGAACACATATGTACACGCACACACGTATGTATATACATACATACGCGTAAATTGTAGAATGCATTGTACGTTGTACCTTGAACGTTGTTGGAAAAATTCCACTAACATTATTATACTTTTTCTATCAACAATTTAGAGCTGCATTGCTGTCCGTACAGTAATCCTCAAACATAATGATATTTTATTGCTGAAATTACGCAATAATCGTCACGTTATTAGGGCTATTTTTATCGCGGAACTCCGCTTTTATGATGGTGTAGAAGCCCAAATAAAACCTGCCCAAATTAAAAACAAATTTAACGTTACGAATGCCTAAAATATGTCGGTTAACCGCAATCGTGTTAACTGATAATCAATCAGTCTATCGATTGATCAAGGATGAGGACATTCAAAAACCCGACCATCCGCATGAACGTTCAGCTCATCCATCACATCCAGAGCTCCCTCTCTGCCCAATCATTCATTTAATCGCTTTACGTTCTATATTTTTATAAAAGAAAATTCATGTTTGCGTGATAAACCATTTTAAGTTAACACTGAAACATTTTAACTTAGGCCCCTTGGGTACGCAGTGAGAAGGTAAAAATCAGCAAAATGTGTGGCAATTAACATAATTCAAAAGAATGGCGCGAAATCAACAGGCTTAGCTCATTTTAGCACTTTTGACTGCGATATTTTCAGAATTTCCACAAGTTCTTATAGTAAATCAGGTTGTTTGCTGAACTCCAACATGGCACAAATGTTGAGCTCGATTTATGTTTATACGCTGGAGGATATTGGTAAACCTTGAACGAAGGAATGTACATAATGAAATCATAAAGAATTTTGTACTAAAAGTATAAGAATTCCTAAAACGGCAGTAATGGTATAAAAATTACTTGAGCGTAATTACATTGCCTGAGAAATATTTAATCTCATAATAATTTCGTCTGCGAAGAATTTTAATTTTCGTATATTGTTCTTTGATGAAACAATCATAAAATTTCCACTTCATAACTTAGGTTCTTAGTTTATATATTGCTGTTTCAAAAGTTCAATTTAAAAATAACATGATTCGGACGGAATTTTACGAGAATTTATTTTGAAAAATTGGATAAGAATTATCATTTCATTTACGCTTAAGAGCTTTCGATATTTATTTTTATATACATCTTCAAAATATATTTTACTTATATCTCCACCACATTTACGAGCACACTTTTACATACACTCTTACTTATGTACTTTTTAGATGATAGTCCAGCTTCTAGAGCTCGTTTTATGCTGACCAGCTCACATACACACACATGCACATATGAACACATACACATACATATCATCGACATATAATATTCCAACTCTTGGATATTTCCCTGATTATGAGTGCGTACGTAAATACTTTCTGCAATGAAGACGATTATGTATGTCATAATAATGATGATTTAATAGCACTTTAATCTTTAATCAACCCATAAACTCAAGTGTTGATGATTAAAAACATAATTTTTTACAATTGGAAAGTTTTTAATAACAAAACAAATATTGAAAATATGAAAAATGGTTTCTTAAAAAACACAAATATTTTGTTTATATCCCATGTATCTCCTATAAGTGTATATATTCGAGTGTATATTTAATATATCAGAATGTTCTAGTAAAGGAAAGTAAATTATTCATTCCCAAAAAATAATTATATAAAAATAATACGTACGGTTTTCACATGATAAAAGGGCGTATCTTCCATTTTTCTTTCTAAAGTGATAATATCTAGCATGAATATCTCGGCTATAAAATTCAAGCCTGAAAGTTTATATGGAAACTAAAGTGGCCGAATTTCATGCCGATATCTCCTTTCTCTGTTCGCCCACAATCGTGATTTCCACATACAAAGAGACAGGTAGACATGCAGACGGACGGACATGTCTAGATCGGCTCAGGGGATTATTCTTAGCAGGAATATATAGATTTTCTATAACCTGTCACGTATACTTTAATGCGTTACAAATGGAATAAGTAGTGGTTATATCTTATCTCTTCCGGTGTAGGATATAAATATAAAATTTAAAATTTTATTAAAAAATTAAATCTTTTTCGATTAAATTTTTTTGACATTACCTATGTAAGCCATTCAGCTACATTAATGAGCATGAAAAGAAACACTCGCAGTTCTTAAAAAAGTAAGAAGAAACGTATTTTCTCGTTGAAACAATTTAATTAAATGAAACGAGCTTCGGCTTCAGAGAAATTTGCCTCACCTTACTAAAGGGCTGCTTTGAAACTAATTTATTGCTGAGTTATAAATAAAGAACAATAATATCGTCTGCAGCATACAACCAGGATGCTGTATCTGGGTAGTTGCATGTAAATGTGTAATATCACATCTTCTGTATATAAAAGCGTATGCGGTATTGCAGCAATGAAAAACGCTTAACAATTGGTTCTACAGTTTCTAACTTTTACTGTAAGTATACACTTCCGCGGAAGTCAACTGGAACTAACAGGCTAGGGTAAATTTTGGGTGAATTACTAGCTTTGACTGAGGTAAGCTAAAATTTTGCGGTTTGAAAGTGATGTCTTCGCAATAAAGTACAATTCGACAACAAAGTTTCGGTGAAAATTTCTAAAAGCTTTAAGCTTTTTCGATTTTCACTTTTTTCACCTTTCCATTCACAAGACTCCAATTCTATGTATTTTAGTTTCTGTATAATTTCCGGTTCTTTCAACTTCCCTTTTTACACCTTCACCTACTCCACAATCATCCTAACCAATCACATCCACCCGTTTTCAACCTTCCCCTCTTCGATTGCTGATCCTTTCAGTGATGGACTGTAATCCTATTATATCAAATTAAAGTCCGTATTCTCTATTATGTATTTATATTTGTTTGTGTGAGTGTGGTTTAAGACCCTGGTTACGGAGTATCTGCGCATTTGTTTGCAGCTGTTGTGTTACTTTGCTGAATGATTGTCTCTTTCCAAACTTATTTATACTCTTTTTTAATTGGGAAAGTTGTAAAATTGATGAAATTTTCTTTTGTTTGTCCACTAATCTAAACTTATGTAATTAATAAAATTGATCTCTTTTTGAGGGTGATTACTTAGTAAATTTCGATTGAAGGGATTACGCAGTAACTGTTACATAAAATATTGGATACTTTTTCTTGTTTAAATTTTAAACATGTTGAGTTTTATTTAAAAGCATTTTCCCCTCATATTTTTTTGAAAATATTTTAGTTGAATTTAAGAATGCCTGCGCCACTATTTTAGTTTTGCCACTTTTGTTGTTGCTTTTGTTGCCGTTATCTAAAATACTACTTGATTAGTACAATGGATGCATGCAACATAACGCACGTAAATGCATTTTCCATCTTCCATCTATTGTCAGATTTAGTCAACGTCAGATATATTACAATAATGTCATCATCATTACCATCAGTGTCATCACGATTGCTGTAAGTCTGTAGTCGAAGTATAATTTCGAAAATTGAAATTAAGTCAAAGAAATATAAGCTTTCAGCATGAGCAGTCTCACACTGACAAACGTGTGCAAGTATGTGACACGGTTTTTACATATATGGTCATGTATTTTTGTAATCGTATATGAGTATGCTTCTCTTTGTTTATGAAACAATCAGTACTAATGTGACAACTGCTGTCGTGACGAAATATCGTTTTCTCATTGCTGCATTTGTTATAGAAAGAAAAATATGTAAATGGTCCATAATAATGTTCCCAGCTTGTATACTCTACACACGTCTTACAAGTTCATAGTTTGATCTTAATACCTGGTGCGGCGCGGTACACGACTCTTTTAATATTTTATTTCCATTTTCTTGGCTAATTTAAATTTCCTAGCTTATCTTCGACATAACTCTTAAATAAGCCCACACATGGCATAGTATAATTGTAGGCGGACCGCAACAATTTTGTAAAATAATTTAATATTCGTGGGTGGGATCGAGGAATTCTTTTATACGGACTTGTCAGGAAGTGATGGTTAACAAGAATATGTACACTTGTCTATTCCTATCATGCCTCCTTTAATGGGTTAAAATCGTGAGCACAAAGCGAAGGGCATATTCGGGTGCTGAGTATCCCTTCGGGTGTAGAATGTAACATAAAATAAAATACCAAGAGCAGACGACCACAAAATGTCGAGCAAGCCGCTGGGTGCCTTGAACTCCGCAATAGTTAACCGAAGATTTACAATCCATCAAAATTTCCAAAATCCTTCTGCAGCAAACGTCATTAACACGAACGGACCAAAACGAGCAAAAAGGTTATGAAACACTTTTACTAGAATGGATGCATACTTTCTGGTCGATATTCTGGTGTGTGTGGATGATATTTAATATTTGGTCGCTTTTCTGTCAGGATTTGATATTGAAAGATATTAGAATGATTTTTCTCATCACAGCATTGTCTTGGAGACTAACTAGTTCCAACGACGTTCTATCTCCGAGCTTTTCTTCTCTTATTGGTTTCTTCACTCGAGAATGAAATTTGGCGCTAAATATGACACGTTGTTGAAACCGATTTGTCTTCAAACCGAGAGTAACAAGGGGTGGGAGATAATCACAACGAAAAATCTACAGTGCTACAAAAAATGATGACCATTTTTGTCAGAAAAAGATTCTACGCTGACTGAAATCAGAACTAATATGGTAAGACTTACATATAATTATAAATATAGATGATATATACTTTTATAAGAATGGTATGTGTTAATTGTAATTAGAGCTATATATATATATATATATATATATATATATATATATATATATATATATATATATATATATATATATATATATATATATATATATATATATATATATATATATATATATATATATATATATATATATATATATATATATATATATATATATATATATATATATATATATATATATATATATATATATATATATATATATATATATATATATATATATATATATATATATATATATATATATATATATATATATATATATATATATATATATATATATATATATATATATATATATATATATATATATATATATATATATATATATATATATATATATATATATATATATATATATATATATATATATATATATATATATATATATATATATATATATATATATATATATATATATATATATATATATATATATATATATATATATATATATATATATATATATATATATATATATATATATATATATATATATATATATATATATATATACTATATGCTATAATATATACTATACCATATTTAACTATTTTAACGAATACGGAAATGTCAGCAATGCATTCAGTAGAGACAGTTTTTGCGGATATGCAGCAGCATTCAAGCAGATTAGGATTCCGAACTGATTAGGGATTCCGAATAGAGACATTGTGGAAGGCTACTGATTTATGTTAGACATGAAAACCATCATTTTTTTAAAAGGGTAGCAAATATTTAAAGGGGAAAATTAATTTTTCTTTAGCGGATTTTCTTAGTGCGACTTTACATGCATACAAACACGCATACACGTTCACACACACACACACACTAAATTAGTCAGAGGTAGAAAAAATCACAGAATCAACTTTTGAATGAGAACCCTTACACACATACGTATATACATTAATATATACGTACATTCATTACGTACATCATGGCGAAAGTAGTTAAAATTGATTCAGGGATGGTGAGTGTACATATTTCCGTTGAAACATAAATTTGAAAAAATGTTCGCGATATCAAAGTTTGCTACGTACAAGAAAGTGAAAAGCAAGGAAAAGAAGGTAGACCCTAATGATTCCCAATTAGTGTATTAGTGTATTACTGTGTTAGATCAATAATAAATAATGGAAGAATAAGGAGATTATAAATGAAAATCTCTGGAGCGAAAGAAGGAAGGAAATAAATAAGTGAGAGAGGAAAAGCAGGGAAACCAAATGATGTGGAAAAAGAACTACTAGAATAACCAACAATTATAGTCATTAATCAATAATCGGATATCAAGAAAATATTGAATGAAAAATGCTAGAAAAGAAGCAGGAGAAAAATAAGAGGGGGGTGGGAAGACATACATTTCTAAGACGTATATAACTATAGGTTTTTATAAGGTAGATGCTAAGCTACGTGCCTAGACACGCACGGTATATACATGCTACATGCACTTTTGCATAGGTCTTAAGTAACATAGTCATTCAACATATTTATTCCCTATTCGAGCTTTTTTCAGGAAAAAAAACCGAAACATCCTAAAGGAATCGGTATAATTGAAACTAGAATCACATAAATGTATACAGTCTTATAACCCTAGAAATAAATCTTTATAATTTTATTTTATTATAAAACTTTATAAATAATATCATAAAGAAAATATATCATAATAACAGCAATTACAATCATTTTTCTGAAAAATTATAATTAAAATATTTCATCATAATGATGGCGGATGACAGAACTAAAATACAACTAGCTCGCCGCCTTTTCATGTTTGACAAAACATATCAACTAATTTCCTTATATGCGTCCTAGTCGACTAGATGACTAGATAATCAATTTGAGAAATATCATTCCTCTTCTGAAAGACTATCATATAGAAATCAAACAGAGCGCCACCATCTTCAGAAAAAACTGATTCAGATGAAAAGTGATGCAAAAAGTATAGGAAAGCTTGGCTGACTATACACTTTTTTAAAGTTCGAATGAATTTTAAAATTTGTTCGACAACACATATTGCGATCTCATGTCGTGGATTTAAATTTGTCATGTTTACGGTCAAATAATTATGAAACGAATCAGGCCCTTACCGAAATAAACACATCAAACATCCAGTTCGTTTATAATAGTTATATCCGTCCAAACACGCTTTTCTTCAAATATCGAATTGTGTCTGTAATTGCATAATTCAGTTTACATAACGAGAATTTAATTAATTTATTTTTGTTGTGTCGTGTGACATCAGACACAGCTAAGTGTTGTGCACGGTTAATGCGAGTAGCAACTCTATTGTAAACCATTGAGGTTATTTACTTCTATTCTCACTTTAACCCCAAACCTATTGTGAGGTAACTTACACCTTATTTTACTTATACCCTAACTTACACCTTGATTAAATCTGCGATGGAGAACACCTGAAATGTGTTTTTTGTAAACGTTCTAATGAGTTTCCTTCTAATCACAGCCACGATTTATCATCGTCATTTATCTATCCGTCAGGACATACATCCATCCATCCATCTGCCTGATGTAGTATGATGTATTAGTCAGCATAGTTAACGGCTTCTACTCGTCACGGTTCTTAGGTCACAGCTAACTAAGATTTACAGCTACTAACGTCTAATATTATCCTTCCACCCCCCCATATCTTCTCCATTACCTCAAATTCTCGTTATCTATATTGATTAAATCTATTTTTAATTAGCCTAAACCTTATCGATAATAACAATTTGGTCGTACCCCGTGGACTTGGCGTTGGGGAAAATTGAACGTGGAGACGCTATTACGCTCTAGCAATTTCAGGTTATTTCAAATGGTAAAATATCGCTTCTGTGGATTAAAACATAGGAAAGAATAGAATAGGCGAGTGGGTTGAAAGAACGGGAAAAATTTTCCTATGTTTGGGTGTGTATGTGCGAGTTTGTGCACGTGTATGTGTGTGATGACCATGTAGGGTGCATTTTAGAATGCTTTCTCTGCGGGAATGTCGCCAAAATAAATTCAGTTATTCTAAGTAAGAAGTACAATAAGAAAACGCATAATAGTAGGCACAAAACTTAGCTGATGGGAGGGATATTGGCCAGCATGTGAGTACTATCATTAAGTAATTTAGAGTCAAGAGGTTAGTTCTAATAATTGTTATTAGATTTTTTACTTTGTTTCAGTAGTTTATAACAATTCCTATCTATTAAAACTTACCATCGATACACGAGTTGTAACTAATCCATCGATATACGAGTAATGAATTACAGTATCTGTTGTTGCTGCTGTTATCGTTGATGTGACAATGTTGCTGCTATTTTTGTTTTCTTGACTTTATGGTTACCTTTTCAAAATTATCTTTTTCGCAATTTGTTTTATTATTAAGTGCCTTGTGCCATAAATGCTTTAAACTTTGTCACAACTTATAATTATATGATAGCGATTTACGTAATATAAATTTGATTTGCCGAAAAAATTTGCCGTTCGAAACATGTTATTTTCCTGGCAACACGCTCGGAAAAGCTGAAAAAAGAAAAGTAAAGAAGCATAAAATCAGATCAAATTCCATTGATAAAAGAAAAAAGTTAATAGTATATTTTTACTACTGCTAAACAACACTGCCACCCTCAATTGTCAAAGGTTTTAATATTAAATTTTATCATTTTGTGTGACCAATGATTAGTAACTGCTATTAGTCAAAAACATAAAGGAAAAATCTCCATCATAATCTCCATCTCCATCATAAAATCTCCATAAAGGAAAAATTCCCATCGCATTGGAGAATTGCTTACAAAATATTCTAACGTAACAAATGGAAGAATTTTCGTAACATGATCTAAATTATGCTTGTGACAAACTCTCCAAGTGATGACCCAGTATTGAGAATTTCTCGTATTTAGAAATTTAGAGATTTTGTGATTTTATATGGAGAGAGAGAGAACTTTATTTCAGGCGACTTCGTGTACTAAAACACCACCACTTCTACATCACCCACATACTCAATGAAATTGATTACATTAAGGGTTTAATTTTGTTTCCGAATTATGGCTTTCCCTAACAAGTTGTTCATTATTTATTTCCGTTTCTATGTATATCACCCTTTCTCTTTCTCCCTTTAATCCTGTTCTACCCCATCTATACATTAACAGGATTAAATCGGAGCGTAAGATGCTTGAGATGTAAGCATTGTCATAAAAATTATTAACTACGGAAAAACAATAATCTTTTACGGCTTTTTGCGTTTGATCGTGCGTTTTGCGTTTGAAGTCTTGTTTGGCTACAAATGCAGGTGTGGCAGCGGCGTGTTTGCGTGTATGTGTGTATGTAAGCCATTGTATTTTTAGATTGAGTAAGTTGAATGGTGTTCTAATTGAGAGATTAATTTGACGATTTGGAATGGAGACATGGAATCAGATATGATTTATTATTTTGGAAATGCGATCGCATGTCATTGAAGCACCGATAGGATAACTAAGAAGAGGTTGAGAGCCCTGGAAATTTTCAAATTTTCAATATTTTAAAATTAAATGAGGAATGTTTTATAATTTTGTTTAACAGATACTTAGATGATACTAAGATGAATACTTAGATGAATACAAAGTTAATACATTCCTCACCGTCCGGGGGATGAGTTTATCTTTCACTCCGTATTTTTCGAACTAAAATACGAATAATGCCAGAAAATCTACATTCATTCAATTGAATTACTGCATCAATATTTTACAGCATTTAATATACACATTCAGTTCTAGAAATCAAACGGAAACGGAAATGCCGGTCTGAAACTATTCGAATTTTGAGTTGCGATGGTGAAGATTAGACTACGATTAGAGAGAGAAAGGAATGATGTAGCGTGCTGAATCCTCCACGACGATGTCGGCGCCTATGATTCTTATATGTGAAGCCGAAAGGATAGGAGAGAACAAATACATTTTTAACGAAATATAGACTACATGAATTGAATTCAGTATTCCTTGCATGCTATTCTCATAAAAGAAAGGTGACATCAGCGAAAACAAATCTCGCGCTCAGCTCCTTAGATGTAATGAATGAAAGAATGAACGGGTAAAGGTTGAGTGGATGGATTCCATATACTCACCTTGTATATAGGTTTTTATGTCTGTATGATCATTTCGAAAATTCAGGGAGAAATGTATGAAAATGTGTTTACATCAATGACATTCAATCCCCGAATTTGGCTGGAGGAAATATTTGTCGTCCTGACCACCCCTCCCCCATCCCTCAAAAAGCTAGAAAGTGATGATTCCGCAAACTTGGTATGCGTTCTGTTGAAATACTGCAAATTAAATATATTTACTCTCTTCCTGCAGCTACTGGTATTGCGGTAAAGATAAAAATGAATTAATTTCATTTATTGACCAAGAGTAATTAAAAATATGAAAGAAGAATCAGAGGAGAATGAATAGTATTTTCTTTTCTTTTCTTTTAATTAATTTTCTTTTCAATTTGACATATTTTTAATAGCATATATTAAAAATTTTAGCTACATTTTTAGCTTCTTTGATTAACAAAAGAATGCAGAAATAAAGCATTTATTACTTTGCTATGCCATAGACTGTACGAGCGGTTTTGTCATTATCAATGATGTAATAAAGGATCATAATATTGAAGGTCGAAATGAAATTTATTAGTGTGTGTGGAATAATAATGAAGGTGGCGAGTATTATGACTATTGCCATGGCAATGATGACGAATTTTGTTGTCCTTGTGAAGCAGATCACATTCTATTGTCATGTCGTTTTTTTATATAACAAACAAACACGTGTACACGTGTATACATTGACACTGACATTGGTTGCCACTCAGACTTCAAGGAAATCCAGACAGGTGCGGCAAACGGTGACGGGAGAGAAACCAGTCAAAATAAACTAAAATTGATTGAATATTTGACCAAATGATTGCTTGAAATGAGTGGAATGTATATATAAACGAGGTACACGATATATAGGTGGACACATCTATACATACGCACACACTCACACATTTCGCTGCGGCACAAATTCGGAATTTACACCAAATGAAACATTATTGTATTGAAAAATTATTGCGTTAAATGTCTGCAACAATAAAAGGAAGGAAAAATTGAGATCAAGACTATTCTGATTTTCGTCGCTGTGCCCGTTGTTCATGTTATTGCCGTTCTAGATGTTGTTGTGGTTCGTGCTACTGCTTATAGTGTGCATCGACAATTACTGTCGATGGTAATGGCAATGACCAAAAACGGTGATGGAATATAGAGCATAAATACCATACACTACTAGCCGTTCATTATTTACGCCATTTATCTTTCCTCTGTTGCTTCCTGAGTACGCCCCAAACTTAACTCTTTAGAGATTTCCCAGAAAAAATTACCACTTTTTCCCTTTTCGTCTTCAATGCGGTTTCGCAAGTTGGCCGAACATCAATAAAATAAATTTCCTGCCTTGATTGAATTGCGTGCTTGAGTGGCGTGTCTGTTGATTTCAATGAAACGTGTATCAGCTGGAAAATTGAAAAATATTTGCTCTCGTACTTCCTTCTCTTCTTCTTCTTCAGCTGCTGATGTGCTGTGGATGCTACGACGGGGTTGCGAAAAAATCGAATTGGAATTCGATTACAGGGTCTTATGTATTAAATTTCCACTGTCTAGATTTAAATAAATGGTTGTGTAAGGTTAACGCGATTCATATTTACGAAAGACAGATGTCTACCACAAGAGCGATGATTGTTGGATATCGATTTGGTGGAATCGAACACGAGGAGGCATAAAATTATTTTCATTTAAAGATAAAAATGAAAATGAGGGTAACAAATAAATGAAAATGGATTTGTCTACGAAACTAAATAAAATCTTAGCGCTTTTATTTGGTTATACACTATCACATAATGTGCTTTTATCTGTTCAGCACACAATTCAATAAATAGATAAGAAGATAAACGGTCAGCGACTGCATATTACGTATTCGTTAACGCGATTAATAAGTGCATATGATTCAAATGCAACTGAATCCACCTCGACCATAAAACTTCAGCTTCAATGTATCAATAAAGACTGAAAAATGGAGAACTACAATTTCATTTCATTGAAGAAGAGCATGACACTACTTCGATTTAGCCCATTTTCAATGCCAAACAAACTATTATGACAAGAAATATTCATATCGAACTATTCATGTCATTATGACATCGCTAAATCGACTCAGAAAGGTGATCCCGAGCGTGGATATATATACGTTTCTATGGCTACCACACCTACTTTTAATGCGAATTAAGTAATATAAAAAAGAGGAAAGGAAGGAGTGAAAAAGCAGCAGAAAACTATGGTACAGCAAAAAATTAAGCAAAATTAAGCAAGTATTTACTGAATACACGTTACAACGATATTTGGAGGATTGGTATGAAAAATTAACTCATCATTAATAACAGCCGTGTTGAAAGATATGATGGTGACGAGAAATATTGTGATGACGCCTCTGGCGCCACTGTTCACAACGACGACAATAAACTAGGGATAGAGAGGGTGAGAGAAAAAGGAGAGAGGGGAAGATACAGAAAGAGACGTGAAAACGGAGATGTCGGCGACAACGCTTGTTTCGAAAAGAAACTACTACAATAAAATTCCATTAGAACAAGTTGCTAATTTATGCAATAATGCCATCATCCACAACAACGTAGTTTCAGGATGGTCTTCCTCGCGCTTCGTAAATGAGATGGAGATGGCGTCATCACGATTAGCAAGGCAGATCGATGCAGTTTCGATTCCAGTTTCGCCCATAGACCAATTAAAGCCGAAAGACGGATGTATGTGGTTGATAAGAAAATTAAACTAGTCGAAGTAAATAAAACACAATGAGCTGCTTACAGCGCTGATTTATAGCTGCAATCAAAAATGTAGATTCCGCATGCACTAAAGTGTTAAAGTGGCGGACAGCACATTGTCCATAACAATGCGATGGCAACTGCAACCGCAGCAGCATGAGCAACAACAACAAGGACAGCAATTGCCAAGATGCCCTAAGCAATTTTCTAGCTTTCTACGAACTAACTATCGATTAGTTGTCGTAGTGTTTATCCTTCTGGTACACACAATGCGCCTTCACTATCGAATGATCGCCTCGGATGTTTATCAAGACTGCACCGTCTCTCTTCGAATGAATTCTGGTAAGTTTTCTAAACTAAGAAATATTTAATTTATTTACTCAACCCGTCAATTTTAATCTCGCCTTTGGTCACTTGCAAACTTATCCATAAATCACGTAAGTTCAAGTTTACCTCTAGATCTGGGGCAATTTTCGAGCAAAGCAAGTGAGGATTAATTGTTATAGTCAAACACTTTAATATAAATTACAAGCCTTTTAGTGACGAAAAAATGTAAAAGATGGTTTCCTGGAGTTGGGGCGTTTTTAGTTGAACAGAAACATAACTGTATACAATCACGCGGAGAGACACCAATCCACCGACTGACACATCAAACAGACACGCCAAAACACTAAATATAAAAGCGAAAACTCCAAATGCAGTGGCATCAATGAAACGAAGCCAAAAGAAACGATTTTGTTTTACTTTACAGCTGTCCGAAATTCTATTTAAATATATCAAGGATACTGTTGCTGCTGTTGATTCTCTTGGCTAAAGATGTCGCTGAAGAAAATATACATCCGTATACTCATAAACCCAGTTTTTATGAATTCAAGAAACATTTAATCGAGCTATGTTTCGATTAAATTAGTTCAGTCTAATTTTGTTTAAAGCGCCGGACTACATCACAGTTAGCAGCGAGCAGGGGCAACAGTTAGTTCTGAAAAGAAACAACTACAGCAAACAACATCAGCAACGACACCGACACTAATTTTACAAATGATCACAAATGACAGGTTATATCTGAATGACTTATGAACGGTAACCGACGACCGTTAAGCAACAAGTATTCATATCGACGTAGGCAACCCGTATCGGTGCAGCGGAAGCATCACAACGCAATTATGCTTCGTCCCACTGTTCCAAATTAAACTGTCAGTCGTAAAATATTACCAATTATGACGTCTATGCGCTTTCATTGAGAACCACTAGCCTACTAGCCAGCAAAACAAGCCCGATAAAACTGAAATTCTAGTTCTTATGCTATACCACTTGTTGCAATTGCATATATTTTGTATTTTGTATATATATACTTACACATACTATATGTATGCTTTTATATGTATGTATGTATATGCATGCATGTAAGCTTGCGTATTTATGCCATCACTTGCAAAACGTCGCATATAATGAAAGATGAGTGAGTATATTTGCGATTAGGGAAAAAGAAATAATGATAAATATATAATTTCTTATCGTGTCGTACGGATTAGAAAAGAGCTTCTTGACTTATCTTCATAGTATAGGACGATATTATATGCCAAAGATCCATAAGTAGGAAAATTTTTTATTCTTGAAATGTTTTGAAGGACCATCTCCGAGGATTCTCATATTTTATTGATCGGTGGTTGACACCATAAGGAATTATGAGGGTAAGTAAAACCGAAAATAGTATTTTTCAATAGTTTGTGAGTGAAAACCAAACTCTGAACAATAAAAAATATTTCATTCATTCTAATCTCTAATTAAAAATAATAATCTAATTTTATATAGTGACTATATGACTTTTTTCGCATTTTGGGGGCCGATGGTTTTCACAGAATACTAGTGCGGTGTCTTGACAGTAAACGGCCATACGCAGAAATACAAGTATTTTATCTGTTAAATGAAATTAATGTCGGTGCACAAATATTTTCAACAACAGGTTAAAATTAACATAGAATCTACGTTACCAGTAGCAATCATAATGGATAGATAAAAAATGCTAATCCAAAGAAGGGTTTACAGAGATCTCTGTTTCCTCTGCTCTAGAAATGTCTGTTATTTTTCAAAATCCACCATAAAATCAAATAAGGCGAAAAAAGGGCTAAATAAGAAGAAAATTGTTACTCCTGGAGGCAGTATGTGTTTATCCTTAAACGAACTTCCAGTGATGCTCCAATATTGAAGTGAATGTTTCCATTGCCGTCGCAGGCTCAAAAATTATAAGATCGTGTAAGATTTGATTGGCCTGGTGCTACCTCTATTGTTATTCCTGCCATCTATGGTGCAGTTACGTGTGCAGATTGTCGTCACCATTGTCGTGTTCACTGTGTAAAGCTTCTTCTTCTCTGTCGGCATTATTTTTCTGGCCTTTGTCGTATGTTGTGAGCATAACAGTTCTGATTACAGTAATGTTGTCTGACTTTTAGTGTAATTGCAAGTTCTCACATGTGCAGACGTTAGAAGTAAGTGTATGGCCGTTTCTGGGCCTGGTTAAGATTAACAAAAGCTCATTTTCTGCGAAAACTTATTGACTTGGTCATCATTATTGCTTTCGTGCAGACAGCAGTCCTGATTCGTGTAGAATGATGTTTAACTGTTACAATCAAATTTCCATTGAAAAATGCATATGATCAATTGCGGACGATCTTACTTAAAGCCAATTTTATTTGGGAACAATTTGAGTACACTGATTTTGGTACTATATGGGGGATTATGGAGGAATTACCTTCAAATGTTCTCGATAGGTAAAAATATATATCGATGCTATCTTCCAAAAAACATTGTTATTTGGTCTAATTATGGCAGGTTTCTACAATTTTATGAAATCAGTATGAATTACAAATGAAGTCTTCCCCAGAAAAGAAAATCTATAATATATCAAAAGTTAAAGGGAAGAAAAGGTATTATCGATTTGGGAATATTGTAAGGATATAAAATTTGGAGAGATATCAATGAAGATTACTTACGAAAATTTCAATTAGAGAACTGTCTTTAAAATAATTATTACAAAAACATTGCACAAAGAGAACGCCTTCGAATGCTTGCTGTTCTCGATTCTAGTACTTTTTGCATGTTTTCGGAGGAGTTTCACTTGTTGCATGTATGTCCGTCATCTTATTTAATTTCTACCCATTATATTGCCTTTGGGTTAAAATTTTCTTTCCCGAAAAAAATGTGATACGTCCTCTGGTAAATATGAACCAAATAACAAGAGACCGAATGAGATTTTGTGTATATATTCATCGTCTAATACTAAGGGCCATTTAATCCTCGAAGCAAATGCGTGTTCAAAGAAATTGTCCTAGTTCTTTCAGTAGTTACAAGAATTCATTTCTAAATGTATATTACGTGAGTAGGGTATATAGATTTCGCATGCCCAAAGTCACCAAAATTTCTTCCTGCGTTTTAAAAATTCTGATGCATGTGAAAACTCTCGCGGATGACAGCATATATTAAAAAATCATAAATAATAAAATCCAATAAATGCTCAGAGTACTTACCGACAGAAAAGAAGAGAGATAGCGGAAGGAAACGCGAAGGTGATAGAGAGAGAAGTGAGAAAGACTCTATGATAATAAAACAAAGATCGACTGATTCAGATTGATAGTAACCAATTTTTGATAGTCATACCTGCAGACACGCGTCCATCCCAATCATTTTTCAATTTTCGCATTAACAAGTTAATAGCAATGTTTGCTATTGCTATTGTTGTGATTAGTGTAGTTGTGTTTTACTGTTGATATTGCTGTGGTCGTTGTTCCGACTGTTTTCGTTGATGGAAAATTCTTACGCCACGAATTTTCAAGTAGGCTTATTTATCATTAAATAAAATTAAATAGCGCAACCATTGTCACAGCCACTACACAAAGAAAGCAACAACACAACGGCAATCTGTAATTAATTTAATATTTGTAAATGCCAACAGACTACATCGTTCCATCAATTCGTCGTTTGTTTTCTTAGCATCAACAAAATTCAGTAGAAACCCCGCGAGGGGTTCTAATGGGTAGCAGTGCATAAAATTACTACACCAATAGACAACAATAACAACGCCTCTGACGCCTCAAGCATCACAATATTGATGAAATATTTAACTTGTTTCTGATTTTCGTAACGATTGTGATTCTCTTGCATTAGAGAGAGGAATCTTAAAGGACTTTCGAAGAACTGCACAATTTGTTCTACAAATTCCGTAAATATTTAAATATTTTAAAAATTAATTTCTTTGTGGTTGTTTTGGCTCAACTCCATACGAACCGTGATAAAAAGTTGCAAATTTCTGTACCGTAAGTGTTTTCTTTCCTGTTTTTCTCTTCAGCGTTTTCTCTTTCTTGTGTTTGGGTTTCCTTGTATGTTTGCATTTGTGTGAAACTTCTTTATCAAAAAACCATTGATATCTCAGCCAGAACGCACCTGGAGGTACTTGTTTAGTCTTAGGGTGCTACAAAGAGTGCTTGTATAGTCATGTATCCAATACTTTTTATGCTCGCACAGTAATATTTTCTTGCTTAAAATATTTATTTACGATTCCGTAAATTTATTCATTTCTGCGTAATTTTTACCGACCACAGCAGTCTCAAATTCGAGGAGGTAATACTACATCTCCCTCGATATTCGCTGAATGAAAGTGAATTTAATGCAAACATACTCTCGACAAATTTGTCGTTTATGTAAAAGTTTACCAAACCTGAACGTAATACACCATAATCTGTAATTTATAGAAATTCTCACGTCAAAGTTATTAATTTATGGATTATTTTGATTTTTTCTATGTAGGCAGAAGTTACAAATGAAATGAATCGCAAACTAGGATTAAGAATAGGAGGAAATGATACAGGCCAACACCCCTTTCATTTCGCTAACTCTAGTAATTTTTTGTCCTACACAACAGTAAACGAACAGTTAAGGGCTTCCATTTCCACTATAACGCAAAATTATAGACATTTCGGCTCAAAAGCAACCCGCACTACGATTTTATCCCGTTCATCCATTTGTTTGTCAATATGCGTATATTCCCGATGATCATAATTAAAAGAAGGTTTTATTGAATGTTGGTAGCCTTCCCATTGGGTCTTACTGAATTCTGAAATCCGTCTAATAAAACATATTTTTTTAGAAAATAAAAAGGGGAATATAACTTTATTGTTATAAAATCTACGACTGATTGCTTTGAAGCTTGGTCTGAGGTTTTATAACATATTTCAATCAATAATGGCCTCCATTTTTATGTGAAAATAATTAGAGGTTTCTTTTTTGATACGTTTTAAACAACATTTTGGGGAATATTTTTTGGACTAAAGATTTACTAAGATGCATTAAAAAGTACCGATAAAGAGAGAAAGAAAAACAAGGAAAACACTGGATAAAGTTATCGCTATTAATTTCTAACTTTGAACTTTTATTTCCATTCCTATTTTCCATTTGTCTTTTCTTATAAGTTATTTTAGAATGCTTGTCTATTGAAAAATAATTCCTTATGATCTGCAAAATGTTAGGGGTGGTCTACATAAAATAATAAATCTTTATTCTTCATTTAAGAATTCATTATGAATAAAGAATAATTATTTTTTGTAGACCACCAACCATATAAAACCAACCATTTTGTAGACCACCATAGACCATATAAAATTGATTTCTTTGACGGGAGTCCAAAAATGGACCCTAGCGAAATTAAACTTTTGTTATAATAATAGAGAAATCTCCATTCACTATTTTTCCTTTTGCCTTTTTACCACATCTGTCTGACTTACATTCAGTAAAAATAATTTACAATTAGAAAATTCCATTTTATGCATTGAATAAAAAGGAAACAAATCTGAGGTATTTTGACCGTAGTTTATTGATTTTCAAACTTGCTCGCCTTAATAATTAACTAATTAATTAACTGTGTTCTTTCCTGTTTTTTTATTTACTATAACCCATTCTTAGTTCTTATTTATGCTTATAACCGTTCTTTGTTCCTTGCTTCCTTGCTTACGTTTCCCACCGCCTTTTTCGATCTTCTCATAGCATTCTCGATCGAAGTTCGTTCTGTCTTTCTGCAAATAATTATCGGAGTAACTCGAAAATATTTTCAAAGACGTCAAATGAAAAAGGTATCAAAAGCATTTCCCGAAGAAGAAGTAAAATATTAATGGAAATAATAAATGCCAGTGAGCAAACTAAAAGAATCAATAGAAATAACCAATTGATAGAAAACCTCAAGGACGTGTGTGTAAAATCTCTGAGAAAGAAATGAGCGTTCATTCATATATTTCAAAACTCACTGCAGTTTCCAAGCAAATGCCAAAACACGTTCGTCTTAGAGAATCTAACAGCACGAAACTTGGGACGAATGAATAGACGCTGCAGGCAAACAAGTAGTCACCTAAATCCACCCGAACTAGCCCAGCTACTGAAAAAGGGGAGTTAACGTTGGAGAAAATAATAATCAAAATTTAAATGGAATGAAGGGTATTCATAATCGTCAATTAATGCTGTCGTCAAGGCTTGACATTTCCATGGGCTTGCAGTTTTAATACTACATTTTTATTTTTGTTCTTAGGAAAAATTATCTTAAATTTAATTGGTTGCGTTTGTTTGGATATAGAAGAGTGATGAACCAGTTTTTCGGATAATGCTGAATGTTTTCTCCAAAATCATTAAATTCTATATCTTAACCAAATAAAATGAAATAAAAAAAGAAAGCCTATGAGTTCTCGTTTCACCAAAAATTATTTCAAGGAGGATTAGTTTTAACCAAATAATTGGTCCAGTATAAGTTAAGCAATATTAACGCAATATAACTATTACAGAGTGGATTTTCCTATGGGTGCCAATCCGATAAAGGTTTTTTGGAAGGTTTGGGATTTCTGATCGTGAGTTTGCTATCAAAATGATCGTGAGTCTACAAAAATTTCCCCTTTGGAAGGAACCGAACGGAAAGTATTGTCATATTGTAAATGTAAGCCTTTCCAAAGACAATGCGGGAACCATTAAAAAACCTATCTTTCTCCTGTATCTGGCAAGGTATAGAAGTGGAGCGGTTGTCGAGAAAAGTGAACATATTCCTCTATTTGTGGTAAACAATTTCTTATATGTAAGCTATAGTTCGTTATAATAATAAACGATATACATTCATTTATGTATTATTCGAGAAAATTCTAACGCATGCTTATTCTAAATTTCAAAACGATTATCTCAATATCGTAACCCGGATGGAAAGAACGTGATCGAAGAAATGAATTTATCCATAAATGTGGATTTACTCGCATGGTAGAGTACTTTTCCCTTTGCGTTCATATATTTTGCAACATAAGTAATATTTTGGTTATAATTAATGATTATTAACGTGAGAAACTAAGGACTGTTTTATATAAATTCTTATCAATATTTGAATAATTTCAACACTTACTTGTCTTCCGCTTTTTTGTAATAAGTAAAAAAGGTGGAAAAAGCCAAAAATACTGCCTAAACTTTGGATGTACTTCTACTACTACCATATCTTGAATGATGTCACAAAAGTCTAACCGATGCCATCTGCTCTCCAGCTGTCACTATTTCGTTCCTTTTGAACGTGTGAGTACTTTGTATTAGTATGCATTCTTCTTTTTTGTTACACAATTATAAAACACAGATTTGAAAACTGTATTCAGCTATCTCAAATATAGTTATCCTTGTTACGAGAAAGTGTCTTTTTCACTCTCTCTCTCTCGCGCTCTCTTTCTCTTTTTCCTTAATAAACAATTAATCCATGTATGCATGCATGCATCCAGGCTCGATAAAGTAACCATTTGTTCAGAATGCTTCCATTTATCAATAAGGATTAAATTCTTCATTAAACGCTGTCAACTATTCATTAATTTTTAACATTGATTCCTTCAACTTTTCTTCTTCCTCAGACTCTATCGTCAATTTCTGGCCCTATAATTAAACTGTGTTGAACCAGTATTTTATTTTTACTTTTGAATGATGTTCCAACATATTCCTCCCCCCCCGCCAGTGCTTTTTATGCATTGCGCATGAATGAAGGACTGTGATGGTTAGGTTTTGCAGAAAAATGGAAATCAGAAAAATAATTCTTGGAAAGAAAGAACGAGCACCATCTGCAGTTGAAGACTGGACGTGGCGTCAAGATTGTGTCAAAACGTCAAATCCTTCATATTTGGTTCAGTTTGAAATACTGGAGAGGAGGATGACGTAGATGTACAATGAAAATGGAATGACAGCAAAGTAATGAATCAATAGCAGTTTTTTCCATTTTATTTATATTAAATTATTAAATTATTTATTTATTGATTGATTTTTTTGTTAAACAGCGAACAATATATAGCGATGACATTATGAAGAAGACTAAGTGGAACTTTGCAAGGAAAGGGAAAATACCCAAGGAAGAATAAAGATGAAACTAGAGATGAATTAATTCTACTCATATTTCCGGTATCATTTTTTTGTGTTTTACTAATTTTTCGATAAATTAAAATCTTATGTAATAATAAGAGGAATAATTATGCAAATGGTAATGGTAATGGTAAGTTTCCGAAAAGCTTTCCCCCTCATTTATTTCGTTTAGTCCAAAAAAATCGCCTAATTCGTTGCGCATTCGAATGTATGGGAAGCAAAGAGGAAATTATTTGTTCGTAAAAATTTATGACATTTTTTTATTTGTTAAAAAAAGTAGAAATATTATAGAAATATAGAAAATTTTAAACCAGACTGTAAGTTTCTTGCAAATGTTTGGGACCACAGTCTTAATTTTCTAGTGAGAATTTTTGCTCACTTTGCCAATTCTAGAAACGAATATTTTTTGTTTGTTGTTTGAAAGAAGATAACAATACGATGCATATTGGCACGACTCGGGTAATTTGAAGATTGCTGAATAGAGGCAAAAATAATTATTCTCCTTTTAAATTTTTTTAAAAATTCCAATAAATTAAAATTAGTTTTCTTATACGTGCATATGTATTTATATATAAAAATCTTACTATACATTTTATTTCACTTTAGGCAGGAAACTAGGAACCGACATTAGTAAAAGATAAACCCTGCTGGTAACATCATAATAATCAACTGGTAAATACTCGCATGGCATAATATCGCATGTTTTCTATTAATCTTTATGTATGTATATGAATCTGGGTCACGCTGTGATCACAACAAAATCATAATCAATTGCAATAACTTCGCAATGCCCAGCAGGCGAGAGAAAAGTTGTGAAGTTAAAAAGCTTGACTATTTCTGCGTATGAGTTAGAGGACCCCTGTAGAATTCCCTGGGAGATAAGTTCGGTATGCATGTTTTGTAAGATTTTTCTAACAGTTCACACTATGGGTTTTGTACGTCTTACGACTGTCGGCTTGTATGTTTGTATGCTACCTAAAGCGCTCAGAAGTTAAGCTGTAGGTGTTCCTAAAAGAATTCTATAAAAGCCGCATGACAGCAAATCATTTTTATTGCATTCGACATTGCGTAAAATTCTGTAGTTTCTTCAAGGAAGAAACGTAAAACCGTTTAATACAGAAAAATGTTTTGCTTGTACTCGCTTCCTATCTCCTTATTTATAATTATTTTATAATTAAGAGCTTCCTTAATTTAGAGTTTCATTAATTAAAATGCAAATTCAATAGAACTTATTTTAAATCTATTATTTTTAATCAATTTAAGGGCCTCAAAAAATGTCACCGCAAGCGTTTTTCTTTTTTCCAATTGAATGACATGAAATTAGGCTATTTAGTTTTTAATTTTTCAAATACAAGAAAAGAAATCAGTCATCATCTAAAAAAATAGAAACCTAATCGCACTTATATCTGACAATACAATTATTTACTATCAGCTCCTTCTCTTCTCTAGCAAATATCTCCTCAACTACCAATTTTTTATGAGCCCTTACCACAAATCATATGAAATCATATGCAAAACGTTAGTCGTGATAATAACGATAACGGTATTACACCCTAACGTTTAGTGTTAGAACTTATACATGTGTCTGTTAGCGTTAAAAATATAATACGTTATGTATTTCTTATATTCGCTATCATTAAATGGTTGCTTATTTGTTAGCTGCATTTTTAATTTAGGTGAATGTAAATTGAATAAACATGTTTCCCAGTAGTTCGTTTAGTAGTTTAATAATTTAAAATTATTTTCAGTCATGCCAATATTGCGGTACACTTTATGGAGTCCTTTGTATTATAATGATTTAATTTCATAGCAGTCCATATTGCACTAGATCGGATGTAAGGCAGCGCAGACATTTTAATTTATGTGGCATGCAAATAAAGAGTTCTAAAGTTACTTGACTGGGATCCATTAACCCAGGCGTAAACCAATACTACCTTCAATGCTTAAGCGTGAGATATTATTTATGCGATTGAAATATGAACATGTAATGAGTAAACATGTATGTGTGCACGAAAATGGTTATATACAAACGAATGTGAAGGACGCATGACATTTTTAAAATTGTCTTTAATAACTCGTGCCTAATGTGCTTTCGTGCAGTGGTGTATGCTGGTATTGTGCAACGCCTCCCTGCTCTTCGCTTGTTAAATGTAAGAAATTAGTCATTTGTTTTTATTTTTCCTTTTTATTTCTAGGGATTTCACATTTATTTCTTTTATTTTGCATTTTTAAAACAAACTCTATTGATTCCGAAAAATCAAATTAAACTTTTAACCACATACATGTAACGTTGCTTTTAAAAAATTGTTTGCAAATACATTTAAGCAATAATTACAAATATTGTTTGTTATTTTAGTAGATGTTACCGTTATCCACAAAACGTGTTTAGTTAAATGTAACCAACGATTTAATTTCATAAAGCTGTTCGCATATAACATAATTCCCTTCTGGATAAATAATGCATTATGGTATTAGAAAATTCAAATTAATTACTGAATGTTATGCACATTTAGCATAAAGGACGACACCTAAATACGCTAGTGAGCATGGAAATCTTTAAACCGAAAACATTTGACGAATGAATCGTAAACCGACGAGCGAATACTACGTCGTAAGTAATCCTTATCACGAAATATCTAAACAAAATTATATTAAAATAACAAGCGGGTTAGTTAACGTCGGCCTAGCCAACGCGTATATAATTTAGACTCGTAATATAGATTGATAGCATAAAACCAACAATCAGTGAGCGGTCAATGCTCATGCACACTAACTTAAATTGAAAAAGCTAAAGTTTAGGGTTAAAGAGTCATAAGTTACGGTATGAAAATTTTAAGAAACTGAATTGGAAAATATCAATTTCATGTCAATTATATGACGTATAATACCACCAATAAGGTTTACTTTTCCAAAGCTTCCTTCCACCTTTAGCTGAATTCAGTGAATAATGGCTACGACTTTTTGACAGCTCTCTTTTATCTAAATACAGTCACGACCTAATTTACTAATTTATTTATTTATTTATTTATTTTTTCAAGAACTTGCTGTTTATCGTTTCAACTTGCAATGATATTGTTTATTTGCCTTTTTATTGAATTAACTGCTTTCCTATTATGTTACCCAAGACGACAAGCAATATAAAATCACAATTTACAATGCGAAATGAAAACGTATAAGAAAAACACAAATTTGGACTTTTCTTTGGGAATCCAACAAAAAATAATCGAATAAAGGCATCTATCGTTTATTTTTCCTTTGCTTGAGGATGGGTCATTCAAAAGATTCTCGCTGCGCCTTTTTAACGGTATCTTCCAAGGTTTCAAACAAAGCAACAAATTTTAGATGGATTCTGTTCACGATTTCGTACTCCTTTACCCTCATTATTTCTATCTTTCTTTCAGCTCTTATGGTTGACTTTTGTATTTATAATGTTTTCTTCAACAGTTTTATCCAATCACACTTTTATGCACTCCGGCTAGAAGACGGCTAGATGACGACGACGGAATGGCATCTTTATCACAGTTGATAGAAAGTGAAACGAAAAACGTGTTTTCTTTTTTCCGGTATGGTATTTCGTCATCGTAACGCCTTACGTTCCTTTATTTTTAATGTTTAACGTTTGCTTGTTGTTCCTGAAATTATTTCCTTTTTTCCGGGAATTTCCTTCTGTTTCCACTTTTTCCAATATTTTCTCTTTGTTCGATTTCTTTCCGTTTGATTTCTCTTTTTCTCTTTGTTCTTCAGACAATTTTACGCCTCCGGTTGAAAGTTCAATTTATGTTATTTAGTTTATTTTCTTGTTAGTGTTCCAAGGTTTGAAGGTTGTTGTTTTTATTTATTTTTTCTTTTTGTATGTTTTGTGTAAGTTTGTGCGCATTTTTGCTTTGTTTTTATCATTTATTTTCCTAGCATTTTCATTACTAATGCCTTATGGTGACACACAGTTGACATCTTCACCATCTCGTCGCATTCCTGAAAGCATACTCATTTACACATATTGCATAACTACATGTGTATGCAACCTCACACAAGAGTAGAAATGTGATGCAATATTTATCTAGTTCAATGCAATTCGCAGTGTTCGATGTGCCTACACGGCAGAGGTTGAACAAAAGATATTGACAGAGACATAAATAGAGATAGGTAGGTAGCGAGAGAGCGAGAGAGAGAGAAAATTAGAAGCAGCTAGGGTGAGTGTATTGTCATTAAAATATCAATAACTTAAATATGAAAAAATTCTCAGAAATTCTCCAAGGGATCAACCCAGCATTTAAATGATTAGTTCTTATAGATTAATACAAGTACAAGTCCATGATTGTTGATCAACAATAAACTTATAACCTTTGTAACATACGTTCTATTGTCAAAAATGTATTGTATTTTTTCTGTTCATATCCTTCAGATATTTCTCGTTCTTCAAACGTCATCAGTTTGTTTAACGGGATTAACTTAGTCTTACTTCTGGCTTCAGCATCCTGCTATATATGCTGCTATATATACACCATAACTACCAACACCAATGTCATCTCCGTCACGTCCTTGTATTAACTCCAACCGTACTTCCATTGTGTCCATTTGTGCCAATTTCATGGTTAGAGACATGTTATAACTTATAAGTCAACGGTCACTGAAGAACAGGCCTTACACGTTTGTTTGTATATATGTATACTTGTAAGCGTTTAGGTATTAGTGTGCATCCACAGTAGTTTACTGTGTCCGGACGGTTATGTAAGCGATTACATTTGTATCGAACTTTTATAGGAGAGGTATGAGCCGAGATATGGTAAATGTGAATTTGAACCTTGCATCCACCTGTGTGCAAGGATGTCGGCCATCATCGATGCTAACCGATGGTGGCCGACAAAGAGCGATGATGGTCGGCGGCCATTGGTCAGATTCTAACAACCTGATAGTGTTATTCTTGTGCCTTGTTGCTGCTTCGCACAACAAGTTTTCTTCTCAATTAATTTAGTGGTTAAGTGCACTTAAAGGCAATTGATAGGGCGTGACAAATTAATAATTTTTCTCGTCTTATTCTTATTTCCTTTTAACTAATTTATTAAACAAAAAATTCCAGTGCCGCTGATTGAGCATAGAGATTATTATATTTAATGTTCCTAACTAATGTTCCTAACTAAAGTTAATCCTAACTAATAAAGACTGCTTATATTTTAAATCTTCAAAACATTTGCAACAAATTTACAGAAATACGGATTTATTTCTTTTTTTTTAATCAGTCGTCGTAACTGATTTTTTTAATCAGTTCGTCGTTGCGAAACAGATTTTTTATATGCATAATCAAGCCGGCCATCAAACCATCATGAAAATGCTTGATAGAGGCGTTCCTGTTCCTGGCATACCCACTTTAAACAGGCTAAAATTAGCGCTCTGACTTGTGACTATAATTTTTCTTTGAGTAGTTTACTTAAGGTAGACAGAGATCTTCATAAGTATAAAAATGCATGAATGTGTGAATTATTTATAACCTTTCTGTGCTTTTGCGATGAATTTACAAAAGCGACCGTCATTTCGCTTGTCAGACACAGTCATTTTAATCAAACATATTCTCTCTATTTGGACCTGTCAAAGTAATTTCCCTTTCCTTACATTTGCTGTACAGGAGATGGTAACGATGCACAAATTGTCTGACATTTTTCGTAATATGTGGCAAAATTTCGTAAACTCGTTTCATTGAAATGCTGGTTGTCGCTGCATGGTTGTATATGGGAGGTCATTGTGACTCTGAAAATAATCAGGAGTTCATACAGTGACACAAGCGGTATACTAGCAGCATACGGGCTATAGACCCTGTGGTCATAGTCATAGCCAGAGTATTCTCAAAAAGGTGAAATCATCCGTTGATGATCCCTCGCAAATGCTTTTCCTAATTAGTGAAATCGTCGGTATGCTATATCTATATGATAATGATTTCAGCTCCTCATTATAATTTGATGGAGGCAATTTACCCACCAGCCTGATTATGTGCCTGATTATATGCCTGTTCTTGATTTAATTACTATTCTTAATTAAACTTCCAATTATTGCGAAGTCATTTAACTTAACTCGAGGACTAGATAGTTGTGGAAAAAACTAGAAATCTTTCTTTACAATCCAGATTTAACACTCAGTCCCTTTGGGACAATTTGTTGAGGAGCAGTCCGTTTAGAGCGAATTTTTCATTCCAAGCCGTTTTGACATGGTTTAGAGATGGTTGGTCGCTGATTTTTATTATCTTGCCAATTTTAATTTTGGACATTGAGTGCTTTGAAGTGCAACATTCGTAAGGCCTGTATTCTGTATTTACTATACTCGTGGTCTTGTAATTAAGTATGGCTTCTTATACACTATATCGACTTTATGATATTGAAGATTCTGATGGATGTGGGACCAAGTTTAAGTCAACACCAGTCAAAAGATCAAAAAAACGTTCAAGAATAGAGTTAAATTTGGCAGACCAGTCTATATCCTATGACCGTTTTAGCTCATAATTCTCCACTAATTACTATTATTTAATTACTAGTTAGTACTATAATTCTATGACGTAAGACAAAATAGTGATACTGTCCTTTGACTTTTGTTAAAATATTTACATCAAAGAGTAATATGGAATAGCCATAATAATCGCAAGAAGTATGTATGTTTTAAGTTATAAATAATAAATAGATAAATGACGGGAAATGTCATTAGGAATAAGTGGAATATTATTGAATAATGTGATCTGTTTCATTCATAAGTTTCATTTTGATTTATTTTTGTGGTATCCAAAATGTGTGAACAACATAAATAAAACAGCAATAACATCCTCAATAATACTAAGGACAAGAAAAGATGCTCAATAAAACAATAATGCCATTTATAAGAGGAACATAAATTATTTTATTATTGAAAAATTAAAAATGCTTTAAAGTATTGGTGATCAAAACATTTTGAAGAGAGAAACAAAGTATTGTGGCGCCTTCGTTTTGTACTTTTTTACTATCCAGTTCTTATATTCTCTTTGGTTGTAGTCTGTTAACCTTGACTAGTCTTAAGTCACATAAGGTTTTTCATAATTTATAATACGTTTACGTTACGTTACGTTACGTTACGTCGTACGAACAACGAACACAATTTAAATAATTCCTACCACTAAAGCCTTAAAAATTGCACATTGTTTCATTAGCTTAAACCTTTTTGAGCGTCTGATTTGATGCCAAGATCAAATAAATGGATCAGTGGTTGCTTCCGTTGTATTGAAGACAGTGCAGATTGGGGTGATAAAATGAAAGATAAAAAGAAAAGCTATCGAACTTATTCTCGGACGAAATAAAAATCAGGAAAGAGTGCACAAAATTGCCGCCACCACTTAAAGATTAACTAAAATTACCTTTGATAATTTGCGAGCTATTGGCGTTGTTGTCGAAGTACAAGTATACGCGAGCACCTGATTTCATGGAAAGATTAAAATTGCATGGTACAGGTTGAGAATTCAAACTATGATTTACCATCATTGGCACTAATTTTAAAACATTGCAAGGGAAAAAGAACAAGAATACTTTTAGGATACCACTCTTGCGATATATCTCTGTTGGTGGTTTCACTTCTTTTCGGGTATGGCCGACATAAAAGTTAATGCATAAGAAAATTTTCTAGAAATATTCGTTTTTACGAGTTTAATTTATATAAGGTCTCAAACGTATTCTAGGTTAATTCTAGAAACGGAAATTTAAAAGTCATTTATTATGACATCTATACCTAATGGATAATTTACAAGAGCACAAATTACTGACCATCGATTTAAATTATTTGATGGATAGATAATCACTTACGTATTGCATAGCAAATGAGGATTTTATAGCGAAACTACACTTCGGTAAGTCATAGTCATCATAACCATATTTAACATCATCAACAACATCACTATTATCACCATTATATTGATTTATTGAAACGTTTACACTGAGAAGTCCGTATTAACTTTAAAATGAAGCCGCGACGTTGACCCCATTCTCAATTGCTCTAAAAAAGAACCCAGTAAAGTAGAGAATACTCATATTCTTCTCAAATTACATTACAACAACTCTATTTGTTCTTCAGCACTCACAGCTCTTATAGATGATTACACCCTATTTTAGAAATCAGCATTTAACGAAAAAATCTTATTTGAATGCGTAATTGAAGCATGTGCAAATGTGCTTAAAGGTCTGAGAGTAATTTGTGCTTCCTGTAAAAAAGGAATTTTCCCAAACTTCAATCCCAAACACTTTATGATGACAGAGAATATGCAAGCAAAATTTGTTGAAGTTCTATTGATTATTCTGTAGTCATCATTTCCACAAATATATACAGATTTAAACACAAACGTACATGTTTAAATCGACTTGAATGATTCGGGGTCAGAATAAATTTACTTTTCTATGACGGCTGTGTATCATTAAATGCGTTACAAACGGAGGAATAAAGTGAATATATCCTACCTCCTTCGAGAAAGATGGTACAAAAATTTCAAAAAGCGCAAACTCCAAAACACAAAAACCCAACGAACAAAATTAAAAATCCATGAATACAGACGGAAACAGCAACTGCGCTGTGACTGTGGTAAATGCAAAAGGGAAAGAAGTAAATATTAGAAAGTAAAAAGAGTCTCTCTCCCTCAGAAGCAATAAAGGTATGAGAACGACGGGGGTGAATTAGAAAAACGGAAATATTAATTTAGTTTCTTTGACGTTAGAAAGACTTTGCAGATTACAATTTCGGGTCAACATCACATGCTTAGGCTAATTAAGCTTGGAAAATCAAGCGAACATGACAAGTAGACAGAGTATGTTACAGAATAAAGTAATAGCGATTCTGTCCTTGGACACCAGATACCAGCCACTAGCTACCGTCTACTGCTACCTCTGGAGCCAGGAGATATCGACCTAGAACCTGAGTTGAACACAGCTGAACTGATTCTGCCACAAAAAGAAGATAACAATTGCAAAACGCGCTCTTCAACACACGCTCGCGACACTTTGCAGTTTTCTCTCTTCTCCTCCGTAGGAGACCTTAGAGCATCTGTCAAGTTTACAGAGGAATGAAATAAAAATATTGTCATGTATCTGAAACTTTCGTATCAATTAGGGCTTTAGGTTTGGGTCTCAAAATTTGTCTTCGTCTTCTTCATTTTAAAATCAGTTTTGGGCAAAATCTTATTGAAAGAACTTAACGACAACTAATTATAGAATAATAAAATGAAATATTCCGATTAGGGTTAATTTATGGATTATAACTTTTCTGTGTCATTTTGTGGATTGTGACAGATTACATCCCATTCGCAAAATACACATACATGTATTCTCATATTTGATGACAAATTCAATTAAAACCATATAAATAATCTAAAACATATAAAAACATTTAATGATATGGAAAATATTTTCAAAATTGTCAACCTCAATAATCCAAAATAGTTGCATTCAATTTATAGGTTGGTGGAAGGCTTTACCGTATTGGTATTTTTCAAGAATATATTACTTAGCCAAGATAATAAATGTAAATAAATACAAATCAATACAAAAGCAAATTCCAGTAATGACCTGAGTATATTATGGAATATATAGAAATTAGTTTGAATATATATTTTCAAACAATATCGACAAAAAATGGAAGGCATAGCCAAAAAACCTATACTCTCATCGATATCGCTCGGTAAATGTAGTATGGCATGACATCATGAATGCTTGACCAATTTTTGCATGGATCCTGTTTAGATTTTGGCTTCGGTATTTTCGTCTGTGGGGGATTAATATTTTATCAGCATTTTCTCAAAAATAGAAAATATTCCCCCTACCATACATTATATTTGTCCGAAAATCTATTGACCCTCATAATTTGATCAGTTTTGATGGCATCAGGTGTTAAGTTAGCTCAGTGGTCAATTCATGTGTCCGAATTTATTTGGAAGCCTCCCGCATTTTCTGCATTTGCGACTGATCGGATTCAGTGGTCAAAATGCTGTCAGTCATAATAACAATGATCTCTACGATATATGGTTGCATGGAAATATCTAAACAAAATTTGGCTAACTGACTTTGTGGCGAATACCCACTGTCACCGTATTGAAAGACACGCTATTTGACGTTTTGTCAATTAGTATCCACTGGCATGAATATGAATGCCTGCGTTCGTCATCCTCTTATACTACAGAAAATTTAGAGCCAATTTATCGAACACACATAGCCACAACACATACAAAATCTGAATTGTTATTTACGTCCATGTTGATAAATCATAAAGTCATCACTTATTTATGGGATGTACATTCAAATTCAAGACACAATAAAAAATTGACCGAAATTTTCGTTTCGATAATTATCGAAGAAATTCTATTTTTTGATTGAACATGCACGTAAAAAGGTATCCATAATATAGTTAAATGCTGGAGCGTATAAGCCTTTGATGGTTGTTGATTAAGGTAGGTCTGAATTTAACTATTTTATTCTGAAATTGACCTTTTATAAAGCCGCCATAGTGCTTTTACTCGTCGTTGGTTTGACATAAATTCCATGGCTATATTAAAATCAAAACAAACCCTTTGATCTCCTTCTAATAAATTTCATCCAAAGCAAGCGATATTGAAAAAATTATATATCTTTATTGGTTGAACTATAAATTCAGTCTTTAGTCTGAACGTGTTATCATCTAAAGACAACAATAATAGCCGAGCCTTGTTGTTTTGACTTCGAAAGCTTTATTTCAGGTTATAAAATATTAAAAGGTTTTATATAATGGAGGAGAAAAAAAAGCGAAAGGCAAAAGGTAAAAGGGTGTTATGTTCAAATTGTCTGTCGGTGTGTCTGTCGACCAGCAAAACCAACCTTACAATAAAAATAATACTTTACACCAAGTATTTTGCTTAGTCGCAAATAGTTTAAGCGATTGTTCAAAAGCACATCAACGTATAACGGTAATATCATGGCGATCGTATGTGTTAATACCACCCAGTATTACCATTACCTAAATCAAGCAGACGGTTCATTTTGTAAATCTACATTTTCTGTGCCCTTTGTGAAAACAAAGTCTGAAAACAGTCTGTTTGCTGACTTTCCGGAACACGAAATCGCAGTATCACCCTGGTTTACTAGTATCACTTCTTGAGTTTCCGAAGTAATTTGCGCAATGTTTGGTGTTGTTGTAGTTGTTTCTGCTGGTGGTTGTGGACTGAATCAAAATCGACATCGGCAATCGCAACAGTTTATATTTGAAGAAATGTCGAAAGGGCAAGAGACTAAGCGAAGTAAGCCCTTTACCGCATCCCATCCACACAATCTTTACTTGATCATTTAGAGATTTCCCATTGTTCTTTTATTGTTGTGATATTTTCTGGATTGTTGCAAAATAATATGTGTTGAAGCTGGACAAGCACTCTTTCACATTTGAGCTTACTCAAAGTTGCACCAAACTGCTAACATAGTCAATCCCTAATTGATTTGTACCTTCTAATTCACATTTTGATGGTGCGAAAACAAAACTACTTCAAGCTGAGCAAGAGTTAATCTTGTTCAACAGACGCATGTAATAAGGTTACTTCCTAATTGGTCCCTGTTTTTAATTATATACTGGTCCTTGTACTGATCCTTCTTTGGGTTGTGTAGTTGCTAAAGTGTATAGCATTTTGCTACTTTGTGCTGCGTAAATGCTTACAAGCAACATCCTACAAAGCACAAAGCATTTGCAAAGCAAAGCAACGTTTACGTTCGTCGTCAGAAACAGAAGATAAAGTAACGCTGGTTTCCGGGCTTTAGTTGAAACGGTTTTGTAGCGGTTTCCATTAGCAGCGTTATCGTGAAATTTGCGAGAGACGTGGTGAATATAAGAAGATCGTTTGTACAGAAAAAAGTGCTTTAAAAACTTGTCAATTTAGTACTAATAATAATTTTTCAATTCATTCATTTATATTTCAATTCCAACTTCTTACCTCCTTATACTGAGTAAGGACTGTTGTATTCTTGGAAAACTGTGAAAATCAAACTTCAACGTACAACGTTCAACGTACGTAAGTATGATAAACCTGTGTGTATTTTGACACCTGTATGTATTTTTGCGTCATGTCGTCCGTACGATAGTATACATCACGCATAACTACAAAGTTACTAGTGATAGAGAGTTCTTCTATTAGTGCATGTTCTTTTTTGCAGGTTTTCTTTTGGGACTTTTCAGAATTTTACAACGAATTCACTACTTACCGGAGAAGGTCGTTGGTTGGAAGGTTCTGCTATAACTTCCAGTTTTGAACATCTCGCTTTGGTCATAATCCATTAGTAGGAAAAAGTGGCATGTATTTTGCGCATAAAATTGTTATTTCCTGTGAATCCATCAAACAAATTCCACAACGATGTTGTCAGAATCTGTTAAAAATGCATTGAATAAATCATCTGATTTTTTTCATAGTTTGGAGTTGTTTTCACATTTTTCTTTATCATAATTATTCTTAGATGGTTCTACTTGTGACGATATATTTGAAATAATGAATCATAATCTATCTCACTCTTCTAATCTGTCAATTATAGGAAGATTTATTGTAATAAAACAAATCAGGCATGTGTTTGGGGCGAGATTTTGAAAGGTAGCTCAAAAAGCGCAAAACAAATTTCGCTTTCTATGAAATCTTAAAGAGCACAACAATATATTGATTGATTGGTTTATCAGTTGACTGACTGAAAGTCTCGAATGAAGTCCAAAGACACTTGAGGTCATTTCTTAATACTGGGAGAAAGAATATTTATTTCCCCCAATATTCGTTCGCCATCGGAATGTCGCCCCCCCCCAACCAAATTCCCGCTCGCTCCACGCTAACGCCCTGTTACTCCCTGTTATTGTTTCCCACCAACTTCAATGTGTTGTATGATAAATTGCCTTTAAAAGTAATTTTCATCATAAATCAAAATAGAAAAATGGACAATTGTAGTACTATTATTACAAGATAACATCCTGCAAGCGTGTTAACAAATCAAGTAACGGAAACAGCTCCATGGAGAATGGAGAAAGAACACAGGTGATTATTTCAACCATCCATTTGTTTATACGCCCTTCCACTGGCAGATGTTGGGGTGATACACGACTTCTCATCGACAATGATTGATGGAGAAATTTGACATTTTAATGAATGCGGTAAGGGCAAAACGATATAACAGAAATTACTAAATAAGATGGCGAAAACATGATGATTGTGGTGATCCCGTTGCAAAAAAAGTTGTTCCATGTATAGGAAGAAATTATTTCAAATATAATTATATTTATTGTAACAAAAATGTTTCTGCTTTTATTATTACCCCAGCTTAATTATCATCTTGTTGGTTATCGGTGGGATGGGAATGAGCTGAAAGAAAAGCCTTATGAGATTCATTGCATCATGCTTTTAAGCAATATGTAAGATCAGCTAAATCCGCGGAAAGTGGTATTCCTGTCAGTATTTTGGTTTTACATCCACAATTCATTCATTGCTTAAGTGCATGTTAATGTGTGAGCACCACGAATGGAGCATAATAGAGCGAATCATGATCTAAATCAAGCAAAACTATTACGGCCCTATATAATTGTGAAATGTATGTAATTCTCATTCGTTTTTAATGAGATGTTGTGCAAAAATTACGCATCTGTTAATTATGCATGTTTTGGCATATGCTGTTAAAATGTCTTAGGAAGGAATTGTTTTTCAATGTCCTCTTGTTTTAATTTGGTTGTGGATGGAAGTAAAATATAAATAATTATTGAACTTATGAAATCATTCTGAACTAATAGTGAATGATTCTAACCTTCCAACAGTGAAAGCTTGAATAAGTTCTTCCCGACCCATTATTATTAACGAGATAGACCCATCCGACCACCATTACAAACGATTATCGTGCTGATTATGTCAAGGAAATAACGAATAAATGAATATGATGAAAGAATGATAAATTGTTTTCTGGGTGCGCATGGACGAATTATGGAGAGTTTGGTATTCGTAGTAGAATATGATGTTGTGATAATGATGTGGCGACTGACGATACTAAGATTAACAAGAACAAGATGAAATTAAGAAAATTGCAAACATTGATTGTCACTAGAGGAATGAGTTAGCGTTGGTTTTATTACTTTTTTTCCACATATTTTATTTTTTTAACTATGAAATTTAAAATATTTTCTTTTCCCCAAACTTCGCCAGCATCCAGGCCGATTATTCAATAATTCAGCATGAATATCAAAAAACAAACAGAACAAAAATCAATTTAAGTTATTTTTTATATTGTAAAATATTCTATGTTCTTCTGTTCATCTTGTCGGTGTTAATTTATACCTGAAATTTCTAAAACGGTAATTCTCTTTTGAACTCTGGCTCTTTGATCGTAGAGTAACTTTGAAGTCTCGTGTATAAGTCCCTATTCTTCCTCAAACGACGCCGTCCGTAGGTCTCTTATTTTTAATTCCTTATGCGAAGCGAATTGTGTTTTGTAGCCACAATTCCAACCAATGTATTGTGATGACAGTTCAATGGAAATAGCACAGAACTATCACTATTAACTATCACAGAATTAATTTTGCCTTTCTTCGCGGGTACAAAAAATATCACTGGTCCATTTTAATTTACATCCGCCTACACTGTCTCACCCACTAACACCGCAAACATCAGGCCAAGTCTTGAGTAAAAGGTTTCGGGTGAAGCTAATTAACCACCACGTCCTCCACCATCAACAGCTCTATTCTCACTTTCATTGTCATCTCAATCGCGTTCGTCACCACTGGATTGATCCTGTCTATTACCATTCATGTATAATTAGCATTATCTCCTTCAACTATATTTTCGGAAACTACTCCAAACGATTAACCACCTATCACGACTCCATCACGACCGCCGTAGACACTTTCACTATCCTGCCCCCTAGCGCTTCCACGGCCCTTTTCACGATCCCTACCACCACCTACACCACCACCCTTTCCACTGCCTTTACTACCGCCACCATACCACTACTGCTTCAAAATTACCGTCGCTATTGCGAACCGCAACACTATCACCACGGTCCTCTACTAATCAACCTCTTTGGCCACTATCCCTACAAAAGCTACTACCCCCTTACCACCACCGCAACCATAGTTACGATCAATGACTTCAGTGAATTCATACAAATTTAAGCGCACAAAGATGAGATGAAAGGAACACCAGCAAGTGTTATCTGATTGCAATTTTGCACACAATGAATGAAAGATAGTTAGATTCTTACCTTTACAACTGAGGCTTGATATGCCTGGCTATATGACTATGCCATTTCATTCTATTTTGCATTTAATTTATGTTGTGCAAATAGAAATGAAAAGCCTGTAGAAAAAGCTGCAATAACATCAGCTTATTCGCTTTTATACCAACGTTACTGTTATTTTGTCCACTAAAGTGAATAATGATACCCTTACAAACTATCTTCATTCTAATAAATAAACTTTGAATTCGTGCATTCTCCGCAATGACTTCAAATTACCGTGAAAGAATCAGGGCCGCGTCCACTTTTTTAAATCTACCTGATGGTTTTCTCTTATAAAATAAACATTTTTTGCTAGGACGACGTCTGTGCCTTGCTTTTGTATTAAATTAATTGGAGTTGAGTAATAGGAATTGTGGTGGAATCTATAAAGCAAAACCTCATATTTCCGGTTATATTTACTTTAAATGCATTACTTTTAAAAATGTTGAATTTAGAAGATTTTTAAATTATTTATGAATTTATTGGCTCGTATAGTTTGTATTAGTCATTATTCTCTGTTATCGCTGCTGCTTCGCAAATTTTCAACAAACATTTTAAAAATGTTGAATATAAAACCTAATATTAATGATAAATAAGGAAGTGACTGTTTCAATTAGTCGATCTTATACGGTCGTGAACCCTTCAGTTCAGAAGTTTTGTTTTGCGGATGCATGAACAAAGGCGAAAAGTTTTAATTAAAAGAAACGAAGAAATCAGCGAAAAATTGTTTTGTGGAAATTATCAAGAAACTTGCAAGAGTAATAAATAGTAACGCAGTTTTAACTAATCTCAAAACTTTATTGTAGATGTAGTCACCACTGAAATGATGAATGAAGTGCAATGAAACTTGATTTACTTAGCCCATATTAATTAGACACTGTAGAGTCTTTTGGATCACTATTGTGCTATTATTATCATTATTTCATTTATTCCGTTGATTTCAATAGATTTTGCTTAACATCTTTTCGTTCTCTTTTCTGTTCTTGTTTTTGCTAAACAGCCTCTTTCCGTTAGGAGAGAGAGTTTACTTGTGCGAGTATCTTGTACCCTTCTTCTTCATTCATTAATTACGCCCCATAGTTGGCAACAACGTCTGACTGTATCCTTAAACATATTCTATTTTGCAGTTTCCGTTTTTTTAAGAAAGGGGGAAACTTGTTTAGTTTTTTCGTCCCACGAGCGAACCTAATTAACAATATCTTCGACTTCTTTTGTGCCAATACAAGCGCATAACAGTTTTTGACAAACTAGTTTAATTAATATTTCCAAATTAATTTTATGGAAACATAAGAAAAATAATGACATATTTTGCAACGGATGTTGTCGTTTTTTCTTTTTTGGTTTGATGTGTAAATTGGTCATTCCAGGCTCAATCTAATTTCAGCTAAACTTCTAGCTGTGGGTGGTAACATTTGTTTTAAAATGAATTTAGTTAGTTTTTATAAGATAAAAAATTATTTACTTCGCGTTTAAGAATTAAGTTAAGCGCTATAAATGTTTTTCAATGTTTTTAATTTATAAAACGACACCAAGATTACTCTATCTGGTAACCTGGTGTTATGTTTAATTTCACCACTGCTCATGTTAATACAGTGATTGTCTTCAGAATAAACTGAATTAATTAAATATGGTACGGCCTTAAGGAATCACAAAGCTATGTTTTAGACAGAAGCGTACACAAAAACAGGAAACAGGAAATGCTCACGCTTTGTTTAACATAACTTTTAATTAAGAAATTCTTACCAACAACTGGCGTTATAACATGGTGGCGAAAAATAAGCAGATGTAGTTAGAAATAAAATTTTGAATGTTGCCTAGATTTTGGAGATATTTCCATAAAATGTCTGCGAAATATCATTGTGTTTTCTTTTCGTCACACTTTCAAAAATGTTCGTCTAAATAAATAAAGTTGATTCTGGACCAAAATAGGAACAATAATAAAAGCAACAACAAAAAGATATATCCCTCCTCTTTATGAATGAATGAATTTATTTGCCAACGTGATTTATTAGACATCAGCCCATTATCATAACTAGAACTTAATTTTGAAATAAACTCATTTGCAACGCTATATTTCTCACAAAGCACCTTCTCCTATACCACATTTCTATGATGTACAAACTATGTTGGCGTCGTCTGGCATAATTTTCACCGAGAATACAATCTAAGGATCATATTGAACCGGTAAACCATGCTGGTGTACACCAGTCCGTATGCTCCCTGATAATAATCGTGAATAATCCTGTTTAATTTCATGATGGTTAGTGTTTCTATAAATATATTAATGCTTCGAAATTCTTTGAATTCAAATAAGTTGCAGAAAAGATTCAAAATTTTTTGGTTCAAAATTTTTTCAGTGTTTCCATTGGTTAAAATTTCCAATAAGCTTACATAGCTCAATACAAGTTTATATTTATATAGGAACTGAATCTACGTCAAATTTATATCAATAGAATTGGCACATATTTACATTCAATCATTTTATCATTCGTGCTCTACATCATTTATGCATTTAGCATCATGTTTTGTCTACATCAATTTATATCGCACTGATAGTGTTGTAATAATTTTTGTTGCTTTCATTGCCATAGTTTTTACTGCATTTGGTGTGGTTACTACCACGACTTTAAATTAAATACTTTTGACTCTACTGCGTACTTACTTCTTCCATTTTCATTAGTTTTCTTCCTTATGCGATACATTTCGCGGTAGGATGCAGCAAGAACAGATCTATGCATTCTTTCCATTCGCATAAGCAACTAAAATCACCAAGCAAAATATTGTGAAACAACAGCCAACTTTCCTCGCACTAAAACACTTAAACAACAGCAGCCACCCACGCGGCCGCCCATACTCGCAGCATACTTTACGCTATCTCTTCATGTTCCATACTGTGTGGTTCCACTATTGCTTTGTGGTTAGGATCTTTCCTACGTATATAATTTTGTATTCTTGATGGATTGATAGTCACGATAAACGGTTCCAAGTGAATAAATACAAACTATAAAATGAGAGAATAACATTTCATCCTATAAGGGTATAAAATATTCTCTGTCGCGTCCAAATAGATCTGATTCAAAATAGGGTTGGAGTATATAAATACAAACTACCGTAAACAGCAGATGGAATGTTGAAAATTGGGTTGAATGTATGAAAATGAGATCATAGAAGTACTAAATGCATCCCTTCATGTTTTAGCTTCTATTTGATATATTTGCATATTTCAAGTATGTCGGTGTTTGTGTTTATTTGGCAAATAGTATTTGACGAACCGTTGACTCCATTAAGTGTTTGAGAGCAATTTAGATTATTGGCTGGCAACAGTAAAAGAAATATCTGTATTAAACCATGTTGTGAGATGTTTTTTATTTAATTGTTTATTTTTTCATATATTTAACATTTTTCCATTAGATGTTTTAAATTCAGCGTTTTAATATGAAGAAAATCATTGGACAATTTACACCCCCATTTTGTATCATTGTGTTATGTGGTAATTATTTACAAAATTACATTTGATGAAACCTATCGCTGACAAAGGCCTTTGCTTTCTTCTGACCACTCTTCGAAATGAAAAATGACATCGATGGGAGATCTATTTTATGCAGAGCATCACTAAGCCTTTTAGTTATTATATTATTTCATACTCTACTTAAAAAATTACTAGATTAACAAGAAAGTAATTTTAAAAGTTACAGCAAAATCATTCTGAGATTATTTTCTATATTCATTTTCTGATCCCAAAAATGTTCTTCAATGAAGGAGCACTTTTCCAACTGTTAACGTGGTTTGGAATATTTCTCCAAGGTTCATCACACCTCTCTTACTGCACTTAATTTGGTTTCTGTTATTGTTGTGTTCGCGTTTATTTTTTATTGTTGTGCAAGGATTTTCACTCAGGACATTCGTCACTTTCTCTTTCCATAAAAAACGCTGAGACACATTCACTAGGCCCAAAAACGTGATCATTACTATATTCTGTTTCTCTAAAAAGCCCGTGAACACTTGTATATGTGATTCTCTATTCACTTTTCTTCTTTATAAAAAAATATGAATACATATTTCCCAAATGAGATTTTAACAAAATTACATTAATAAAAAAATACTTTAAGAAAATTACTGCAAAACCCCTTGAAATTATCTTCGGTAGGCTGAGACTGCAAACGGCTGAACAAACTAATACAAGCCTAATAAGATCTGAAGGATAAATTCATACATAGATTGAATGATATACATACATTCTTGAATTTTATCCTCATTTTTTGAGCCACTTCGTCTGTTATCCGTACTCGCAGGAAGTCTGCAATCAAACCGTATTTAAATTAATTCAAGAAACTTATTTAATTATTACCAAATGGGACATTCTGACGATCTAAATGGAAGTAGAAACCTACACGGACAGCCATATGCACAAGCGCACACATAATTAATTCACTCATTTACATATTTATTCTTTATACTAATTTGAATACTTCTGCTAGAAGTTTACGTTTTGCTGCAATAACAAAAAACAAGAGAAGACCAAACAGCATCAAGACTAACTTCGGCAGCAATATCAATGCCACCAAAAGCTATAGCAGTAGGGGCAATAGGGCAGCAACAGCAAAAGCATTAGGTGGAGTGGCAAAAGTTTTTGTCTTTGAAAAGTTGTTCCCAAATATCATTTTGATATCTCAGTAATCAGACTCGAAAGAAAGGAAAATTAGAAAGAAGGGTTTTGGAATTAAAGAATTTGCAATTTAATAATAATATTAACTGTATTTTAAGTCGTGCATACAATACTTTGGGTCGTAACACCCTACGTTACTAAAATCTTATTCACTTTATTGTTGTGATCGACTTTGATGTATACCTTGCCTTTTCGGAGCCCAAGCCGTAGTTGCTATATATCATGGATTTAATCGGTCTAGAAGCAATTTTTAGTTTTGGACTCCGTTCCATTCATTGGGATGAAGCCTCAATATTGAGAATATTCTACTGAATTTCATAGTGATTACTTCTACTGAATCCTGTGCTACTTATTCTCTGTATGTGCTATCGAACATTCTCATTAATGTTCTTAGTAATGATGTTAAACACCTTAAGTATATTTTTAATAGGAATTTTTGTTAAACAAAACCAGTTATTGGTAATAAAGTAACAAGATATTAAAAACACTTATTATTATAATTAATATTTCTCACAATATGCAAAGCAAACTAAAGTGGCTGGCACCTATTCCTTCATGTGCGTTTCCAACTGCGAGTGTGGGGTGTATGAATTCCAAGAAAACTTTTGTGAAGTATTTTGAGGAAGAATAGATAAAATTATAAAATTGTGCAGGTAGAGACTATCGATGTTGTTCGTATACAGCCTATTATTTGTTCTTGCTATTGCTACTTTTACAGACATTTATTGAATATAGAGAAAGTACTTCCTATTTCAGAAAGTACTAACTTTTATTTTTTTCAGGTTTTACTCAGTTTATAGCTTGACTTTAATGAACTATTTTCATTCTTTTGCCAAATGTGTTTGAGTGTCAAGTATTGTAATGCCTTCTTATTTATCTACGGATTACTTAAGACACCACGAGACGTAAAACTAGCTAAATTTTCCTCTCCTCCATAAAGAGTACATATCATTCTTTTAAATTACATTTTATACTATTTCTTCTCGATGAAGAAATTGTTACTAGTTCTTCGATTTCTTTTTCAGCCATCTATTTTGAATCTTTGGTAACTTTAACACGCATACACGCTAACATTCCATCTCTGTCAAATACACATACACACAGGAAACAAATGTGTGCACACCCCTTAATTTACATAATCATTCATCAGTTTTGCACTTTCTATAATTCCTCATTTCCATTCTATTCTGCGAATGTATTCATTATATCAGCTGCTTTTGTTTGCTGCCGGTTTTTCTTCCTGGTTTCCAGTTTTCTTATTGTTCCCGTTTCGTTGTTTAAAATTTGAACCGGTGTTTCACTTTACTCTTATTCATTTCTTATTTTTAGTGTCGTATATGTGGCATCTTATCCCTCGTGGTAATTTCCTAATGGAGACCCCAAACGCAGAGCTAAATTTCTTCTCATTGTAATATTTATGTTGTAGTGAATAAAAGAGACAAATCAAATAAAATGTTGGTGAAATAGTTTTTTGGAATTTCCACATTTATATTTGTTTGTTGTAACGTTTCATTCACAAAATAGTTTTTCGTGTTAAACAAAATTTTGGGTGTAAAACAAAAGTTAGTAAAGTAAATGTTGTTCGGGATTTTCTCGATTGGGATTCTTGCGTGAGAATCCTGTAACCATTTCATCCAAGAAAAATTTGTGATAGTTCCTAATGGGTAATTCATGTGCAGTAGTTCTTCCTAAGAAAGGTCGGTATGATAGATATGTCAATTGGAATTCAGAAAACACAGCTTTATAAATAAATACATGAATGCCTGCACGGCACAAAACTAGTGACAAATGTCACAAACGAATCCACGATGGATAATTTCCTCATTTTTAATTAAACACAAGAGAAATAGACAAAAAGAAAATGTGAAACTTCATCCTATTACGGAATTAATTACACCGCACAATAGAATCGACTGTTGTGGATTTCATCTTCACAACTTGGTATTTGTAATACTTGCTAAAAAGCATTCCTTTTGACTCTTTTATTCAATATATTCAAATTCATATTTATTTTTCCTACATTTTCTTTGTTTCTGAGAATATCCTTAAATATTGCAATCAAATTGCTTTTAAGCGATAATTCTCAAAATAATTTTATCATTATCGTTTAGCACGATGAATATATATGCTATGATTGACTAAATCATTCAGATCGGATTAAGTAATGTAGCAGTCTATAAATTTAAGAGTCAATTAAGAATTTAACACTTTTAAAATTATAAAACTACTTGACATTTGATTAGATTTCTGACGGATGAAACTACCGATTACAGTGAGCTTTCATTTGTCTTTTACAGTTCTTGCCACATTAAGTGGGAATGCAGTCAGTTGAGACTACATTATGTCCTTTTTGATGCCATCATCAGTTACATTTTACTTGTGTTAACTTGTTTTTTTTAATAAATATTTATTTAGCTTGTTTTATTAGCTTAGACAGAACTTTCTATAAGAACAACTGCCAATACAAGATGTCCTTCTGACTGCAATTGATATTTAAATTCGGTATAGTCTGAAAATCGTCATTACTAGTCATAATAGTCATAATAGTCATTGAGCCACGATTGAACAACGCTACCAAATTATCCAAGTTCACTTTGAAAATTATTCGTCGATTCGAGCAACTTATAGAAGACTTCGTGAATTTTATGGCGCACATAAACGTCTATGTGAACAAGCCATCCGTGGATAGATTTCGTACCACATACTAAAATCTAAATTTGTCAATTCGTTGTTGGGGTGGGGGGAGGATGGGTAAGTTGGTGCTCCATCTGTTCGCCATGTTGAAAATTTTGCACAAAGATCTTGGCCTACACCCGTATAATATCCAGCTGGTACCCACGAGACCATCCTATGCGTCGTTCTTTCGTCGATTCGGCTCTAGCGAAATTGTAAACAGACCCGTTGTTTTATCGCAGAATTGTGTTTAGCGATGAGACTCATTTTTTACTTAATGGGTTTGTTAGTAAGCAAAATTCCCGCCTATGAAGTGCGACAGAATCCATCCAGAAAAATGCCAAAAAAAATGAAGATATTATTTTTTACCATTTAAAATTCAATCGAGCTTATGAAACCGTCCTATATGTGTTTCTCTTTTCAAAACCACTAAGATATTAAGAAAATAGATTAGACAAGCAATTCTCTTTGCAATGTTTCCTGATATTAAAATCTCATTTCATACGGTGTATTCTATTTAGTCAATAATTTGCAAACACTTAGTCAAATTTAATATCAATTACTTCAATAATTTCGGTCAATGTCCAAAATCTGTTTTTCTCTCTTTTTCTCTTCCTCTCTCTCTATCTCTTTGTCTCCCTCAATCTGTCGTTACATTTCACTTTCTCTGTACTTGTTTTTCTCTCATTTCCTTGATAAAAGCATAACACTTTCGTTGTTTTTCTGGGCATGTCCTGCAGTACACAAATACTGTATTACTTTTAAGACCGTAAACCTTTAGTTGTTCATTACTTTATTTTAATTGTTTGTAATGTCAGTCCAAATTGTTATGTCGTTCGAACGTCACACGACTTTTGGTATATGGTAGTCCTGTTGAATTTGCAAGTTTTTCATATTCCTTTTGCTTTTATTTTCTTCCCTTGAATTTATTGAATTCAATTTTTCTGAGATTCTTTTGACTTTCTGTTTGGAATCTTACAAAAACTGTAGTCAGTAGCAAAAATGAAAATAAATGAAAGTTTATTACTTCCACAATATTAGCTTGCGTTTCGCTTGTTAGCTCGTTTTTCGTAAAAGCGACCATGCATTAAATTCTCTTCTGGCTTCTTCTCTTATTCTAAATTGCATATTTTCTCAATAATTCTTCTACTTCTGTATCATACGCCCGAAAAAGTCTACGGGTATATTCACGTTGTGCTTCCACTTCTAAAACTTTAAAGGTACGTCAGATGCGGAAACACAGTTGATTTGGCTACATACGTCCGCTTCTATGTCTGTCTTCTTACCTACCTGTTCCTTTGTCAGGAATATCCAAGATGGGCTCAAGAAATGCATATAGAATTTTGACGTATTACATCGGTGTGAATTTAGCATTCTACGAATTAACCAGCCGGCTAATTCAACTGTTTAGTTTCCGCAATTCTAATATTTTTCCCGTGTCACAAAATACAGACAGAGCTTTAAAACAGCTATGCAGTTGAATTTTCGGATGCTGAATTCGCAGGATGCCAATTTCACACCGGCACTACTATAATAATTTAATTTACTGTCGTCGAGTCTTATTTCATTTCGATTTCTGCTGATAAACAACAGCGAATTTCTAAACTTTTAAACAAAAGCAAACGAAATCTCGTTCTCATTTCGTACTTACATTATATGTCTGTAATTCCGGTCTGAATGAGGTTTTTAGCAGGAATATATACACATCTCTATATCCATCAAACTTCTTTTAATGCGTTACAAACGTAACAAGTAAACATACGCTATTCCTTCGCAATGTAGGTTATAAAAATTGATGAAGATAGGACCAATGGTAACATTACTTCTGCATTTATTGCTGTTTCTGTTGTTTTTACTCCTCCTCCTCCATGCTGACCATACGCGGTTACGAGGAACAAAATTGTTGTATAGCAGCCGTACATAAATGATGCGTGGTTACAAATTTTCATCACTTATCGTCAGTATTAAAGAGTCATTGTATTAACACAAATCGTTCCGAGGAACGAGTGAAACGAATTGGGTAAGAGTAGCTCTTTTTTCAGTCGTTATATAGTAAAAGGCGCACATTTTGCAGTTGTGTAGGAGTGGTGATTTTTCTGATGTTGACGTTAATGCTGCTTTTATTGTTGTTCATTGTGGCTTGTTATGGTAATACATGCATTTGTTTAGTTCATTCATCGTTACTCCTAATGGTTGATACAATGTTATGGTTATTGTTATTGCTGTCAGTATCTTCTCGACGGTATTAATAATTTGCTTGTTAAAGTACTAAGATTTAAAAACGCCAACAGATGCAATAGAAAAAGATCTGTCATTTTCTCTTCTCAGCCTGTTGTTCTTTATAAAGCTCAATCGTACATTTTGCACATATGTGTGCATCTGTGCACACATGATGGCTGTGATGGCTATTTGCGACGAAATCCATTAATATGAAATAACACTGTTGACACTTTGTTTAGAAAATGGAAAGATCAGCTTTAATATTGATTTGTCTCTCTATCATTTCTTTGCTCGAAAAAGATGCAAAGAAATGCATGCATTTATATACATCATTTGGTATACTTGTTATGTGTGTGCATGCATATATTACAATGAATATATTCATGAATTAATAATTAATAATCTGAGCGTGAGCGTGTGTACAATAAGCATCTAAAATACCGTGTGTTACTGTTGCTTTTGTTGTTATCGTTTATAAGAAACTTAAAAATCATTAATGTAGAAAATCGTTCTTATGCCTGACCGCCTAATAGTAAAGTTTTATTACGTGTTTGCTTTGTGACTTCTGCCTGCTGGAGAAATTCGAATATTTGTTCATTTGTTTTATATGATGCCACATAAATATTTAAAAAGCTTTGATACAATTAAAACAACATAACAACAACAGCATAGAATTTGGCCGCAATCCATTGTGATAAATTTTTACTTGTTAAAGCAATATTTCATTTCTGATTATTATTAATTTGGTAGCCTTAATACGAGCAGCTTTAATGCTATCATGAAAGTTCTGCACATCATTAATCCTATGGATTGAAATAATGATATTCGAAGCTTTAACGTCGTTATTTAATTGAAATATGCGTGATAATAATTTGCCGCCATATTTTATTAGAAACGATGAGGGCGGTTATTAAGGCAGAACAGACGGATTTGAGCTCAATACGGAAGATATTGTGATTACTCAGATTCGCAAAATATTGCAATTATATTATATAATAATGCAATTTCAGAATTCCCAATTCACAATTCAATCCCGTGTATTGTGAACACCCCACAAAATGTGCTTTTATTAGAATTATGAGTTGTACTAGAACGTTTCGAAGCCTCGTTCTTTTTAGGATCACGAATATAGATTAACTCATAATACGCTGTCTGTCTATGATGTCTTCTAACTTATTTAAAAGTTTTTAATGATTACAAGCTCCATATTATGAGTTCATCTAAATTCGTGCCTCCTAAGAAAACGCGGTTTCGAGACTTTCTAATTTCTACAAATTTCTATAAATGGATGATGACGATGATCGACGATGCTATTCGTTTTTTTATGTAAACAATATTGCTTTTGTTTTCCGTCTATGTTAGTTTCTTTTAAATCGCAATGTTCTTTATGTGACCTGTATAAATAGTCCTCGGTTTTGATGAGTGGCTAGCGTTGATTTCTCACACTTTTGTCTAAAATAATATTGAAAGGTAATGCTATGTGATGCTTTGGTATTTTGCAAATAATTTTTGATGTGTGCTGTGAATACGCTTTAAGGGAAGCAGGATCTGCCGTTAGTAAATTTCTAAACCCCTAAACTACAAAATTTAATGTATTCAATATGTTTAAAGATTATTTGAATTAAGTTCGCTCCTATGCAGCTCCTGAGTTAAGTTTGTCCGCATGTCAATAAAAAATTTTTAAATATAAAAATAATAATATAAAAATATTTTAATATAAAACTTAATATAAAAATAATGATACTTGTAAGGAATATTAAAATTAAATTGAGGAAAAGAAGATATAAAAAAGTTATTTTTTTGTTTGAATTAAAAAAGTTTTGATTTTTTAGAAACTACTTCTCATTCCTCTTGCATTTTCCTTCATATTTTCATTTAAATATATCCTGAACTTTGTTTAAGCCTCAAATGCGGTCACGCTCAAATTAAGTGAATTTGGAAATTTATTCTGGAAGTTTATTGGGAATATTTTCTAAAAGGTCGACGATGTCACAATTTGAATACATTGTGGTTATTCAGGAAAATTCATATAAATTCATTCAAGTTTAAATGAGCGTATGGAAGGAAACTAATACAATGCAACCCCTACCATCGCTTTTTACGGTAAAATAAAAAAGATGTCCCGCTCTAATGTTTATTAAAAAAATACAAATTTAAAAGAGCAGTTGTTGAAAGGACAAAGGCATGGTCGAAGCTATCGTAAAATATTGGAGGGAGTGTACATTATCTAGATTATCTCGGTGACAAAGGAAAATTTTCTATTCAAAATACTCCAATTTATATGCAATGCGATTTTCTGTGCTGTAGATTCGAACGTAAATTACGAGTGCGATAAAAATGTAGAGAATTACAGAATGGACGAAATCAGTAAGCAGAAGCGAGCGGGTGAGGGATGGTAAGTATTAAAATACAGTGCTCATTTTAAATTCCGACTCGTATTCTTCTATTTCTTTCTGGAATCTTGTTTCGTCCTTTCTTTATGTGATGTGATGCTTTACAGAGTGAGTAAAGTAGAAAAATATAGCTGTAAGCGCTTTGATTTGATTTCTCCCTTTTAAAACTGAGTTTAATTTTTTTATCTTATATTATTATTTTTCTTATAGTTTCACACCTTATTGTCACTGATGCGTCTTCTTTGAGCATCTGCTTACTGTGAGTAATACAAATTTAGGTACTTGGGAGGAATGGCAGGAGGCGGGTTAAAAGTAGCAAACTAATATTTCCTAAAAAAATCCCAAGTACAGCAAATAATTATATCGTTATAATTAATTGTGACTTTAATAATTGACTAAAAAGCACGATTTAGCTTTTTTAAGCTCCTTGAATAATTCATAAAAACTTGGAGCCCTTCTTGGGATTCGTTTCATTTTCTAAAAGTATTAGCCATATTTAAAAGAAAATAAGGAAACTTTAATAATTATCATTGGGACCTTGTTTCATTTTTAAAACCTTCGAGAATCTTTTCGAAAATATAAGGAGTGGTTACTAAAATGATAAAGGAGATGCAAACACATTTTATTAAAACATATTTTTTAATAGATAGTTGTCCTTTTATGATATAGGATCGTTTTTGTCGTTATCTTCGTGCAAAATTTATTCCATTTTGCAATAAAATAATATTAAACAATATTTCTTTTGAGAAATCGAAATATAAACCATAAATATTTAAATACTTTTTACTGGTTTCTATAGAATTTTAACGAATTTTAGTAGATTTCCAAAGTGGACAAAAAATTCAAAAAATAAAAACAAAAATTGGCAATTTAAAATCTGAATCTTCATGAATTTTGGAGCTATAACAACTTTTTAATTTTTAAAGTTTAATTATTTTAATCAAATATTTCCTTGAATTATTCCAGAATTTAGGAAACACATATATATTTTAACTGCAATTACCTTGTTTCATAAATAAAATTTATGCGTCACGTATAATAATAGATTTGAATATAATTCGTGACTTCTCAAAATATTTATACTTCCATTGCCATACCACGCAAATAAAATAAATAAAAAAACTAAATAAAGCCGGAAAAAGCGAATTGGTTTGAAGCTATTTCTTCCTTTGGGTATAAAATAAAGGAATTAAAAGCAAGAGGAAGTTATTAATATACTCTGACAAACCTCCACGACTAACTAAACAGCAGCTCATGCTATCATAAAAAGAACATTTGAAAAAAGTGTACAAACGGTAACACAGACGGACAAGTATCCGCTTGTTGGATAACTAATAGACATGATAATAATATGCATGCCGGAGCTTCAGGAACCCTGCAACACATCTCATTTGATCAAATATTTAAAAAATTCGGATAAATATGAGAAACTAATTCCAGATTAAAGAATTCAAAAAAATCGCTCACAATGGCTAATTCTTCATTAAAAAAGATTCACATTAAGGTATTTTATATTTAAATTTTAATCTAAGAAAAGACCGTCAAGAGAGGATGAAAACGCATAAAAATGATGAAAAAGAAGACGAAACAATTTGGAAACAATTTGGAACAATTTGGAAAATATGAAAATTAGATGAAAAAATTAAAGATCAGAAAGGTTAAGAGTTTTCAATTAATCACAACTTTATCTATATTATCCATTTCACAATTAGGTTTCCGTTTCTCAGTGATGTCTGACTGTATTGTATTTAAATACTGTTAAAGTATTACATTTAATTTTACATTTAAGGAAAAATAAGTAAGGGAAATGACGTTTTACTCTTAGTAATTTTTATTATAATACGAGGTTATTAAAATATAAGTATTGGAGAGAAAATTCGAAGAGAAATTATCTTGTGAGTAGGAACAAGTGAGTAAGTGAATCATTATTAATTAGCTTAGTTTAGTCTATTTAGTTTTGCAAATTGCTGTACTTTTGCAATAATAAGTTTTTATTCTCTATCAAAAGTCTTCAGTTTTTCTGAGGCTCTTATGTGAAGCACATATTTTTGTGACGGATATATATTTGACGTCGTAATGAGATAACTAGTAAAATTCACATTCTCCCTTCAACACTTCGGCTCGTGTATGAATGGTGCGTGCTAAACCTGGATCCAATTTTCTCAATCCTTAGAACAAATGCTTTAAATTAAGTGCTTCTCATAGGATCTGTTTTATATATACAATCTATTGTATTGTATCCGGTATCCTCTTCTTCAGCTTTGTATCACTCCATACCTAATATGGAGCTTCGTTATGGCTTCGTTATGGTAGTTATGGTAGTGGTCGTGGTTGTCAATGTAGATGGACCATAATAGTGATCAAAGGACCTATCACAGCAAATCTGCCGTAAGCTAAGGTATCCTACGTCTTCCTTACATATAAGCTAGATACTTGTATCCTTTTGTGTTCGTTTACGCTGTGGTAAAATTAGTCGTCGCAAAGTTTATTGTAGTTTTTTATAAACCAGATACAGCAACAGCAACCTAAAGAATTACGTACTATGTAAATTCGAAACTCCGTGAAGAAAGAAGACGAAAAAGAAGTAGAAGAAGAGGAAGCGGGGAAATTGGCGAACTGGAGTGTAAATAAAAAGTTTAGGAAACTCATACATATTCATAGACGAATAAGTACACTTATTCACACTGACTTCAAGAACTGCCAAGGATAACCTGTGAGAAACGTAAAAGACTCTCTGACCTTAAGAAAATGGAAGGTCTTTATTAATCCCAGGAAAAATTATTTATACCTTTATTATTTACTATTTATGAATTTGCAAAGCAACAGAAAATAGAAAAATGGCAACATCTTATCATATTTTGAACATCGTACAATGACCCTGAAATACAATATATAGGTCATTAATCTCTAACATTTAATCGGGTGATATTTTTACGGGGACCAAACGTTTCTTCTTTGTATAAACTTAAATCTTGATTATAACCTTTTACCTTAGATATTAAGGAATGGGGATTTTCTAGCTTTGCTTTTTCGTATAAAAAAACGCATGGAAAAAAAAAACACTGTACGTAAATGTAAATGTAAATTTAATACGAATACACTCTGTCTTCACAGGCTAGGTGGTACTTAAAATAAGCCAAATTCGACCACGCCCATTGTTTATATCACAAAATGTTCAAAAAATATTTATGAAATGGCTTAAGATATTAAGACGAGATTTTCTTTGAAAGTGTATAATACAACTATACAAAATTTTTGCAGATAAATATGTTTGAGAATAAATGATAAGCAATCGTTTGTTTTTCAATAATGACGATAACAGCAACCGCAATAATAAAACAGCAATAACATTAACAGCAATTACAACAGTATCTGCCGTATAGTGTTATCAGATTTTATGTATCTTGAATGCAATAAAAAGTAAACGGGCGAGCCAAGTGAATATTAATACAAATGAATTGTAAGTAACGGATAGTTAAGGAAACGCAACTCAACTGGAAACGGAAATGAATGTATGGCTTACAATGTTACGCACATCAAAGGGAGTCCTTGTGCTGGGTCTAAAACTCTACAATTTAATGCAAAGCGATGACCCACAACGCTACATAACACAGGGCAACTTTTGTTTGCATAGTATTCTACAATCCGACCGAATTTATTCGAAAATAAACACAAAAAATAGAAAAAGAAAAACTCAAAATAAAGTAAACAAGAAGTTGGCATAAATATGTGAAGGATAAGTAAATATGTTCTAAAAGATTATGTACTTAAGTATTAGCATGGGTATGCTGTATGTTGAGTAATACTATGAGTTGGTGAGCCACATTCGCATCGTCTTCCTCCTTTAGTAAATGTTCGACGGTTAAAGCGTATTAAAATTTTGGTAAGGTAAGGGTCTGTTAAGTGAAGGCTGAATATAAATCGAGGTTGAGAACTTCATTATTTATTCAACGTTATGTCTAAATCTTGATCTCGAGTCCATTGTGGGTGGATGGTTTAAACAGGTCGATTCATCGAGCGCAGCATTAAAGGCTATTTAACAAATTTACTTACTTACATGAAATGCTTAAAGAAAATTTCTAAAAATCTCAAAATTTCTAAAAATTTCAAAAATTCTAACACTTTGCTGGAGGCGAAAATAAAATCATACTCAAGTCAGTTGAAATAAAATTATCGGTATCGAAAAAAGTCTGTCGATCGGAATTTGAAAAGGTAATCGTGGCGAATTTATAAAATTTTGTAAATAGATTCTTTCTAGCCATAAATTGGTTATGATATTCTCTTCCATTTCATACCATACAATCTGGCTTTAATGATTTAAGAATGACTAAGAAGCAGTGGTATGTAAATTTTCAGTTCTGCATTGCTGCTCATCAGGATTTTAAGAAGCGCGAGATTAAATTTAAACAAGAATCAGATGTTATGTCCCATTGAAGAAATATACTTTCAGATTTAACCCAGATTCCTTTTCACATTTTAAAACATTTTCAAATGTAATCTTCATCGGTTGGCGGGATATTAAAATTTGCATTTCTGAAAATATCCAGCTGAATTGTTGAATTTAAAGAAATGTTTATTTCATTTTGCGGGAATAATCGCAATCATAATATTACTATAATAGTCACCAAACTTTGCTTCTTCATCACCAAATCATTGTGAATTTTATTATTTTGTGAAAAAAAAATCATTTTCACTCCCTTCAACAGCCAAAAAATGTGCCCATTTTCAAGCTCATTTTCAAGCAGATCAAGATTGCCGTAGCTACGTGGAAAATAGTATAATAAAACGGGCTGATGTTGAGATAAAGGATAATGTTAGTAAGACAAAGAGGAATCTCAAAAAATAATAATATTCGACGTTTGCATAAATTTGAAAATCAACATAAAATCGCAGTTTTTGTTGCGAAACTCTGATGGACTCGTTAAGCAGACAGCAAGTTTTGCCTTCACCCACACACCTTCAGTCATTCACTCTTTCGTTCAAAGTCATCAATTCGATCGTACCAACCGACAATCCGGCCAATCGGCCAACTAACCGACTTACCAACTAGCATACCAAATGTGTACACCATCTCAGCGCTGTTTCTGTATCAATTGCCCTTAAAGTTGGTTCTACTGCCGCGAAATTTAGATATTTCGTAGGCGAGAATGGTTTCTTGATCGGACGAATCTTTTGGCTTGATGCGAATGTTAAAACGGTTCGCCTTAATATATACTGCAACATTTTCGACTACTTTAGGTAGAAGTAAAATTTTTGGAATTATATATTGGTAAATGACATGGCCATTCGTTTACTGTTTGACTCCGCCTGAATGGTCGTATGGTTAGTCTCTCCAACTCATGAAACCAGTTGATAGGTTAGTCTGGTTGGCTGGTTGGTTAGTCTTCTGCCCGGAATTATAGCTAAGTGACTACCGCAGTGGTTGTTTACTCTTATGACTCCCTCGTGATATTTGAAGGCAAGTCTGTCATATACGAATAAACCTCTTTGCAGACTAACTATACCTTCATAACCGATTTTTGCACCATAATCTTCTTCTTGTTGTGTAATCGAGCAAATAGCAACAAGCAATCAGGATAAAATAAACATATATTGAAATATCGAATGGATTTAATGTGCTGTTTTTAACCGCTATAAATTCCATAGCCTAATAAATTTGACAATAAAAGTTATTTTTAACTCTATTTCGTTTGTCACTACGTCTGATAGAAATGGCTTGTAATATTGTTACTGATAATCACGAAATAATTATGTGAAGTAATAAAATGCATCAAATTATAAACTTATCATCAAACTAAGAAGAACTAATTAATCAATTTAATGACCGAATTTCAGCCAGTTAAATTCAGTTAAATTCCAATTGATTTTCAGTGTGACTTTCATTCAGTCTGCTTCAGTCCGTGGAGCAAAAGCAACAACCAGCAGGAATCATAAACGGCTTATAAAAATTGATGAAATGTTTTCATGCTTGATCACAGATTCATTACAGAAAAGTTCATGCTGACATTGATGTATAAATGCTAATGCACTCCTCATGTCTTATTAATTTCATATTTTATAGGAAAAAGGTAAAAAGGTGTGATCGCTAACCTTGATCTAACGCGTAGGGACAGACAGACAGACAGGTATTTGTCAAATTTTGTCAATAAAATTATGAAATATTATATAAGTAAACTATTTAAACGCAGTAGCATTCCTCTACGAATCATGTGCATTTCATCGAGTAGATATATTTGGTTATATTTGTTCATTGAAAGATAGATTTCTGTATATAAAATCACGAAATCGTTATTTAATTGGCAATCCAGAAAGATTCATTCTCAACTAATTGCCAACTGCAAGCATCTGTAACCCCACACTATGATATATAAGTTCACAGTGTCCTATATTTTCTTTTTATAACTGTGGTGGTCATTACTGCCAACACGGTCATCATTACCATTCCATCTTTTTTGCCATTGTATTTAATAGGCGTAAATTCATTAATTTCGCAAATGAGCTCTTACTGTCAACAACTTTACAATTAAATGTGGACATACCGTGCCGTGCTGGTACATTAATCGAGCAAAAAGAACAAAAGCCAAGAAGAAAAACGCCATTAATAACCAGAAGCCGTCACGCTGTGGTCATCTCGGCCACAGTGAGGTAAAATATTTAAAAGTTAGACCGCGAAGAATTAATCTTCAACTTCAAAGTAGTTTACAACTTCTTCAAGATCGCAACAGGCCATTAGATGGTGAAAGGCCGCTACAAGAAAATGCGGTGGAAAAATTATCTAAAAGCGTCTGAGTTTTACTCTATGTTTTCTATCTTAAGAATGTCACGCTACAATAGTCATCTGATAAGTGGGGGCATGTGTGTACACGTGTATCAAATAAAAGCGGTTTTCGGTAGCGAGAAAACATGTTCACCGTTTTATAATCAATTAAGAAACATTTAAATTATTATAAGTAAAATTTATTATTAAAATTAAAATTAATTACAAACACTGGCCAGTTACATTTATTTTGTTTCCTATATCTTACTGATGATGATATTCATTCTTGTATAATAATTTTGTGAATATCGTATATATTGACCATTTGATATTGGCCACTGAAATCGGCAACGCCCACCTGCGTAGTTTAGAAATTTATATTTAAAACATTACAATGGCCTTTTGTTGAAAAAATGCAAATGAAATGCAAAATCTGCCAAATTTTGTTTTTACGAATTTTATGAAATTTCTGAACAAGGTTGAGTTTTCAAATATTATTATTTTCAACATATTTCTTACCACTGTTACAGAATTCTGAATAATTCAGTATGAAATTTAATATTTCGACAGCAGGCGCCCGTTGGTAAGCAATGGTTAAAATTCTGCGATGTCATAACGACGATGCTACTTCGTAGCCATTTTTAAGCTATTAACGCATAATTTTTTTATGAGGCGCATATGAGGCACCACAGGTTACATTGTTGCTGTTTTCCCCTGGTTGATAATGTTCGCAATGATGCTTCTGGTAATGGTAGCTGATTGGCGGTCTGACATGTCAGCATGGCTAACTGACTGGGATGATAACGACGATTGTATTGGGTCTTCACTCAACGATCGTATGAACTCGCAACGCATGAAATTTTATGCTTAATTTTTGTTTTGTGTGCTTTACGTTGATTACCTTTTTATACCTATTTTGATCCTGAAATTGGCAACAACATTTGCTAGGTTGGCAGCATATGCAAATATTATATATATAGTAAATAATAACAACAACAATAACGACAGATTTAGCCACACTTATGCAGATTTTAAGAATCGTATACAGGATAAAGGATGTAATTATATGAGGGTAGAATCACAGATGCACACTTTTGGACATTGAAACTGGGTGGAAGGCATTTTGTTATATTCTCATATTTTGTAGCTTATGTTTTTCTACTATTTTACCCGCCATTAATTTCTCAAAATTTAAACACAACGAATTAGTGAATAAAATCTTATGATGGCAGTTTCCATTTGTCTGGTATTAATTCGGTCAGCATTTATTCAACATCAGCAATGCCATAATCTCTTCCGTATATCCGAGCTTGAACGTAATCGGCGCGCATTGCTTAATTTTGCTCGTAAAATTTTGATATTTGCCTTGACTTAACGTTTGCCCCTGCCTCGTCAAGTTGTAAACAGTTATTACCTCTTCGCTTGCCGTGCAATATTTTGCAGATATTATACTATATAACGTAGATTATTACCAAAATCTGCTTCAGCGTTTCCGGTCAATATTGCATGGTCAGCATAACCCACATTATGTTTATTTTCCGTGAGTATGAATGTGATTTTATCCAAAATAAGGATATGCGCACAACAGGCTTAAATTCGCTTTTAAACGAAATATTTTCAATTCACTCTAGTTTCTGACAAAAGTCCTTAAATCACAACATGGGAGCCGCTATAAAGTACTCCTCAAAGAAAATAAAACCGAACTTTTTTCTATGATAAACATTTCTATGACGTTAGCTTTAAATCTTTTTCTCTGGTTTTTGTGTATTTTTTAGCACACGCTGTGAAATAATTTCATTCATTTTTGTGACCATTCTCAAAAGCTTGAAAAATGTTTAAAATAAAAGAGCGTCTAAAATGCTCTCTAACTCTGCAGGGTACCGCCACGCAAATATTTTATTCAAGTCGATTTTGCATTATCGTGACAAAATACCCTAAAATTCAAGCCACGCTCGTAAAAACATATTTTTCCTATAAATTTCTTTATTTAAGCGCTCAGAGGATGTAACAAATCAATTATAGGTTACAAAAAAAGTTTTATAAATTAAGAAATAATAAATTAATATTTGTTAAAAATTTTAATAAATTCCGATGTGCGATTACTGTACTGGTAAGTTGGTGAATTGTTATTAAAAGATAATCCGAAATGTAGACAATTTCCAAAATTCGCTGTAATTTTTTTCGGAAACTTTTTAATGGTCAAAATCCGTTATGGATATCGTCATTAGTTTTAGTATTATTATTACCGCAGTGTAGTATAAAATTTTATTTCTATAGTTCAAATTTTTCATTTATTCTATGTAGGATATGTAATATTTTGAGCCACCTAAAACGTTAACCCGATTACAATTTTATAATCGCATTGACGTGGTCGTAAATTAATTAAAGGGCTGCGAATTCGGTTTCCTTTGTTGTTTGTTTTTGTGTGCTGTTTTTCAACAGTAATAATGGCAATAGTAATTGATTATGACTTTAGAAATTTTAAATTTAGAGAGAGAGAAGTTAAAATTAAATCTTTACATTTTAGAAGCACGTACTTTTGAACATTAACAACGAAATCATCATCATCATCATCATCAACAGCAAATTTATTAATTTAAAAACCCGAGAACATTAGCATCATCATCCGCTTTAGGGTCACCACTAATGTTGGAAACATGTAATTCCAGTAATTATTTTCCAAGTTTGATATTGTTTCGTGGTATTGAATAGAACAGACTGAAATTTAATCAAAAATTAGAATTTATGTTATATGCATTGCATACGACACGTCAAACTCGCTTTGTGTAATGTATTTGCGAATAGTGGGTTTATATTAAATAATGCCAGTAATACAGGCAATATCAACAAAACAACAACAATATCATAACAAACAATAATAGTAGCAAACGTAAAGTAGCTGGGTCGGCTACAATACTAACAATACAAGCGGCATTAGCATCAAAACTTCTAGAAACAAAACCATTTAGAATTATCTAAACCGGCCTACACCGATCGTAGTCAAGTAAAGCATGTTAAAGGCATGTTGAAAGGCATGTTGCATGTTGAAAGGCAAGACTAGCATTAACAAGTTTTTTACAGCGGACTCACCGACAGCAACGACATTCGGAGGGACTTCATTAATAGCAACAACGTCAACAGGAACAACGCTAGGGCAAAATAAGCAAATGAAACGAATGAGCGACAAACGTATGGATTAATATATGAAAGGTTGCAAAATACTCTCATACTGAAGAGTGCGAGAATCGTAATGAAAATGTAGGATAGCCAGCGTTAGTGCTATTAGTTTGTGTTATTAATTTAAAGGATTTACCTTTATCTTTGTTACCTTTTATAAGCGTGTTGCAACGGAATAAAACCACCATAACAGAATGTCCCAACAAATTTGGAAGTCTCACGTATAATACACACGTAATTACATGAAACAAAACTAATTTGGTAATAATGATATGTCCCCATCACAGAGTCAGAATGGAGTGGACTCTACGATTGAACCACTAGCTAGAAACCCATTTAATTCACTCTCTAAGAGGAAGTCTAATACGTTTGGAAACAACGATAACAAGAAAAACAAAAATTATATTTAGTTATAGTATGTTATAGTATTGTTGCAGTGTATTGTAAAAATAAGAAGAAATATGTACAGTATTATGAGTTCGTCATTGTTCTGCAAGTATATGCAAGTATATACAAGTACTTACAAGTATTTGTGTGCGTTACAAAAGCCGATTTCGTTAAAAGCGCAGCAAATAAGATCAAATTAAAACCAAAAATTAAAAACTAGGTTATAACACAGTTGAAAAATTAGGGAAGAGGGAAGCTAATTCGCAGCAGGATTTAATGCGCGATTAGTTTCTTCAATAAGAAAATTTACAGCAATAACATATTCTCAGTATTAACAAAATAATTCCAATAATTAGAATGCAATTTCAACTTCAATAATTGAACCGACGTCAACTGAGAACTTTTCTCAATCATCAGATTCTTCTTTATTCTAACAATAACAGCCAATGTTACGATATGTGTAACGATGTAATTAATAGAAACAACCTTGAGTATGGAAAAAGTTCCTTTCGTGTCCTTCAAGTTTTTATAAAATGATTTATAATTTAACTTTAATAATTTAGTAAAGAAAATTTTGTTGAGCATTTCTTTGTCTTCGCGATAATTATTATAAATTTAAATGCGTGGAACTTTTTCTTTGATATTACCCCTTCCATTTCGTCCGTCGGTTTTTTGAATTTAGACTAATGTCAATTAATTAATTTCCAAAATAGAGCTGTTGCCACACACTGTGAAGACCAAATGTTTAAAAGACTTTTCATTAAGTGCTGTTATCGACTTAGTTGATGGTACAAATACAGTAAAGACCATGAGGAAGCAGCATGAGGAAATTGACATCTCTTCGTATGCTGATGAAAAATATTTGATTTGTTGAGATCTGAATAAATTATAATTTATTAAAATAAATGACCGCTGTCAGAGTAAGTGGATGCATTTCAAGAGTAGTTACAGTTATAGATATATCTGACGATTAAAATCAAACTAAGGACCTTGCAAAAAACGTCGCCATCAGACGTTGACAACCATAACAACAACTACGCGTATATTGATTGCTACCATTTGTGTCATATTCACACGCCACATATAAATAATGGCAGTTAAGGAGGAGGTGTTGGGAGGAAGGAGGTGCTAGGACAACGAGGGACAGATGCATTGCAAATTGCTTTGTATTCAAGCGAATGCATTCCAGTTTGGTTAGGATTTATGTATTTGGTTCGTTGGTAAATTTATTTATTATTGCTTTTGTTGTTATTATTATTGCTGAGCTCACATTTGTTTCAGCGTAATTAAATTTATGGTCTAATATTTTATTTTAATTGTAATTACAACTGCATCTCATTAATTTCTCTATGATCAAGCTGCTACAGCAGCCAATAATGATTGCAACAACGACATCAGTAATAACAAGCAAAAGTGTGAACGCTGGCTACAACCGATGAACGAATGACATACATTTGGCATCAGTGCTTATACAAGATGACGTATTTAAAGTAAGGCTAACTGAGAGAGCAATAATAAAAAGGAACTAATAAAATAAAAGTTTCTTTGCGAAACTAAATTATAATTATCAATTAATATAAATTATATAAAGTAAATAAATTATTAATAATTTATATAGATTATATAAAATTTGTAATCAGACATAAAAGATAACCCAGAAACAGACAATATGATTTATTGATGCTAAATAGCAATAAAGTATTTAAAAGTATTTATAAAGAAAATTGTTCATTTGCAACTTCACTCAATAATCTAATGCAGGCTGTGATATTACATACAAGGATAGAATTAAACACGTACCAGAATGAAAATGCAATTTTAGAAAATAGAAACTTTTTCAGTAAAACCATTTTTCATTTTCGCCTGACGGTATTGAACGTTTTCATGCTCTTACTGTTAAGTTGTTTCCGTTGATAAGACTAACATGGCTGCAATAAGAACAGCGAGAATATCGAATATACTCATATCTGGTACAAACATATATGCGTGAGTATGCGTGTGTTGATGTATGCGCGCATATGTAAGACCCAGAAACGAACAGTTAACACCAAAAACAAAATAATACCAGCAACAACACCGTCACCAACATCCACACCATCAACATCAACAACGACGACCATAATGACAACTTTACAAATGATATTCAAGTGTTTAACATAATGAGGCCATCAAAATATATTACATTAAAAATTTCCGCACAGAATAATATTACATGCGTTGGGATGTACCCTGTGTAGGCTATGTAATTCATTAAGGAAACACACATGAATAATGTATGAGAGGAATTATTAATTCTGAAGGAGTATTTGAGCAGAATTTAGCAGAGAAAACGTTGTCAATTTGTATGCGATAATATATATGTAAACGATAGAAATGTTTTGTAATATCGGATTTTTGTATCACGGGGGGCATTTTATCAGCTCGTGATTTTTGTAGATTTTGAGAAAGAAAGTAATTTGCAATTTTGTTGCCTAATTAGACGGCTCATTATTAGTGTAATTATTATTTCCATTATTTCCCAAACAGTGCTTATATTATTTTCTGTTAGGTTTTAGGTTATAAATATATTTCTCTTGCCAAATTTCGAACAATCTTTAATATTTATATAATAGAAATTAATTAGAAATTACTTGAGAACAGATGAAAATAAAGTTATATATTCGTGCGTGATTCATCCATGATTTCACGCTAATTAAGTTGAAAAGTACTGACATCTCCACTAATAGATATAAGTCTATTACCACACATGCATACATGGTAATGGTAACATGGTAAACAAAGTTGTTTAGTTTCAATAATTACAGGTTTACATTTTATTTAAGAAATAAACGTACTTCATATTAAGTCGTAAATATTGTATATACTAAAATAACTATAATAATTTCCTCAAGTATTTTTCAGAGCATTTTTATTTAAGTTGAATACATTTGCAAAATTACGCACGCTTGGCAGGGTGAGTGCGTATGTAGTTGTTTAACATATATATTTATAATATTGCAAATTTATGTGTACCATATATGAAGACGCGTAAACGCTAACAATGGCATTAAAACTTTTACTGCAAAAATAATCAAGGAAGTAAGTACGTTTCCTTACACAACATTCATATTATATAAATGATACACAATCTGCCCCCGCCCCCCAACCATGCCTTTCATTTACGTATCATCTAGCGAGTAAGTTCGGCAGCTGCAGCGTTAGAAATTGTTAATGTCTCAGGATACAAAACTTATGTAATAAATTTTTAATGAGTTGAAATTTGACGTTCGTTGCATTATGCACAAGAGAATAATTCAAAGGAGCCCCTTTGCATTTTATATTTTACACGATGACTGAAAAAGTTGGGAGTAGATGTCATTTTATGGAATTAAAAAATAAACCAATAAATTAGAAATAAGATACTTATAAGTGGTCTTTTATAAAAACAACCAATGCATGTGGATTCCGTGCAAATAATCGCGGCTCTTGGGGTTACTGTGCCGACAAACTCAGATATGTACAACGTCTAAGCGGGACAAACAACGTTATCCTAAATCAGCCAACCCATGGCACATATTAATGAACTTAAGCATCGACGATTCGACCTTTTGATTCTCCTAATAAAACGAACACAGTTTTATAGGTTGAAAATACGTCATATTCTAAGATACGCATCTTCAGGTACGTTCAGGAATTAATATTTTATATGTTATTAATAAAGAAATTATGACAAATTAAGTCACAAATAATTTGTTTTAAGAAATATTTTAGTGAAACCATGTCATTTTGAGAGTATTTTAGTGAAATAAAATATTAAATGCAATAACTTTTGTTTAATATTTTTAAAAAAAAAACTTTAAAATTTTGTTGAAAATGCGAAGGAGAATTATAGGAATCCCCAAATTCTCACAATTCAATACTTGCATGAATTCAAATTTTCTAACGGAAAGAAGAAACGCATAAGAGGAAGAATGATATGGAAAAACAGAAGAGGGTTGGAGCTAAGCGAATGGAAAAATAAAAAGTGATTAAAAAAAAGAAATTGAAAAAATCTATTCGAGTATACGCGTGAGGATTTGTATTCAAACAATAAATAAAGAATAAAGCAAAGAAACACTTTAAGTAAAGAAAGGAGCATCCCGAAACGATTTGAAAATTTCTACGCGATCCTAAAAACTTAGTAAAATAATTCGTATTGCATTTGCATGTGTGGTGGAGCGATACATTAAATGATAGAGAGACAGACAGGAATTAGGACAAATTTATATGTTAAGAGAAGGGGAAGTGGAAGAGAAAATCGAAGCTATAAGGTCCGGGAGAGAGGCCAATAAGGGGGAAAAGTGTCACGGATAGTTAGTATACAAGAGTAATGAAAAAAGGAAGAAGTAAAAATGAAGAAATTGAGTCAATTATGTTCTTTGTCGAAGAATCGGAGGGGAATAAAATCAGAATAAGTTTTCTAACAGTCTTCATACGTCTTTATTAAGAGGAAAAGGATTGTCAAAATGGTTAAATACGTTAAAAAAAGGGTAAGTTCAAATAACTTAGCTTTGCTGAAATCTGGATGTGTTCTTTGTGAGAGGACAAAAGTGTTTGGATTGCGTGGTCGTGAATTTATAAATTGATGAGATCTTTACTCACTTCAATAAATCTTGATTTGTTGAGATTAAAATCGAAGAGAAAACAAAGAAAGCTCACTAGAAAAAAGAACATTCAGAGTCGTTGGGTCGGATATAAAAGAATGATAGAAATGGAAGAAAGAAATCTGGAGAATGGGATGAGGTTATGGTTAATGTTGAGAGCGATAAATCGTTCAAAACATTAAAATCTTGAAAAAACTTCAATGGTATGTCAAAGATTATTTAAAAATATGAAATGTTCCAAATGTAAAAAATGTGTTCCATAATGAAGATGTATGCTGAAGCATACACTATTCAATTGATTTTGCTGGTGAAATCTGCACCAATTTGTGAAGCTGAAGAGATTCATTTACGCCCGACAAATGGACGTCTTCTCAGCTGCCACAAATGGATAACTAACACATAGACATTATGGTCTTTATGAGCAGGAAAATACATAGAATAAATAGAAGTAAAATTTAGGAAATTTAGGGATTTTAAGACTAAACATACGTGAAAATATTAAATATTTTTCTTCTCTCCAAAATCCTTTGCGGATGCAAAATAAAGAAGCGAAAAAATAGAATTTTAAAATGTAATTACACTTTACTTCATTTGACCTTCATTTACGTTTTCAATTTTAATTAACTTTTTGGGATATTAATTTTTTGCCAACCTTTAAATAAATCAATTATTTATTATTCTAGCCGCCAGAGTTTACCACAGAATTTCATATTTAATTTTTTATATTATTCTGGTGCTTTATGCTATGAATTTCAATCTCATATATTTCACTTTTTTTCTAACAAAATTTACCCGAAAATTTTCATGTATGGCACGCAGTTTATTAAAATTTCGTGTGTTCATTACCTTAAAATTTAATTAGAGTCGGACAGCGAGAAGAGAATATGTTAAAAAAACTATTTAAACTTTTAAACAATTATTAAATAAAATTTTCGCAACAAAAATGAAAACTGGTAAAAGCGCCTCCCGTAATATAAAAATTTATATTTAAGGTTTATACTTCTTTCCCTTTTCTGAATTAATCTAGATGTACATGATTATCGTACAATAAGAGGTGTTTCAAGACATTTCCTCTGGATTTATCATAGTACCTAATACCACCACCGCGGATTTATGTTTCAGCCTCAAAATTACCAACTGAAACTGAAATATGTGTCTTTACGATTTTATTTTATAAAAAGTAGGCGCAGAATTCGCCCGATATTCCCCATTTTTACAACAACGAATATTAATATCAAATTTTACAACGATAGCTTTATTCGTCCCCTCGAAATGACAATTTTCGGGCTGTCGGACAAACAGAAAGATATACCGAGTGACATGCAGACCATAACGCGTTACAAATGCAAGAACAAAATTAATAGGCCTTTCGTTCCTCGGGTGTAGGGTATAATTAACACACGCCACAATCAGAGCAGTTATCTAATGCATACCTTAAACAATCGCGGATTATATTTAAACATTTCCGTATCAAGCGTTGAAATTTAACAGGACAAAGGCTATAACTTTACTTTGATTGTTTTCAAAATTATGAACGCAATCACGTGTTGTAATAAAATCCAGCCCGACGGCAAATACAAAAAAACGAAAACAATACATATGCATCCTCACTTTGCTGTTATATCGCGCTAATACTATCAAAAGTTATACGATGCAGCATCAAGAGACAAATGTGGCGTTAATGTTTTTTGCACGTATGGGTAACAATAGAAAGCAATTTCGCTATTGTCATTGTCCTTTTTGTTGTTGTAGTCTGCAACCGCTACAACAAAATTATATAACGTAGCGTATCGTATGTGCGCCGAAGCGAAGTAAAGCGAAAACCAATTGATAGCGACATGGTTTTGTGCAGGAATTACGTTTTTAGTAATACGAAAATGTTTTTTTCAAAAGAAGAATTTGCGGATTCAATTTGGCGATCTTTTTAAAGAAAACTTTAGTTAAATAATAGAAAATATTTGAACTTAAGTGCTATATTAAATTAGGAGACATTAAAGGAGAAGATAAATTCCTTTCATCATGAAATTAGACTAAATTATTTATATAATACGCATAATAAATATGTAGTCAATTAAATTATATAATATGAACTAAATCAAAAGGGAACTCAGGTCAAACATAAAATAACATAAAATAACAGTTAAGTTCAACTGATCATTACTCTTTCATATTTTCAATAGCAATGTTCCAGCTGTTACTAAAATCACAAAAGTTCTTACGTTTGTAAATTTTGAATATGTATTTTGAGTTTGTATTTTTCATAAACTGTAAAGCAATTTAATTTTAATAAAAAATGAAACGATTGATGTGATTCAATTCCAACAATAAGATTACTAAAAAGTAGTTAGTTCATGAGCCTTGCCAGCATCGATCACGATACATAACAAATATACACATGTATGCACACTCACTGAAAAACTGAATATTGGAGAGGAAACACGAAAGTAACGTATGAGTGAGAAAGAATGATTTCAAGCAGAAATTATGATGATGATAATGAAGAATCTGAAAAAATAATAATGTTATATTAGCATCATATAAAGTTAGTTTATATAAAAGTAGTTTTCGTCATACTTGCCGTTGGTGCCGTTGATCATCGTTGGCATCGTTGGCAATAATAACAAGTAAGAACGCTAATTTCGTCCTCGCAGAAGCTTATACACCCTACACTCCTAATACAAATTTATAGATTGATCCTTACAACCAATGGGCGGTAAACACAGAAATAAAAAACAGAGATATTTCTAAGGCACAATATATATACAATATGTATATACTTCTCCCGTCATATTTTGTACACATTATGTTCCCTTTTATACACAACAAACGTAGAAGCGAAATGAAACAACCCTTCTCCATTCAGTTGTAGCTGAAACAGAAAAGTGGGAGACTCCGGTGTATTTTTAAGAAGCAGTGGCAATGGTACGAGCAATAACGTACCAAGGAAAAAAACAAATAGCAATATCAGCAAAAACTTGATATGCATTATCAAGATAGATGGATGGATGTATTCGTGTTTCTGTCTATGTGTGAATTTAAATGAGAAGAAAATGAGAAGAAAATTTAGTCTTTCGTTAGAGACGGATCCTCTTTCCGCTACTAAAATAAAGAACAGCAAACAATAGCCAGAAAAGTTTATTAACATCGCATACGAAACTGCATGCTTGGGAATTTTGCAGATATAACGTAGTTCGTAAAGGTATTTAGAATGGATTTATATGTGAAAAGTATTTGTGTGTAATAAAAACCGCTTAAATTGTATCATAAGTTTATAGTTTTGCAATATGCATTTCGCAGTATTCATATGAATATATTTATGTGCATTTTACCAGCATTGAAGTCGTCTATTGCACGATATGTTCGCTGTAAATAAGTGTAAATAAGTAATAGTAAGTAGCGTACGTATAGCGTCTTAGTTTCTATTAACAATATTTTAGTAAGATATGGAGCGAGAAATTACGCACCACATTTGAGTTGCAGATGTTTTACCGCTTACCGCTTTTGGGAGGTAAGAAAAATAGCGTCCGATAGTTAAAGTTAAGGAAATTAAAGTTATTGTTATTATTTCGGTTTTCCGGCAGGGTAAATGAGACCAATGCGACAATTTGGACTAAATTTCCGTTATCACTAGTCAAATAATAATAATAATAAATATAGCTATTTGCTCTTCACGATAGGGTTACCTGTAAGAAGGTACTATGTCAACTTTTATGAAGATAAAACACAAGGAACTTAAGGCACGCAAAATACCCAAAATTATTCGTCGAGATTTTCCACAAAAACTGTTTAATATATATTTTTAAATTTCAAAGTTTTTATAAATAGTTATATAGCCTAACAATCGTTTATGTTAGGTTATGATGTCTAGACTATCTTACAATTGGAAGTTTATGGCCGCTGGCACTCCCAAAAAGTCTAACAAACTCATGAGGGTGTTATTACTTTTTTTAGGTCTGAGTTAACATTATTGGTAAAATATCCAAATTTACTAAACGGAATAATAATAATAATAATAATAATAATAATAATAATAATAATAATAAATAGAGTAAGGCTCATTTTAATAAATATTTATGCATGAACGGAAATAATAATGACAGGACTATGTATTAGTAGCCTTCTTATCTATGTACTCGTATATGTATGTGCCCATATAGTTGTTATTCATTTGTTGTTAATCTTTGGCCTTCTTATTTATTATTTATTTAACGACTCACGAATATAGAAACATGAAAACAGAGCAAGAAAACTTATTCGTATAAGAAAATAAAAGGAGGAAACTTGAGGTGGGTAAAAAATCTTACCAGCATAGGACAATTATAATTTTTCCTTAAAACTTTCCTTTTGCGATGCTGATTCTAAGTCCTTAAGACGTTACGCAAGAATGACAACGGGATCTCTGGTACCCGCCCCCTTTCCACTATCTTTCTGTTAAATAAGTTATAACTTGTTATCTTAGAGCTGAACTTTTTTGACTCTTACAGATGGTTTCTGATTTCATTTCGGAACCTTTGTTGTTTTCGTTTTTGTATCGGTTTTACTGTCGTCGTTGTTGCTCTTGTAGATGTTGTTGTTTGTGTTACGCCGGATTTACTTCTGCATTTTGATTGTACTTATGAACGTGGTCTTGTCGTTTTCCTCGAGTGGCTTCGTAATGACTTTCTGGTGTGAAAGTGTGTAAGCAGTATCGTTGTTTTGTGAATTGCTGACTTTATTTGATTACTCGAAAGCCACTTGTAAGCGGATATCCCTAACCACAGAATATTTTACGTTGGCGGTTTGACAGGTTTTTGATAAAAACAATGAAAATCGATTTAACTTTTTACTTAACTTTTCACTTGCCGACAAAGAATTCCCAGTAATGTAGGGTGCCAAGAATAGGGGCAAGAGACTTGTAACAACCGAAAAATAACTTAAATTTAATAAGGTTTCAGTCCTCAAAATTTCGATTAGTTTAAAATTATTTGAAGCATTTCTGTTGGAATATTGATTGGTATTATCTATCAGGGTTCAAAAGATAATGTCATTTAATTTTTTGTCAGTTTATTTTATTCTTGTGAGGGTGACTTAAATTTTTGCAATTAAATTAAATTAAATTAAATTAGTACCACTTAGTTTCAATCCCAAATGCGAATGTGAATTAAAACAACAGTTATTTCGTACAGGCTCTCAAACAACTAATTTTGAAAACGTTCGCTTTTGGGGCAACACAGCATTTCCATAATTTACCACAGAAATTTTGTTGCGAAGTGCAAAAGGCTGACAAACAGAAAATAGCTGGCAATGGAAGCCCATCGTTTTTCAAACAGTGTGGAAATAAAGCTGTGTAAACGTTTATCAAACGTGTGATTACAAATTCGTTTACGAGATTGGTGTAAAGGCAATATAGTTATTTGTCATTCTATTTTACTCGAAATTGAGAATTTATAGAGAAAATCCTTTATAGAGAATTAATTGAACCATTTGATTTGATGACAGTGAGAGAAGTCGAGATTACAAACTTGTAGATAATACGTTGCATCAATATTTGCCATGAATTATATACTATTTAATTGACAGTAACCAAATATTTCAATTGAAAATTTTGCGTCAATATAAAGCGTCATAAAACTTTGGTTGGCTGTACGGGCTTCAGTTTAGAACAAATATCTTACAACAGCGTCCAATGCGGACGTCGTAAACAGCATTGCGGCTGCCAAAAAATTGTATAGTAATAAATCGGCTGGCAATAGCATTAACATTAAAAACATAAAAAACAACAGTTGAAAACAACAAAACTAATTGCAAGTAGAAGTTGGTAGGTCACACTCGCTTTTAGTAAGCTGCTGTTGTTGAGTTGCCAATATTTGTGTATATCTTATAGGAATTAAGAGAAAAAGAGGGAGGAGAATTTATAAAAATTAATAATTGCCATATTCACGACCTTTTGAAAACTGGCAGCGGCAATTTGATGGCTATCAATTGCCGTCACCACCACCGCAGTTGTCCACACCGATGTTTCTGGAATGAACCAGCATTACTATCGCTTATCGTAACAAAATTTAATTATATATTTTCTGTTAATAATCTTCGATGTTTAGCTGATATAGGTTTGCTGGTAAAGTCACGTTATTATTGTTGTTGTTGTTGTTATTACTATTACACCATAGAGCGATAATTCAAAGAGTTGAGCGCATACATAGCAGTTAGGAGCAGTTTCTTTAGTAACCGGCAATCTTCGTCTATTTGAGAGATAATGACACGATGTGAACCTTTGCGGATCCAGCTTTAAACATGAAATTGGCATTAAGGTTTCTCATCAATTAGTTCTACTAAAAGTGTGTATAAGGCTGTTTTCTTTAGTATAGTTATTGTTGCTTATGATGCTACTGACGCTGACTTTGTTTTTATTCCAGCTCGAGATCTTTTCCTTTGGGCACTTTTGAATCCACTTTGCATTTGGAATTCTATCAAGACTTTCGACCCGCGTTTAATATGTGTTATTCCGCATATCTGTTTTGTCCATATGCCTCTTTGTCTGCCTCTGTCTGTTTCTCATTGATGACAGCATTCCTTGATAAATTACTGGATGTAATATTATAGCCTTCTGTAAGCCTGACGGTATACTTTATATATAAATAGGTATCGCCGACATTCTATCATATTTTATATGTATTGTATATATTTATAGAAAATTATCTGCAATTTTTCAATCAAAGAAACTTCAGATATTTCATGAGAAGAGATCCAATTTAGTCATAAGCAGATGGTTCGCACATAGTTTTGAACGTACATTATATTAGAATATAATATATTAAACATTGGAGGTTCTCGTGTAAGAAATACAAAAAATATGGCCTTAAATTAACTCTAAAATTGAAGAAATTGAACGAAAACTACAAACCTAATTATGAATACTAGTAAAAGTAGATCCGTTTGCAATGCTATTTAGTTCCTGGCGGTAGTAGATATTTGTGAGAAATTTCATAAAGATTTTTTCAGTAATTATGGTTTCCGCGGGCAGAACGCGTTGAGTGTCTTTGAGAAACTCCAACAATTCTTACTTTATTTCTTGTTGTATAGACGCCATTTCATATGGTAAATTATTTGATTGGAAAATGTACTTAATCAATATAAAAGATTAATCGAGAAAAAAGAATATTAATCCGGAACCGCTTACTTATCTTGGGATACGTTGTATTTCTTTCTCTGCTATTTGTCTTTCCCTTCGTTATAGATGGGCAAGATTTCCATTGAGTTGTTGTCAAAAGTGAGACCAGATAGAATAAAGAAAAAGTCAAGGCGCCTTCAGTTTTTGTGGCTTTTCTTTCTACTCTGATTTTCCTTAGAAAAAAATCCTGAAATTTTGTGTTCTAAAATATTTCTATAGGCTTTCATATTCTGTAAAGTAACAGTTTACTTGTTTTGACAATTATCATAGGTATTGTTTCTTGCTATTTATGTGCGTAATGCAAATGAATTTGCTGTATATGCTTGAGCTCTCGTATCAGGTTAAACTCTGTGGAGTTAATTTACGAAAAATGCTTAAACGTTAAATTTCATTTGCTTTTGAGACAAATTAATTGATTGAGTAAACATTGTTGCAACATAAGCACTATTAAGTACATCATGTCTATCGAGGCTTTTAAGGACACATTTTGCTCGCAGTGCAAACTTTATCACACTGAATTATTGAACAATCCTTTAGCTCCAGGGATGATCATTATTTTAATAATTGTAATTGTTATAAACATGATTGCTAACTAACGTCAAATACATACTTCTAAATTCTTTACTGGTTACCACCACAATAATATACTGATTCGTAATGGGTTTTGATGAAAATTAGGTTAGCATTTTTGGGTGGCCATATATCAGCTGGTAATTTAAATGTTTATCTCTGACCATTGGATTGCAATTAACACAGAGATCCTTGAACAATAAAACCCAGAATTAAAACTATACGAATCGATACGGATTCGGAAATTTAATTCAATAGTTTTAATAATTAATCAGTCATTTGGAATGTTTGCAGGCTTCATTTCCTTTAACAAAGCACACAGTTCAAATATTGACCATTTGTTTCCGCAGCCTGTGTATGCAATTCTCTGTATATTTGTCTGCATGCATGTTCCATACTACTACATATTCATACTAATACTTGCTACTGTATACTGTATGCATCTGTGTATCCGTCTGATAGTAAGTCTTTTTGTCTCTCATGATGTCAGTTGGCTTACGTAACTATTCAAATCATTGACGAATTTAATAACCAATCCTTGAATTCAACAACAAACGTTAGTTGTTCACACAGCAAAAGCCGCCACTGAAATTAAGCAAAGAATGTGGTTTGTTGAACTGCCGTAGATGGTGGTAATAATAATGGCAGCGGTGGTGGTGTCACAAATTATCGATAAGTCAACTCGACACCTGTCATTTGCAGCGATTGAGTTATTAATTGATAAAAGCTGGCCTGGAAGGTATTCCGGTAGTCACCGTGACCAGCGAGTACTAGCGGCTACAGCTGACTCCTACAAAGTCTATAGAAATAGCAGAAATTCAAGTTTTTGACAATTACCCATTGGTTTGCTTTAAATATGGCTTTGAGCCAAACGGATGGGGTAACATTAAATAAACACTAAGCTAATTTGGCATGAAAGGCAAAGGCCAGAAAACCATTCATAAATCATGTAAATCTCTCCAAGAAACAAAGAATGGGAATGTTATGGAATTTGGTAATAGATTAATTAATATAAGCTTGAGAATATTGATAATGACCTTATAATGACACAATGCACCTTACAATGAATGACGCTTCATTAAAGTATGTGAATGAAACCATCCGGTTTGGCTTCAGCCTTTAAAAAAGCGAACCCGAACGTTTTTTCAATGTAAACAAGGCGATACCTTTCCTCAAATTCTAGTTTTCAGGGAACACTCAGGAACTGTATTCCATTGGTGCAATTTGTACAATTGATGCCGCGATTGCGTAAGGCTCTTGCGTAAAGAGTTGATGGAAAAATTCATTGTACTAAATATCATAAATGGAATTTATAAAAGTATTTCTCTTAAAATCTAAATAATAGAGATCATCGGCAAATAACGGAATTAGTCATAAACTAATGCTTCCACATAATGTCAAAAATTGAATTTAAAAACATTTTTTCTAATAAACAAAATAGAAAAAATATATCACAGCTAAAAGGCACAAAGGAATTAGCTGTAGACTTTCGTTAAATCCTTATGGGCGCATCTTGATGCAAATATATAGTGGACCTATTTCGCAGCCGAAATGTTTTTCACTTTAAAATCATCATATGGTAAATTCCGCTCGCTGTGATCCTTTCCATCAACGAATCGTGGGAACAGTCAAATAAGTTGAAAACCGTGACAGCAGCTTGCGTCCAGTATTTTGATGCCATAACAGTATTTTGATGCCCCCCCCCCCAACAACTAAGAATATTCCATTTTTCAAGCCAAATTCTTTGAGTAGATATTGATCCCCGAGTCTTTTTTGTTTTTACAGTTTTTATAGATAGCTTAGCTCATGTTATGCAAGGTCGTCTATTTCATTCTATGGCCAAAATATCTTTGATATTTTAGGGTTCCTTAAACTCAGTTATGACATACTTACGCATTGTTTGCGTTGTTGTCTACCAATTTAAAACTATAAATATACCATGCCTGAAAAGTGCGTTATATTTGAGAAAACTCTTCCATTGGCCAATTGCCAATTTACTAAAATTCAATGACAATTAGTAAAACATTTTAAAGCTTTAACAAAATTAAGTATTATATATGCTTATAAACATTTCAATTGAATGCGATAGATGAGAAAATCCACATATTTGTTTTATCTTTATTCAAAGTAAAGCCAATATTTAGAATTAAGAAATCACAAACCAAATTCTCACCCCTATGACTAAAAACATTTAACCCATTATTGAGACTCCGATGAGGCTAAAGGCTATAAAATAAGACAAGGTCAGTAACTGAATTCGAACATTGTTCTGCAAGGATTCAAATCAAGTGGAATCGACAAACTGGAGTGGCAGAAATGAATATCCAAACATGTGATATTCATGAATATGGAATGTAATACAAATAAATAGGCAGATAGGAATCCTGAAAGATTACGGTCTCATTGAAGTAGAGAAGTAAACTGCGATTGAATTATTGACATCAGAATAGAATACACATAAGGATACACGAATACGGATGAGAATAGGAAAGGGTCAATAAAATAAGAGGCAACGTTCCGTATGAAAGGTTAAATGAATTTAAAAAGAAAAATGTACAGGAAATAAACCAAATAAAAGGAAGAAGCATTCTAAAATGAAATTTCGGAAGGGAATTCAATACATGAAGAATTTAAAAAGAGTAGTATCGTGCAGAGAAACTCGATGGCAGACAAACAATCGAATAATGTCACACAATTTAATTGCACTGAATTGAATTGCTGCATCAAAAATTCACGGCATTTGAAACATATATATACACATACATATATCGAGGTAACCCATACTAACACATACACACATACATAAATAGATACATACATACATAGTGGGTTGTGTTGGGATGCAATGGTTTGCGTTGGCCAACGCAGCCGATTGAGAAAGAGAGCCGAAAGAAAGAAGAATAAAATTTTTTTTTCTTCGTATATCGTCGATTTGACTTTGTCGATGATGATGATGTTAATGGTTATTACGGCTTTATTCTACTTGTTAACGTAACGCCGATTTGTTAAGGACTTTTGTTAATGACTTCGTTAAGTTTAGTTAATTTTGGTATTCTGAAGAAGCATTAACACTTAGAGAAGTAACACAATCACTTAAAAGAATAACACAAGTAACATGGTTTTATTCCAGGTACATTTATTTAATTTTTAAAAGAAAAATTTTGATTCTTTTATATACCAATCCATTTACAATTGAAGTATTATTTTTAAGGAAATTATTTCTTCGAGAATTTTTCGAACATAAGAATTTTCGGAAACAAGGGATATAAAAGAATTTGATGATTGAACGTTTTTAGAGAATTTCGAATTTTTTCTGAATTTTTCTTTTTAGAAAGTGTAAGGTCTGCACTCATGTTGTGTAATATACTCAAATGTTTGTCGCATTCATATATTTAAATCGGGGATACATGTCTGGTTTAGATACGGTAAATATTTATGGTTAGTGAAAGCTGACTTCTCGGTTTTTGATAGACGCCATATTTCTTATAACTAATTGAAGCCTTGGTTCTACCTTTTCTGCTAGGGATAAGTTTTAAAAAAAATTTCGTTATAATAATCCAAACATATTTATGACAATGATTATCATAATGCTTATACAGAGAGAGAGAGAGAGAGAGAACTAGATGAACCAGGTAAGTAGAAGCGTTACGCTGCCCAAAATACCGTTCATGAATATGTCATTCTCTACTATTGAGAATTATTTTAAAAGCATATATGACCTTTTCAAGGATTATGAGGATAGAAACGACTTTGATTATGACTACGACAATGATAATGATTTCGTCGTCTTTGTTGAAAGGCATCATATTTTGCTCTCCTGCCACGGTTTCATATGAAAAATACACCACATACGAACATGCTGTATTGGCACTGCATGCGCTGGTGACGTTACTGACAGAAGCTATCTGATGTTATGACAGATTGCGACGTTTATGAATGATTCATTGTCAATGAATTGTGTTGTTTCATTATGCCAAAGTAATGTTCTCTTATTGAAACGTTTACATAAAACGCAAATAGATTTCAACGCCAGATGTCGCCTCTTATACGAACTATGGAAAAATGTTGCCATTCAATGGTGCCTTGAAGTGAAGGGAAACAGTGCGATGATACGAGAATTGCATTGTGGGGAAACAAATCAACATTTTTAATAAATTATTACATGCTTGACTGAGTGGCCGACAGACAAGACTTGAGCATAAGCATTAACGGATGCATAGAATATATATCCGGGTTTTTGAGGATTTCCACACATCCAAACACACAATCTATGATTTGATACAAATATGATACGATATGATACAAACTTAGTATCAACGTTAATATACCCTTTTTTAAAGGGAATAGGATACAAAAAGTCAAATATTGAACAAATTATCAAACATTACGATTCTTGAATGTGATTGAAAAAAATTGGCAATTACAAAAGGTACAAATGATAAAGATTATTATCTTGTTTTGGTGTTGAAGTCCTCGATGTTGTCCTTTTTGCTCCTATCTTTTCAGTGCATGAATCAATTACCAATGATGATGATGACGCTGACAAAAAATGATTGTATGATAGAACAAAAAGCCATCTTCATCCCACTTCCTCTCATCCCAGTTTCCTTCTTTCCATCTTGTCTAGACTACATTCACTGAAGATTTCACTGGATAAATCAAATATAATCTTTGTTTTCTTCTGTTTTTGATATGCAATGCGGCTTTTCATCTCGGCCAACCATTAATAAAATAAATCTTAATTGAGCGAGGAATATTTATGTGCTTAAATAGGTATGCAAAATCTTTGCTTTCATACCCTATTCCCTCTCTCTCTGTTCTTCTGACGATAATGTGAAAAAATATTATGGATTTCTGTTATGGATATAACACCTAATTGGTCACGTTTACAATTCTAGGGTTAAATAAATCACTTTGTGACGCTAAGCCAATTTATATCACAAGTAATATATATTTAACGCAAGAGAGACATTTTTGGGCAACAATTTGGAATCCAAAAGAAGAAACCATAAAAAGATTATTATTTACATAAAAAACTTACCACGAATGCTGCTGATAAAAAGAACGGATGTATCAATAAAAAATAAATTTATACATATTGAGTTTCACTTCATTTCACAAAGGTAATAAAAATTAATTAATTATTCATCAATTCAAGACGGACCGTTTGAACGTCTGCTCAAAATTAAGCCATTACCGCAATCTAATAAACGAACAGCGATTGTACGTTATTAATTCAATAATACGATTGAATATTATTGACAAATGCACTTCACCCAAGTGCACTTGAGCTCACTACGAGTATATTTCCAGAGTACCGGAATACAGAGTACAAAAGTAAAACCCTCTTTACCTGGTTTTATTGTTAAAATGCCGGCTTTATTGTCAATAGAATTGCATTTGGATCCTTTGGCATATAAAAGAGGCGATCAAGGAAAAGCCGATTAGATTTCTCTTAAAGAATGAAAAAACCTACATAATTTTTAAAAAAGTTGTTTTTTATTATGAGAATAAATTATGAGGAAAAATAAAATAAGCTTAATGACAGCTTAATGGTTTCAATTAATTTTAATAATAACCCAACGTGCATAAGTAAATATAATTTAAGAATATTACGGTAAAAGAAGAAGAAGAAAACAGAAGGAAGTAAAGCAGGAAAAATTTATAGTGATTGCAAAATTGAGGAAAGCGTATTGAATTTATCGATGACAGCTGATGAAACGAACTAAGAGATACCATCAAATACACGCAAGGGAACACACATGCACGCACTCATAAACACATATACACAAGTTGCATAATATTCTTTCAAAAGTCTGTCGATTAATTTTTCTTTCAATCAGTTCTTCAGGAAATAAGCAAAGAACAAAGGAAAAGTAAATTAAATGTAATTGTGCATCAGTAAGCAATCCAGTACACAAGCTGGCACTGCAAAGAAACACAACGTTTGTGAAGGTCTTATAAGAAAACAAATGACACCACAATGTACTCTGGAAAAAAATTCACTTTCTGTTACTTTTCTCAATAAAAACAAAAAAGTAAAAAATATAAGAATCCTGCAATTATTTGCATTTACTGACAGGTGACACAATTATATTTTAATGCGTGTTTTATGTGTTGTCAGTTTTTCTCTGTCACTTTTTATTGCAGTGACTCCAAAGACCAGTAAAAGGAAAACCCATTAAGCAAACTGAACGAATCTGCTCTACTTCTATCCTTCAATTTTATGAAAAGTTTTTTCACATTTAGAAAAATGATATCATAAATGATATTCGTTTGAACTAAAAGTTTATAAACTAAAAGTTTAAAAGTTTATTGCATTAAAATTTTTAAAAATTTTTACTACTCTAACAATAGTTTCTAACATATGTTATTTTATCGGAAATGTATTATAAGAGAAAATGTATCATAAGATATAACAAAACGCTTCTTGAAAAGTACTTCTACCGATATATTTCCTCAGATTAATTACTTTAGAAAATACAAGAAATGCTTTTACAATTTTCAAATTAATTTGTTTCTATCTTCATCGTGTCAATAGTATTTAATTAGCACAAAATTTAATAACAAATGTACACATTTTTTTAATTTTACTGAAAAGCATTTTAAAATTTCTTTTAGAATTTTTTCTTACAAAATGAAGTTAAAACAGACGAAGTCGAAATTGAGGTCAATCAGCAAGCTCGCGAAACATAAAACTGTATTTTATGGACCAAGGTATTCCAAGCTAACCAGTTGTTGGTTTTTCAACGCCTCAAAATACGGTGAAATAAATTTCGAAAAGAAAAGTCAAATGAACAATACACATTTCACTACAAAACGACTGAAGCCACAACAATATCTGGATGTACAATGAAATTGTCATTATAATAACTACACATTTGTTGTTAACTTGCAATTATTTTTTAAAGATTCATTTATTTAAATAAACTTTTCACTCCAATGTTTTCATTTCTTCATTATTTTCTTTGTTTGCTTTATTAAATTGTTTCAAAGACATTTCGGAAGTAACGAATTTATAAAAACAGAAAGTAAATGACTCATGATTGAATAATTCAATTCATAATGGCATCATTTTGTTAGTTCTTATTATTTGGTTACGCTTAGAGAGTTTAACATAATTTCAAAGCGAGCTTTTGTTTTGTTCAATTATTTAGATCCTAAAAATTATTACAAATTTTTATAAGAAATAATTTTCCTTCAGATCGTCTAAATGTATTCGATCATACAAATGTTTGCGACGTTCAACGATATGTTTAGCTAAACTTCCCAATCATATGGTTTGGTATTTTCTGATTTTCGGTTATTTTTCATGAGTTCAAAATCCGTAATATACGGTAAAAAAATAAAAACATAAAAAAATCATAGGAAACGTCTTTGGAAAAGTTTATCACACAAAAGTAGTGAAAATAAAGAATCAAAGAAAAGGATTAATCGTAAAATATAGGGGTGAGAGATGCAGAATATTTATGAATCAATGAACTTCTTAACTACTCTTAATATTTCGATACCTTCACATAGGGTCTTCTAGACTTCATTTGCAGCTGTTCGGAAGGGCCGAATGGAGGAAAAATTATAAAAAAACGACAGGACCAAATAATATATCTATTCTTGGCACGACGCATCGTACAAATATAAACAAATTGTATTTATGAACGATCAGTATGCTTGCCCAGCTGTCATCGCTGCTGAAATTCCGCCTGTTATCACTTCAATTGTATAGCTTTAATACGCTACACTATCTCCGTAAATATAAATAAATGTTTGACATGGAATTACTGCGTACAGTCAGAAAATGTTTTACTGATTGATTGACAATATATTTACGTTACTGCATGAACTGCTCCATAAAAGTGAAAGGTCAAAAATGGATCCCATTGCCCTCTATCAATCTATCTCTATTGCAATCGTCACAAATAATAGCCCATTTGGATCCAAATTAGGGAATTTGGTGGTTTATGGACTAGAATTTTCTAAAAAACGTATTAAGTTTCTCTTTCTCAAAAATCTTATAAAATTCTTCCTTTTATCAAAGGCCTCTGAACTTCAAATAATACATTTTTCCATTCAGTATTCAGGGTGATGTCGCTTTTGCTTTATCTCTTATTTGGAAACACAAATATCTTTATCTCTTATTTGGAAGCCCATTAGTGCTCTATCTTTGTGATTATTAGTGTTATCGTATCTCAAGGTGTCCCCAAAGAGCCACATTGACTGCTTACGATTGCTTAATAGATTTCGTTTGTAATCTTGATTTGCTTTTCTTTTTATCATATACTCGCAATTGGGTCAAATCTTTATCATCTTGAAAACAAATTACTCTATAAATATAATGAAGTCATCAGCTCTGCATACAACTTTTACAATATAAGCAATGTAAAATACAATGGCTTACAACCACAACGACAACAACAACAACACAATATAATCAATGGGAATAAATAAGTCTAATATAAACTAATCGGCAATTTATAGTAAAATGATAGAAGCGTGTTGCTTGAGGCTATTGCCATTAGTTCTCCGGAAAAATTCCACCCATAGGAATTATAATAAATTCTAAGCCATAACCAACAGTAAAATAGAATGCATGAGATTCCAGCAATCCTTTCGAAATAGCTTACCTCCTCTTTAAATAGCGATGCCTTTAAATAGGCAATGCCTTCGCACCGATTTGGTGATTTAGCAAATCTATATTTGCAGTAAATTTTATACCCTATAAAAGCCTTTAAAAGTATTCAAGGTCGAGGGCTGGTGTATTTCAGCTGTGCAATCCATTAACTCCTTTTCTTTCCTTCAATCAAATTTTGAACTGGATTGAAGAAGCATCTGATTGGAATTCTCATTTAATATCAAGATGCGACTTTAACATTAACTGTCAAATAATTTTATAAAAATTTCAATTTTGTATAATTTCATTAGCGTTCCACAACAAACAAGGTCCACTCATCCGCATCTTCACATTATGTCCACTTAGACGCTCAACTGTTCATCCATCTATCTCTACTACTCATCTTTTCGTTCTTCTTTAGCCGTTTCAATGCTTTCGCGTGCTTCAGTGTTTATTTAAAACCTTCTAATCATCGTATTTTTTGTGTTTGTTTAAATTTGACGGAAAAAATCTGAGAAAAAGGGAGTAGTTGTATTGAACAAATATATTCGATATGAAGGCGCGTGTATGTACGTATATAGGTACGTATACGCGTCCAGATTACGCATCCATGTATAAAGCTAAATTTTTCTTTCCTTAACTTTTGTTTTGAAGAAGGCGTTCTCACAGGGCGGTACTATTTTCTTTTTCCGAACGGTATTGTTTATATATGTGATTTCTTTTGTGGTTTGTTTTTTGTCTTGAATTCATTCAGAGAGATAAATAGAAATGGATGTACCCTTATAATATTAATGAATGATTTTTAATGAATTCTTCGTGTGGTTTCTTTGTTTGGTTTTCTTTAGGAGGAAGGCTTCATAACATGCGGTCTCTTTTCTTTGGTTTGCTTCTTAAGATGTTCATTGAACCGCACCGTAATGAAAACATCATACTGTGTATTTTAGTTTTCGTTCTTTAATATTTTTGAATTTTGTATTTGTTGCGCAATAGTGCTTGATTTCGAGAAAATGCGTCGAATTTAGATAATATTAGATTGTACAATCAGTTTATACGGATCTTGGTACCAATAAAATATTCTCCTAATTTGGCTAAGCCTTTCTTGGCATTTTGGAAGAATTTTTATCGTAAACAAAATCCAGAATTCCTAGAGAAAATCTCAATGGGGGTTCTATATATCTGTTCCTTCCTATAAGATTTCGTATAAAGAATACTGAGGCTGAATAAATTTACGTTGAATACTGAGGTTGTAAGAAATTTTAAAAAGGGTGACAAAAACCTCGCTGAAATAACTTTTTAATAATTTTAATAGTCAACTCGTTTTTGTAAAATACCGGAAGTATTCATAAAAACGTTCCCAATGGAATCATTTTCTATATATATTAAATTTTTATTTCTTTTTTATTCTTTTTATTCTTTTTTATTCTTTTTTATTCTTTAGAATATTAATTTATATTCATTTTTATTTCTTCTTTTTATTCGAAATAATATACTTTCTCCTTCCTCTTTCCTACATTTAAACAAACTATTCTGCTGCAATCGAGAAACCTGAGCCGTTTATGATGGCGCAGTGCCTGCAGCCAGTAGTTCCAGGCATTTTGGTTAATGCTCTAGATTGTAAAATGTAATTTATAGAAATGAAATTTATCCGGTTTTGTACCTTCCAAAGTGTCTGATTTTGAACTGAATAGTGGTGTTTCAAGGTAGGTAAGTGTTCCCATACATTTTCGTTGTTGTAACGCGGCTGCTATTCTCCTTGATTTTATTGTCATTTTATAGAAGAAAGCAAATGATTATCTTATGTAGAAACTAATATTAATTAAGAAACAGAATATCAAATATATAAAGCAAGTCATAGAACAAGGCAAAAAAGTAAACAGCACTTTTAGGAAGAAAAAATTATAGTTTATTCTACTTCTGAGTCGTTTTTATCGTCTATTGTTATTATTGCTCTTAAATGTTTGCTGTTGTTGTTGCTGTACCTTTATTCCACGATCTATCAATGCCTAATCTGCGGTTCCGCTATTGAGCTCGCACGTGCTTATACGCATTCTACTAAAACAGGCTCACGCAAGCGCACCAGCTTCATTCAATCACTGAACATTATGCGAGAATATTTTGCCACAGCATTTCTCCGCGTCCAGTCGAAATGTGATGATCTAAGCGCTATCGCTGTTGCTTTTATAACAGCAGTAAAGGTGCTGATGATGATGATGATACAGGTGAAACTGGTACAGGTGAAAAATGTATTTTTGTCCACCACGTGTAAATAATAATGTTCAATATTTCTCCACTCAAACTTTCAAATTTGAACAAACTTTTGTTTACTTTGAAGCTTTTGTTATTAGAAATAAAGAGATAAAGAGCAACAAAACATTAAGTTTATGTCAAAATTTTTTATCATCTGCATGTTTATTTAGGTTTAGATATAAAAATTATCTGAAGGCAACAATTTCTTCTTTGTCGAACTTGAATTCTTTGTTTTGAAAGGCGAAATTTTATATCCTGTAATTGCTTAGCCGAAACTAAATGTATGAACGAATAAAAAAATTATAATTGATCACGGAGTAATATTATTTTATTAAATATTTAGCGATCTTTTTTGACGTAGCTTGAAAGTATAGGAAATTTTGAATTAGAAGAGGTCTTTAATAAAAAGAGAAATAAAAAGTATCAATACATAATATTGTAAATACATTTCTTAGTTTTTATTTCTGATTTATTTCTAATACCTTTCAGAATTGAATTTGTAAAACCGTAAACGTTTTGTACAAAGGTTTTACATCTAACAACATTAGCAAAAAATAATAATTAAGTGTCCTTTATACATATTCATATCCAATGAAAGAAGGCTCCCAAAACAATTGCAGGGCCTCTTCCATTTCACATTTTTCTAAAAAATGCTCTATACAATCTTTGCTAATAAAAGAGTAATATGAGTTCATAAATTCATAAATATATATTTTTCCCTTTTCCATCCCTTTTTTCACATTCAAAATATTCCTCTTTCTCTTACCTTCTCCTTCCTGTAAAATGCCTGATTTGATTATGAAATGATTATGAAGCCTTTCCAAATTATTTAAACCGTAGAACATCTTTATGTAAAACTACAATAAGTTTTGAAATCCAAAAATAAACTTTTGATTGAAAAATTGTTGCAGTAATTTATTTTGTAGAATTGAGTAGTCCGTTTGAATATAAGCTTTTCTTGAATTGTTTCAATTGCACTTACCGTCAAGAGTGTGCAAGAAAAGGGAATACTCTCTTCAACAAAAATAATACAATTTTGATATCAGTTTTCAATATTAAAAATTTTGTTTAATTAAAGTTTGAGTTTGTATGTAGTTAGTGTTGTATCGAATATATACAAGCGGTAGGCGAGAGAAAACGGGATTAGTTATTAATAGCCAGTAGGAATTCATAACGTTATTTCATAACGTGCAGAATATTTTATTAAAATTAAGAACACTTCAGTGAGAAATGTTCTTCTTATAAAATGTTTCTTTTAAAAATAAGAGGGTGGTAAAAGATTCACTCTGAATTTGATATGGAAAGCTTAACACTAAAGCTAAAACTTCGACACCACTTCTGAATTGAACTAGAATAATACATTAGTTATTTTCTTCTAAGATCTTTCAAAAATTGCTTCAACTTTTATTTTCACAATCCTTCCCGGATATTTTGATGGTGTTATGTATAAATAACTTCCTTAATTTGTTTTTGAGATACACGTGTATATACATCTGATAATGATGCTTATTAATTTATGATAACCATTAATGCAGATATTACAAAATCATGTTTGTTTGCTTTTCAAATATGTTAAACTCACTGATTACTTAAGACCGCCTCCTTTACTATTCACTTCATTTGTTGACTTTCTTAATCAAGAGATTGAGAGATTGATGTCTTTACTTAATACTTAGTTCAGTTGCTCAACTTATTGGTAGCGTAAAATGATGTTACGAACTTTTATACATACGTGTCTACAGAGGTATATGCGTGTGATACGTATTCTCATAACTGGAGCATATTTTATATTATTATGTACAATTATATACAATTATATTATATACGTTAATATTATTATATATGATTATTATACAACTATTATACAATACCTTGCCAAATTAGTTTTGGAGGAAAATTGGTTTTGGCCATGTTACATCTTCAGTGTCCATCTTCGTTTACCGAAGACGAGAACGAATATACGCACTAAATATGACACTTCGTCGAAACCAGTTTGCCGCCAAACTAATTATGACAAAAGGGATGGTGGAAATTCATTTCAAGATCTATGAAAAATTAGAAACAAGTCATACAAAAACTAATTATAACGTTAACAAATTGGCTTATTGGTTTCAGAGATATTGAATTTCGAGTACCCAATTATAGTATACTTTGCTTAACGTTTAGTGCAATCTGACATAAAATATGAATTTGATATATTTTTTCAAAATAAATGCTTAACAATTTGAGGACGATCCCATCAACAAAATTTAAAAAAATAAAACAAACTATAATAAATGAAATGTTGGAGAGAGAAATGTAATAATGTTTGCTGGTCAAATATTGATTTGGAAGAGGCATTGTTTGCATTACTTGCACAAATTTCAATGAATATCAGAAAACTTTTTTAGAAAAGAAAACTAATTATCTTTCGCCATAAAAAATCTGCACACAAAACGCTTCTACTGCTGGCTGTCCTCGACGCTTAAGTTTGTTACAGAGGAGTTTCACTCGTTCCTGGCATATATATTCGCCATTTAACCTAACATCTACCTGTAATATGGTTTCTATATAAATCGTTTTTGCGTATGAGCCTTTCATTTTCATTCCAAAAATCCCGAGCAATCATTTCAGAAGCCTAATTGAAAACTTAATAAGGCTGGCCATATGCCATCTGTTAAGTAGTCTTTTTTATATCCTATACCTATAAAATGGCAAGGTATATTAAGTTTGTTCCTCAATTTGTAACGCATTAAAGGAGGTGTTCCAGATACTGGAAAATATGTATATTCCGGCTCAAAATTATCTGATTTGATTTGGCTTTGGCTGCCGATTTGTGAAAATAAAAAATTTTATAAATAATATAAATTAATCAAGAAAAGGGAAATGTAATATTAAAAGAGACGTGTGTAGCAAAACTATAAATTCATCATACGGGTGTAGGGTATACAAGCTATAACCGGGCCGAAGTTAATGTTTTTGTCGATTTTTTGATTAAACCGTAACATACCGAAAACGTAACTAATTAATTGAATTAATGCCATTTCGAACTAATTTCTGTTGAATGTAAAACTTATAATGACTTTGCATATTTCTCTCTCGCTCTCTCTCTTTCTTTTTGTGTATTCTACTAAGTATTTTAAAACTTCAGTATGCTTTCGTGAGGCATGCCATAAATTAATTAAAATTCGAGGCTTTAAATGAAATAATCATCAATTAATTTTTTTGCAAACTCTTTACTTTCCTTTCGCATGAGTTAAATTCGAAACGTTGATGTTTTAAGATTTTACAGTGTAAAACCATTTTATGCAGAATGACATCTTGATATGCAGAAAGCCTTTTTGTTAATAAGAAAGGAAAAAGTGTCCATCAATTACATTCGGAAACTCGATAACACTCTATGTGTTAGTCGCTCATTATTTTTTCTAAAAATAATTTACGAGATAGGAATTAAATAAATTTCTTGAGCATAAATATTTAATGAATAAAGTGACTAATGGTAGTTGGTAATAGTAAAGGTAGTCGGTAAATCGGATAATACAATAATCATTTCAATAACGAAACAAAAATAGTGAGTGTACTGTCACAAATACTATCAATAATGCTAAATCATTGTCATAACTCTTTTGGAATAGAATTTACGATTCCATGAAATGCATACGCTTTTTCAAGATTCCAAAATTTTGGGTTAATTTTTAATAAAATTTGATCAAAGTATAGACCATGTTGAAAATTTTTAAATAATTCCTTAATTTCCAGACGTGCTCATTGAAGATTCAGAAATTTCACGAATTGACACGAAAAAATGATCGGAAGGAATACACTATATAAATTAAAACCATGAATTTATTTACAAATAATTTAATTAAATTTACATAACTTAATACAAATTTAACAAAAATTTAACATTCAACTCTTTTCATCTTCTTCAATAAATTAAACAAAAATGGTGCGAAATTAAGCTCTCCGAACAATTCAAGCATCAATGTAAATATTGCGTGACATTTATACAAACACGATAATTTTTCCCGATTAAGTTCTTGAAGTAAATGTTTTCATTAAATTCAATGCAAAAAATCGAACGTGTGTGCAAAATGCTTGCGTGTAAATAAAAATCAGTGGTATATATTTGAGAAATTAAAAAGAGAACAAACAGAAATCTGACTGACCGTAAAGGGGGGAAGACAGGAAAAGAGAAATTCAATGACAAAAACAAATAGTAGCCAGTAGCATATTATATAGTGGAAAATCTTTGATAGCCATACCGATCGCCGACCACCATCCGCCCGTTTAAATCGAAAATATTTAACCGTTTACGCATTAAAATATCGCATATTTATTTGCTTTGCTAGCGGTTTTATTATTGCGGTTGTTGTCGCTGTTTGCTGTTCGCTGTTGTTGTTGTTTTCGCCGCTGATTTTATTGTTTTCATTGCTGAAAAATCTTTAATCACGTTAAAGAATTTTTAACCATGTTTATTTAAAATAAATCGCAGCAATCATTTTAGCCTGCACAACTGCACAATAACAATAAGAACCGAGCAACTAAATTAATTTATTGACTATTTGTAAATGCCAATAGGGTGCAACGTTACCCTCGAGCCACTAATTCGAGGGTGGTGCCTCCTTTATCGTACTTTCCGCTCTATCTTTGCAATCTCTTCGCATGGTTTAGCTTGTTTCGCTTGTTATTTTAGCACCGACTATATTAATCATCAATTTATTATAAAACTGCCAAGAATGTGCCAGTGAGAAGCTGTGCATGGAGTTCCTCACGCGACTATACCCATATTGACGCATACCCATTTGACATGCAGATATATTCAAAAGTGTGCAAAAAAGTAAAGCAATACAAAATACTTTCGAATACTTTTCACTAAGTTCATTTAACCTCATTCATTCTGTTCTAATTATTTTAGCGAAACTCACTTTTCTATTAAGTGTTAAAGGATAAATTTGTTATAGTCTCTTCTTTCCTGTAATCAGAGACATGGAAGTGAACTCACGTAAATTAAAGTCATATAAGGTTTCAAGTTGTCTGCGAGTCTTCTTTCCCACATATTCCCACAGTGGTAAATTATTTATGAAGTCAAATTTTAATAAAGAGCACATATAAATATCAGAAAGTACACAAAAAATTAACCAAAATTTGAAAGTTTTCCCCCTAAATTTATTTGTCTTCTCTTTGGATATATTTATCATATGCTTGCTCTAGTAGCTTTAGCAGCGACGGCAACTCTCAGTGACTTCAATCCTCTTATCGCCACATGCTAATTAAGGGTACATTCAAATATTTCAAAATCATTTCAGTTAAATTCGATTTCATTCAATTTCTTTGTCTATTTTTCTCTTGAACTTCTCAGTTACTCTACCGATATTGTAAACGTTTTGCGACAACCATGAAGTATAATTTATCCATTCAAATATGATGTGATGAATATATAATCGCTGTTATGAAACCGTTATTGATTATTTCAGAAGCATAATATGCAGTTAATCTTAATTATGTAAATTATATTAATTTGTTGACGCGACCTTTTAAAAATTACGTTATTTTAATTTCGTTGAAACTTAATTTGTTTGGAGTACATTTTCTTAATTAAATCAAATCAAAGAAGTTGGAAACAACGAATTAATGTGCTTTAAAATATCGGGACAAATACCTTTAAATAAAAGGTACGAACAATATACAATTCGCCACCTATAAAATTAGAAACATGATAATTGTTTAAGTTACGTTTCGAGTTCTCGAACAAGAATGTTCAGAACGCTATGGAATTTTTTTCCCTAAGGAACTTTTCTCATGATGGAATGGATTTGATTTCACAATTTTGTCGTCCAGGATTGCTCTTCAGGGTTTGGTAATACTAAATTTGTTATTCTCATTTTTACTGAAAGGTTTGAGTTAACCTCAGTGCTCGGTTTAACCTGCTCCTCGATTTTGGTTAGGGATACATTAAACAAATTACTCTACACAAACAGCAGCCTAAGCATACAGAAGGAGAGAGAGAGAAGAAGAGAGATAGATAGGCGCAAACTTGTTTGCTTTTTCATAGCGAAATTGTTTAGATTAAGCGAAACGCTCCTTTTTTCTCTACCGTTCGTTTTGTGGTTGTCAGTAACAAAATCGTTGTTTATATTGTGGTGAAATAAATGAATTTAATTGCAGGTAACACGCGATTCGAATTTTTCGCAATTCGAAGAAAACCAAATTCCGTAGAGAAAATCGAAACACTAACCAAGAAATGGTCACACATATGTACCTCTAAAATAATTCTAAGCTCGCCCGATACTCACTCTTGCATGAATACTAAATCACCTACGGTAATTGGTCAAGCTGGAGTTGCACGTATGGGGTCCCTCTATGCGGTGGGCGAGATGGCGATACCGAAACGATGTGTGTCTTATTTGTGTGGATGGGATTGTGTGCTGGTTTGATGTACGAGAATTTGTATCTAATGTGCGGTTAGTTATACGGGAACATATGTAAAACATAAATCTGTAATTATATATTTGAATAATACATACATACAATGATAACCGCAATACGTTTTGTTTTGCTTGTATAACGGAGAAAAGTAAGCATGATTTCAGAAATATAAAATTGGCTCTATCAGAATTTTTAATTAATATCCGGAATACTTAATTACGTTTCAGAATTGTCACATAGATTTAAGATTTTTTCAAATGGACTTCAGTATAATACAAATATGTATATTTGAATTTTCGAATTAAATTTCAGAAATAATCAACTCTAAATTTTTACTTATGAGTTTTAGGAAAATACAAATGTGATTCAGATTTTTTTAATTCTAATATATATTTCTCCAACGACTATTCCAACGACTATTCTCTAGTCGTTGGAATACGTTATTATTTCTAAATCTAAATAACTAACGCTTTTAAAATAAATTGAATTTGAGTAATGGAATGTTTATTGACTATTTTGTGGTCTATTTCAAAAATTAGTAAATAGAATTTCAGAGAAATTCTATTTATCAGAGAAATCTATCAGAGAAATTTCTTTAATTTCATTAATTTGTTTTCGCCCCAAAATATATTCAATGAATTTTCTTTTTATGCCATCAGCACAAAATGTCCCCTACAGATTTGGAAGTGGGATGTAGTTGGTGCAAACTATACCAAAGATGCAACAAAATTTTATGCAAATTTCTTGCGCCATTTGAATTTATTATCATTCAAATATTCAAGTTTATTTTGCTTTCTTCTTTTGCATCTTTTTGTGGTTATTGCTGCTTGTACACTACTAAGAGTATTTTAATAAAATACAGATGGAAGATTAAAAAAGGAAGATTGATCACTATAAATGGTATTTATTGATTTTCCTTAGCTTGTAAGAATTTATTTTATTATTGGATTCTTTATTCAACTCTCATCATACTCTTTTAGCATAAAAATTCATATTTTTATGCACTCATTACTCATTACTCATTATTTATAATGTGTATGTGCGTTGTATATTTAACACTAACAAAAAATTCACTCCGATTTTAAGCTTAAATTTATTGTATCCTGCTCGTCAAAAACAATACAAATGCTTTGAGTTAACCCACCAAGGAATAGTGTCAGTGACACACATAGATATGCTAAAAAAACAACTAAAAAGTAACATGAAATACAACCGAAAGCAACAACAAAGAATTCAGTGGCCAGCAAAAGTTATCAGCACCTCATCGGGAAGCAACTGTAGATTACATATGCAAATATCTTTTTGCAAATATCTCAAAAGTATTGTTACCATTGTTGATGCTGATGCTATAGATGTTTTCACTTTTGTCTCCAACATAATGTGGAGACCTATGTTTTTTTACACAGTTTCCTATTGCAAATTTTTGTTATTAAAAATGCTGATGACGGTTATATTGTGCTACTTTTTAGGACGCGGTAGCAGCAATATTTATGTTTTCTGCAAATCGCTATTGTAAGCGCTTAGCGCGCATTACTGATAGGAAATCCGTACGGCATTGTAGTATTATTTTACCATTCAGAAAACATTCAACGAGAACACAGCTTGCATTCAGCACTCGCGGAGCGTGCATTTAGCGAGCATCAGCGAACAATATACTCAAAGTAAGCGAAAGCCGCAGACAATTTCTTAATGCATGGCCTATAAAATGTAATCTCTGACGAGAACAATGAGTTCGTTCAATTGCAATTGTTACAGAATTGAAAGAAAATTAGAAGTTTTGTGCTTACGTTGTATCCATAATTCGCAAGTGCAGACAATACGAATATACGTAGGTATGTTTTTAGGTGTGTGGTGCGCGGTTTAAATGTATGGCGCGAGGTTAAACTGTCGATTATCAGGGATTAATGTGAAGCCTTTAATATTCATAGAAAGGCTAAAAACAAAGAGATACTGGAGGAAACTATTTGCGTGCAGATTTAAAATTGCTTGCATTACATGAAGCTACAATAATTAATCGCACTTTTATAACTTTCTATCAGTTCAATACGATGTAAAAATTAATGGATTTATGTTATTAGAAAAGTTTCGAAGACGAAAAACATAATGGTAAAGGTAAAATCTTTCCAAAGTAAATTTTCGCAAATATATTATTTTCAAACCAGAAATATTATGGTTTTCTGAACCAGAAATATCAGAAATTCTGACCAGTATTCCTCATACGATTTTTGAGAGCATTTATTTTGAAATATGTAATGGAAAATATAAATTTCACTTTATTCATATAATATATTATAAAAAAGAGCAAACTTAGTAAAAGCAGATCAGGTGGGAAAATGTGCGTGAAAATACATGTCTTCCAAAGCAAAATATTTAGAGTAAAAGCAAAACTGTTCAAAAAAATTATGAAAAACGTTATACAAACAGGTTTTGGCCCACAAACCTTATACAGGGTTTGATTTCTAAGTAGCCAACATTTCACTCGGTTTTTATTAATTTAGGCAAATTGTTGTCTCAAACAGCTCCGAAAACGCCTTACAAAAATTTAGTTTTTATTTCTTGACACTGACCGATCATCATGTGACTCGGTACTCTATGTTTCAGAGTCTTTTTTTGGCTCTGCAATTTATAAGGATCAAAAGTAAAAAGACATTCTTTGAAATAAGCCAGTAATCAATGAATATAGAGTAGTACTACTCTATATTCTTTGCAGTAATGCTTTTAATTTCCGGCCGCGACCTACTGTGCGGCATTTGAGTTGCTTGATGCGTCAATGTCAAAGGAAGTTGAGCCCTTCGTTGTGTCTAAATCCCTTACGAAACGGAGAAAACCGCAGTTCGACGGCGAAGGGTTCTAGACAGCAATTAATGCTCCAAAGAATAACAAAAATTTTGAATGTTCTTGGAATGTACTTACAATAAAATCAATATTAATTATATGGTTTTAATTTATAATATTCCATTTGTATTAGATATAAAATGAAGCTATTTAATTTTATTTTATAAAAAAGTAAAATATTTTATATGAATATTTGGTTATGAAATTTTCTATAACATTATTCCGTAAATCAATAAAAATAAACTAAGACAACTGAAAATATTTGACTTCAATAAAATATTATTATCAACTTTTAAAATTTAAAGCTTTTTTAAATTAGCTCTTTTGCGTTTTGGCTAGAATTTCAACTTTATGAGAAATAATTGTGACAATTTCAATTGCTACGGTTATCTGCGAACAACAACAATAAAAACAAATATACAGTTATATGTGAAATTGTTTTATGAGATGCGGTGGCACCAAGAGAGGTAGCTTATAAATTTATATCCGGAGGGCAACGAAACAGCATTAAGCAACAGTGTATGAAAAACACCAACCGCATACACAGACAGGGACACGTGCGCAAACATGTGAGTTTAATAACAAAGGGAAGCCTCTCATAAACATTACTAAGGGTAAATAGAATTGGAATCAAACATTCCAGAGGAAGAACCATAAACGAAGGAGTACTAATGAACAATAATAACAACAACAGTTATAACAAAAGCAAAGAAATAAAAACACCGGCATACATAAATCAAATAACAATACAAGAAAACTAAAGTGGAAAAAATTTTAAAAACCAACACAATTTTGAAAAGTAGAATTAAAATTATGTGTAAAAAAATTGAGTAAAAATAGAGTAAATAACAAGCAAATTTGCCACGTAGTGATTAAATTAATATTTCAGACTGCGATTGTGGCAACAACTTCCGCGCTTTCATCACGCATCAAGAGAAACAATAACCCACAAAAATCAATTATACCAGCTCCCAAGTAGAAGGTAACAGCATACACACACGTACTGCTGTTGTATTGCAGCTGACGAAATTATTATTTGTGCTTATTTGGACTGAAAGTTTTAGAACACAAATTTAGAATTAAGTTTAACTTACTTCTGAACAACTGAGGTATAAACATCGATGAACCCACATCGCTCGTAACCCATATTGCCAGTGAGCATGCACTGGCTAAAAAGCTAGACATAATGGAAATGAAGAATTGCATACTCCATATTCGTATTTCATAATTTAATACATATTCTAAGAAATATTATTAGATATCTACAACATCTCTTTTAATGCGTTTAAAGAAACAATTAAAAAAATAAATAACTTTGGTCTTTAGTAAAAGAAACACAAGAAATTACTGACTATCACCGCTGTTGCCTTACCAATGATAAAGTATATATTTTCTTTCTGCGTTTCTTGTTTTCTGATTATACTCCCTGAAAAACATATTTTAAAGTAGCATCTGTAGCTTTGTGTGCCTTTCCTTTCTTCAAAGTATTGCTTTTTGGAATAATGAAAGAGTATTTTTTTTCCTCATTACACTTATTTGCGAAGCCAACAAAAATTATTTCTTAGAGAAACTATTTCTTAGATGTAACTTCGAAACTAAGAAGTAACCTTTGCTATGCTCGACATTCTTGAAAATAATTTTCATTTTTCATGCTTTCCTCTCTCACAACTTTTGCGTCTTTTCTCAAATTTATTATTTTCTGGACCTTTTCATTGCAATTGCTTGACTTCGATCACTCTTCTGTAAAATCAATTTATAATTAGAGAAGTCAATTTTTCACACAAAATTGGAAGAAGCCTGAGGTAATTTAATCGTTGTTGATTGCTTTGGAACTTGCTCACCCTTTGCTGTTACGAACTTTCCACATCCTGTGGTCTCTATGGCCAACTTTATGTCATTCACATGCGATTTGTCTGAAAAAGCTCTAATTAATTAACTCTGTGGAACTTCAATTCTTCCCTCCTCGTTTACTTCCATTTCTTGTTATTTTTTCTAGGTTCCCTTTTCTAAGCTCCCTAAGTCCTCCTGGTAACAATTTCTATAACATGTAGAATATTTCGCAAACAAGGAGGTATCCCAACCCATTTCCGAAGAAGTAATAAAATGTTAATGAAAATAATAAGTGCAAATATACAAAGTAAAATAGCCAACAGGAAGAACCGTCAGAAAACAGGTGAGTTAGTTATTTAATTTCAAGACATCTTGAGCAGCCGTAGAAGGTGGTGTGTAAGTGGCCACAGGGAGCACTTGAAAACCCATCGCAATTACTCGGAATCGGAAGCGATGATCGATAAAAATGATGATTGATAGGATGAGATTTTTGATTAGGTTGTAGATTCAGTTATTTGACATGTATATTTTAGCAGCCTATCACTGTACTTATTCTGCGCAGCACATTCCAATTTGGCATTTCCTAACTGAGTTCATAAGTTCACTTACTCTAATTTAATCAGATGGATTTGTTTGTACATACTTCTCTAAAACTTTCAAAACAGAAAGTATATTTTATTGTGATCGCCGACATATTTTGATTAATCACAAACATAAGTGGCTTCATTTCTGAAGTGAATGTGGCTTCACATATTTATTCTTTCTCTTCAATGGACAATTTCTAGCAACGAATTTTTCTTGATAAAATAGAGTGAACACAAGCTAGTAGAACCATAAACTCTCATATAAATTTATATAGAAATTTCAATTGCGTTTTGTGAATTTAAGAGCACTTTATCAAAATAAAAGATTATCTCTAAGCATATCTCTCCGAGTTCAATACTTGTCGTCTAAAATGTTTTGCTGCTCAAACTCCAAAAAATCACATTCATTGTTGTGGAACATACATATCGTTTACTCCTTTCATTTCTCTTTCCATCATTTCGGAAAATGCATTTTCTTCCTTCTTTTCGGCCTTCAATCTTTTCTGTTTTCGATATTATTATTCAGAATTGAAGTTATTTGATAAAATTATTGCGCTATTGGTTTATTAAACAAGCAATTACTTTTTATCGGAATTATAGCCAGACAATTCCAGCTTCAAATAGAGAGTTTGTGCGAGCGTGTGTGTGCTGATGCCTTTTGTCCCGTTAGAGTTTTCACAATAGAAAACAAAGAAATATTTAAGGAATTTTGAGGATTTTTGATATCATGTGCTACTACTAAGAAAGGGGGCTAGGGCAGAGAAAAAACTGTAGAGTTCGGAAAATATATATGATACAAATAAAAACGTGTATGTATTAAAAACCGATTTATACGAAAACTAAACAGACTTCCTCTTTTCATTTATCTTTTCATTATATCATCCTCGCCTTTCAGTTTTGCTTTTCTTCGATCTTGGCTTGCTTACTGCAGTAAGTAATTTTAATCCTCTGTGCAATAAGTAATTGTTCTTAAATAGAATACAACACCGGGAGAAATTATGATTAATGGGATGCTCGTTGTTTTAGCGATGCTTATCATAACTAAAGACCTTACTAAGGCAGCAGTAAGAGTAATGAAAAAACCACATGATAACAAAGAAATGTACTAAATGTACATATGCCGTTGTGGAATTGATAATAACTAGGCTGATGTTCGTAATAATAGTCATGGAGGTGACGAATGTTGTGTGGTTGTGTCAGTATTAATCTCGTTAATAAGTACGCATCTATTAACGAAAATATGGCATACTAACGACCAGAATTTTTGTATTATTCTTTCGTATATATACTAGTTCTTAAGTAATCAAGCGTTCATATAATGTGGTAAGATACGCGAGTATATCGTATTTACCTTATATCTATATACATTTAAATGACAAAACATGGCTAGACCTCTCTTCTCTGGTATTTCCAATTTGCTCTTGTTTGAGAAGATGCTTTCATTTCAGTATCATTTCTACCTTTCCTCGCAAAACCCACGACCATCCAACCACTTCCTCCTTTATTTGGTTGAATATGTGAAATGATTTGTCAAAGTCAGCTTAACGAGCTTAAAACGTCAAACGTCATTTATTGTAATCTAGCCCTGCGCTGACGAACTTATTGAATAACTTGCCAACAATGAGACACACGGATGAATGCAGCGAGCAATGCAGCAACCTTTCGCTCAATGTAGAACACATGCTTAGCCGTCACTAGCGTGAATAATTCGACAACCTCAAACGAAACCTAAAGGCAAAGATAATCAAAAATGAAATGGAATGAATGATACTAAAGCTCGTTTACTAAATTCGTTGTCGTCGCTTGAAATTCGTGCAGGTTTTTCTGTTTTAATACCATATTTTCATCTTCGCTCCTTTTGCTTTGCCATAAAGTGTGAAAGGACATTTCGCATTTAAGTGATTTTCGTTTGGCCTAAAGATTAAAGGGATTAATTTTAAAGATATCTGTAGTAGTTTTCTTTAGAAGTCGTTTGTTTCTTAACCCACAAACATTTTCCCATACAAACGGCTATTCCCAGTCACTCGAAAATCGTGACCACATTTTCACTTACATGAAAGAAACCTTTCATATTATTGCACCGCGGTCGCCTTATATTGATGATGAAATAAATTCCTATTCGGAATTCTGTAAATTAGTGTTCGAAATTTTGCTGATTAATGTTTAAAAACTTACAGCGTTATTTTTGCACGAAAGCTAAACGAAGTCAGTTTTTGGATTTACAACAAATTAACTCAGATTGTCAACAACCCTCTGATGGTCCCCCTCTCTGGCTTTCTTTCTTAAAAAAGAACTAGCCGTTATTGGCATGCTTTCATTTTTGATAAACATTTGCTCGAGGGATTTGTATTTGTCCAAAAGAAATAAATTCCTCATCAAATTCAGACAGCAAGGGGATTGGGGCATATCAAGAACATCAATACTGACCATTTCCAATTCTATATTTTAGACATTTTCTCACCACATGATGCTGTAACTAAATTGGTTGCAATCAGTATTTGTACTTGTGAATGATGTAACAGATTCTATTCTTCGTTCATTCATTTAGCTAAGGGTCGAAAATTTATTTTAGTTTGAAAACATAATTGAACGAGGCACAAAAGCGGGTTAAGTTAGATTTTAGATAGAGAGGGAAATAAGAGAAAATATCATGAAAAAAGTGAAATAATGAACGACGTCTGGTGTTAAAGACGGCATATCAATATTATGTCAAGGTGTCAAATCATATTCGCGCAGAGTTCAGTTTGTAGAGAAGAGAAAGAGAAGGCGGAAGGAAATTAAAATGGATAAAGAGAAAATTAGTGAAACATTATTAGCTTCGTTTTACATTTTATTTTACTTAATTAGTTATTAATTTATATGTATATTATTTATATGTTTTTGGAAGGAGAACAATGTCCAATAAACTAAATGCTTTTTTGAAATGAAAGGGGGAAAATCAAGCAAGAGCAAATTGCATTAATTTTTGATTTTACATTCATATTTTATCAATTTTTCATTCATATTCAACCAATGTTTCAATATTTGCCGAATACAGAAATAAAATATTTATTGATTAATACATAAAAGTGTGTTCAAGATATTAACAAATCTAACAAACTAAAAGCGACCCACAGAATCATTATTCCTTATTAATGGATTTAAAGTGAAATAAAATAATTTATGACGTTAAGAATTGAAAAACTGGTCATTTTTACTTGTAGATGTCTACATAATTAATTGCACGCAAATGAATGTGATGATATATGTATTTCGTGCAACGGTATGCCGTACCGTACTGTACGACGCCGTCTTGTTCTGGGCATGATAACAACCGTTATATAAAATATATATCGCTTGTATACTTTTCCTTTTAATTTTTATAAGCACTTTCTTATTTCGTATTTAAATTCTCTTTCGCTTTCCCTTTAACAGTCGCATTGTTTCCTCTGTGTTTCTGTTTCATGTGGCGGTCGATTTAAATTTGGATTAATAAAATATTATTGCAACATAAGTTGCACTATCAGTTCACATGAATTATGAGGAAACAGAATAAAATCATTGCTAGTTAAGGTAAACAATTAAAAATTACTGAACATCTCCGTTAAGCAGCTTCGTAACAACAGTAGTAACTAATTTCATATTAAACAGGCTTTCCTTCCCGAAAAACAAATAAATTACTGCATAAACAAAATCAAATTAATTACTCACTCATAACATTCTATAAAATGTGTTTACTTTTCCGGGGGTTGCATCCACCCCTAGATTCGTATTTATATGTAGCACATACGTACAAATGCATATACACGTATATTTGGAGAATTATTTACACAATTTAAAAATAATATTTAAATTAATAGTTATTTATTGTTTACTTTTTTGATTGATTAAACAGCACCAGTATTATATGATATCCAGTCCTTCCAATAATAAATAATATTCTGCAATTCACAATCTGCCAATCCTTTTTCAGAACTATAACTCTTAGATAGTTTGAAGTTTTCTAGTTTGGCAGCCTCATTTTAGAAAAAAAAACGAATCGGTGCCCTTAGAAAACTAGATTGTGTTATGGAGACAGATGTTGAACATATAATTTTCCTTTCCTTTGAACATATAATTATAAAGAGGACCATGTACATTCTTCTCGAGTAGATGGATTAGTGTTATTTGCGTAAATGTTTTAATAAATTGAATTATCTTGATTCACATGATAGCGATACATTGCTCAATAAACTAAATAATTAAATAATTGTTCTATCGGCTTGTAAACAATTTCATTTCATCTCCTTTCTTTCTTTTCCTCTCGATTTTCTTCTGATTTGCTCGGGAAAATTCTTTACTATATTTGTTATAGCTAAAAATCAAGGCCAATAACAAAATTCATTTCGTTTTCATTCATTTTCTTTGTTGCCTCCATTTTCTCCTATCCGTGGTACCGTTTTCCCTTTTTTTACAAATGACTTGAGGTCTTCTGCTGGGCCCCATGATAGGGTGTGCAGTATGTTCTTATGTGATATTCATGCCAATGTGGGGTGTAAATATGTTTAAGTGGCTTTAATTATTATAATATGTCAGCAAGAAAATTCTTAAAGCCATTTTGAAGCGGGGTTGAGCAGAGTAGCTAATAGCCAAAACCATTCTTCTGCGCAAATTTACTAATATGAAAAGTAAGAATACAAATTAATATGTACATATGAAACATAATAAATTAAGGCATGTGCTATTTGACGTGACATCGTTATCGATTGAAAGTAAAATGAAAGTATTTTTTCATCAAAATGGTATAATATAAAAAAACGATTAGCCCAAATTAATGAATTTATGTAATGATTATTTTAAATGGATAAATATAAATAATTTAAAGTAATGCAAAATTAGCTTAGGCGTATCAAACGCTAATATTACTATGTAATACCATAGTATGTGTAACTATTGCTGTTAAAAAAAACTGGGTACGTTAATTTACTTTACCTCGAGGACAGGGTTAGCGTAAGTACTATAGGCTATTACCTCCTCAATGGAGATAGTAAACCCAATGGAACTCCTGTACAACAAAACATGACAACATTATTTGTATAATACTACTGGCATTAGACCAATCTGATACTTGAACACGGTGTATATTTTCAATATAATGACACACGAGAATGCGGTTGAACTTTTTGTTTAAACACATACGCATGTGAATTTCTTATCATACCAAACATAGCCAGATTATGAATAGCGTAAAATCTAAATTGTTGAAAACAAAAGGATTTAAAAGGACGAAACAGGTATTTCAAATTATGTCAGACTTTTACTCATAGTATGTTATACAGTATGACGTGTTCATATACGTAAAATGCTTTTGTGGACCCTGATATATATTTCAGTGTATATTGAGCACTTTAGTCGCAAAAGAAAGTCAAGCTATCGCTTAAAGAAGACTGAAGGAATGAGTAAATGAAATAAAGGCGATTGTGCCTTGCGACAGTAGCTGTTGTTATTATTTTTTTTTTACTTTCGGTGATAATATTCGGTCTTTTGCTTCGGTTATTCCCGCTTTTGTTAGAAAGTTTCAAAAGCTATTTAAGTGTAGTAGCTTATTATGGTAATAAATAACTCGCAAAGTTAAGTCAAGAGGCTAAGTGACAGTGTCATCAACAGGTGTTTTAGTGCGAATAAAGACAATGATTAAGTTCGAAAATATGGTCCTTAAAATAAATCACCGAATAGTGATACTTAAGGATACTTAGCTAAATTAAAAGGATTACAATTAAAGGATGAAAAGTGTTGCAGAGTCATACATTAAAAAATGAGGAATTTTATGAAACTAAAATTAAAATTATCGGAACTACATTAATTTCAACTCATGTTGAGCCTATCTGTCAGTCTGTTTGTAGGAATTAGAGGAGAACGAAAAGAAGTTTTCTCATGAAATCTGATACAGATATCCTCTCCTATGATACGTTTTTCGGAATTGAAAAATATCCACTTCTGATACCTGATATAAATATATCTTCAAGTGTAGACATTTTCAACGTTTGTAGACGGAATTGGATGGCAAAATTTTATTTTCGGACAAACCTATGAATGTAAAATTTCCTTGCAAAAAATGAAGCGTAGTCCTACGTTGAGCTGCGTTGAAGGCGACTTAGTGGATCTAAATTAATCAAGAAAAGGAATATGTAGTATTAACGGGGCGCACCCGATACACCGCCTAATAAGATCTAACTAAAAATTTAAATTTTGGGTGTAGGGTATACATAGGCTTCAGACAGGCTAAACCTGGTGTTCATACTTGCCTCATTTTAATGTATAGACAATTAAGTCCATTGACTTTGATCGTTCATCTAAATACAATCGCTATCTAAAATTGCTTGGGATTTTAATTTGTATCGTTCCACCCTTTTGTCGTACGTGCATTTCTATGGTTTGTCTTTCTCTTCGTTATATTTATTGCTCTCTTATTTTATTTCCTAAGACGACGAGCAATACAAAATAGCCGTCTACATTTCGAAGCCAAAACGTATGAAAAAGTAAACTTTTTTAACCTAAACCAATCTGTGGCAATCCTCCAGAAAAACAATCGGGTGAATTAATCTTTCTTTAATTCTTCCTTTTACTGGGAATGGGACATTCACAAAATTCTGCCCTTGCTTTTGCGGATGTATTTTTGAAAGCTTCGTCGAGCCAAACAACGAATGTCCGGACGGCTTCCGTTCTGTCACCACAAGAACGCAGGTGTGTTAATATTGCAGACAATTTCACACTACTGCAACCTCATATTCTATATATATCCACGCGGTCTTTATACTTGATTTTTATTTATTTGATCTTCTCTTCTACAGCCAGATTCTTATCCCGTAACGGACGTCCCCGTGCTGAATGATGACGACGGCATCTTTGATAGAAAATAAAGGAAATGAAACGGAAAACCTTTTCTCCTTTGTCCGGCATATTGTTTTGTCATCGTAACGCCCTAGGTTCCTGCTCATTTTTTATACTTAACTGTTAGTTTTTCTTGAAATTATTTCTTTTTCTTCTGTAGTTTTCCTCCGTTTTCTCATTTCTCACTTTAACATTTCCTGTTGTGATTTTGTCTTCTCACCTCCTTCGTCTTATTGTAGACAACTTCGTTGTCTTTGGGCGAATTTATTTCATTGTACTTACATTTCGTTGTTGTTATTTTTATTTATGTTTTGAAGTTTGTTGCTTTCAAAGTTGTTTTTTTATGTTTGGATATGCATGCTCTGAGTTTACTTTGATCGACTGTGACGGTAGTAGGTGGTGATGGTCGGTTGTGGCCGGCATTCTGATAGTTAATCGTCCAATTCTGACAAGTGAAGGTATTGTACTTCTGTATTGTTACTGCACCGCACAACAAGTAGCTTTACTATTCAATTCATGCAGTGGATAACCTTTGTGTCACTGATCGGGTGTGATACAATTGTACTTCTCTTACTCTTTTTAACGAGACAATGAAACGGAGAATGCTTGCCCTCGTGGTTTTAAGGGAAGGTAGAAATTACAAAATGTTATGCTGCTAATTCAGAGAATTTGCAGACATCGGCAATTCAGTTAGTTAAAATGTCATTTCTTTAGAATTGTCAGCGTATTTTTAATTCTTAAAAACTTTTGACGTTTTTTTGAATATTTTTTAGAACAAAATATTACCGTATTTCGTATAATTTTTTTGCCAAACGTAAAAAAGGTATAATTAAATTTTTCTACAATATTTGATATTTTTCGACTAAAGGACAAACTGATTGACTGGCTGACACTGTCATTACTGTTCCTATTACAGGTCTCTCTTACTTTTTTTTCGTATCGTTTACAGAAATGTTGCCGCAATGTCATTGGTTTAAGTGACGACCAAGATGAAAAATAAAGCCGATTTTGTTGCAGTCGAGTGAGCATGGTGCTCATTGTGCTTGTCTTTAGACGGCTTAAGTCTGATAGAAATATTCGCAGGTATAGAAATGGACCATGAAAGTGTGAGTGAATTTGTGCATGTATGAATTGTTAGGAATCTCTTTGTGTTTTTGCAACGAATTTACAAACGGAAAAATCTTCTGACATAAAGAATTTCAATTTATTTATAAATAATACATATGCATGACATCGTGACAAAGAGGCAACATAAGACATTCAATTAATAACGTGACTCTCTGTGCCGATTTATTTTTGAGCTCAACACCAAGAGGAAAAATACACACTAACATTGTTTCTCCGTTCGTAACGCATTAAAAGACGGTTACCCGTATGAAAAGTTACTTATATTCAGGCTCGGAATTATCTTCTGAAATGATTTCTCCATATCAACTAGTCTGTCTCTCTGTCTACATAGCTTTGAAAATAACGACTATGATAGAACGAATCTTTTTCTCTTCATAGGATGTTTGGTATGGGAACTGAATTCCGATCGCGTTTTGTGAAAGCTGTTTATTGGAATTAAATTATAAATTCATAATATGGGCGTGGCGTATACAAACTTCAGTCAGCCCGAAATCATCACTCTTGCCTCTTGAATAATAAGCTAACTTAAATTGTAACGGGGATCGTTAGTCTGGGAGTTAGTCTTACGTTGATACTCGATGATGTTTCCGACAGGAATGGATTTTAAAAATTATTGGAACAAATTTCTAAGATCTATTGTAATGTGACGGAAAGTCCTTGCTTATGGTAGCAAGAATGGTTGACACCTTCGAGATATATCTGATTTGTGAAAGTAAATAAGAGTCCATAAAGTGACGCAAGTAGGATGCTAACCTCCCTAAGAAAGCCAAGGTTACCTTTTTATCCAATCAAGCAGAAAAATAATAGAAACAAAATTAATGATAAGCGTTCGAACACCAAGTCAGTAAGGACGTCCTATTGGAGATACCTAAAACTTGTAATTAAATCAGTTATATAAGCTCTATTTTATACAGATGGAGAAAATACCTTGAACGCCTTTAAGACTTTTAATTCATCCTGATTTTTTTTTATTATTTAATCAAATCATTCTGAACGAAAGTGTTGCAAAATAACTAGCTCAAACCTTGCTATGAAGCTTCATAGAAGCAATCATGCAGCATGTAATCTGATTCTTAGTCAATTCTTGTCTTATTTCTTATTCTTAATTAAAGTTTCATATATTTCGAATTCTTTCGAGCACATTTCGAGAAGCAGACGACTGTAAAAAACCTAGAAAACTTTATTAAAAATCCAGACATAACACTCAGTCACAGCTTTTGTAGCAGTCTTATAGGAGACTTATAGGAGGCTGTCTTATAGGAGAGCTGTCTTTTTGAATTAACCTTTCACTCGAAGTTATTTCGATCAAGTTAGTCATGGTTAGCCGATTATTTGTTCGTTGGTTTTTGTTTTCATGTCAGTTTTATACCTGATGCTAAGCATTGTTTCGATATCCAATTCTATCATATTTTATATTTGCGTACACTTCATCTTCCATTTATTAGTTTTATATAGTATACATTCTCTTATACTCTGCAGGTTTCATCTTCTTGAAGATTTCAATGATATGAATGTCAGATCAAGGTAGAGGCAAATATTGGTGAAAAGGACAAACACAAAAATAACAAAACAGCAAATCAGACCTGCTGCCTATGACCAGTTTTGGCATTAAAATTCTCCAGCATCAAGTGCAATAACTGCAGCTCACTGAACTGCATACAGAAGTAATTCATACAATATAAATCTTTGAAAAGCACTTGGCGAAGGGAGGAAGGGTCGGCCGCAAGGGAGAAAATAGTCCTGCCTGCTTTTAATTTACTTTGACTTCAGAAATAAAATACTATTTCGATATTTAATTGTAAGAATGATCGCTTTTAGTTCTTAATTAAAGCTCTTTTGATTGGTATCAATTATAAATGCCATTTTCAATTAAAGAAGTGCAGGAAATTGAGATACAATTACTTATTTTGCAAGCTTAGGTTTTGGTATTTAATTTTACTAATTGAATTAATGTTACTAATTGTTCTGACTTATACGACATTCTATAACGAATATTTAGCTTACAATTAAATTTTAATTTGATAATATTCCTGATAGTGACGATGAGGAAATTTTCACGAAATTATGAGGTTTTCAAAGGGTTTAATGGTTTTATTAAAATTCCTGTTTAAAATTATAAATTTATAGGCCCAGAATTTTTTCATCGAACAACTTCCAAAGATTACGGATTTGATAATTCTTTAACACGCGAACTGAAAAGACGATACGATGTGCGGCAACAATTGGAAGGACATAAACCCAAGTAAAACTGAAAATGTTATCAACAAGATGTAGCCAATCATTAGAGCAGCAACAACATCAATAGAACCAACAATAACAACAGGAACTCTGCTATCATACAATATTGACATTTATTTAATAAACATAACTATTAGAATTTAATTAGGCGACCTAAAATGTTTTATCACCCTTGCGAATATCTTAAAATATTGAAGACCGAAGCTATGAATTGTTGCATCGCTCAACTGTAACAGCCTCTGATGTTGAAGACGCATAGTCTTTACGTTCATTTATCTAAACTGATTCTTGTTTTCTGTTGTTTTGCGAGGGGCTATTCTAAATTAATGTTAATTCGTATCGTAATTCGTATGGTATACATTTACTTAGTCATGCCACGAAGGTATTTATTTCTACGAGGGGAGTAGAATAAAATAATAGAGAACATAATGATGGTTAAAGTTGGTTGGTTGGTCACCAATAGATTCCCTTCTTGTAAGTTAATTTGATTAATATTTATACGTCTGAATTAACTTCCAAGTACAATTTCCAATTTTCTAAAAAAAAGGTATTTATTATCTTGATGGTAAAAATGTTATCTATATAAATTATATGTGAATATAAAATATTTATTATAAATGTATTCATATTTGTTTTCGCATAAAGTACGGACAATAATTAATATTTAGAGTAATATTACATATTTATTTTTAATCCTTATCGCTCATTTATTTAGGACATACTGAAATTGTTTTCTTTGTAAAAATTTACTCAATTTTTTTACATAAGTCTCATTCACAAATTTATTAATTTATAGTCTACCAATCACTTTTTATTACACTTTCAAGCAACTGCATAACTAACTGTAAAAAGGTGCGATACGGTTTATTATTATGGTTATAAGAATAAATATCTGTCCATCTTCAAACTAACTCGGATTCTTTGCAAAATTTAAAATAGCTTTTATCAACCAACGGTTACCTATTATAAGCAATTTCAGTGGTTCCGATGATTACAATCTTGGAAAAGTTATATGCGGTTTCTCCAGTTTAAGAGTTATTAAGTGTGCAATTCATTGTACTTAAATGGCTCAATTGTATTTAGGGAATTACAGGTCGAAGAGGAGGGGCGAAGGGCGAATGATGTCTATGGCAGATGCCAACGCGGTTGTCAGAATACTATCGAGGTTATCTATGTACAAAGCAAATAGCAAGAAGCAGCGTCCAAAGTTGCTGCTGGCACATAATGACACTTATTAGTTGCATTTCCAGAACCTTTGTGTTCGGGCTTTGAAAATGGAACAATTTATGCACTAGCAATTAGAGTTGTTAAAAGTTCAATTTATGCATATTTCTTTTATCCATAATATTCCAGGAAAGATAATTTCATTTATGATAAACTCTAAGAATGGTGGTTTCATCTACTGATGTTCCTTTATATGATATTTCTCATGTTCCCCAAAATGATTTTAAGAAATAAATTCTTAAAAAATTATTTATTAGGAAATTTAAAATAGCCTGCAATTGTTTTGCAATAGTCAGATCAGCAGCCACCGATCTTAATGTTTTACATGTATATGCATTTGAGCAATTAAGATATTGCATCTTAATTTTAAATTTCAAGGCAGTGCATTTGCATTTTATTTGACCACAACCATTATTATCGGCATTGTCATCATGAACATAATCATCGTTATCGCCATTATAATCATTATCATCATTATCGTTATCATCATAATTATACTAAAGGTGTTATGGCGCTAAATGACAACTAAATGTCATCTCTTTCACTCTTGAAATACATTACATTCCATTTGTTGCTTCTAGCTTTGTTTACGTCTAACATTAATTGATTAATCTAACATCAAATGCTTTATTTTGAAAATATATTTTGCTTTTCCACACGAACACAATTTAAAGGAAAGCGTCAAAAAAAGTAAGGAAAAGCAGCACCTTCATGGTGTTTTATACATTTGATCAGAGGATGGGAAATTACAAAATTACTCGTGGTTTTAAGGGAAGGTAGAAATTACAAAATGTTATGCTGCTAATTCAGAGAATTTGCAGACATCGGCAATTCAGTTAGTTAAAATGTCATTTCTTTAGAATTGTCAGCGTATTTTTAATTCTTAAAAACTTTTGACGTTTTTTTGAATATTTTTTAGAACAAAATATTACCGTATTTCGTATAATTTTTTTGCCAAACGTAAAAAAGGTATAATTAAATTTTTCTACAATATTTGATATTTTTCGACTAAAGGACAAACTGATTGACTGGCTGACACTGTCATTACTGTTCCTATTACAGGTCTCTCTTACTTTTTTTTCGTATCGTTTACAGAAATGTTGCCGCAATGTCATTGGTTTAAGTGACGACCAAGATGAAAAATAAAGCCGATTTTGTTGCAGTCGAGTGAGCATGGTGCTCATTGTGCTTGTCTTTAGACGGCTTAAGTCTGATAGAAATATTCGCAGGTATAGAAATGGACCATGAAAGTGTGAGTGAATTTGTGCATGTATGAATTGTTAGGAATCTCTTTGTGTTTTTGCAACGAATTTACAAACGGAAAAATCTTCTGACATAAAGAATTTCAATTTATTTATAAATAATACATATGCATGACATCGTGACAAAGAGGCAACATAAGACATTCAATTAATAACGTGACTCTCTGTGCCGATTTATTTTTGAGCTCAACACCAAGAGGAAAAATACACACTAACATTGTTTCTCCGTTCGTAACGCATTAAAAGACGGTTACCCGTATGAAAAGTTACTTATATTCAGGCTCGGAATTATCTTCTGAAATGATTTCTCCATATCAACTAGTCTGTCTCTCTGTCTACATAGCTTTGAAAATAACGACTATGATAGAACGAATCTTTTTCTCTTCATAGGATGTTTGGTATGGGAACTGAATTCCGATCGCGTTTTGTGAAAGCTGTTTATTGGAATTAAATTATAAATTCATAATATGGGCGTGGCGTATACAAACTTCAGTCAGCCCGAAATCATCACTCTTGCCTCTTGAATAATAAGCTAACTTAAATTGTAACGGGGATCGTTAGTCTGGGAGTTAGTCTTACGTTGATACTCGATGATGTTTCCGACAGGAATGGATTTTAAAAATTATTGGAACAAATTTCTAAGATCTATTGTAATGTGACGGAAAGTCCTTGCTTATGGTAGCAAGAATGGTTGACACCTTCGAGATATATCTGATTTGTGAAAGTAAATAAGAGTCCATAAAGTGACGCAAGTAGGATGCTAACCTCCCTAAGAAAGCCAAGGTTACCTTTTTATCCAATCAAGCAGAAAAATAATAGAAACAAAATTAATGATAAGCGTTCGAACACCAAGTCAGTAAGGACGTCCTATTGGAGATACCTAAAACTTGTAATTAAATCAGTTATATAAGCTCTATTTTATACAGATGGAGAAAATACCTTGAACGCCTTTAAGACTTTTAATTCATCCTGATTTTTTTTTATTATTTAATCAAATCATTCTGAACGAAAGTGTTGCAAAATAACTAGCTCAAACCTTGCTATGAAGCTTCATAGAAGCAATCATGCAGCATGTAATCTGATTCTTAGTCAATTCTTGTCTTATTTCTTATTCTTAATTAAAGTTTCATATATTTCGAATTCTTTCGAGCACATTTCGAGAAGCAGACGACTGTAAAAAACCTAGAAAACTTTATTAAAAATCCAGACATAACACTCAGTCACAGCTTTTGTAGCAGTCTTATAGGAGACTTATAGGAGGCTGTCTTATAGGAGAGCTGTCTTTTTGAATTAACCTTTCACTCGAAGTTATTTCGATCAAGTTAGTCATGGTTAGCCGATTATTTGTTCGTTGGTTTTTGTTTTCATGTCAGTTTTATACCTGATGCTAAGCATTGTTTCGATATCCAATTCTATCATATTTTATATTTGCGTACACTTCATCTTCCATTTATTAGTTTTATATAGTATACATTCTCTTATACTCTGCAGGTTTCATCTTCTTGAAGATTTCAATGATATGAATGTCAGATCAAGGTAGAGGCAAATATTGGTGAAAAGGACAAACACAAAAATAACAAAACAGCAAATCAGACCTGCTGCCTATGACCAGTTTTGGCATTAAAATTCTCCAGCATCAAGTGCAATAACTGCAGCTCACTGAACTGCATACAGAAGTAATTCATACAATATAAATCTTTGAAAAGCACTTGGCGAAGGGAGGAAGGGTCGGCCGCAAGGGAGAAAATAGTCCTGCCTGCTTTTAATTTACTTTGACTTCAGAAATAAAATACTATTTCGATATTTAATTGTAAGAATGATCGCTTTTAGTTCTTAATTAAAGCTCTTTTGATTGGTATCAATTATAAATGCCATTTTCAATTAAAGAAGTGCAGGAAATTGAGATACAATTACTTATTTTGCAAGCTTAGGTTTTGGTATTTAATTTTACTAATTGAATTAATGTTACTAATTGTTCTGACTTATACGACATTCTATAACGAATATTTAGCTTACAATTAAATTTTAATTTGATAATATTCCTGATAGTGACGATGAGGAAATTTTCACGAAATTATGAGGTTTTCAAAGGGTTTAATGGTTTTATTAAAATTCCTGTTTAAAATTATAAATTTATAGGCCCAGAATTTTTTCATCGAACAACTTCCAAAGATTACGGATTTGATAATTCTTTAACACGCGAACTGAAAAGACGATACGATGTGCGGCAACAATTGGAAGGACATAAACCCAAGTAAAACTGAAAATGTTATCAACAAGATGTAGCCAATCATTAGAGCAGCAACAACATCAATAGAACCAACAATAACAACAGGAACTCTGCTATCATACAATATTGACATTTATTTAATAAACATAACTATTAGAATTTAATTAGGCGACCTAAAATGTTTTATCACCCTTGCGAATATCTTAAAATATTGAAGACCGAAGCTATGAATTGTTGCATCGCTCAACTGTAACAGCCTCTGATGTTGAAGACGCATAGTCTTTACGTTCATTTATCTAAACTGATTCTTGTTTTCTGTTGTTTTGCGAGGGGCTATTCTAAATTAATGTTAATTCGTATCGTAATTCGTATGGTATACATTTACTTAGTCATGCCACGAAGGTATTTATTTCTACGAGGGGAGTAGAATAAAATAATAGAGAACATAATGATGGTTAAAGTTGGTTGGTTGGTCACCAATAGATTCCCTTCTTGTAAGTTAATTTGATTAATATTTTTATGTCTGAATTAACTTCCAAGTACAATTTCCAATTTTCTAAAAAAAGGTATTTATTATCTTGATGGTAAAAATGTTATCTATATAAATTATATGTGAATATAAAATATTTATTATAAATGTATTCATATTTGTTTTCGCATAAAGTATGGACAATAATTAATATTTAGAGTAAGATTACATATTTATTTTTAGTCCTTATCGCTCATTTATTTAGGACATACTGAAATTGTTTTCTTTGTAAAAATTTACTCAATTTTTTTTACATAAGTCTCATTCACAAATTTATTAATGTATAGTCTACCAATCACTTTTTATTACACTTTCAAACAACTGCATAACTAATTGTAAAAAGGTGCGACACGGTTTGTTATGGTTATAACAATAAATATCTGTCCATCTTCAAACTAACTCTGATTCTTTGCAAAATTTAAAATAGTTTTTATCAACCAACGGTTACCTATTGTAAGCAATTTCAGTGGTTCCGATGATTACAATCTTGGAAAAGTTATATGCGGTTTCTCCGGTTTAAGAGTTATTAAGTGTGCAATTCATTGTACTTAAATGGCTCAATTGTATTTAGGGAATTACAGGTCGAAGAGGAGGGGCGAAGGGTGAATGATGTCTATGGCAGATGCCAACGCGGTTGTCAGAATACTATCGAGGTTATCTATGTACAAAGCAAATAGCAAGAAGCAGCGTCCAAAGTTGCTACTGGCACATAATGACACTTATTAGTTGCATTTCCAGAACCTTTGTGTTCGGGCTTTGAAAATGGAACAATTCATGCACAAGCAATTAGAGTTGTTAAAAGTTCAAATTATGCATATTGCTTTTATCCATAATATTCCAGGAAAGATAATTTTATTTATGATAAACTCATCATAAAAGAATGGTGGCTTCATCTACTGATGTTCCTTTATATGAAATTTCTCATGTTCCCCAAAATGATTTTAAGAAATAAATTCTTAAAAAATTATTTATTACGAAATTTAAAATAGCCTGCAATTGTTTTGCAATAGTCAGATCAGCAGCCATCGATCTTAATGTTTTACATGTATATGCATTTGAGTAATTAAGATATTGCATCTTAATTGGAAATTTCAAGGCAGTGCATTTGCATTTTATTTGACCACAACCATTATTATCGGCATTGTCATCATGAACATAATCATCGTTATCGCCATTATCATCATTATCGTTATCATCATAATTATACTAAATATGTGTTATGTTATGGCACTAAATGACAACTAAATGTCATCCCTTTCACTCTTGAAATACATTACATTCCATTTGTTGCTTCTAGCTTTATTTACGTCTAACATTAATCGCTTAATCTAACATCAAATGCTTTATTTTGAAATTATATTTTGCTTTTCCACACGAACACAATTTAAGGGAAAGCGTCAAAAAAGTAAGGAAAAGCAACACCTTCATGGTGTTTTATGCATTTGATCAGAGGATGGTGACATCATGCATGCATCTTACGGCTTTGAAACGACACGCGACATGGGGCATAATTTTGTTAGTAATCAGCATTTATACCTCCTTTACATGAACATTAGTTAGTTTTTGACTTTATATGCAAAGAAAGTAAAAGTAGAAGTATTAAACAAAAAATCAAAGCGGAGAAAACAGAAATGAAAAACAAGATTATAAAATAAAAATGTGACGTCAACACGAAGAAGGATTTGTGGGAAAATTACCTGGATACAAAATAGAGAAAGCAACCAAGAGAAGTAGCTGTTATTTAGTTGGGCGCAATATGATTGTGTACCTTGTACCTTTGATTATTCCATATATGTATTTATAGAAAATGCAGTAGTAAAAATAACCTAGTGATAATAATACAATATAAAATAACAAAATTATAATTAGCGAAAGCAAATAAATAAATATGATTACGTATAATAATTATAACAAATATATAACGCATAATTTCCTAGAAATTGTAGTTCCCATTCACCATTGAATTACGGTGTCAATAATTGTGCTACATGGGCCCAAAAAATCCACTGGCCACTGGATGGTGTCCTCACCATCCTGTCACCATCTCTGCCGACATGTTAGACGATTTGAACCGTGTTTCCGAAATTCATCCGTTTATTTCTTCACAGATCACGCCGCGTCACTGCAACCATTATCTAATTGTCAATGTCATATATCCAGACTGAATTACTTTGCAATTGATTTAGTTTGACTTGCGTCCTCAATTGCTGAGTGGGTTAAACGTTTATAATTGCTGAATGGTATAAACATTTGTAAAACGTTTCAAACAAATCTTTCAAACAATGTCAATTCAATGACTTCGGTCAATAAAAGCTAGCGGTTAACGTTGAACATTTAGATAACTTGTTTCAAATATATTATTTTATAAAAGAAGTGAACGAACAACTGAGGAAATATTAGAAAATTTCAAGCATAACGGCAAAAATAACAAAAACTAAGACAACAATAATAATAATTGACACTAAAAAAATATTTGCGGACACGTCCAAAACGAAAAGCAATAATCGAAACCGAATATTCTATAAGTGTTGTCATTAGCGCCTTGGTAGATACATCCTTGATGCTATTGTTGTCGGTAATATTCCTGGTACTGAGTCCTTCTTTGTCAGTGCTCTCAGTGTGAGCTACCTCACGACTTCGTACTTATTTTCTGCATACAAAATACAAAGCATCGCACAGCAACCTCCACCGACCGACGGGGAAAGTGTGACGAATAAAGAATTTAATATAAATGTTGCTACTATTGCTGCCGATATTGTTGCTGCTGTCATTGATATTTCGTTTAGTAGCTATTATAGCGGATTAATAATAACTATAATTCTGACAAATTGCAATTTTAACACAATTTGGAGTGCGCGACATAGCAATAAGAGAAAAATTATATTAGTAACTAATAATATTAGTAACAATGATTACAAAAGCCATACAACAACAACGTAGAAGGATATTTAGAAAGTTCTACAAAAGCACAGTAAAATAATTTCAATTAAAATCTTATCGATGCATTTTAATATTCGTGGGCTCAAGGAAAATTATAATTGAATTGAAGAATTTAGAATAATGTAAAGTCAGTTATAGAAACGCCCAGAATTTCGATTTTAACTCGTTCTACTAATTCAAGATAAGGCGTTGTTTCTTCCAATTAGACCAAAATGTTTTGGTCATTTGAGCATTTATCCTAATAAAATAAAAAGAGATATTTCGGAAATATGTCTGAATGAAAAATGTGAAGTGCTTCCGAATTCTGCTTTTACAAAACCAACGCTAAATTTTATTTTCGGGTTCATAGAAATAACTGTGTACAATACAAAACTTGGAAGCATTCTTTAATGGTCGACCTTATTTTTTTATTATATCATCTTATCACACATCCCAAGCATGACTGTAATGGTCGCGGTAAATTCGTCACGTGAATCAATTAGCTAAAATTACTGATACAATATTAATTTAGTTTCTTGGAAAGTTTATAATTTTGTTTAAAAATCGGCGCTGGAAGTTCTTTAATTGGTTAATTTTTTAGTACTCTTTTGTTACTTTGAATGCATCTGATGCCAACTGTCGTCTTGCCTTCCGAAGCAAATTAGGTCAATTTTTCCGGAATTGAAAATGAGCATTTTAGTTGGCTCACATTAATTATATCGTTTCAATCTTAATTCAGTAAAGGTAATTGGTTTTCAGACTCATTGCATCATCAAGAGCTAGAGAAATTGACATGTAGGATTGTCATTTTTGAAATTCGGACGTGGAAGAGCTTTCTTTTTAGAATTGGTTTGCCTGATTAAATAATAATAAATTATTTTTAATAACATTGAGCTTGAAGAAATTGAAAGTCTGATTTCGCGATGATTTCGTGAAGACCAACCGCAACGATCTTATTTCAGTTTTATTTACGTTTTTTTTTATTTTAATTACGTACCACATTCAACAGCATTTGAATGGGAGCTTAGTTTTGAGCTTGTTCGTTTCAATTCATTTATACCCAAATCGTAATCATCTCTTCTTTCGGATCTTAAAAATATACGTCATAATAAAGTGTCTGGTATTTTGATTTTTTTACTATATGCCGGAAGGGAAACGCAAATTGTGCCGGTTGTAATGCATTAAAGGAAGGCGTGGTGGTTGTTGGAAATTATATAAGTATTTTAGCTGACATCTCTAGCATGGCTCTGTAGCATGGCCGGTTACTACGAAAAAGTTACCGTTACTGGAGAATGATTTGTATTGCCATAAAATTTGGTAAGAATATTCTCTACTTTCCTGGGATGACTTTTATTGAAAATCTTAACGAAATCGTACCAGACATAATCTTTAAAGTTAACTATTTGTTCATCTGAATTAATAGCTTAATTTCTCAGACTGGACTGGAAGGAATTTCAAGACAAGGTTTTACGTCCTAGTTCACCTTTTAAAACATGATTAAAGCCGCAGAAGTGGTCGTGGTCCGCTTGGTCCAAATGGTTGTAGGATCATAATCATAAATTTGTATTACAGGTGCGGGGTATATGGGCTTCGGTCAGAATGAAGTTAGCCCTCTTACTGGGTTTCATTTTATTCATTATTTTGGTTTCAATTTTAATTATCTCTTTTCATTGGTATGTAACGGAAGTCAATTGTATCGCGACAAAAAACCTCTTACAAAATATATACCATAAATTTGTTGAAACATTTTTATCTTCTTTTGTTGTCTAGACATTTTAATTATCTTTTTGACTTTATCGATCATAAATTTTTGCACAATGCATAAATTATAACTTTTATGAGATTTTTTGTGTGTGTTACATTTCAGCGTGCGTTTTAAAATATTTCGGTTTTTTTAATAAGAAAATTCAGCGGGAATGCTCATTTTTAAATGCAGGGAAGCCGGTTGCAGCACGTTTAATTGACAGAGAAATTCGCTTCCGTCGACCACACATACAATGTGGAATATAAAGCATCCGGTCCAATACACGACGCCATCAAAAATATATACATTGTAGAAGAGAAATAAACATGAAAAAGGTAAAGAACAATATAAGCAAAAACTAAAAAAAATTAAAACATAGAATATAATAAAAAAACATTTGTGTAGAGGGCTAAAGAATTTCAGGAACTCATTTTCAATATCCTTTCCCCTACCGCAGCCCAATACGGCGAGGTGACGCTTTTGACCCATGGAGCACGCCGCAGAAATGTATGCATTAAATAAGGACGAACTGGTGATCGAACACTTTTATTTAAGGGTTATGCAATTACAGATTATTGTATTGTAATTAAAACTGGCAAAACAACTAAAAGCTTTCTTAGTATGTTTCTTAAGAAATTAATTCTCAATCTAATTCAGTCAGTGCGACATAAGTTTGCAACTAATTGGACTTGTTGCCAAGCGGAATTACCGTGCCGGCTAAATATGTCGATGGCACAAACGGATTATCTGATATTAATGTATTCTTGATATCCACAAGAACTCACTATAAAGCTCTTGCATGCAGAGACAATAAAGTACCAAGGTCGCAAATATTATTGTAATTATTATAAGTAAATAACATCCTTATTAGTGAATCCATAATGGATTTGAAGATTATTTGTAAAGGATGGTCCATCAGCTATTTATCACCGTAAGGCATTTTTCATCCATATTTTAAAAGCTTTCATTAAAAATATTCGTCGTTCATTTGACTTAACAACTTATTACTCACATTTAAATTTATTTCTATATTGATATTTTGTCTATGTATAAATCGAGTTCTAACTTTTCCTCTACTGGAATTAATTTTTTAAATGGATCAAAGTGAAAGGGTTTTAATCATAATTTTAGAACAATATTCATATCGAACGTAAGACATTGTATGCACCTTGCTTGAAACAGATACTTCTGAGAGGTAGTATTTTTGCCAACATACTTTTTCATTTAACTTTTCCGAAGACTTATTAAAATATATTTCTTTGAAAAGAAACACGTGCAAAGTTTATCAAAAAGGGAAAGGCAAATTTCTGCATAGCATCTGTCTTTTCCCTTTCCGTTAGTAGCTTTTACATTTTACTAATCTATATTTTTTCTTATCAGTTTCGTCTCAGAAAACTGTGTTTAATCCTGAGAAATGTCCTTGGTATATCCCTTGTTTTCTTTTATTTGATTAGCTTTTCTCCTCTCTCTTTTCCCTTTTTTCCACACTATATACTGGAAGTGTAGTGGCGGTTTTTCCAACCAAAGATATTTTAATTTCGTGTTTTATTTTACTGCGTTTGCTTTTGCAGCTGGTTACCAAACTCAGAAGGACATTTAAAAATATTCATTAGATTAAAATACTTCTTAAGTTTTCTGCTTCGCTTAATCTACGGTACTTTCAAAAACAAAAGCAAGGGGGGAAAACAACTAAGAAACAAAAACACCCGTTATTCAGTATTGTCAGTGCTGCTGCTGTTCCCGCTACAACTACCATGAATGGCGTTTTTTCCTATCCTGCGTGGAGTCTATGAATGTCACAAATAAACTTTTGAATTGTTAGCGCGTATTTCCATAACTGCTACCTCCTTCTCTACCGGCACGCCAAACCGATTTCATCTAAATATTTAAAACACCCGCTCATTCGTGTGTTGCCCCTGCGGAATGTTTGCTTTGAATTTCAGCAAAGTATCCTGTCGGCAACTTGTTATTGTTAGGAAACACTTTTAGCCTTTATTGTTTTAATCTAATTTGTAATTTAAATCAATAGTCTTTTCTGACTTCTGCTCTTACTGCGATCTTTTTTCTTTACTCTGAATTTTTCTTCGTATCTCTAGTCTTTTTTCAGAGAAGTCTTTCGAAAAGGAGAACAAAGAACTGAGCCATTTCTCATTTACTTACAATTGTGTTTTCGTGTCTCGACTTTTCTCCTTTGGAACGGAAAATTATTAAATTTTAAAGACTAAATTTCATTCACACTTTAGTGTTTTTATTAGTATCTATTGTGAAATTCATTTGGGAACAGTCTTCTTAGAGAAAAAAGCCACAAATATTTGATTGGACAAAATGCGGTGTTTATACGTAAATACGAAATATATATATAGTATAATTAAATACGAAAGCATATTTAATTAGTTCGGTCTCTTCATTTAGAAAAACTTTGAAATTTGAAAAGAATTTCAAGGCAATATCACATGCATCAAGACAATTAAACCTTTAATATTCACAAAAGAAGAAGCACGGAAACAATTTGTTGCAGAACAGGGAAAATTGCGGATCAAACATGGCCCTCCACCCAACCGCCTATAGTGAGAAGTAGTCGAGTAACATCGGTTCGAGTTGGTTGATTTAGATTGCTTCCGGTTAATTTACAGCATTCTTATGCTTATGCTGCACAGAAAAGCTGTAAGGACCAACAGTCAGTAGCGATTTCAGTTTGTTTTTCTAGTCTTTCTAAAACATTTCTATTCGAATGTTTCTCAATGTGACACCACACCGCCCTTCTTCTTCTCCTAACTACTTCTTCAACCTTTTTTTTTTGGGTAGTTTGACTCGATTCCCTAAAATTTCGTTAGTTAATCTTCTTAATCCTGCAGATATTCCAGTATGCGCATTCGTTCGCGAGCACCTTTTGAGTGAGTTTAAACACGAAGGCTTAGTGTTAGAACACAAACGGGCACTAAATTCATTCGGCGAAATACGACACCGCCCGCCAGGTTTCATTCTAACGAAGTGAGTCTCTCTACGAACTTGTGGGTTGTTATTTTTCTGCTACGTCATGCTGCGAAAAATTTTGCCAGCAGGTTCGCTTTTACAAGCTAACAGGCAATTATACAAATAAAGGATGATTCTTCTTCATTTAATCCATTTTAACTTAGCTTTAATCCCAACTAAATCCACTTTCATTAAATTAAGCAGATCTAATTTGGTCGGTTATCCTTTGCAACGGGTTAATCATTAAATCACTTCAGAGAATGCAAGCAGTTTGTGTTCATTTGTTCATTTCTAATGGAAACTTTTTGTATAATATTTTTGTATAATAGACTGATAAGTTTCTTGTCTTAGACAATTGTTTTTTAATAATTGATTTTGTTTAAAATATCATTGTCGAATATTTATCGAACTTTACGAAAGAAATATGAAAAGAGAAACCCATTTCTCTGAAAGAAATATGAAGAAAGAGATGACACTAACATTCTATCTAACTTGCAATTACATTTCAATATTTATGTATAGAAATTATGACTACGAATGAAGTTATGAATTTTGTTTTTAAGTTGAAACAGAAAATGTTTGTCTTGTATACACATTTCACGATACTACTCCCAAATAGACCAAATGGTTTATAAAGAGCTATACGATTCCTTTACACTTTTGATCAATTCTTTCGAGATTTCTCTCAGAATTAGAAAGAAGAATTTCATTCAAACTCGTGAGTAATTTTTATGTTCTTGAATTTAATTCATAAACAAACCCACCTTAAGGAATAAAAACTCCATTTACGTATGTTACTGAGTAGCAGACTGGTTCATGTAAGAGGACATTCCATTGCACCATATTTCAATATAAAAGCTTGTTACCTCTAACCGAAAAATCAGCATCGAAGAAAATTCCATTTTTTTCATTTTTGATGAGCGACAAGTACCGTTAATAGCATTATTATTTTCTATCTTCTTTTTTTGAATCTGTATTTTACGGTTCCTTTTACTGCCAAGGTTATTACAGTTTTTTCTTGTTTATTACTTTTTCTTCATTTTTGTCATTCATTGCATCTACGTGAGCCTCATTTAAAATTAATCATTTTTACAGCCATTCATTCGACTTTACGGTCCTAGTCTTCCACTATTGTTCCCTAGTTGCGTGACACTTCAATACTGCAACACTTCTACAGGGTCTATATAAATTTTACAAAGTTGCAATTAAATTCCATTCATTTGCGCTTTAACGAATTTTATATTTTTCACCTGGTTTCATTCTCTTACAGTTTGTCGCGTCTGAAACCCCAACAAGCACCGATTTGTATTATCACGCGATATCCCTTTGGGGAAGGAATGCTGCCGACGTTCCGCGACGTGTAGAAGAGTCCGCGTACTATTTGAATTGCCACTTCAAGTAATATTAAATTCTTAGTACATCACGAACAAAAAAACGCGGAAATATAAAGCAAGAGAAGGATAACGTACACTTAATAAAGAACATTAAATATCTTCTCATCTCGTCTGAATGAAGAAGTAAGAAAACATTGACGAGAAATTCTTCGAATTTTATTTAAATTCTGATGAAAAGTAGAAATAGTACTGACGAGAAAAGGAAACTTCATATAAGATACCATACTGGAGGAAAAATTGTAGCAATTTTTTGAATTTAAGGAAAACTTTTAGGTGCCAAAAATTTATAATTTTACACACTTTCCGTTTTCTATGCTTGTAAAGCAAAATAATTTTTGTTTATTCACTAATTTTGATAAGAATAAGAAATTTGTGATCAATTTATTCATCATAAGAGAAATTATTTTCATAAAATAAATAAATATTTATTATTTGTAATTTAGTTTCAATTTTGAAATAATTGAAGATTTTTCTTTTTCCACATTCCATTTTTTTCGATATCTGCTCCTACATGGTCTCAATGGTATTCTTTACAGGCGCACTTTTACGTTGTGTTGAAAATTAATTAATGTGTTGAGATTTTCGATAGTACTATACTGCAGTTTTATGTTGAAGCTGATTTTAGATATTATTGACACTACGTATAGTAAAGTAAACTATTTTCATATATCTTTAAGTATCCAAACCTTTTAAATTCGGTATAGACTGCAAAGCTATAATGACAATTTAGAAATACGTAACCAGTATCGTGTCATTTTATTTTCTGGTAAACCAAAGGGCCGATCTGAAGTGAGCCTAGTCTATGATATGCCTTCAGATACATGGTCAAATATATAGGTACGTTTTTGAGAGACACCTTGGGATCGAGACACAAAAGAGTTATCAATCGTAAAAACTTTTTATTAGTAAGACTTCCTTAAACAACTTTCGAGAGCACTAATAACAAATTGTGGAAAGACAGTCACGGATAGTCAGTTGTTACTTTTATTTTTGCGAGATTTCTGATTTTATGGAAGAACCAGAAGAACAAAAATATCATTAATATTGTATTACAATGAAGAAAAGAACATGTTTTTATTTCTTTATGCCTTTCTACTGCTGGTTCTAATGACAGCGCTCAATCGTCAGGAATACTTTTGCTTGCTTCGCACGCTGCTTATGAATAAAATATTTGTAATTTCCATCCAAATATTCCTACAGTCATTCCTTGCTTTTGCCCAAACCACAAACTATTATCAGCAATAGCAAAAAACGCATCAACACACAAGACCGAGTTTAAAAAGCCACTACAATTCTTGATTCGCATTTAATACGAATTTTTTTACTATTAACTATTAAACGAGCGTTTCGTGCAATTTAATATTTGTACCCAGGATATTGTTCTTACCTTTTTGTTATTTAAGATGATTTTAATTTCAACAAAACAAAAGAAATTTTTTTGCTTGATTTAATTTTCAACTAAATTTTGTGAAAACAGAAATTACATTGTAAAGATATTTACAACAAGTTCTAGCTTAAGATTGGATTACGGAGCAATATTCACAATTTGCCCATTATAAAACTAACCAAAATAAAATTATTTGTAAAATATTTAACGAAAGTTAATTATAATCGATTTATAATAAAAGTTGAAGGCTGCTATGACGTGGCTGTTCCGGTATCAACTAATTTTTTTAGTTTAGAGGAAAAGGAAAGGTAAGCAAAATTGGTGTTAAAATTATCGTGGTTTTAAATAAAAAGTATTTCGCCTTAAACATTCCCTTAAAAACTAAAATTAAATGTCCTTCGTGACAACAATAAAGTAAACAATAAAGACGAATTTAATGCCACTGTCGAAAATGTTCACAATACATCAACGCAATCACAGTTGATGCCATTTTGATCGTAATGGCCAGCACTAATATTACTATTAATTATTACACATCATCATCATCGTTGTCATTAGGATTACAATTATCAGGACCCACAGTGTTATGGCTTGTAGAATCGAGTTTATCGTCATTCACGTTTTATTCGTCATTCGAGTTTACCGTATTCACCGTCGCCACTATCATCATCATCATTATAATCACCATCATACAACACATTACGGTGTTCAGTTGAAATATGTCCTAGCAAATCATCTGTATTGGAGTCGTCTGCATCAAGGCTGGAGCCACGTTTTCAAGGTATTAGGCCGTAGTGTAGTGCTGTTATAGTGTTACCGTCTTATAGTGTTATATGTGAACGTACGTGTATATGAGCCTGCGCGCTTAACAGTCTCATCATAAGTGAAAGAATTGGATATTAAATGAGAAAAGCGCATTCTTGCAGAGAGGCAAACATGCGATAAAGTCTGACGAGGATCTGCGGTACAATAGAATTCGTTATCGGAGGGAAGAGAGAGATGGATATAGTCGGAGTGCGTGTCATATGTCATGTGGAAATCTTGACATTGAACGCTAGTCTGCAGGAAAATCAATCAGTCATCGTATATCGTATATCACACACGAAAGGAGCGGATCAATAAAGTTTGGCTTATGAGTTACAATAAAATGAATTCAATTGTGACATATTAGATTAATTTATCATCATGTGTGTGTTCACTATGAAACCGAAATAAATTGCGTTTGACTGAGTTAAGGAAATATTTCTAAAAAAATTGTTTGTAAATGTTCCATATTATATTAATGTACCATATTATAGTACGGTAAAATAAATTAAACGCCGGTTTTATTAGAGCTTATATTCGGGAGAGTGTTTTCCATTCATATTATTCAGCAATAGTCCGTCATGATTTTATTCGCGATCACTTCTTGAGATATATTATGCGCATTCTGAGAAGCACAACGAACTCATGGGGAGTTTTTGAATCTGGAACCTGATATTTGTAAATCCTTTTTATAAAGAGCCAAAAAAGCTTGAGTGCTCTTTGTGTCCGCTTTTTGCAGACTGAGGGCACAGAAGTCATACTCAATACAATTTACCACCCCGGAAGAAATGAGTTACAATGTGTGCCAGAAGCTTTGCATAACATATGAAGCCATTCGAATAAGCTACCTCCAGAACACCTATCCTAACTTCTTTTATTCTTGCGATGGAGGAGCATAATAACATAGGATTAAACTTAGGACGTACTTTCCAATTAATGGAACAAAACCTCACGCCTTCAAGTTGCCTCGTCTGCTTTATATGGAGTCACCAGGCTGAAAATTAATTTCGTGTATTTAATATCTACGAAGATATATGTCAATTACAGAGGTATTGATTACTGGCAAACAAACTGTGGGTCGAAGAGAAAATCCCAGTGGTCTTTGAATGCAACGTATTGAGAAGTCTTTAACCGAAAAGGACTTCAAATTATCGTACTGCAACAGGTAAAACATGTTTCCTATTCTTCTTTTCAATACCTAAGAAATACGTATAATTTTATATTACATTTTTACAAATTTTGTGTTGATAAAGTTACTACTGTTTCTTCGATTCCTTTTATAATACAGTTCTATTCTACATATAAAATATATAATCTGTTCTACTCCTTTGACATGGCACGAGTTTTAACAAACACAGACATATCACCCTTTTGATATCTCAAGCATACAATCATTCTCTCTCACAAACACATCCACTCTCACATAATCCTTTTCAGTGATGTTTGACTATATTCTACTTGTACATTTCCGTCTCAGTATTAGTATGTATGCAATGCAACAGATGCTACTGCTTCTGTCAGTTTGTTCGTCAAAGTTTTATAAGTTTTTACTGTTTTTGTTGTTAGTTTTGATGATGCTTCGTTGTTCCCTTTCATTCGTATAAAGTTCTCTGTGTCGAACGTATGTATCTTCGTGGCAATTTTATTTGGGACCCCGTAGGCAACTGAATTGCATTTCGGCATAAATTCAGTTATTTAACGAATAGTAGAGAAATAGAGTAGAGAAATCTCATAAGCTTAGGTAGAATCTTTGTCGGGCGCGCTTGTTTTTACAAATCTGTTTTTTCGTAACGTTGGCTCCAAAAATCGATCCAAAACGTTGGATCCAAAAATAAATAACTTCATAATAATTCTTACTGGGTACCTCTGATGTTGTAGTTCTTCCTTAGAAAGTTCTGTAATCATGGATATAAATTAGAGGGCATATACAGGTCACAGCCATATACAAACGCACACATATAGCCATGCCTACCTATACAAATAAATCTATAAACGCATGTGTTAGAACCATATAGGCAGCAGTAAGCGATACCGGTGAATACATGATAGATGTCTTCTCTGTTATTAATTAAATGTTAGAGAAGATCTGAGAGTAACAAACAGAGGAAGTGACTAAAAAACTTAATACTATTAATGAACTCAATGCGTTACAAAATGAAATTCAATGTTTTGTATGTAATTATTATTCGTAGTTTGCTATTTGCAATGTTCATTACAAAGTGCTAACTTTGACTCTCATTCATTCGACGTTTTTAGACGTATAATTTCGTTTTTGTTTAAATATATATTGTATTTCTGAGAAAATATTTTCTGAAAGAAATATTTAAATATTCTTTCAGAAAATATTTTCTCAGAAATACAATATATATTTAAACAAAAACGAAATTATACACCTAAAAATGTCGAATGAATGAGAGTCAAAGATGTTAAATTGCTTTCAGGTGTTAATATATAGATTATTTTTGGCTTGACATTGTTATGTTACATTCACTTTTATATGAATCCCCAGCATGACGAATATATAAATTACGATCGATTAAATACTTCATATCTAGTTGAATAGTACGGTAGAAAGAGTAGGGAGAACTGGTCTTAATTAAGGATTACACGTTTACGAAATGGTCAAATTGAAAATGGACTGATATTTGAGAGGGATTGTTAGAATATGAACATGTTTTTCCCCAATCTATAAATGCTAAAATTTCGATGATTCTTACATTAAATAAGGGAAGATAAAATGAAATCTTACCTTAACTAATGGAGATAAAAAGTGGCTTATGTGGTTTTGGTTAGTAAACAACAATTTTAAACAGAAGCTTATATTAAAATGTAATAAAGACGAAGGAATTGTTTGAGTCTTAAGTTCTAAGTACTATTATAATCATTCAAGTTAATATTTAGAAAATATTCGTAGGGCGAACAAGTTGTCGTGGTTTTATATTAAAAGTTACCTTTTCTTTTTGAAAAAATGCCAACGATAAAGTTTTCTGCAATGCTTTCATGCACTTGTCGTATATTTCGTTCGATTTCTTCAAATTCTTCGGAATGAGTTCATAAAGTTAAAAACCACATTTTACTAATTCATCTAAAAATAATTTAATAAATTAATTTGTAACATATTTAGAATAAAATAGAAGAAGGAATCAAATATAATTGAAATTTTTGTATAAACTGCGCTTCGTTTAAATATTTCTTAATTAAAGAAGTTTGAATTACCAAATGCATGACCTTACCGAGTGTGAACTTAATTAGTCGCTTGTAATGTTTCTTCCTTCCCCCATTTCTGCCCTCATTGCTTCCGTCCTATTTGTCTTCTGCTATCTACGAAATTTAATTCAAATATAGAAAATTCCCGTGACCATATTAAATCGATTCTTTAGCAAATGAAACTTCACCTTGTACAAAGCATTTCACTATTTGCAAAAACTATAATATGAATGAGAACTGCAACAACACTCTCAAAGATAAATTTTTCTATTTGTCCTATAAGGTTGCAATTATAGAAATTAATTTGTAAAAGAAAAGAAAACAGGAAGAAAAGCGGACAAAAAGGAATTTATAAGGTTTGTGGGAGATAACGTTTAGAAGTACTCCAGATGAAAACCCGCGACTCAAACTAAGCAAATTACTTGCATTCATGAACAATTATCATAGAATTTGATAAAACCGGAAGAGGAGAAGGAAGATAGGAACAAGAGTAAAGACTTAAGATATGAAAATGGTAGGCAATAGACAGACAGGTCTTCGCGTAAAGCGAGGAACATACGCAACAACGAGCAAGCAGGCGAAAAAAGATAAACAACATCAAAATAAGAATAACGAAAGCAAGCAATCTTAAAAAAATATATAACATCTAATATGCATTGGTAATCAGCCCAACAAGGGTAGACAAGGCTAACAAAAATGAGGCGAGGAAGGAAACATACGCAAATATATTCTTTGCGACATAGACAGAAATACGGAAGCAAGATTTTGTAGAAGAAGAAATTCCTAAAGTTCATTTTAATAATTATATCTTCTTAATTTCTTTAAAAATTTGTATGAACATTTGGTTCATTGATAACCTCTTATGGCGTCGTCTGTTATAACGTTCCCTGAAAGTCTCTGTAATGAATGATCGATGGATTGATTGAAGTAAGGTAATGGTTTAAATTATTCGGCTTCCCAAATTATGACCGAAAAAGAAAATTAAGATTACGATTGGTGAAAAGTGGACTCATAAGATTACATGTTCTTCACATTTTTAGCATTTTTGGAGTGTTGTTGCTTCTTTAACGAGTAGCTTTACATGTTAACCATACGTGGTTAGAAAGGGTAACTATGATATATGATTTTCGTTGTTTATTATCAGGATTAGGGCGCCATCCTATGAATACTAATGATGTTTTTAAAAATAGAACGCATTTCGTTTTTAACAACCGTTTTATGGTCATTATCTTTTATCACACATACGTTTTGGCTTTCTATGTGAATATCAACAATTGTACCCCTTCCTAGTGCTGTTGATTCTAGTACTGCTTGCATTGCTGGTCATTGATTTACGCTATGGTAACATCATCGCATCCGATCGTCCGCTTTTTTCATGACTGATCCAATGTTATTGTTGTCATTATGGTTATTATCCCTGATATTGTAGTTATAAAGTCTACGATCCACTGTGGTTCGCTGAGGTAACATGATTATTAACTATATAAACTAATAGATGGCCTAGAAGGCGTTCATCCATGACCCTAATCATAATTACCGACTAAGATCGTGGATGAACGCGTACTTCAATATTGAAGAGATTCTTTACAGAAATAAATATATTTGGAATGATAAATGTGCTTCACATCATTTTTCTAATGAAGAATAACATTTCTAATAGTGCTTCCAATTCCTATGACAAAATCGAGAATTGAGACATGGTCTTTAGTCGACTGAGGCAGGGGGTACACTTGTTCAAAGTTTTCTGCTAGAAGTATAACTCTGACATACAAAAATGATTGTTTTTTTTCGCAAAATTGACATTTTAATAATTATAAATGGATGAATGAAGTTTCTTGAATCACTTGGCAAGTCTCGTTGAAGTGCTTCTATATTAAAAGTGAATATTTGGGTAATATTAATTAGATAAGTTATATCAATTATAGTCAAGCATTTTTAATTATTTCGTTAAATGCACTGCATATACTACTGCACGTTTTCTTGTGTTTCGTTCGTCTTAATACTTAAGTATAGCAAATTAACGATAACACTGATTTTTATGGTTGATTGGTTCATTCGAATTGTACAATTTTTTTGCTATACTATGTACTATTAGCTTTGTCTATGGACGTAGTACTATGTACTATGTATCGTACTGAGATTATTGGTACATATATTGCAACGTGCGTATGTGGTGGATTGCAACCATAAAATAACATTATACCTTCGAGAGCGAACGAGCGAATCAATAACAAATAGTAGTGAGCTGTCAATAACAAATAGAAGGAAAATGTTCGAGTAACAAAAGTCATTTTTACAAATTACGCCATTTGGTTTTAACAGCCGAAGAGTTACAGCTGTATCAGAATAAGAAAACAAAAAATCGAATTCAAAAGTGCATTTCGTAGCGAGGAAAAAAAGTTTTAAAAATTTTTTTCAAACCTTTGTTGCATGTGTTTTGTTCGTATATTTTGTTATTTATTATATGGCGTTAACATACCGTATATGGAGTGTACATATTTACATACGATACAGGTTTATATTTGGTATAGATTATATACTTTTCGTAGCCACGTTCTCAGTGTTTCACAACGCATTTATGAGTGCTTTTACGACACCGTCCGCATATCAAATATTGCAACGATATTTGAGACGTTTCTCATTGGCTGTAATTTTTGTAAGGAACGGGTGGGTAGATGGGTGCGTGTATTTGTAGGAGTAATTTTGTGTGATTGGAGTAATTGAGGTGTTGATAGAATCAATTCCATGCTTTTAAGTATCGAAGCATAAAGTGAATTTAGAGTTCATAAATGCTTAAGTGCACACTAATGACACTTTTGTGTATCAAAATGGAGTTTGAGCTCATATCATTGTTTTGTCATAATACCTCTACGAATTTATAAGAATAAGGTGTGGTCAAATAATGCCAACTAGCACAATAAAGTAAAGCTTTTAATGCGAACGAATATATAAACTATACCCAAGATATCATTTCCTAGCGTTGGGTCTGCGGATTATCGAAGGACCTCGCAGCCTTTTTTTGGTTCATGAAATAATAATCATGAATTTTGGCACTTTAATGTATATCAACAAAAACTAAATCGAAAGGCACTCATTTTAATATGAATGAGTGGGTCTTAAACAAGGTAAATGATTCGGGAGTGACAGTTTCCACTTCTTTGAATGGTAATATAATTCTTTTGATTTGAATGGTAATAGAATTCTTTAGATGACAAAAAAATCAATATTTCTTTCTTATTCTGTATAGCTTTACCATAAAGCATAAAGTTTACGGAAATACACAAAAACTAATTAATTATACTCGCATACATTTAGCTTGCGAGCTCACAAATGGATTACTCAAACTTCCTTTCGTTTCAGGAATGTTTCGTTAAATATTCCGTTTCTTATAGGAGATAATCGATTATATTTATGATAATGATAATACGCCCAAGATTTTACCATTGTATTCCTTCGTTAATAATTTAATATTTTTATTGAAAAGAAGTTCAACGTAATAACTTCATACATTCCTGTGTAAGAGATACAACTATATAAGTTATGGATATCCTGAAAGTAAAGACGATTTGTGATGAAATCTATTAATCTCTTATACAACGATACGTTTCTTTGCATGTGCATGGACGACATGCCTAAATCCATTAACATCACCTGATATCACTGGAATCACTTAACTATTAGTGTGCTTGAGCGTTCAATACAAATCTCAAACAATAGCTGTTGTTTTCTGTTTAGAACAAGCTGCGGATTGGGTCGTTACTCGAAAATTTACAGGTCAAACCTAATCAGCTACTAATGCAAAATATACTTTAGGCATTAGAGCATTTTCTGCCTAACGTTTTTTATACATGTCTGTTTCATTATTGATGGTTTGATATGCTAGAATGTTTTCATGTTTGTTTACCCATTTGTTTACTTGTTTTATCCGATATCATAAAAAATTTAAAGAGCTCTAAATGACACGCGTATTCAATCGCCAGCAAATTTACAAACTCTAAAGAAAATTCACTTCATACCGGGAGATTATAAAAAATTGAAAAGCAACCAGTAGAAATAATAATAACAACAAATAAGAAAACAAAAAGATTGTATGAAGTTTCCTACAATCGGCTGCGGTAAATTTTCACTTCTTTAAGCATTCTTTTATTGCTGACTTTTATTACATTCTTGATCTTAATACGAGTTTAATGCACCGAGCAATGACTGACCAGCAAAATGCGACTGTACCTCATGTACCTCGGTGCACCAGACCACTTCGTTAATCGGGTAGTTTGAAATGCTTTAGAACCGTTATTTAATGTAATGTGGTGGTAATATTTGTCGACATGGTTAAAGATGGTGGATGGAGTTATTACGGCAAGAAAGGCAGGTTTTATTCTCTTCCAATCTTGTTGGTCATTACGCGGTTTAATGCGGAAAATATTGCGATTATTCCTCATAAAGATCCATATCTAGTCGCAAGTGTTGTTAAACCATTAAGAAATCTGTTTTTTACGATTATAGACACCATTTTATGAGCCAATCTAAAGCCATGCCATTTAAGACAACGATGTTTTGACAACTTCTAATATCTGTATATTTTTATAAGGAGAATAAATAATATTTTTTTTTGGGTAAATACCATCAAGTTGTTTTATTTCTACTTATATTAACCTGTTTTATATAGAAGGATTATTTTTTTGTATAAATCATATGGAAACCCTCTAAGTTTTATTTGGATGATGTTTATACCAGGTAATACTAAGCGGATTTTATCAATCCAAAGTGTACCGAAAAGAAAATATTTCAGTTTCCAGTTATGTGGAAATTGTAATAGTAATGTATTTAGATTTCTTGATCGTGTATTTTTTTTATTTTACTTGAAAATATAAAAAGATGTTTTTGTTTGAAAATAGATGAAATTTCTGAAGAAACATTACATGTAATACTTTTTACCATAAGAAGTTAAAGAAGTAGTTCAAATGGTAACAGTTCTTAGGATCTAAACGAGCTTAAAAAAGATTATATGCTTTTATTTTTAATTTTTTTTTTTTTTGCAAAAGCAATGTAAATCTAAAAAACATTAATAATTGATTTGTTCCAAACCTAGTGTTTCTAAAAATCAATAAAATATCCAATTAGAAAAACGAGATTATAAAAAAACTATTTATTTATTTAAATTATAAATTTCCTATCTTTTACATACACTTTCCATTTTCCCTAAATTTTTCTTTAGAAGAAAGAATTCTTAAGTTTTATTATAAGTATTAAATACGTTCGCACTTAATTTGAAAATTTGATCGGAGTATTTTTTTAAAAAGCCAAGGATACAACAATTTCATTACGTTGAGCTTATTAAATGAAAATTTATTCATAACCAATCACATTAAACAAATGCATGACACAGAGCCAATCACATGTTAAATTCAACCCTGTCGTTATAGACGAAATAAAAAAAATATCTCGTTCAATGATTATTAAATAAAATATCAAATTGGGAAAGGAAATCGATTAAACTACAAAGTCGTTTCCAAAGACAGTAGTAATATAGCGTAAGGGTTAAAAAATATATCGAGAAAAATGGAAATTTTCTCGTACAATATACTGTGCTATACGCTTGCCATAGATTCAAATATGATATGAATGTAAAGTGCGAGCATGACAAAAGTATAGGGCGTTATTAGATAGAGAAGGGGAAGGTGATGGCAGTGAAGGGGGAGTGGTGATGAATATAAAAATATCGTTAAATTTGAAAATCATTCTTTACATCTTTTGGCTTCCTCTTTACATCCTCTGGAACTTTACAGAGCAAATAGTGCACAAAAATGTTGCTATAAGTGCTCCTGTCAATCTTGTTTTGTCTGACAACCTCACACCTGCTTCTCCTAGATGCATTTCTTCGTGCGTTTGGTTGCTGAGTGTAATGTAGGTTTAAGGGCTGGACCAATACGGGTGCACGATTGGGCTGCCCCTATAGTAATGAAAGTAAGATATTCGTAAGGAGAATTCATATTACTTCCAAAATTGGGCGTGGTTCATACCTTGTTTCCCCCATTTTCAACATCAAACAGTTCGTTATAAGGAAGGACGCGGTAAAGCAAATAAAATGCAAGAAGGGAATAGTAAAAGAAATGCAATTAAACTAGTAACGGAAACGGAAGTGCGGTTTATAACTTTACACAAAGCGCAGGATATCCTGAGGCTGAAAGCTCAACAATCAACGCAAGCACGCGACCAGCAATCCAAAAAAAAAAACAACATAGCGTTTCAATTGCGTCTATAACAATCCGAGTTAAAAACTAAAAATTAAAAACTAAAATAGGAAAACAATAACTCACAGCAATGGCAAACAGCTGGAATTAACTATATATATAGACATATATGAAATTGCCAACCACCATCGTAGCGTCGTCATTTCGGTTCACGGTTCACGGTTTCTTCACCTTCTACGAGAACGTCTTCCTTCAGTTACGTCAGCTACGCATTAGCTTTCAACTTCTAACTAACTTCTGGTATTGGGTTTGTTGACTGAAAACTACCCACAAATGATGGTAGAAAGCTTCTGTATTTAAGCAATGCTTTGTCTGACCGTTGACGAGAACATAAGCCAATGCAAACAAATACTACGGATCCTTTGACTGATGATTTGCAAAAAATTTCATTGGTTGTTTGGCGCATTGGTTGGCTGCTTGGCTATTCAATAGTCGAAATGGATCTGAATAGTATTTCTGATATTTTTTGGTTCATTGCCTTTGTGGAATTATTTTGCTGCCCGCAGAGACAGCCAATTACTATCAGGAATACTGTTCAATGCCCTTCGACTATAGAAAAGCCAAACAGTCAACCCAGTGACCAACCAACGCGGCAAACAAGCAGAATATCGAAAACAAATGCTTAAGATAAAATGAAATCTTTGACGGTGATCATTTACTTGCTACAGATATATTCTGGGAAAATATTCATATTATTTTTTAATGCATGCCGATTTTTTTTAATATTCACTTAATGACCTGTTTAATGCTTTTCTACTCCCAAGATATGGGAGAATAATCACCAATAGAGAAGTTGTATAGATTCAAAATAAAGAATTCTTATATGTAAATTCTAAAGCATGTTCTGAAAAATTAACATACTCAATCAAAACACCAAATAAATCAAATTTAATTAAAAGCGAGAATATTTAAACGAAACGCTAACTCTTATAAACGAAAATTTAAAACTCGGTTATCTCTTAAAATCTCGGAAAGCAAATTTCAAAAGTTTCTTTCAGAAAGTACTTTTAACTCTTTAGACATGGCGGTCAAAAATGAACTAATGGATTCTTATCGAGTATTAAAAGATATTCCAGTTTTTTAATTTATAAAACGATTGGATTTGAAGCTTTTCTTCTTCCAAAGACATGAGAGAATATAAATGGAGGGGAAGTGTTTCCAACCCTTCGTACATGGCGGTTAAAAAAAAAAGCTAAAGTCAAGATTTTTATTGAAATTCAAATGAATATACCTGAAAGAGGCGTATAAATTCGTAGTCTTTTGAAAAATTTAAGGCTAAGTTTAAAAAATAAGTTGCACCAAATTTGTCTCGATAGTCATTACCTGAAAAACGACATTATTCGTCATAAATACGAACATTTTCCCCCTTCACCAATTGTTCCCTTTCCTTCCACCGTCCAATTTCAATCAGCCCGAAGTCAGTGGCGTCTCGACGTGAATGCATAGGTAAATTTCTTATTTGATCCTTTGGTGGTTATGATTCCAAGCCTTAAGAATATCAAGTCATATTAGAAAAATTCTTTATTTTATTTTGAAAATATGAACTTTTTAGTATTGCTGTATCATTCATAAACTTCTGCGACATACTTTCTTTTGCTTCATCATCATCAAATAATTTCAATTTGAACTTTTAGCGAAAAACTCATCTTCGCAAATTTTATCACCCAAAATTTGCCAATTTTTAAACTCATAAGATGCAAATCAAAACAGTCTTAGTTTGGTGAAAAATGGTATAATAAAAAAAGAGAAAATAAAGGAGGAAAAAGGAAGACATAAATGAGAGTAAAGCCATGATAAACAAAGAAAATTAATAATGTTTTACATTTTCATAAATTCCACCATCAGCACAAAATCTCAACTTTTATCAGAAACTTTGGTGGTTTGTTGAAACGAGCTGCAAATACTGCCTTCATTTCGGCTCATTCACATAGCCATTCACAGTCATCAAACAACAAACCCATTCAACCCATCAATCGACCAACCTACCGACGTCACGTTTTTTTTTATTCTTTGGACCCTCTTTTTATGTCAGTTCAGTTTAGAGGTAGATTCTTTGGGGGCAGGATATCTCTATATTACCGCAATATCTCTGTAGTCCGCAGAGGAGAACAGCTTTTTTGAATAGTTGAAAATCAAAACATAATATATCATGACTGCAAAGTTTCCAACTAGTTCACGTAAAAGTACAATATTTCGAGTTAACCAGTAGAAATTTGCATGGTTGGTGGACTGTTGCTTGACTTTTATCGGTTGGTCGATTTGTTTCATAGCTGTCCATCGGTAAAGGAAAATAGTTGGGTTGTTAAACCAGTTGGTTGGTTGGTTGGTTTTACGTCATGAGTTGTAGTCGTCTGACAGTCTGATACAGAGGGTATTTAGGGTACGCTACCACGCGTCGAGAGAACTTGTGTCCTTTTGCTTCTTTACTTCTGCTCGATTTAGTCTTAAGCTAGCGAAGGTAATTTACGGGTGGACGCTTGCACCGCGGTATATAAGTAGACTCTGTGTTATGAAACGCTTTACCCTAGGATCGGATTTTCGGCTTTTACTTCCCTCTCGTTTTCTGTAATCCAGAACGTAGCAACCAGCAATCAACAAAAAAGTGATTACTATCAAAATTCTGAATAATTTTTTTCCGTGGAGCCTTTATTGCTTGTTTTGAACTTGATGTTTTTATTATTTTAGTTTGCCCCTGGGTGGATTTATGATTTACCAGGTTTGATTGCTTGGAAGAATAGTTTTTGGTACAATCCAACGCAAAAGTTCCCGTCAGCAATGTAAATAATAATTTAGGGATTGCTAACGAAAACAAACAGCAATAATAACGGTAGCAACAATCTCTCATTGATAAATATACAATTCGTTTTTCGTTTGCGTTCTCGTTCTTGCCATAATATTTATTATTTGCTCTTTATTTGTTTATTAATTTATTGGTTATTTATTTAGCTTTTTCATTAATCGTTAGAGCAACAGACAATAAATAAAATCAACAAATTTATTTAGATATAAATATGAGTGATAATGAGTACGAGACAGAGGTTAATATAGTCACAAATGTTGTAACAAAAAAGCTTAATAAACATAATTCCCATTATGTAAATAATTTTGTGACATACCGAAATTTCTGAGCCAGCCATTATATAAAAAAATATTGTCAAAAACCTAAACCGTATTTTAGGTATAATGACTTTTAATATTAAAACATTTCAAAGTTCGTCCTTCGGAATAAACAAAATTTTAACACGACGTTTGCCAAAATAGAAATAACAAACAAGAAGAAAAAAAAGAGAAAAGTTATAAAAAGGTAAAGAAAAGTAAACAAAAAAAGCTGCAATAACAACAACGAGTGGTTCCAATTACAAAGTTTAAATGTTTTAATAATAATTTTTTACAAATAATTACAATTTTCTTTATTTGTTCTGATAATAATTCATTAACTTACCTACTTCCATGTTTCAGAAAGCTTCACTCTACTTTATTTCTGATATTTTTCAACATAGTAAAAGTCTTCTCTTGGTCTTGGTATTAATTTGAAATATCCCGATTGACAGCTCGTTATCGGTGGAACGTTGAGATTGCGAAATATTTTATTTAACCGCACCGTTTACAGCACAAGCAATCATGTATTCATATGAAAGCTATAGATTGGGACGGGGTCGATATTGATTGTATGTAAAAATTAAAGTTCCAAATACACTTCCGGGGATTTTACTAGTGTTTGCAAGTGAATATTTATTGCTTCTTTGCTGATATTGCCCGCTCCTATTATGCCTCTTGATATAATCCGTCAGCCGAATAAACTCAATACGAAAAACGTACAAATTATTCACGAGTGCAATAGAATAAACGACAAAAATATAAAAAGCACACCAAATTTTCAGATATTTCAATGATTAAAAGGATTTCGAAAAATTAAAATATTTGAATTATTTTTAACTATAGATTCACGGGTGCATCTGTTATTCAGCTCAATTCCACTTTCCCTTAATTATTCTTCAAAAATTTTTAAGTTAGCAATTTACAATGAAATAAGTTAGGTTTTGAAAGGTATATATTCAAATGCTTCAATCTAAATGCAAATGCAAGAGAAAAATTGCACACAAAATATTTGAATATTTGCGTTTGTAATATAGAAATACGTATATCCAATATACGTAATGGTTTTTAAAGAATCAATCGAACAATACACCAAAATACCATCAGAGATATAATAATCAGATTAAGAATTTCTAATCTAATACTTTCATACCCATCAATCGCATAAATTACGTACGGAATAATGAGTATGCTTCCGTAATTTTTGAGCTTTTTACACGGCTTTTTTTAAGATTGTTGCTGCAGAGAAAGGTAAAAAAGTCACAAAGCCCAGGAAGAAAGTGAACAAGCACACGGTTAATAAATATTTAAGAGAATGAATTCTGCAATATTCATAAAGTCAGTTATACAGATCAGATATACAAGCGTAGAGTCTAATATCGGCGGACTGGCACCGATTGTAAAAAAAGCGACCGATTGTTAAAATAAAAACATTTAATTGAATAAATATAGAATAGTTTTCGAACAGAAATTATTACATTAGATAGAACGGGAGAATTTTTTTGTTGCAGAAAATAAGAAGTCTTTAAAAACTGCCTGCAACCTCTCTACTTATCGTTTCAAGTAGGATCAAGGTGCAGATGGTTTATATGAGTTCAGGCTCCCTGTTGAATAGTACTCTTCATACTGTATTAATAATTTTAATTAATAATTTTAATTCACGAATCGACGGAATCAACTTTACGCGACAGAGGCAACTTGGGCGGGATGCTGAAGCATATTGTGTAAACATCTGAGACAGTTTATGCTTTGCAAAATGTTTCAGTATAACTTATACGTTGTGTCACATATACTATTGTATTTTAAACGTCCATGCGCACATTATGAAGCCACTTTGGTCAAATTCGTATCCATCGTTTTTTTACTATCTATGCGGGATGCTGAAGCAAAAACTCTTAGCAAAGGTGATAGCTGATCCTCTATAAACACCGCAAATATAATTTAAGCGTAATACCACCTGTCCTGTTTTATTCGGGGCAATCTAGTGAAATGAAACTTACTCCCCTGTAGAATATAGTGAAAATTTTAAATCGATGTAGGAGCAGTTGCAACTTCATTTAATGAGTTTGCCAATGACAGGATTTGTCATTCAATAATTGTCAGTTGCCAGTGTTTTGTTTTCATACTCCCGTTATACGTACCTCCTGTAAAAATGTCACCTTTAGTTAAATGTAAAGGATTGCTAGTAAACGAAAAGGAAATATTGCCTGGAAGTAAATTTCAAAATTAAAACATATTTTATATAATTTATTACTCTTGAATTTTAGATCTTAATTGAGTTCATTTAACTTTTCGGAAGAAGTACGCGTTCTTACATAAAGTATACCATTTATTTATTAATAATATAAAAAGTATATTATTTCTTAAATTAAGATCCCATGCTTTACAGTTTCTAACTTTACTGTTCTGTAGAAATAATCTCTATTTAATTTTAAATACCAAATTATAATTATCGTTATTGTAAAGCCTTTTCTGGAACGAAGTTTCCATTCATTGGAATGGTCGTCCCGCAAATGAAATAAAAAAAAATTCGCGAATTGTGTCGATATCAATCATCAGTCGCCTTTAGTTTATGTTTCCGCTCTTGCATACACTTTTTCATTAAATTTTTTTTGTTGAAATAGTTTCCCGACACAGTTGCAAATATTATTTATGAGTAAGGGAAATTTATAGCAGACGCAATCTTAATGGTTCATTAATTTCATTATTCGTTCATCTGAAAATACTACATAATGGACAAATTGTGGATTGCTGTTAAAGTCCACTTCGTCTGTTTGTATGTAAATCATGGTGCATGCGTGTGGTGAGGTATGCATTCACATATGCATGTATCCATATGTGTATGCATGTATATTCTTATTTTTCTTTGTGTCTTTGTGCCTTTGAGGCTGGTATAAGAGCACTTTATGCGCTGAGCATTTTAGTGCGTGGCAATGTGTGGATAGCATAATATATTTTATATGAATTTGTGTGCGTGACAACTTTTCCTCATATGATGATAATCGCTTGAAAAGGACTTTTCGCGATGCGCAAACCGTAGATACGATTTGCATCCATAAAAATACAGAATAAAAAATATAAAATAAAATTATTTCGATTAGTAGGACACCTTCATTTGTCAATTGACAAAAAAAAACTAAAAAACTAAAAAGATATTTTACCAATTTTTCCATAAATACGATTTTTTTTTTGTATTCAAGCTTCACGCATTTTCGAGCGTGAGTCAGGCGAGACAGGCGTGAAGCTTACAGGCGTTTTCACATAAACGAGGTATTCTAGCAGAATTTTAGTCAAACCGGCTTACACCATTTCGAAAACTACCCAATACCAAATTCAGGCACCGAAAGGATGTCGTGTGGCATGAAAGATTGTCTCTAAACCAGATTGAAATGGCATAATTATATTCTATCGCTTATTCTATTGGCTTCCGGGGGTCTATTCAAAGAAAAGCCATGCTGCGAATTCCGCGTGCGTGGTCTGCCCTATATTTCCATCAATAATGATAGCCTAAAACCTCAGAAATTAGAGTAAATAATGTAGCAGCAAATTTTACTACTAATCAATATTTAGTGAATGTGAAAGAAAGACTACAAAGTGACAGATTAATCTAATTACTATTTCCCCTAATCCCATGTAGTTACAACTATTAGACACTTATGGTTTGCACCAATATCTTCATGACTAATTCGAGTAACTCCATTAAAATTTAAAAAGTAAAGCTTATTCCATATTTTTTAAAATAAGGCTAAATTCAAGATCATATAATGGAATAAGATGAAAATTTCATGCCATACCGATTGCGGTATCAAAAGCAGTAGCAATAAAGTGGTGCTTTTCTGAAAGTATTAATCTTACTTAAATCGAATCTAACAAATATAATGAATATGACATTATCCAGGACCACCAATGGTGCTCAAAAAAGAAATGAGATGGAATAGAAGGAAACGAGAAAGTGAGAAGAGGAATTAAATAAAACGTAAAATATGATAGGAGTACGAAAAGAAGAATTACAGATAGATTAAAACACGTCGAACAATAACGATATGAAATGTAAATAAAACTAATTTGATGATTTATTTTCAAGCCGACAATTTCGATGAATGTCTGTTTGTTCTGAGAATGAAAATGTGCTGCAACGGTTCGAGTCAGCTGGATTTGGAATGGTAATGGAATAATAGTCTATATGTATTCATGCTCTTGATTGTGCCTCAAAAAATCATTCAGCATGAACGACTTTTAAGAGTTCATGGTTTACGGTATTATGATATGTCGTCCGGTGCAGTAGAGTAATTTATACAGTATTTTGTACTTTAGATCGTATTCCCCATAGAGTTCATGCTGTCTTTAGAGAGCCACGCTTTTGTAGAGAATAAATTGAATGAAATTCTTTCTTTGACAAAGTTTCAGGTTTTATTTGAAATATTACCACTAGGAACAATCATGAATAGCTGTTACTTTTTTCGCTCTATTATTTCCGATGTCTTCTATTTAGCCTCTATTAGATGGAAAATAAATACAAAATGTTGACACAAAAATCTATTTTCGGAATTTTGTAATGTATGCAATTTTGGTTCTTCCTAGGCTTTTAGTTTTCTTAGGCTTTATAAGACAATTATTTATAAGTAAAATTGTTTTAACAATGAAACAATAAATAACATTTAACGCAAAGATGTATCTCTAGTACCGAATAATATTATTCAGCGTTTATTATTTATTTATTTATTTATTTATTTAAACCATATCCCACAATTTGTTATCCGAGATTGGTGCAAATAATAAACAACAAACACAAAACAAAAGAAAAAGCATAATAAGAAGGACAACATTTGATAGAACCAAATTGACTTGATAGCAATAAAGGAAATATAGAAAATGGTACCAAATAATAAGGACACGTCTGACAAGGAGCAATAATACGTCGATCGACTGTGAATAAAATCACGAACACACAAAGCATGATTCTTGTAAGATTTCCTATAAGATACTGTAAAAAAAACAGTTTATTATTATTCATGAAAAGAAATAGAAATACAAACTTATTGTGTCCTTATAATGATTCCCATCACCCAACATCCATTATAAAAAAAAGAGAAGAAAGTATAACAATAATGTCGGGATATATATTGCGTGCATAAGGAAAGATAATGCGATATAAACGCTGTAGCTTTTATCTGTATAAACGATTATACGCGAGAAACACTTGCAATGAAATTGGAATGATTGATTTTAATTTGTCGACAAGTAACTTCAAGGTCCAAGCAATTTCCGATGAGAATCTACGTGTTACAACATATGTATAATAGCGTGCGTGGTTGTGCATTAATATATGATAATCAAGGCTGATACTTTTAATTGATTTAGTTTTCAGCATGCTTAAGGAAGAGGTTGTATTGGTGGCGGTGTGTGCACTTTATTTGTATTTGGGTGTGAGCACGAATATTCTAAAAAAACAGGTATGGTAAGAAAGTTCTGAAGAAAGACAATGGCACCTACGACCGTATTCCCAATTATTCTTATACTATCATTATCAAATAATTCCTGGGAAAATGATTGTTGAATTAAAAATTATGAGAAAATTATGAAAATAAAATAATTATATTTATTATTTAAATAAGAAAATTTTTCACAATCAAAGAAAACCTCTTAAATTTCTTCACCATAGAAACCACTCGAAAAGTAAACGTTAAATATCAAAGCATAAAAAACGGAAATGAATATTAGTTTGTGTCAAAATTAAACTTTTCCTATTGCGTGACTGTTAAATTTCAGTATGTTTTACACCGGCTCAATTCCCTACCGGTGCGACACTTTGAAGTTCATTAAGTACAACAACAACAATTACAGCAATAACAACAATTATATTACTCACTTGTTGCCGTTATTTCCAACCGCATGTGAAAGCAGTTACTAAAATCCGCTTATTTAATTACAAGACTAACTCGGTAAAAATATTGTAAAATGCCTTTTAAACTCCCCGCGAAACTTCAACTTTTGTTGCTTTGTTGTTGTTTTTTGTTGTTGCCGTGCCCCGTCGTTGGTAATGAATAATGAAAAAACCGACCAACCAAATAACCAACCAATCGACCGAACGTCTTATTGACTAGCAGTCCAATTCAACAACTAAGTCTTCACCTACTCAACCACCCACTTTCCCATTATGTTTGTTTGTTGGAGAAAGCTATGTTTGCGTGACATAAAAAATGGAACATTAAAAGATTTTAATTAAAGCCTTTTGGGGACAATAAAACTTAAACAATTCTACCATATGTATTACCGTAGTTTTGGTGGATTAGATAAAGGAATGCTTAGAATTTTTAATGGTTTCTCTTAAACTTTCAACAAAACGAGGAAATGCGAACTATTAGCAAATGATACACAAGAGATTTAATAATGATATACGACGTCATTGAGTTTTGACATTTTTGAACATTATCATTACGCTAATGGAAGATTGTAACGCTTTATGATTATTACGCCTGATTTGCGATTTTTTAGTTGTGCGTATGTATTTATGAGTCTAATCGTCCTCTATATATAACTCATCATTTCATTTCCGTAAGCATATAATTTGATTACTTTAACATAATAACAATAATAACAATTTTCTTTTTCGTTCCCCGTGATTTTCACTTTCCCCTCTCCGGCCAATTCACTATATTCTTATCTAACATAAATGCGTATAAACTTTGAGAATTCAATGCAGTACATGCCAAAATTGTGTTTTAAATAATTAATGGTAGTCATAGAATAGCATTTAAAAATTTAACTCTTTTTTTAGGTTATTCACCTGAAGGATTGACGACGATATTCCAGTATTCCAAATCTTCACGCTCAGATTAACTTGTCTGAAATGTCAGACCAAACCCTATGCGTTTTGTCACGCAGAGGATAGTCGTTGTAAGTTTTTTTTCGGAATTCATTGCTCTCTGATTGCATACTTCTTCTGGGAATAACCGCTCATCAAAATTCCCCGCAGAAAAAGTTTTTGTTGAAATTCGAGATTTGAGTGATAAGACGACAATGCTTTAACTATGAAGACACGTTGTGAACTGGCACATGGATCTACCAAGCTGAACTTCAAAGTAGTATCACGCCTAACATTGCCAAAACCCGATGATAATTACCAGAGACTTGTCAAAGTCTAAAAAATTATTCACTACAAGCTCTGCAGACTACTATGAAGTAAAAATTGGTGCCAAAATACCAGTAAATGTCTGTGTACTCACATAAAAGTCACGGGAAAAAATTCTATTTTATTTAATCTAAAGAAAAAGTTGTCAAATTATTCTAAAAATTAGCAAATTTTGATACAAATAAAATCGATGCAAATAAAAACCTTCAGTAAACTGACTGGTGTTGAAAAAGTATACTCATAAATCTATTCACGGATAAGACATTATCTCATTATGGCATTTTAATTGGATAAAATCTGTCTTCAAAGGAGTTTGTGATGTGACTGTTTGTCATGATACTAAGGAGTTTTTCTGACAAGACTTTATAGCTGAGTTGTAAATAGCATAAACCAAGATAAAAAGGAGTTTTATTTTTATCTTCACTCATCTGCAACATACCATAGCGAAATTGATGCGTAATACACTGTATACATCCATAAAAGTGTCAACACTACAATAGTAATGAAAGACGGAAAGTTGGGTTACAAAATTCTTGTAACTTTTAATATTATTAGGTGATTTCGCGATAGTCGAGAAGAAACAGGGTTTTATGGTGATTGGGAGGTGATGGCAATATAAGGGGTAAGTTTTAAAGGGGTGGTATGGATTGGGAAAGAATAAAGTTTGCAATTTGAAAGCTTTGTCTTCGCAACAAAGTGGAATTTGGTAACAAAGTTCCGGTGCAAATTTCTAAAAGTTTTTACTTTTATTTAGTTTTATTATCTCATATACACAAGAACTATAGACCTATATAGTTCAATGTTTGTTACAGTTTCCGCTTGTTCAGTCTCGGTCTATTGCACCTCGTACTCTTTCTCATACTACTCATTCTTCTTCTTCTTTTCCAATTTCTCTTCATTGTCTTCTTCTATTGCAAATTGAAAATATTGCCAGGAAATTTATAATCCTATTAAACGAAATTAGAAATTGTTTTTGCGTCCGTGACTGCGTGTATGTGCTTAATTTTTTGTAGTTTATGACCTCAGTTATCGAGTACGGTGATGTTGAGTCCTGTTGCTGAGCTTTATCTCCTTTCAAACCTTTTTTCTATTTTTCTCCAATTTCGGATGTTACAAAATTGAATTTTACTCGATTTAGTTTTAATCTAAATTTATATAGTTAACTTTTAATCTTTGTGCAGTAATTAACTAAATATTTTGTAGTTTCAGTAGAGTGAATTAGGTAATAAAATAGTTATTATATTAAAATTTAATTAAGCTTTCTCATGTGGAAATTAAACTTTTGTTATAGGTTTTACTGTTGTTGCGAGTGGAAGGAGAAATATTACTTGAGGGACCAATTATTTAATGTCCTTAAGGGAAAAGACGACATAGAGCTATTCCTCACTGAGAAATTTGAGAAAGCACTTTGCACAGTTTTCACATATGGAGTCATGTGCCATTGCGTGCTTACGTGTGAATGTATGTACGCGAATGTGTTTGTGTGGTTTTTGTTATATATGAAAGAAGCCTCAATAATCATTGTCTCATTGCAGCATTCGCAATATAAAGTAGAATAACAAAAGAGGTGGAATAAACCATATAAATGATTCCTGGAAAAGATTCTTATATGATTCCTACCTCAGATTCAGGTATGGATTTTTGCAAAAATGTGTGTTCGGTCACGTGTGTGAATGTGCTTATCCAGAATGTGCGTATGAGGATAACCTTGGTAATAAAGCATCTCCAGCGTCTATCGAAAATTACGAAAAGTAATTTTTTTTCATTTTGCTCACACTCCACTTTCTGATTTATGCAATCGTAGTCGCCTTGAAAATTGTTTCTTCCCCTCCACGTAACTTTTTCCGGACATTTTCGCATTTAAAGCTTGTTGTCGTTAACAGTGATTTTCATTATTATAATTCTAAAAATCAGGAGAGTATATTACGAAATGGAGGTCGTGATCCTTGCTGCAGCCAGAGACCATACACGAATGCCTTTTATGCAATCAAAATTGCAAATATTTGCAAGGGTATTCTACGAGCTGAAAGTTGTTTCATCCTTGGCATATGAAAGCTTCTTATGCCAGCAAAATTATATTTTCTTTCTATGCATTGAAAGCCTTCTAAGGGTTAATCGTATAACGTTAAAATTGAGAAGCGCGAAAAATGGTACTAAAGATGGATATGTAGTTTTCTCGAAAAACCGATTTCCAAAAAGATTATTTCTTTTTGCGGAAATCGTAATGCAAGCAGCAGATAAAAATTCGTTTGATCTATCGTCGCTAGATAAGACGAGAAACAAGAAAGTTAATTATAGGATTGACCTTGCCATCCAAAATGTCATGTTAAAGGAGTTTTCAAAAGAATGGAATAGTTACTTAGCCATCTACGGTTTCAAACACAAAGGACTATAGAAGTGTGCAACTCTCTACGTAATCACTCCATATGAAACCTGATACCAACATGTTAGGCACAGTGGCGATATTAACCTGATTTCTCTAATCCTCTATGGATGACATTTTTACTCACTTTGGCCTTTATTATTATCATGAAGTCCTCCTTAAACATTTAGCGTAATTCCAAAAAGAGGAGTTTAAGTACTTATCTACAACATGTGAATGATACCATGAAGCACATATTGAGACATTAGGCACAATATCGAAAGCCATAAGAAAATCAATTTTGAATCTCGTAATTATCCTGGTTTGCCCTCCTTCTTCTAGAGATTCTCTCTGCTGGTTTGGCTCGTCAGCCTTCCTTTTTGCCTATTTTTCTTTCACTTTGTTATTTGTTTGTTGTTATATATTATTCTTATTTGTGTGAGTGCTTAACATTTAAAGAATTTTCCTACTGATGAAGATGATAATAGTACTGACATATTTACAGCAATAATAATATGCAATAAAGTTGTTATGCCATAATTTACTCCATGATAATTACGCATGCAATGCTGTTTCTATCTAATGCTATTTGGTGTTATTGCTAACGATGAAAAAATTAATGCTGTTGTGTCGTTATGGTCCTTATTGTTGTTGCTGTTTCTATTGATAGGTTTTGTATGACTGGCGACGAATAATTGCGCTCAGTTCGATCCGATATCCGGAATTTTAAGGTTTTGGGAGATTCGCTGGAATTAAAAGTCATGTAAGAACAAGTATCTAACGTAAGTTTAATAGCGAAGAGGTAAAATAATTAGTGTCACTTTCCATATGGATTTGGTTGATTTACTTTTGCTTACAATACTCTTAAGTACTATAATCTTAAGTTACTCTAAGTTTTAATGAACAAATTTCGTAATTATTTCTAAGAAGTATTGCACGACAATTTTATAAAACTCTTATATGAGTTTCAGAGAGAAAATAAGAATAAATAATAGTCTGTTAATTTTGATTATTAAATTATTGATTATTTTGGGAAAGTCTGTAATCAGATAAAATTACATTTAGAACTCACCATGGAACGGCAAAATGAAATTGTTTGAAATAATACTTAAATTAATGACAAGAATAAATCATCCGATTAATTGTGGGATATGGAATTATTGTGGGCCTAAATGAGATTTCATAATTAATTAGTATCATTTCCAGAATTGAATTTTACAGTCCAATTCGTTGAATTTTTACCAGCTTTTCAGCAGTAACACATTTACGATGTCAATATCAAACCCAAAAAAGGTTAAAATTTATCAAATCGATTCAGTAAATTGACTAATTTAAAATTTTCCCTCATGTTAAAATTCACGCTAATCATATAAAAAGTAAAAGTGCATTACCCATAGGGCTATTCAATTAATAAAGATTCGATGGTTGCGCATGGATTTAAAGTGACATTTGTTTCATTTGCATAGGAAACATATTTCTGTGACAATTGGTGGGATTCTTTCCGTATGTTTTTAATATAAGCGATTACATACTAATCTCTAGGACTTAACACGTTTAGATCAAGTGAATGTATCCCTGAATGATAAAATGAATTTCAAAAAGAACCGGAAGCAACGAAAACCGTTAGTAACACAAAAAACTAAGGACAACAAAATTTCAATTGCAGCAGCATCGACTGACGAAAATAGTGATAAGGAACAATACTATTCTCATGAGAATGAATGTTGGGATTATGGTAAAGAGTTGCTCTTGTCTACATCTTGAGATATGACAATAGGAATAAATAAAAATAATCCCATAACAACTATTTAGTGAAGTGTGCAATATTGCTTCTTCGTTTGTAGAACGCTTTCGGTTACAAAATACTTCCGGGAATCCCTGAACGGCATTTACTGGCATTGTTGCTTGCTGCTTGCAAAATATTTAGCAATTGTTATTGCCACGACGATGACGACGATTTTAAAGAACAGCAAGCATTATTGCTCTATTTATAGTTGTAATTCGTTGCTGTTGCTGGTACACGGTGGATTGAGAACGTCAGAGTCCAGTTTTCTGTCATATGATGTAAAAACGGCCAAAACAAAATTAGGAATCACAAAAATATCGATTTGAAATCATTTAATTTATTACATAAAGCCTAGCATTTGCTTATTATGCCCATTTTTAGTGCTTTTTAATATCTGATGGCAAAAAGTGGATATTACGGAATTTCGTTACGGATAATTCCAGATATTCTAGAATGATAACTACCATGAGATGATCTGACTGCGGCATTTCAGAAGACGTTCAATTTTGTTGCGAGTACTTAAGTCGACAAAATAAAGAGGATAAGCATGAGGAAGACTAAGAAAAATTGAAGGAGAGAGATGAAGGACACTGAGGACAAGAAATTGTTTTCTTTTTGTGTTTTGGCACACCCTTCGCGTCCCATCTTCTCTCATGGGATTTCTGGTTAAATGTCGCCAAAGAGGTAAGGTACAATAAAAACGAAAAGCATGGTGTGGTCTTCTTATTCTTAACTCTGCTAGCAATATTCGAATGTTGTGGCTTCTCCTACTATCGCAAATTTTCCTTTTAGAAAATTCTTGATATTTTATTGCTTGATACACTTTCGACAGTTTTTCACACTTGTAAAATAACAGTTTAGCTGTTTTGAAAGACTTGTCGGATATTGTTACTGCTGCAATTGTTGCTAAGGTTGTGAATACTGTATATTAATTTCCTGTGTTTGTTTGAGCTTTTACATAAGACCAAAATGTGTTAAGTTAGTTAACGAAAAGTGCTTAAGAATTCAATTCAATTTAATTTCAAGACAACAAATTCATTTAGAAAAGGATATCTAAAATGTTCGATAATATATTATTATACAGATAATGTTTATCGACACTTTTAAGAAATTTAATCACACTAAATATTTTAAAAAATATTTAGGATCCAGATACCATAATTATTGCGGTTAAATATAATTGTGATTTTCGACATTGTAATGTGAAATGAACATTGCGAAAGAATTTATCGGTCATAACGACAATAATTCACAGCTTGGTAATAATTTTTGGTCATTACAAACATTAGCCGGTGTAAATAAAATCGGAAATCCTAAAACAATAAAACGTAGTACTACAACTGCATGCTTCGGTAGCCATTCGATGATTGCATTCAATGCTTTCAACAATGAACCAATGATCTGGGCTCAGTGAATAAATTTTTCCCATTCGCTTTGCCCGCTCTCCCTATCGGACAGCTCATGACGGCAGCGGTGGTGATGTTGGTGATAGGGCTAATGTCATAATTTACTGACAGTTCAACTCGACACCTGTCTATTGCAGTACTCAAATTATTAGGTGACAAAAAAGAGCATGATATGCATGACAACATTACTATATCAATTAGTCGCCGCACGCAGACCACGAAGTAACAATAGCTGTAATGCTTATACAGATTTTCCAAAAATGCATAGAATGTAAATTCCAAAAGATATTGTAAAATAAATAGGATAACAACCGATAAAACACTAAGCTAATTTGTTAAAAAGGGAATAGTTGGGAAAAAGGAATATTTTCCGAAAGAGAATTTGGACTAATTATAATATAATAAATATTGATTAATTAAGATGCGTTTTGGTTTTTGAAAACATCCTTCTAATAATCTAATTTTTCTGCCTCCGAAGAGGTAGCCATTATTAAAGGCCGACGTAGTCATAAGTGACGTAGTCATAAGGAAGCACATGAAGGAAAATCTACGCGAACTATTACCAACTTCAGCCAAAACTCGCTTTTGGCTTAATAAAAAATTGTGATTATTAAGGGATATCTAAAAATTTTTCTAAAAACATTAATTCACATTTTGCTTTTCAGGAAAATTTGTGGTAGATCTTTCTTATTGCAGACATATTTTTTCTATACTTTTGTGTTTTGTACTGCATATTTATACAATATTGCCCTACTATCGAAAAAATATGAAAAGAAAAGTATCAACGGGATATTGTCAAATATATCGGGGGTCCTGGTGAGGACTATGAATATACCAGAATATATTTTATTAGGACGATTTTAGGCATTTATAAGCCAGTTCAGAACCAAGCCAAAGATATATTTAGTTTATTACTTTTTTTAAAAAATTGTTTGCACAGATCCATCTTGAAACTGTACATTCCCTACGGTGCTTTTCAAGCTCTCCGAGGTGGCAAAATACTACAAAATCTGACAACTAGCCAAATAAGTTAGATGTGTGTAAGTGCATGTTGGTACTTCACTTTTTCACCCCTTATCCTATTGCCTTCTTTAACGCAACTGTGATCATGCCTCTTAATTAAATAGCATGGAATTTTTTTAGTTTTGACTTAAACGCTTGGTTTTCCGGTATAATACTCTGTGCGTAGATATACCACAACCGCAATAGTAGAGAAGTATCATTAGAGCGATACTAGAAGAAAAATCTCAAACACCAACAGCACCACAAAAGTATTGGTGCTCTTCTCCTGACAGCGTTGTAATAAAAAGTAATTAACATGAAATTATAAAATAATTAATCCACGCTTCGCTACATAGCTACTAATCTTTTTCAACGTAACGCCACGAAGTTATTTTTATCACGTTTATGTGCGTTCAGACCCATTTGAAGAACGTGATTTTTTCCAAAGCAACCATCGCAACAAAACCTTCGGAACACCGAATAACCAAACAGAACAAACAATCGGTCAACTGACCGGTCAGCCAATCAGGCTGGTAAGCCCCTCCCACCAACTAGGAAGGTTTACTCGCTCAGTACTGTTTCTGTTTCTAGAAGCCATCCCTGCAGTATTTTCTTGCTTCTTGACTGTCTGCTTGCCACATGACTTTTTTGAGCTTTAAAATTGGTATCAGCACGCGCCAAGTCAACGCATTGAGCGCACGCTAATGGCTTTTACGTAAAGGCACATAGCGCATGAAGTACTAAACATTTCCAAAACAATACAAAAGTAGTCGAGTGAATCATGTGTTACGTGATACGTGGCAACGGCATATATTTTGTGTTTTCGAGCACCAAAGAATAATGGTACTATCTCCAGAAGAATACTTTGCTCGAAAACTGCAAGACAATTTTGCTAACTATACTCCTTTCTTAAGATTCATATTCCTATTTTAACTCGAAATAAATGGCGTTGTAAATATGTTTGTGTATATCAATCTCACTTACATCCATCCATCCATCATTGGCTTTCGCCGCATTAATGAATATCTACATGAGATGTAACTTATTGTACAAATAAATTAGATTTAGTTCTATAGCGGCAGATGTGTTTTATTTTGACGAAATTTCAAACATTACTAGAAGTCTTTTAAACAATTCCTTCAGTTCGTAACTAAGTTTTTGACAGTAACCTCACGCAAGAATACAAAATATCATTATGTCAAATGCAGCATAAGGGTTATCCACCAGGAAATTTCCATTCAATGATTTATTGAACACTGGAGAGTAATACTGTTGTAAGAAGAAATTTATATTTGCAATTATTGATTATGAATGTTTATGGTTACACGCCTGTATTCCATTTTAACTAAGTAAAACGAAATTATATTCCAAACAACACTGTCGGAACTTTGGTCATACGAATTTCGAACAAATGCGAACTACTTTTAAACTTATTTAGATTTAGTTTCTTGATTTTGATATATTTTTCCGACAGGGTATGAAATTGTTGTGTTGTGGAACGAATTTCCGTCATTCCTTGTCATTTTTGGTTTGTAGACAAACCGGTTTCGGCGATATGCCATCCTCAGTGTCTTTTTCGTTCTGAACGAAAAAGACACTGAGGATGGCATATCGCCGAAACCGGTTTATTTAGATTTATTTTCATTGTGTTATATTAGAATTTTTAAACAAATTATGGTAAATCGGAACATATGTAAAGTTTTAATTACTTACCACACGCTTAAATGAGACGACGAATCCAGCAAATGTTAATACTGGGTAGTTCAAAAACGAAAGTTAATAAATGCGATGAGGATGACTGCAGGAATATATATTTAAAATTTAATTATAAATATATATTTATATTATTTATACGCTCTGTATAGTATTTTTAATGAATCTTATTTTTAATTTATTTTTGCTGTGGGTGTGCGTTACATCAACCGATATGTAGATGTCAAAGTTTGATGATAGAATTTAATTATATCGTACTTTATTTGCATGATTTATTTCTATTCTTTTTTTTTATTCTACTAAAGAAGACATCCACTGTCAATCTCATGTATTTGACTGCGCAGATAGATAGCACGTTGTATTAATCGGCGCAATTAACCAACTAAGCCTGTGGTGTCTCTCAACCCACACACTTCTGGTGCAATATAGTTCTCTCCAGGCTAGTGATGTCTAGTACTAGTCTGGCGGCCGCACACCATGCGAAGCAAAATTTTTTAGTTATTTATTTATTGAATCATTTGACCACTACGCGCACAGTATTTGTAAAAGTTATCTCGTATTTTCTGAGTAACCGTTTTGCGTAAAACCGATATATTTTCTCAGTTGAATGAATGCATAGATGAAGGAATGGATCACTTGATAGATGAATAGACAAAGGGTTGCATGAAAGGTGCATGAAGGGTTGAATGTATAATTAAATACACGTATAAGCGGACAAATGAATAAATGAATGAATTAATGACAAATAAATCTGTTTGGCGCAATAATCAAATTTCCCTGATACGTCAGTCCTACAGGCCAAGCTTGATAGGAATACCGAGTAGGTTGCACAAGTAAAGATATGGAACGAAGGCGTTAGCAAAAACCTTCCTCAAATGTTTGCTTTATATACTAATTTTTAAGTGAATATTCTGAAAATTTATACGCTTGTTATCTTTATCTCGCTAAATTTTCTAATATCACTTTCAATACTATACGTGCTTTTCCTGTGTAACCACACCTAAACACACACTTGCAGATACATTCACATGCACAAAGACCCACGCATTTATGTCAATCTCTTAGTATGATTTCTCCTCAATCGACTCTCAACTACTTTCAATCTCTTGGTTTATTCAGCAGCAGTCAATCATTGAACTTAACCATTAAGGATTGATGATGGAATAAATTATTGTAGTTTTACGTAAGGCGGTTTTGTTTATCGTATTACCATTGTTTACTAATATGACACCGCTGCTTTTCTCGTCATCATATGAATTGACAACATTTATGAATCGTAAAATATACATAAATAAAGCGCTAACAGCATTAATAATAATGACAGTAACAACACCACAAGACCAATAACAACAACGACGGAAACAATAAAACAACCAAAAGCTATAACAACAAATCCATTATGAAATATCACAAATAATCGGTTTAACATAAATCGAATTTTGACACAATTTGTCAAAATATTGACGAATTTGTGGGAGTTAATAATAATTTGTGCAAAATTACGCAAATAAATTTCGGTAGATACAAAGATATTACCAGAATTTAAAGATTTATTCACGAGCACTATATTTCTTAATTATAATCTCAGTTTGCGACTAACTGAAATATAGAGATTTACTTCGAATTTGCAATACTTTAATGTTTAATTGATTGCTGAACTTAAGTAATGCTTTTATGTAGGCAAATTAAATTTGTGTTTCTTGATAAAGAACGTGAACACTTTCACAAAATATAAATAGAATTATAAATTTCTAAGTCGTTATTTTCTGAGCGCGTCCAATTCATCTCTAAAAACCTTAAACAGGTCGTAGCCGGGTACTAAGATGCTGCCGATTTGTCTCATAAGTCAAAATAGATTAGCGATAAGTGCGTTTTTCCTCTATTTTACTGAGGAATAGACAGACCTCATAAGCCTTCAAATTTAGGTATTACGTTCCAGGCGCATATAAATTTGTACTATTCTTAAAAGGGAGGCAAAAAACTGTCATAATCTCGTGCATTTCTAATCCAAACATGCTAGGAATGTGAAGAAAACTCAAATTAAATTTCACGCCAATCTATTATTCGATCTCTTTAATCATGATTTCTACAGACAGGCAGACGGATAGGATGGTCAATCGGATGGACAGATAAGATTAAATCAAATCGGGAGTATATCGTAATTATATGATTATGGTAATTATAGTAATTATAACTGTTTCTCTCATTTTTTTTTTTTGGCAGGTGGCAAAAATGAATACGTTAGCTTGTACATCGATTTATCGTTTATCGAACATTAATCGAATTTTATTGGTTTTCGAATTGAAAACGTTATCACCTTTTTAAGAATGGATTTATAACACCTTGACAGGCTTGCTGTGAATAATTAACTCTTTATCCTTCACACATTTTTATTGTGTCGTATGCGGAAATAAAAACTGAAAAAACTGTTTTTCTAAAGTTCTTCGTTCAGAAATGCGAATATCTATAAGAAACAGACAACTAACTTTCAGGCAGGAACCAACAGACAGGAACCAAATTCGTCAAGATAATTTACTAATTATTTAAACAAATCGCAAACTTCAATAAAGTTCGAGAAACAGACAGTTTGTCTTTCGTGATTATTGATATTTAGAGAGAAAATGCTGAATAAGGAAATTTATAATTTCTTTTAATCACAATTCAAAATTCAGAAAGCCTCTTCTCCGTCATCAGATAGACGATGAAGACGAATCAAGCGATGTTATTAAATAAGCATTTAATCCTGTATGAATTCATTCAAGCATCCAAGAGGCTGGAGAGTGGAGGCCGTAGATTATGGCAACAAATTCGGTGACTGAACTTGAACATTGTTTTGTCGGATCTCAAGCAGAATTAAGCCACGACAGATCGACAAATTGAAGCGATGAAAAGGCAATGAATATTCATAGAGCATATACATATCAGAGTAACACAAATAGACAGGCTAAGAAGGGGGAGAAAATGTTCAAGCTATCATGATCTCATATATGGAAGGAATTGAAATGCAATTGAAATATTGACAACAGACTCGAACACGAAGGGAAGGAACGACGACGTATAGAATAAAAAAAAGGAAGGACGACTTATAGAATAAAAAGGGCAATGAAAACAAAAAATGTGTAGAAACAACAATGAAAACAACTATCTAAAACGAAAGAATCGAGCGCAATACATAAGGAGTTGAGGAAGGGTATTGCAGAGAAATTTATTGCCAACCAAAAATTGAATTGTTTCATCAAAATTTTATAGCAACAAAAATTGACACAAATACAACACGTCAACACATAAACTCATCATAACTCAGCTATAGATGAGCTCGATTCAGGGAGGAACGAATAAAGTGATAAATCGCTAGAAAATAAAGAATATAACGCTCCTGACTTCGCATGTCGTTTGTATGTGAATTGGTTATTGAAGACGATGACGGCAATAATTGGAGTATTTAGAAGACACAAATGGAAAGAAAAATTAGCGAAAAATAGGTGAGGTGAATTGAGTTGGGTTTCACTACCCTATTTGCTTCCTTCTGTCTTTCCGGGGAAACCATTATTACGAGAGAATGAGCATAGATGTTATCACGGATTTGGGCATATTATGTGGGCGTATATTTCCTTCCAAAATTATAACGTAATTGATATTTATAGGGAGGGCAAGAGCTATTAATATGACCACGGCAATGTATTATTTGCTATTCTGAATATGGTGACATTCAGCTTTCATGTGATGGTTTTATTAGGATGAATACGTTTGATGACACTGCGTTTGATAAGAGTGCATAAGTTAATGGTTTATGTCATCGAGGATGGTAGCATGATGGATGATGACATTTATGACTGCTTCATTGTGAACGCATTGCCTTGACCCAGTCCATCAAAATAATCTCTTTTCGAAATATTCGTATATCACACAAACACGGTTCAACACCAAACGCCTTCTGCAGAAAAACGCCCGCCAGACAGGCATTGCTTGATATCACCATATGTCAACGGAATACGGGACGGGACGACGAACTCGATGTGGGAAAGCCAATCAAGAAAATATTTTTGAGTGCTGGACTGATGTACTGACATATGAGGGTTGAGCGTATGTATTACCGGGGGACATACACGATGAATAGCTGAACTTGTGTATAAATACGCACGTAGTAAATACAAAAATTTTGACAGGTCGGACTTAAAAAACAAGTAAAAACGCTAGATTCGGCCTGTCCGACGATCATATACCATGATACACCTGTATCATAAATTCATAGTTTGATCTTAATAACCAACGTCCCCCTTTTTGTGGTGGGCTACTTTCCATGAGAGTTATACCGGTTAATAAATTATATTTTCAAAATTGTATTATAAACTGGGAAAGCTTAGTAAATATTTTGTAGTCCACCCAAAATCTTTACTAAGCTTTCCCAGTTTAAATGAGTTTTATTCTGATTTAAAGCCTAATAAATTCCTCTCTAAGTATTTATGACATTATATTTAGTGTGACAATTAGACAAGGGGCACGTCCTGTTTTGGCTATTTCCGAGTGATCCCTAAGCAAACTGTTATCACAAGGAATATTCGTGCCAAATTTCGTCGAAACCTCATTTTGGTTATTATGCGATTACAGCTAAATTCTCTTACTTTTCTACAGACAGAAGCACAGATATGCGGACACAATGATACACAGACAGAGACTATCTGACATTGCTATATCGACTCAGGAGGTCATTTCGATTATTTATACAATTTTAAACCTACTATGCCTCCTTTCAATACATTGGACATTCAATTGACAATCGCTTCGGAAAAATAAGAATGAAGAATAAATCCTGATTGGTTGTTTGTTGTTATTGTAGCTGTTGTTGTTACTGCTGCTACCCCATACTGTATATTGACCGCGCAGCGTTTTAAGAAACTACTGGCACGGAGTGTAACGACATATATACTTCGATATGGTACATATCCACCTCCACTAACTTCCTCTTCTAGCCTCCTCCTCTACCTCATTCATAGCAATCTTCCCTTCCTTGTTACGATATTTCTTTCCTCCATTCATTCCTGACTATCGCACACTTAGCCATTTAGGACTGTCTCAGGAGAAAAACTATATCTATTTTCCCTCTGCTTCCCGTCTGCATTCTGTTCATATGATTGTCCAACCAGCAATGCAATAATTTCTCTGTCTTGATTGAATGAGTAACGATTGCGTGTTTGAGTGCGTGTCTTTGATTATTTCAAAAAAATGTATGTAAGCACAAAAAACTAAGCATTTTTGTCGTCGTACACAAAGTTAGGAATTTGTCCAACGAGAAGTCGTGTCGATTTCAATTACTGCATCTTATGGATTAAATTTTTACTCTCAGTTAAATAAAACTTTGTGAAATGCTAAGCGGCGAGCGATTTGATTTTTTTATATCGATTTTACGAAATCGAAAGAAGCGACAATTATTATTTGTGTGACAAATTTTGATGATTTAGATGTAAAGATGATTTTGTCAATTAATATGGATTGTAAACATATACACGTTTACTTCAAAGAGAATATAAAAAAGTGGGTTTCTTGCATTTCTGCAAACACAAAGGCAAAGTATATAAAGGCGAAGTGAATGTACGTGTTGTATAAACGTGTAGGGTATAAACACTGCAGAGATCTGCTTCTTCAAGAGAGAAACCATTAGAGGGTTCAAGACAATAACTTAAAACATATAAAAATAATTGGACATTTTGATTACGAAAAAGTTATTAGGAATAAAAGCTGTAAGGGACATAATGGTTTCAATTAATTCTTAATTGCCACAAAACATGCGTAAGTGAATATATTTTCAAAATCTGATATTGAAAACTAAAGAATGAATGGAAAACAGTAATCAAGAAAGAAAAATATAGTGATTGAAAGATAAAAGAAGACACATTGAAGTCACTGGAAGAGCAGGCGGAGTGAAGCGGGGAGGGAGCGAATACCAACCAGCAGACACACGCACGCACACACCCATATGTGATTATGTTCTTTCAAATGACGGCCGCTTATGTTTGATGAAAAAACCAAGGAAATGCCCAGAGTGTTAGTCACTTATTTCCCATATCTATAAATTTATGGACCTCAGAAATTTCTGGAAAATATTAAAAAGCGAAACCACGATCAACAATCGAAAAATTTAATAAAATGTAATCGGACACAATCATGCAATGAACAGCATAACAGCGCACAATCCAATGCTGCAAAAAACCAAAGAGTCTCAGAAAAACTACAAGCAAAACAATCGGCATTACAAAGTAATACGAATGGGCTGGAAAGACTGGGATGCACAAACGTTGGAGAAAACTTGCAAAGTATTTATGTAATTTTGAGTGGCATATGATCCCTTGCCGACTATACACAGAATAATCCTTTCATCGGTGTTCTGTTTGTTCAAGATTTAAGATGAATTCTCAGAAGCGGCTCGTGCGCAATGCCGTCGCAAATATCTTAAGCGTCGTCAACATCATCATCAATATTATCGCCACCAGTCGCGCTACCAATGCTATCATTATGATTATCGTCATCATCAACATAAATCATCAATACTGTGAAGAGTAAACGAGTAAGTTATGTATCCATCACCACGTCAACGTTTTATTCTTACTTCTCTTTTTTTCATCACAAACCCGCTCAACAAAAACTCGCAGTCGCAGCCTTCAACTACAAGCAATTCATTGAAAAACATATGACGGCCTTGTTACAAGCAGCGTGAGAAAAAAATAGAATGTAATTTGGCGGGAGATCTTAAGCTCTCTTCTGCTTAGAAATTATACGGGAATGTGCATAACTTTTACAGTTCCAAATAAAAATTACGAACGTGTTTGCTCACAACGAATATGTTTGATAAGCGATTAAAAAATTATTGCTGACGCTACTTTACTGCTGCTTTTGATTCCGACGTGACGTAAGAATAATTTGTGGCCGCTCTCACTGTGAGGTTCTATTCTGAAAATAACGTCGCTGGTGATGGTCATGACAATGATGATGTTGCTTCCGGTTCTTTTTGGGGTATACTGTTAACTCTTCATTCGATCACTTTACTATTGACTTTAGCATAATCGCGAGATTCTTCATTCAAAAAATTCATTAAAGGAAATAGAGGAAAATATATTCTTGAAAATATTTTAACTAAATAAAATTTAATTAAATTGTAAATTATAAATTAAATTGTATTCTAGAGTTTTAACAATTTACTTAATTTTAGCAAGCATACAATATTTTCACTTTTTATTGTATTTTAGGTTTTATTTATTTAAAAATACAACAATCAGCAACAATCTTCAGTACAATATGTTCAATTTTTTGATTAAAATGCAATAATTTTTCTTGTGCTCTTAACTAAAGTATTTTATGTAGTACATTATATTTAAAGTACTACAGTACTTTAAAGTATTACAGTACTTTAAAGTACTACAGTACCTTAAATATTTTAAAGTATTTAATGTACTGTAGGATTCATTTCATAATTTTTACATTAAACCCCAAAATACAGGAAATTTAATATAATAATCAAAACTAGTTTAATAATCAAAACTAGGATTTAAAGGATATTTAAATAACTTTAAGATAGAAGAAATTTTGTTTTAAGCCTTTATGGATAGAATTTTATCTTGCAAAAACCCATTTGGGCAAGACGACACAAGCAGCCAAAAATCCTTAAACGTTTAAAAAGGGCAGTAAATAAAGGAGAAAAATTCTAAAGTTAAATCAACAATATATAAAACTCATAAATATGAAGTAAGCTGCCATAAATAAAATAAAAATTAAGAAAACAAAAAGTCAAGAGAATAAAAAAATGCTTTGGATGTAGAGGAATTTGGGAGCAATATAATTTGTTGCTTTAATCTGATTTTCGTAAGCAACAAGCACCGACGCTAGCACCGGGGTTCTTTAATACAATAAAGCAAAATAAAAAATTCTATTGTGAACTATTTCCATTGCTCGTGGCGTTGAGCAAAGTGGTGGTGGTGGTGATTGGGGTGGTGGCAACGTGGTGGTGGAATTGGTGAATGTGGTGGTGGCGTTATCGCGCGAATTGCCATCAGCAATAATAATAATTTTATTGTCTCGAATAAATGTGACTTCAAATATTCATGAGAATTTATGTGAAGGAAGGTGTTTAAATTTAAGCTAACCATAACTGCAGCAATAACCATAACAGAAGACGATAAGCATAGCACAAGGAGCAAAAACAAAAACTCAAGAAAAACAAAAAACAATAAAATTACAAAAAAGAACGCTAACCTCTGTAGAGACGGCTCAAGCCTACGCCTACGGCTACATATAAAATTCCCTAGACAGTAAACTCTAAAATATTATTTTAACTCCAAAGCTGCTTCACAAGTTGAAAATTTAACTGGGCTAAACTCACGCTGCTTCTAATTGCCACTAGTCCAATTTTGGTCATTTTCAATATTAGAGAGCCTGTAGGGAGATTTACATAGGAAATTTCATTACGATTCCTTCATTTGTTCTCCTATTAATGGTGATCCCTGCCGCTATCGGGCAGACCATATCTAACAGTCAGCCTTTTAGACGGTATAAATTATGACAAACTGTTCTCAGAAGCCGAAAACGGATTTTCACAAACAGAGAGGCAGGTTAACAGAGAAACAAACAAGCTTCTAGGCAGACAAAACTAAACCGAAAAAGGGGCTACTCGACTCCATCAATGTATAACAAATGGAAGCACAAGGATAAACCTCCCTTTACTTGTCGCCAAACCTTGTTGGATATAAAAAATCACCTTTAAAGACACGGGCTAACCATCTAAAATGATTTCATTATTTCATTAACAACAAATCCCAATTGCAAGTAAGATTTATTTCTTTTTCCGACTTGAGAAAAATGTCTAATACTCAATGTTAGAGCGTAGTAAAAAATTAGAAATTTCTACTACTAGGCTGCTCTAACACGCTGAGTCCTGGCGAAGGCAAGAGAAGAAAAAATCCGAATAAGGTAAACAGGCTTTACATGAAAACTCAATAGAAAGTTCGTTGACAACATTTTAGGGATATTTGAAAGTTGATTTCTTTGTTTTATGTCAACGATGGATAACAAAACCTTCGTTCTATTTCTTCATCTTTTTGAATTCTTTTCCATTGTTTCCTTCCTCCTTCCTGCTATGGATTTGGTCAGATGATGTTGAAAAACATGAGCCTGCTCTAATGGTTTAATAGATAACCTCGTTGCTTTTCGTTTTTGCTTTACGGTATGGTCTGTGGAAATTATACATACTATATGATTCTGAAGGGTCGAAAGGGTCTTATGTTTGACGTGAGGAATTATTGACTGAATTCGTAGTCAGTCGCTGCTACATGTTAGTTGTTGCTGCTGTTGATATTTTTGCTGTGTTGTTATAATTTTTTAATAGCACTAAATGCCTTTTTATGTATGCTGAGAGTAATATAGTCTCAGATACAAAAGACTGACTTCTTCAAAAAAAATCAGATACACAAACGAAACTAAATAAGGAATATAGAGAAGAACAACGAATATTTTGGAACAAAGAGAAAATGTGGGCTTAGTGGTTATTTCAACTGTCAACCGTTTTCACCGTATGTTGTTGTTGTTGCGATAAGTTTTAGCTGTTGTCGTCGCTTTTTATGTCTTTATTTTTTTTGGATGTGCCGTCAGTGTCTGTTTTATTGTTTATCTAATAAGCCGGCACGTGTCCGTGCACTTGCTCTTGAAAAATACTGACGCCGTGCCGCCGGTCATCAAACTCTTGGACATCATGCGCCAGTATAAATCATATAATATTCTAGTATTCTTCCGTGCCCAGTCGAGATTGAATTGTATAAGCATGGTCGGTTTTATTACCGATGGCAATAATGATTATGATATTGTTAAAAATTATGACTATAATGGTGACGGTGATGCTGATGATTATGATCGCGCAATTTTGTTAAACAAAATTTTGTTTTGTTTGCTACTTGTAAACCAAATCTAATCCTAACCAAATGTAATGGAATCATTATTCTTTCTCGTAAACTTTCCCATGTGATTTGTGTTCAGCCTCAAATATGGCATTAAGGCAAAAGCAAACAATGAAATGAAAGCCATCAAAAATATCCAATAAATTAATTTAGGATATACTTTTATCCGTCAGTTTAGACAACTTCAGCTGTCAATAATAATATTTTAACTGAGCGAACACTGACTCAAGGGGCATCACTATAAAACGTTGCATTGATTTTTTGTGGAAATAAATTAAACGCATTATTTCGAAATATAGACGTTTATTTTCTGTGATTAATATACATCAAATGAATTAATGCGTTGTAATTGATGGCTAGAATTTTATGGTTTTATTTATTATTTAAAGATAAATTTTGTGTCGAAATGTTTTCAGACATTCTGCAAATAAAACGTTGATTCAGGAGAGTAAGATTTAATTAAAGAAATAAAAAAGGCAATTCAACAATTTGTTTTTCTTTTGTTTCTAAGGATTTTTTAGAACACCGCAATTCGATCTTTTATTTTGTGATACCTCTAAATTATTTAGGCGCAACTTATCCTCTCTGTAACAAAGCCGGTACTGGCCACTAAAACAAAACGATTTTTATTTTTAAATTTCGTTCAATAAATATTTTCTTTTAAAAAGTGAACGTTTTTGGAAAGATTTATCTCAAATGGGTTTGGAATAGAATTTTAAAAACTTATAGAATCGAATTTTATGTGTTTTCAGAACACATTAATCAAATTGTAATTATCTATATCTCGTTATCTTCTTTCTATTGCCTTGAAAATATTCTTCTTTCCTTTGCTTTCTCTTTCCCTTTACGATAAAGGCTATAAACACGAACGACCTGATTAAAACTAATTGGAAAGAGCTATAAAAGTCGTAAAACAAATTTGAAATAAATTTAAAACGAAACCCGAACAATAAAACTATAATTGAAATGATGCTTTTGTTGTTGTTATTCGCTTAATAAAATTTTCGCAATTCTTGCAATTATAAAATTTTATTAATTTGTTTGAATTGCACTTATGGTGAAGGGTACGAAGAGGCTCTTCAACGAAAACAATAAAATTCTATTTCAATTTTCAATGTTGAACATTTTGTTTTATTAAGGTTTGACTTTGTGCAAACTAACTGCTATAATACATAAATGTTCAAACAACAAATGGAAAAAAACCCCGATTATTATTATTACTTTTACTTTAAATCGTCATGTTCGTATTTTCAAAAAGGCTTTGCCGATCCGAAAGCAATAAAGAAAAAATCACAAGTAGTTCTGAACATTGCTTGACAAAAATAAATTACCGATTGTTTTATAAAAATAATGAACCCTTTACAAAAAGACAAGGATTTCATGAAAAAACAGCCACTCTTAAAAAAAGGGAAAATTTTATTTATGACCGAAAGTACGTACTTGTCCCCAACAAAAGCAACAAAGGCGATGAAATATTTTTCGTAAATCTGTTGAAACTAGAAACTTTAAAAACGGTCTGAAAAGGACGTTTGCCCACGCAAACGCTAGTTTGTTATTGCTTCATGTCGTGCAACTAAATAAAAATACTGAATGAGTTAAAGTGCTGAATTTTTGAAACTAAACCAAACCGAGCCCAAATTGTTCCAGAAAAATCATTCGATCTCTGTCTACTAAGTTGTTGAAAAAACTTCCAATATTTAATTTCAAATAATTGCTCCGGAATAACCAATTCCTCCGATAACATGCTAGGAAAAGTTTACGTATGTACAAAAGTCTTGAGTAAAAGTGTGAAATATATATATGATGGCTGATGTAATTATGTAGACATAATACATCTGACTTGCTTAAGCTATAATTAGAGATTGCATCAGATTACGAAGTCATGTTTGTTTGGTCTTCACATATGTCAAGCTTGTTGATTATCAAATGCTCGCCACTCTACTGTGCGCTGAAATTGTTGACCATCTCAATTAAATGTGCAGTTGAAAAGGTGTCTTAGCTTAACCATTATTTTAGTTACCAACTAAACTAAACCTGTCGTCATTAAAAGATGGTATGGCATACAAATGTACGCATGCATGAGCATAAATATACGTTAAGTATTAAAATATCTACAAGTTAAATATTAGAATACTAGCGAGATTTAAGTTTTTTTAAGACAAATATATAATTTGAAATTTCTTTAACATTTTAATGTGTTTATCAAATTGTTTAGTAATATTTTGTTCAGCAGCCTGCTGAACATTTTCTATTTTCTTTTAGTTCTGTTTCAGTTTCAGTTTCTTTCCTCCTTCTTTCCGTGTTTGTTTTTATTTTTTGTCTCTTATATTTACTTTCTATTTAGAGCTTTAACGCGTGGGTTTTTAAATAAAACTGCCTAATTTTCAGACGTCATGATTCAGACATTTCCTGATACGAACCTTAACAGAGAAAGTGTGAGCTCGCACAGTGAAGTAATTATGGATATCCAAGTGACTTTCTACCCGAGCCAACGAATAAATTTGAACTAACAGTAAGGAAATGTGCAAACAAAACGAAGACAAAGCAAAGACTGGAATAAGAGAATTTTTGTAAAAGCTAATGTCATATTCGTGTCATGTTGTGCCTAATGCCATGACAAACCAAAAATCATTTTTTGCTTTGATTTTTTTCGATTGTGGAACCATTTTGTGGTCAGACTGACAAAGGACGGCAACTTTGTAGGGAAAACGGCTTACGAGGGACACAAGCACCAAAAAACCTCACATACATGAACCGAAAACGCAACATATGCATATACTCGCATCAATAAACGCGAATGTAAAAAGGTTTCCAAGAGACCCAAAATCATCTTGTATGCCATATCCGTATTATTCAGGATGAACACAAGCATAAATCAAATATAAAAACCTACAAGTGTTTGAGTACCTGAACTTTAACAATAATATCCATGGAAACAACAACCAAAGGAATAATAATTACAAAACAACAAAAACAACATCAACTGCTACGAGCACGAGGTATTAGCATAACCTTTCATGGCCGGTAATTTAGCGGTTAAGTAAACAATATGTTGCTGCCAAGTGTGATTATATTACACCCAACTGACACCAAAGAGAGATACGATGTCAATTTTGCTGTCAGATTCAGTGTCGGTTTTATCTGATTAGATCTGTCCTGAATCTGGTGAGACTCGGTGTCGGTTTTACCTTTTTAACTGGTTATCTTTTATTTTTAATTGGTTTGCCATTTTGAGGACCCAATAAGAATAACGCATTGAGCGTAGGGCACTCTTCAATTTATTGTATTTTAAAAATATGTTCTCGATATCATTACGATAACATTGTCGAAATAATTAACAACTCCAATGACAAAAATTGACTCTTCATCAATGTTTTGTTTTGTTATTCTCCATATTTACCCTGGAGAGAATTAAATCCATTCAATTCTTGGCCGTATTTTATTTTAATAAATACTCGCATCCATTCCTTTTTCAACCTATTTCTGCCCTGTTCGCTTCTTTCTTGGATTCAAAATTCTCTTGAAGCCATGCACATTTCTTAATAAATACGAGGTTAGCCTTGAAGTCGATTGAGCTCGATTGCTTTTGTTGGCGTTCTGTCGAATAAGCTGGCTGAACAAATTGGATGCTATGGATGGATGCCAACGGGACCCTTGCAAATTGGCATGAAAGCTTCACTATGAATTATTAGCGAACATATCTTGGAGGAAGGAAAGGATAAAGGAAAGAGAATGACCGGGGGGAAGGAAATGCGTCGATACTGTAAGAATTGGTTATTGTGCACTACAAAATTAAGCGGGATCGAGTAGAGGCGAACTGCGACGGAGTAGGATGCTGACACATTTTGCGGCAATTACTGCAGAAGTGGTGCAAACAATCAACACCTCATTAATAGCAGACGCATTAAGGAAGCTCATGATGATGCTTTGATAGAGGCAAAAATGACGGCGGTAATGCTCTCCGAATTATTATGTCGAAACGACACTGTTAATACCACCAAGCCAGGTTGTTAATTTGTGATGCTGTCCCTACTGGAACACCGCCGTTCTGCATGCCCTTCCTTCCTAGCAATTCATTAGTAAAGAACTATAACGATTAGCAGTAAAGCTCTATGATAGTTTTACTCCAGCATGGTCTCTAGGCCAGTTATTGTTGAACCACTGAATAATGGTTGAATTATCGCTTAGCAAATTAATATTTATTTCAAATTTAATCGAAGAAATAGTCGATTTTTGAAATTTTGTATTTTATTTTGTTTTCGCATTTAATCCAATTAAATCTTAATTCGATTTTAAAATCATCTATTTTTGTGAGCCTAAATAGATCTGATGGAGCTGATCTAATTCGCCAGTGGCTTAGTTTCGGTTTCGTGTAGAGTTACAATTTACAATTACGTTTACAAAACAGCCAGTTTAGTCATTCGTAATCATTAATTAAGCCAGTCAAACTTGCTAAACGTTTAAATTTGTCTCAGATCATAAATTTTTTTCGATGTGATAAAAAAATAATTAAGATAGATACATTAGAAATAAATCTTTATAAAAATTCGTTCAATAAATACTTTTTCGGAAAAAGAACACGACACGCCAATATGTCAGTTTATAGTAATAGTAAAGAAATATTATTTGAGTCATGCGACTTGAGGAATTTATAATTCTTTAGAATGATCCCTTCGCTTACGATACGCTTATTTACGCATTCGTTCATATATTTTCCTAAATTGAAAGGAATTTAGAATGTATTTTGAATGTATTCACGACAATGTCATTTTATGTCAAAGGTTTTCTTCAATTTTTTCGTAAACAGAAGATGTGCGCCGATTAAAATATTGCGGTTGAAAATTTACTTATGGTGCTTTAGAAATTAATCTAAATGGATTAAGGAACTCCGTTCAAAATGAAGCAAGACGCAGTAGACTGCAATATCAGTTATAGAACAACAAAATACGATTAAAAGTAAATATCAATCCAACAATCCCGCATTTGGGTAACTTGGGGATAAATAAATTTCTATTATGAAATATTTAATTAACGCAAATTAAAGGAAAGTTTATTAATAATTTGATATAAAAATATTGTCTTAACGAACGATATATTTATTTAATATTTTAATATTTTATTTAATATTTTATTGAGTTGAAGGAAAAATATAATGGCCAAAATGAGATTTTCCTCAAATTAAGCTCATAAATTGCCACAATTAAATTACTTACTATAATCCATAAATCAGTCAGGCTTAAATTATGGATCTACCGAAATCAACTAACCTGCAGTTGAGTCGTTAATTAAGAGTGTGTAGCATTTAATTGCAAGCTTCGATAAGTGACTTTAAGATTTTTACTGTCGAAATAAACTGGATTTCATATAATAACAAGAGCAAGCATAAGGCAAGCATTAACCGTTATTCACGATTAATTATTTCTTCGAAATCTATCCGATACGATGCTGATTTCGATCGATACATCGAACCGTAAATAGTTCGTTTGTTCAGTAACTTGCTTGCCGATCAGCCGATCGAAAGATCAATCCATTGATAGGCTGGTTACAATCGGACAAACGACTATATTGGTGTCGATTTTTACACATGGGATGCACATAATCGAACGCATAAATTTAAAAAATTATTGGACGTTAAAACTTTTAATGAATCTCTGAGTCTTTATGGGATTAGATCACGTAAGTGATAAAAATGCGATGATGCGCGACTAGGATCGCCGCAACCAATAATTAATGAGATCACCTTCATACCAGGAAATTGTTCGGGCTATTCATAGAATTCTAGGGCGGTAGAGATACCAACATTTAAAAATTTTCCTTAAACTGGACACGTTCGTGGATGACATAATGCATTCATTAGATGAATACGATTTAGGGGAGGGAGAGGTACAATTCAAAGAGAAAATACTTGAATGGTTTGGAGAATCGACTTATTCGCCCTCACGTAATAAAATTATTCAGATGAGAAAGGTGATCGATGTCCAGTGTTCAATACCACGCTGATACTAAAGGAAAAGGATTTTATACTGAAGATTATTTTAAGGCTGTAGAGGCTTGCTTTGAATCAGATTGGAATAAAAATTTCAGCGACCCGGTAGAGAATTTTAATGATGTCTACGGTGAAAGTATGACTCATTACCATCGCTAACTTATTTTATCATGCCACAAAAGTGAAGCTGGGTGGAGTGACGTGAATTAGCTGTTTATTTACGTTCATTTATCTTTCCGACAGGGTTGGATATTCACCAGGGTTACAGCGCATTTCGTCATACATTGTCAAATTTTTTATTAGTGACAAACTGGTTTTGGCGACATGCCATAAAATAAAATAAGAAGAGATGAAGAGGTACGAACTAACCAGTAAGAAAATATATTCTCGTCTACGAGAAAATGAAAAAAACTAAAGACGTAAACAAGTACGAAATGCCCATAAACGAATAATGCCACTGAAACTGGCACATCGCAGCTGATGGAAATGCGTTCCAGCACTCATCATAAGTTGGCCCTCACTTAATTCTTCCCGTGGCTGTTCGAAGATTGTTCGATACTTCAAATTCTGGTATAAATATTCTTATGCATACAAAGGAATTAAGCGTGAAGCATGTGTGAACAGGATCATTTGCTACGGAGCCACAACAAATTTATTGTTTCAAATTCAACGATCATGAATTAATGAAGCAGATTTTAAACGACGGAAAAGTTTTACATTGGGTCGTTTTAATAAATTCAGTGGTATATATGTTCGTGTAGAGAATATCTCCCACTTATTTTCCTCCTTCTTTTGTATGAGGGGAGAAAACAGATTTATGGTTATATGGTCTAATTTCATTTACATAGTTTTCTTTGTTAAATGCGTGTTCAATTCAATGAATGCTTAGTCTTAAGCAAAATCAAACGAAACTCAAAACAAGCTGATTGAATGATAGAATTTCTTCGGAATTTCAATAAATTGCTGACTACAAATTTAAATTCATAGAGGAAGGAAAAATTCAGGACACCATCCTTAGAGAAACGAATTCTCTAAACAAAATTATTTCGATTTCAAATGTAAGATATTATAAAATAATTCCTTAGTAAAAAATATGAATTACTGATCAAAATCGTTCCTTAAATGAGAAGAGGCAGGATTCTTTTGAGAAAGAAATACTGTAGAATATGAAGGACCACCAACTGGTCCCGAGAAAGAAACAAATAGAATTATGTACGTCTGTGTGTTTTTAAAGCACATACAAGCACGCACATAAAATCCTTTCTTAAAATAATATCCTTCCTCTTCAATTACTATGAACGAATTCTAGTCATTCCTTTGCTTCACAACATAAAATTTAAAATGTATTGCTGCTTGCACCTACTAAAAAAACGAATTAATATCGTACCCCGTCAGTCAAGTGTCGAAGGGAACGGTCGGATTGAGTGATCCCAGAAAACTTGAAAATATCAACAATAAAACGTAGAGAATATTAACTTGAGTGGGAAAATTTTTCATTGAACAGAGACGCAGCTGGATAAGATCACATGCAGGCACCGGTCCACCGACTGACCGGCCAACACATAAAATAGCACATCCGAAAACCAAAATTAAAACGACAAATACAAATGCGGGAGCATCGACGAAATGAAGCGAAAATAATTTTACCGCACTTTAGAAGACCATTCGATGCTATTAAGGATATTCTTGCTGCTGCTTCTGATGTGGATACATACATATGTGGCTATAAAACAGATCCATCCGTACGCTCGTAACTTCATCTATTTAGGGACCATTCTGCCAACGAATATTTAAACATGACTCAGCTTAGGTTTGTTTGGTCTCATAAAATTCAAGGTAGTAGACTGCATGCTAGCCACAGGAATAGTCAACAAGAGAAACTGTCGCCTCCGTACAATACAAACAACAACTTGCCAGCAGCGCAGCCAAAAATACTTTGGGGATGTTTCTCCGCTTTTGCAGACGATCTAACCGCATGTGTCACAGGCAGGCTTATCAGATCTGTAAATATAATAACCAGTGGCCGCTTGGTATCCATTGCCCCCATACATTCGCGTCATCATCATCAGTACCGACGTGGTGAAACCGTACCGGTGCGATCGAACCACCGAAATGCAATGCTGCTTTTTGCTATTCCGAATAAAACTGTCAGTCGTTAAATATTACTATTTACGACATCGGCTCCCCGTGACAACCACGTAAAAGAACTTGCCTGATAGTCGAATTCTAGTCCATATGACAGAAATTCACTTGTCAACACAGTGTGATGCATATGTACATAAAGTTCACCGAATGTATGTGTATTATATATAAAAAGTATGCATATATATATGCGTGTTTCACTTGTGCACTTTCTGAAAAAGGAGTATGATCTTTTATTTCTTGGTTCTTTCCCCTTTCCACCTGTAGCTTCTACAGAAGGCACAGAAATGATATTTCTGATTTACTTCGTTCTGTAAGACGACATTTAATGTCTTGAAAAACCGCCTTTGTGTTTTTGGGTTTATAGTTCCGAAGATAGCAAGAGTTGCATTCCAAAGAGAAAAAAATGAAATCACGATTTTTGCAAATATTTTATGAATGGAAAATAGCGAAATTATAACTTTAGATAAATGAAAAAATTTTAATATATTTCCTCTGTAATTTACAAATATTGATCTAGATTAGAATATCACGTACTTATAAATTTTTGGAAGAGATAAAAAATGGACATTTTCAATCGAAAGTGAAATAAAGCATTTCCAGTTAACTGAGAAAGCTTCGCAAAGCGTGATTTAACGAATCATTTAACATTTAACTAATCATTAACTCCTTTGTCACGGCTCTCTCACTCCCTTCTTCTCTTTCCCTCCCTGGACTAATAGTATTTATAAAAAAACCAATTGTATAATTCTGAACTACGTGAAGCAAAAATAATTACAACAATTAAAAGAGTCATGCACGAAACTATTACATAATTGAAAAAGGGGAGGAAAGGGCAATATACAAGAAAATTTACTGAACTCGATGAGCATTTTTGAGATTGTGTTTGTAAACGAAATGTTAACACAAATTAGATTTTAATAAATATTTATGTTTCACATCTCCATTTCATCTATTGGTTTTGATCAATTAGGTATTGACCAATAGTTTTGTGCGCCATTCTCCTGATTGCTTAGGTAACCAGGATCGCGCACGGACCACACGCGAGACAAAAAATAGGTTAAATGAATACAGTGGACGAGTCTTAACATTACACGAAACCCACGGTCAGAACAGACATTTGAAAAAATAAACGGTATAAAATATTGCCATATTTGTAAAAAGGAGAAAACAAAAATTAATTGATTTTAATTCATTTTCCAAACAATGTTTAATAAAAGTAATAATAATAATAATATAATTCGTAATTGTTACATTATTTTCTTTTAACATTCTTAATATGCTTAGCTCATCAAAATTCATTTTCAACATGAAAAGTTAAAAATAATTCAGTAAAATTAAAAGACATATCGTTGAATCGAACCAATGTGAAATGTAAAATTAGTAACCAGCTTAAATCTTTTTAACAGCAGTTTAAAATTAACATAGAATTTATATTACAGAACAGAGGCTGTGAGCAGATTTCATCGAAGGAATATTTGTTCATGACCTCAATTTTCTCCGCTTCTCTTTTCCATAACATTGTTGGAAAAGTAACAAAAGTAAGTAAAAGCAGTCACTGAAGGAGAAATATTTAATGCCTTTGAAGTCCTAACTACGTAACCGATTTCTCTCTTTTAATTTTCTTTAAACGAGTTGCGGTTATGCTTCAGTACCGAAAGAAAGTATCCTTTACTATCGCAGTATCCAAATTATCTTTTAGAGACTTTTAGAGTCATTTAGAGACTTTGAGAGTTAATGGGTTGCAGCAATTTTAAAATCACATTAGAGCTGTTCTCTTGACTGACTGAGTTTTGTGCTACTACACTACTGTTACTATTTCTGCTGCTATTTCTGCTTCTATGTCTGTTACTATTTCGGCTGCGGTTGTTAGTTGTTCACGGTCACGGCTGTTTTAAGCGCCGCTAATGTTGCATCAATTTTAGTGCAATCGCGAACTCTCGTACCTGCGGACATACAGAATGAATGTGCGACTGTTTTCGAATCCGGTTTTTGTTAACGAAAGCAAACATCTTCTCGTAATTCATTAACATTTTTGCTAGTCATTTTAGATGCTAATTTCATATTTACAAAACAAAGAAGGATTAGCAACTTCCTTGAAGGTATTAACTTGTTAGTGAAAATATAAACTGATATTTTTTTTTTGAAAAAAAGAATGGAATAAGGATGAAAAATTCGATAACTGCCTTATGAAAAATCTTTAAATAAGTCTCATTAAATTCACTTTTATTATTTATTACCGTAATTGTGGCTGGTTTTTACAATTTATGAGGTCAGTCTAAATTAGAATTTGAATCCTCCAAATAAAACTACAAACAAAAAGGAATGTAACGTATTTTGGCGATTACCGAAATTTTACCAAATTACCGATAATAAAAGCATGATTAAAATGTTTTTTTGGCTATAATTAATTTAATGTTACAGTAGTTAAGTTTACTAGGACAAAAAGGTATTCATTTAAAATAACATTATGAGAAACCTGAAACATTCTGAAAATAATTTTTAAAATAAAGGCAATTTTTCACTCGCACAACGAGAAATACCGCAATTTAGGGTTATCATTATTGTATTACTACCAGTCATCATCATCACTTTAATCATAATGTGGCGGGTAAAATCAATATATAATATTTTCCTATATAATATTCAGTATACTTATTTTCTATATAGTATATTATAATAGGTCAAGCACGGATTAGTTGTTTAATCAAAATTATGTTTTCTTACTTAACTCATAAACGAAGAAAAAACTGTTAGACCTGGCCTAGAGGTAGGAACATAAAATGCAAATGGGGAGGAAATTGTGGGAAGAAATTGTGCCACCTTTAGGAGACCGTGTGAGGGACTCGTCTGGTGGACATAATAGAAGTACTGAACAGTGAAGAGACCATATTACTCGCTGATACTAATAGAAAGAAAATAATCTTAATACGCGTAAGTACGTAATACGTTTAAGTTCGTAGCTGACTTGTAGGCAAGCGTGACGAAAAACACCTCGCTTGATTAGTGGTTGCAAGTAATCAAAGCGTGCAAAATAATTGGATATCATTTAAGTATTCATTGTTTTGAACTTGTTCAAGAGAGTAGAGGAATATTGTCAACAATTTTAACCATTGTCAACAATGGAAATGTTTTCTAATATATGCTTAGAAATTGCAAAATTTGATTTGTTCATTTTGGTATTTGATTGATGGCAGATATTTGGTTGGGCCATCTGCTTGTAGTCCATTTTAGATATTCACTTCTTTAAAATTTTCTAATTTTAGGTAACTTTCCAAAAGTGTGTCAACAGAGAATCAAAGACGAATTAGAACTAGGTAAGTTTTCTAATGTGTTTTTTGACAAAAGATCATATTGGAAAAACCTGACGTTCTCCCTCTTTAGGATCTTTGCAAAAAAAGTTTTAAATGGGCATTATTTAAAATTTCACTTCTATTAAAGACAAGCAGTAATTTTTAAAGACAACCTAATGAAAAAATTCTTAAAATTCCGAAATAATAACCTGAATATTTTCAAAGAGCCATAGCGTATTTGAAATTTAATAAAATTAATTGGAATGGAATGAAGTAAAATAAATAAAAAATTATAAAATATAATCTTTTTAACGGAATATTTAAGGAAACTAAAGTGATGCCTTTAAAACCAACATAATCCTGACAATACTAACGCCGGAAGTCTTATGGGCACGACAAGGGTGATAGATTCCGGAGAACGAACGATAGAAATTTCTTTACAGCTCTTAATTTTTCATGATCCGAGAAGAATTCCTTTTATTTGAATCAATAATCGAGTATGTTAAAAAATACTATTTCAGCTTAAAGAATTGTGTTTCAAAAACAAATTGATGGAGAGACTGCCTGTAGGGTAGGTAAGTCGACTGAGAAAATCATTCGGAGCTAACGTGCCTTTCTGTAGCGGCCATGACTTCCTTAATGTGTGAGAAACGGTGAAAGAAACGAATGCATATATCCTTCTCCTTTTGGATGTAGAGTATAAAAAGGAATCATTTTGATTTATCAAACCGTCTCAAATACATATTATTTATTGTATTTGCATAAGTGGTAAGCAAGAAAGATTCAAAATGTACGCACTGCCTTAGCCTCACCTCCTGAATCAGTTTATTGATGTCCGTACATTTGTCTGTCTCTCTATGTCAGTATGTCTGCCGGTAAAAATTACTATACTAACCGAAAGAAAATAGATGTCGATGTGAAATTTGGCGCGAACAAAAGCTTGCCACAATAGTTGTTATGGGATTGAAGACAGGAAAAGCGCGACGTACGCCACTCGTATTATTATATTATAATTATATAAGCAATTATAATTCACTTTCGATTATTCTGGTTTGGATTATTTTGAGTTCGACCGTTTCATTCCCGGCGAATTCACTACGGTAACCGCACCGGAACACGATGGCTTTTTCTTCCATCACGAATAATTGATATCAAATTTCGCTTATATTCAATCGAACAATGAAATTTCAACGATTATAATTAATGCCATACACATGCGTACAACCACAATATCGACCGTTTAGCCACCTATTTATTTATTTTAAACTCTTTGATTAATTAAAATGCTTGGATATTGGAAATATATTTACGCCACAAAAATCACTACCAACACTTTTTCACATTTTTCCTTCTCACTCACTATCTCGTTCACTTCCACAAAGCCAAAAAAAAAAACGACGACAATAAAATTCACACTCAGTTCGCGGTGGCGTCTACCGTGCAGACGATTTTCAGAAATTAGTTTTATGTATAACTTTTTATAGATGAAATGCTTGTCTTTTCAATTCCGCACAAAAAATATGTAATTATATTACTGCCTATTATTAACTTATAATATTAACTATATTAGCGACTTACGCACAAAGAAACGATTGGAAAGACTGCGTCGATTGCTTTGACGCATCGCTCCGAAGTTCTATATTATGCAAAATTTTTATCAGCTTCTTTACATGAAGTTCTGCGAGCGAAAGGTCACCTTGCTCTCATTTTTCTCACTAGCTTTTTCGTTTCAAGTACTCAAAAATATTCGGCTTCGGCATTCGATCTGCGGCTGGAATGCACTGATAAGCACTAATGCATATGCTTATTTTTGCCGTTAAAATTGTAAGGCGAAGATAAAATGCAATGAAATTGGTAAAATGCAACACACTCATTGCCTTTCGCATGTAGTTTTATTTTCCATTGACTCGCAGCTAGTATTGGAAGATATCGAAAAATAAGTATCGATTAATCGGTAATTGTAAACTATTAATTTATTAGATATTTTTGTCGAATTTTTAATCAGTCAGATATCATTAAACGGACCAATCTACCTCTCAGAATTAGTAATATATTATAAATTATTAATAATTAGTAATATATAACAAATAGTTATATTTATTCACTGGAAGTTATCAATTCAGAAATCATTCATTGAATAAAGACCGTAAATATTATGCTATATAGACATAACTCCTGTGGGTACAGTTGGCGAATATGCTACTATCTCTGTGCTTAGAACAAAATAAAAGTATATCCAGAAGTAATGCGATGAACTCGTACTAAAGTAAGCTATCCAGAAGTAATAAGATAAACTAGTATTAAAATATGCTAATTTTTAACATGCATTCACAAAATTATCCTTTCTAAGGAATTTACAAATTACAAGTTCTCAAGAGGTTTGGTGACACGCCAACTTGAATGCATCGATATTTATTTTAAGGGGAATTGTGGATGAGAAACTATAGAAAATGCTTTGAATTCATTGAACATAAACATTATTATTTTTTATGCTTTAATCATTTAATAAAAAAAATTTATGATATTGTAAATAAAAAACTGAAAACTAATATAGTTAGAATTGACTTCATTATAATTAAGGACAAGCCGAATTACGAATAAAATATATATAAATATATAGTTCAGCCAATAGTGTTACATTGTGCCATAAGTTATTAATTATACATAACTTTCTGTGAGCTTTTAAGAATTATGTATTTCACGTAGAAGCTCCATGTACTCAATTGACTAACGCTATTGTCTGCGATTGGTGAAAATTATATGAAAATAGAAGCCCTGCATCATGTTTTAAACACGCTCGATGACAAATATGACAATATAATCGTTAACAAAAGCACATCACCAATTTCAACGTCGTACATGTTCTCACATCTTGCATGTGCGCGCATGCGTGTGTGCCGTGCGTGAGTGTGTGTGTTTGGGAGTGTGTGCAGGCATGTGAATGTCGAGATCATAAAAAATGACGAATATAAAGAATTTTTAACTTTTTTAAGCGAATGAAAAATTATTTTTTATTTTTTTTTCGTCAAAATGCTAATATTAGATATTATATAAAAATTATTTTGTCTACGAAGTATACTATCCAGTGAATAAAATAAATGAAGGAAAAAATCAATCGACAGTTAAAATTATCGAGTAATTAACTATGGATAGCTGAAATCATTCGATAGTCCCTAACACTACTCAAATAACATAACGTAATAAACTGCTGAGCTTTGCCTGCCATTTTGCTGATTGCTTTCGCCTTCGCCTGAAATGCATTGTAAGGAAGCAAAAAAAATTGTTTGGTTTATATGAGAAGAAAGCGGCCGTATTTTTACTTGCTGCTTATCTTGCTAGCCGTCAAATCGTGACTTAACTGTGTTTAGCAGATCGGCAAGGGTGGATGGCGGGTGGTAGAAGCCTTTTGTTTCGTCTTATATAGTGTTTTATTTATACTTCCTATATAAAACATATGGAATAGAGCGAGGTAGTAAGATAGTTTCCCAATCATGTATTATAACAAATAAGAGGCAGAGATTGAAAAATTGGCAGCATCATAAATCGTCACTCCGCACCGGGCGTAAGCTACTTGCTCCTAATCGTCCGTTTAACTGGTTTGACTAACTCCCAATGGCGGCAGCATTATTTCCATTATATCCTAAATGTGCCTAATTATAAAAAAACACCCATTCCACTAGCTCCTTTTTCATTTATTATTGTCAATTAATAATTACACACATATACATTAACTTAATTATTATTGATACGTACGATACGACATGGGTTGAACAGTTGAGGTGTCATCGCCTAGCAAACAAACGTTGAGGTGTCATCGCCTCAAACGACTAGCAGCAAAAACGATTCCTTCCTTTCACACCCAATAATAAGTGTTTATAACTTAATTAGAGCAATAAACTGAATAATCGACACATTTACGGAAGTACGACCCACTCTACCGCATAACATCGATAGAGAGAGAGAAAGAATAAAATTAGATAACAGGAATAAAAATGGAATACATAAATTACGATAAATAGAGTGGAATGGGGGAGTCAGGAATTATCTATTATATTTAAATAGCGGGGAAAAGTAATAAAATATTTTTATATCCCGGCTGTTAATGATGATGACCGATGTTGATAAATATGGTTTTCTTCTTAGCTTTTAATATTTTTCTGAAAGTTCAGCCTTTCTTATATTCCTCTATATCTCACTCTCACTCTCTTTCCTTTCCATAGTCGATTTATGTTTTATTACACCATTCTCCGGTGTTACAATATCGTGATTGTTTTGCTACTTTTGAATAATTGCGTTTCTGTTTTCTGCTTACGAACGGCTTCTTCGTAGTCGAGCGAGCTGCCAAATGAAACTGAAATTGGTTGATGCCATTAATTATCGTTTAAAGGATGAGGTTGATCAAAGCTTGTTGGAAGGGAAGGTAAAAAAAATATGAAATGTGTTAAGCCATTAGGAATTAAATATATCAGACATGCAAATGGGGCATTATAGTGATGATTATCTTTTTGAAAAGACACAAGTAGGGTACTACACATTTTGTTACACCTGTATAACCAATCGTAGAGTTTTTCTTTCTCAATGTATAACTTTTTATGAAAATTTCACGAGGAATTGTTGATAGCTTTAATCCAAACCATTGCAAATTCACGCTTTAAAAATATATAAAATTATGATTATATAAATTAATTATTTAATAATTGATGGAATTCAATTTTCAGTAGGATTACGATCCAAACAATACCTCAGCTAATAAACTGAAAATCTTGTACTGCTTGTCTCTTTCTCGCAATGACGGATACCATAGAAATTAGAAGCAATTAGTGAGACATCTACCTAAGCCTCTTTCTGTTCCCTTTTTTGTGAAATTCCTTACTCTCCTATTTTTCTTTCTTTGCTGTAATTTTGCCCGTTCTTTTTGTGAGAAAACATCAATCATGAAGACAAGACTATAATCCCCTCGAGATTTCTATTAAGGTTGTAATTTTGCAATGAGCTCAATGCTCCTGACGTATTTAATGCTAATGACCACGAGGAGAGGAAATGAAAAAAATATCTGATAATCTATAGTTATTATGATTGACCATGATTGGACATTTCAAAATTTATATTTGATGATATCAAAGTTTAGCAAATATTTGAACCAGAAGAAGAAGAAGAATAAAGATAGAAATGAAATTAATTAAGAGGGATTCCACGTAATCCGTAATTATTAGAAGATAATTCGTTTTTAAAGCAATTAGTATTGCTTCAGTATTTTTATTGTTCCTCGCACTTTTTAAAAATGTAAACGCCCTTTAAAAGGTTTTAAAGGTATATTTCTTTGCATTTTACTCGATACGATTTTTTCACGGTAAATTGCACTTTTGCACGTGAAAAATTATTAATTTGGTCCGTTTTCTGTGCATTTTTTTCATGCGGGTAATTGACTATGAATGAGATCGCACTGGTTTTATAAACGTATGAGAATGGCATGGTGGCGACAGGTTCTTAAAAATCTGATTGTTAAATTAGTTTCACACTTGCGGGGGTACCGGTGCATATATGGGCGTACTCCATAGTCTTGAGCCGTGTGTGGATCAAATATTCCCGGTACTAATTAAATTTTCTTTTTGCGCAGATTGTTTGCTTATGGTTCGGTGGGATAGCCATTCCTGTAGCAAATTATGATAAAAACAGTTTCAATGCTTCGTACAGAATTGTATGCCAATTGCTTCAATTTGTTAATATTCGCGTTATTTTCGGTCACGAAAAATTCAAGTAATTATGGATAAATATTTACTATGAATTTTTTGAAAAAATAATGTTCTACTAGAAATTTTATTTCGATTCCAAAGTATTTCTTCGTTTGGTCAATGTCTTTGGTATCTCACTGTCCAGATTTGTGCTGACTTAAACGATCATTTAGATGTGGCCTCGATTAATCTCTTCAAACATTTCAATCGAAACTCAACATTACAACTCCGTAATTAATTTAGTATTTTTGCGTCTAGCCGCCGTTAATGAGGCATAATTATACCTTCAGGTGGTGCCACTAATTAAGTAATTAATCAAATTAATTATATTATTAATAAGCTTCCCTTTATACAGAGAATTCACTGAATGCCATTTTCATATCCTGCAGAGTGTAATTTGAAATTGCTTCAGTCCTTAATAATTCTTCCTGATTAAAATTGCTATAGAAATAACCAAACAAATTAGAATATAAACACTTCACTCTTATAGTATATTTTACTTTGTAAAGGTGATTTTTTGATTTTTTTTTAAATAGACATAGCTTTCATTTCGTCGAGCACTTAACTAATTAAAAAAAAAAAGAAAGAATATTCATCGAATAGAAAAAAACAATTTTAATTCATTAAAATTTTGAATCAATTTATAAATATACTCCCCAGAATAAACCAAGAAATATCAGTAAAATATGTTACAAGGATATCAATGAAATATTACAAGAACGAAACCTCACTCCATATTCAAATAATTTCACTTTACAGATTAAATACTCTGTTTGATAACACACACAGTATCGATACAATATATAATATATTTTTGTTTTTAAATACGGTGAGTGAATGTTATTGAAAGTTTAGATCACAATTTAATATTTAATGATACCGAATTGAAAGGTATATGAAAAATATGTTCTTGTAGTAAAAATATTAACAAGGGAAAATGGATGAAACAGTAAAAAATTAAAAAATTTATCCTTTTATAAATGAGAATTTTCCTTTCTATTTTCGCCACATGATCTAATCACATTTCATTTGTTCGTTCTTCCTTTTTGTTCTCCTTGGACTTGATTTTATAATTCTTTCCCTTTTTTAATTATTTTATGAATAATAAAAATATTAAACCACTATTCTTTCAATTCAATTCCACATAATTCCACGGTGATAAACTGGAATTCGAAGACTGTGCGTGCGCGGGTTTATTTCGGGTGTGCGAGTTTATATTTGTATGTATCTGAATTTATCGCCCGTAAAAATATGAATAGACCATAATTCTGTCGCTCTTCACCCTATTTATGCCCTGTTTAATCGGAATGTACCTATGGATCTTTGTTCATCTATCCCTGTGTTTTTTTATGAATCGTGTCTTGTCGTTTTTATTCTTGACCCTTTATAAATTCTTGATTTGTGATTTGCTAAATGTATTCATTTTTGCTTTTTGCTTCTTTTAAAATTTATTTAAATGAATCGATCCTTCTTAGTGGAGTACCCATTATGAAATCGTTAACGGTATGTTTTCTACCTTTCTGATCTAATTGTGTCGTCCGGGAAATGTATCTGATGTTCCACATGCCTATAAGTCTATATGTTTGTGTCCTGTGTACTGGATAATCACTGATTATTAATTGTTTTGTGTAGCTTGTCAAAAGCAATGCAAATTGTCTGAATTCACAGAAATTAAGCAAAAACCTTAAAACCAGAGTCTGAGAATAATAAATCGGCATTCATCAACAATGATGAAGTTTTATGGAAACTCATTATTTTACTTCATTATTTCCTATATTTTTGTTCAAGCTGCTGTTGCTGTTGCCAACATGCAGGTTTTGAGCCCGTAATATCGCTTTTGTCCTTTAAAGATAGCTATTGTAGGAGCTTACCGCGCGTTACTGTTGGGAAATCTACATTGCATTCTATTTATTCAGAACGCATTCAATGTGAATTCAGCACTTATGTGACATGTACTTAGCGTCCATTTATTATGAATTGGCTCCATCAAAGATTGCGATTTGCAATTCAATGTCGGTCAGGCTCCAGCGGAGGGAACGATTTGCTCACAATAAACGAAAGACGGGAAAATATAACTGGATTCACGACCTGTAAAATGTAATCCGCGACGACAATGTGTTCGTTCAGTTTGTTGAAGCTTTTGGGACTTTCCGACGAGGACGCAAAGGTCAGAATGGATGGCATATCGCCGAAACCGGTTTATCTACAAGCCGAATACGATGGAAGTTCGTTCCAATTACCAATGATGTGCAGCAATTGACAAAGCAATGTGCAGTTCCAAACAATGTGTATATGATTATGTGAACGTACGTACATATGTTTGAAGGTTGAAATGTATGCGTCAGGCTTAGAAAGGTGTATATACGAGGTTACAACTTCAATTGCAAATATTCTCAGGTGTTAACTATAATATCAGTAATATGAATATTAATTTACAACAACTATTTGGTCATATTTTTGTATTGTTTTGTAAAAATATACTAATTTGATTGCTGCGGTTTTACTAAATACGTAAAACTTTAAAACTTATGAAAGCACTTTGTGGGAAAGCTCCCATCATGTCACAGAACCCCGTAGCCTTTTGAACATTTTGAAAAAAGAAAATTCCAAAAAGCGTTTCCCTTTTTAAGCGTGAACAAAAAATATAAAATTTGGTGCTGCTTGGTTTTATTCCAAAATGCAATCACAGGAAAATTTTATTTAATTTTCCTGTTTGCATTCTGATTTCCCTAAGTCGCCACAGAATTCAATATATTTCATAAAATTTTAATTATAATGAAAATGCATATTCGCACAAAAACTTATCTCTACACACAATTGCATCCACAATTTCAACCATATAATAAATTATGCCAATTTGCACAATATTCTTCCTGTTCACATGATTTTCGTCTGTAATCCGAACCTTTAAGCACAAAAAAGAAACCGTCCAAAAAAGAAGAGTAATGAACAGCAATAAAAACCAACAACTGTTGTTGTTGCAACAAAAAAAAAACGTTTTTATAGAGAATGAGAGAAAAACAAAAGCAAGCCACAAAGAGAGTAAAATGGATTTATGACCATTTGAGAAATACGAACAAACAACAAAACGACAAAACAACAAAATGTGAACAAATGAAACGTTAACAAAGGAATGAAATGAGCTTTCATCAAACAACGGCAAAAATTAAATTAAATTAATTAAAAACCAGTAAGAACGTTAATTTCGGTCTGGCCGAAGCTTGCATACACTACACTGTCTGATGCTATCGTCTGATCCTAATAATCAACGTCTCGCCTATAAAATTTCAGTTTGAAAACATATCTGAAGACTAAGAAATCGGTTCCAAAAGAGGAGTTTGTGTAAAAGGTAGGCGAGGCACCGGTCAACTATGCCAACTATGCCAACTATGAAAATTAATAAATCGCTTTTAATGTGGTATAAAGTCCTTGGATACATCTTTGGGTGTAGTGTATAATCAATGAAAACATTAAAGAATTATTGGAAAGTAATATTTTTATATTTAAATTTCCAACTCGATATAATTTATCTCTTTTCTTGCTTTTAAACACGCTTTTCTCTTATACATCGTGACCAAAATCGTAAATTCCCTTTCCCTCCGAAGAATCGTACGGTGATCTCGTAACGAAGGTGTAATTCATGGCATGTATAAGAAATTAAGTCATTTTAACACCGGTTTTAATACGATATTTTGAATTTTAATTAGATCATTATGTGATCATAAAGACATTGTAATCAGCTTAATCTAGTTACAGAGAGTCCATTAAGACGTTTAGTCTCGTTTTAGTCGTAGAATGAGTGTGGGAAGCCCAAATGCTTTTTCTGGCATTTAAATTAAAAAAATCATGGAAAAAATTGCATGCATCTGATTTTTTGCAGCCTCAATTTAAATGGTGCGGGTTGAAATATGTTTATAGGCGAGAAAATAGGAGGCTCTGAAGTAAATCGTCCTCATGATTTGCTCTTTTTCGCTGGCAGTCTTTCAATCGTTGAATTTAATTAATTATTTTTTATAAATTAATTAAACAAATATGTAAATCCGTCCATCCTTTTATTTATAAATATAATTGTTATACCTATATAGTACAAATATAATTGTTAAACCTATATAGTTTATAAAGATTTAATATATTGGAATGACCCTGTTTGGCATACATCAATTTCAAAGGAAACGCACAATTTTGAGTCACCAAAATGTTCCAAGGTCTTTTCCACGGATTCTACTTGTGATAGAAATTATAAAATTGTTTAAAAATTAGACGATTTAATTGTGTAGACTGACATATAAATTTATTTTGGGCGTTTTGAAGGATTGTTGTTAAACATTCAGAAACCGCCAGGCACCAATGCAATAATAGGCCACCCATGACGTACTAAAAATTTTGATAGGCAGGGACCTCCTCAAACAATTCATAACTAGTTTTGCTTACCCTAATAATATAGGAATTACTGGAAGGTATTCAACGGTGCTTATTTTAAGAAAGACATGCTGTGGCCGTTACTTAGAACCTACTCAACGTAGGCGTATACTTAGAATCTCATCAAGCAGAATAATAGTATAATTATCTTCAAAATTAGCAAGAAATAACGTTGAATATAATTTTTCTGTGAGATGTTTTTAGAATACGATCGCTTCTTCCAATCGACCGATCTATCCAAAATATCTGTCTGCGTGAAGGTTGCTGCGGGGTAGACTGCTCGTTGATTAATTTTTGTTGCCACTTAAAGAACATTCGCGCGATCCCATAAAGTCAAAGACTCTCAATTAAACCCATAATTATAATAGTTTTGCATTATACAAACATATATTTCGCGGAAGGCATTAAATACAGGGAGGAGTTGCCAGAAAGAGGTGCTCCAGTTAGCAAATAATAATAAAGCTGGATCGCATAGACTGATGAAGCAGAAGGGTTCAATTTTTTTAATAAGAAATTTAAAGGCACCAAAACGAGTCGGGCATTATAATAGATTGATTGATTGATGGATCCAACCGAAAAATTTTGTTTTAATAATCTGCTCATGCGATATAATTATTAAATTTAGAGAAGCCATTCTATATATCTGCTATTTTCTCATAATAAATTCCAGGAAGTCCGTCGGACTAATAAAATTTGCCTTTTAAAAAATAAAGGGATCGGATTTAATTTTAATGGTTTAAGGTTACGTAGCCAGAACTGGCTGGCTTTTTCTTACTCGAAATTGTGAAGATCAGGGTTGAAGCGGTATTCAAATGGAAATAATTGAATATATGTACTTTTTCGAATTTAGAATAATAAAATATTGCTCTGACGATTCAGACAATGTAACCACGTCAATTCGATCCAATTCGAAGGATAAATAGCTTTGAGCTTAACCTAAAGAACAACAAAGGAAGTATTGAATATTACCACCAACAATCTTGTCTTCTGCGCTCTCCTTTCTCTCTTAGATTATTTTCAAAAAAAAATCATTTTATGATTGGAGAATATACACACAATCATCTTTCCGCACACGAAATTGAGTGGCGGCTAGTCTGCTTGAGATCACTAACTTCGTCTTGCACAAAGCTTGGCCATTCCACTACACCTCTAAAACCCGTTACTCTAAACTACCTAAGACCCGTGATCATACCTTCACACATATGGCCATAACTTATAAATTTTTCCTTGAATTCTCCTTAAGGATACTTTGATGTTAAGGTATATTGGAACGAACTTCCGTCATCCCTCGTCAAATTTGGTTTGGAGACAAACCGGTTTCGGCGTTGTGCCATCTTCAGTGTCTAGTTACGTTCTCTAGAAGAACGTAACTAGACACTGAAGATGGCACAACGCCGAAACCGGTTTGTCTCCAAACCAAATTTGACGAGGGATGACGGAAGTTCGTTCCAATATACCTTAACATCCAACCCTGTCGGAAACTTCAACATATAGCAAGAATACTTTGATGTATTAATATAAGTCTGCCTAAAATATAACAACTAAAAAAATGGTCTGCCAAATTTTTAACAAAAAAATAATCCTTTGGAATTTGGTCTGAATCCGTGCTAAAATGATTGAAAAAATGTTGGTAATTGTGCGTTTTATTGTCTCTAATTTAGCAGCTTCTTTGTTAGGATTGGTAATTCCTAAACCTATGCATAGTCTTCCACAAAACAACCCTCTTAAATGTTTCCATAATAAATTGCAGTGCTATTCTCGAACTTATCGCATGCTAGTGAGAAAATTTTTCTTAAAAAATCCGTAATAAATTCGTTCGTTCTATTTAATTTCTAAATCACTTCTCTTTTCATTTTAAAATTGTATCCACTGATCCTTACGTAAGAATTAATTCCTAAAATAATACAGTTTTACGAGTCTTAAAAAAGAAAGCAAAATACAATCTGCTTTATCACCGACGGGCTAAAAAGGAATCCTTGACTAATGCATTAAATAAAATAAATGTCATCGTCGCCATTATTTAAATGTTCTTTGTTTGTTCACCTTTGTTTTATTATTCATTCCTTTTCTTTCTGCCTTTTGCACTCCTCTCAACTTTCTTTCAGCCTCTGCTTGTTTCTTACACTAAACACTCCTCTTTATAAAAAGTAATTACTTTGAGATGCAGCAGAAAACCCAAAGTGTTACTGTTTATATATATTTTAGCTATAGTTCTTTAAAATTAAAAATAATAACAAAAAGCAAATTTTCTATACCATAGTATTATTATTAATAATTATGGATATTGACGACAATTATCATAATTGTGAGAAGAAATCCCGTTTATATGCTTTCAGTTATCACTCGTGCAGGCAAAATTATCAGACTATATAAATATTTTCAATACTTTTTTATGTTGCAACATAATACATCGGTACATCCGTATAATTGTAATATTTTCGCAATACAATACAAGTGTTTCGCGTACCCTCATATAGATTTCTATGGGCAAATATCTCTCAATTCAAAATGAATTGACTCAAAATACGCCACGAATCGGACGCGGAATGATATTCCGGCCACGATTGAGATTGTTATTTCGACCGCGAATACGGCTCTGACGTCTATGCGGCTGCGGTACATTTGTGATCACGAACACAACTAAGGCGAATATCAAAGAAAAATGGGAACGTTTCATTTCATTATCCTTACTCGCTTTTCTCTGACCCCTACCTGTGAAGCGTTGAGTTATTGTACCCGAGTATTGAGTGTGAAAAGCTGTGCGTTCATTTCATTTGTTATTTCATAATACGTGCGCAAGGATTTGCTCTGTCAGGCATTTGTCAAAGTCAGCTTAACAAGCTTAAAAATCATGCCAGCGCTAAGTGGCACTTATTGCATTCAAGTTTTGCAATGACTGACTGACTGACTATGAGACCAACGAATGGATGCACCGAGCAAGAAAACTGGCTACCGCCGAAATGCAAAAAGGCTAAACGTGTTCGGTGGCTTGGCTAAAGCATTTCAGTTAAAATTTAAAAGAAAAAAAAAATTCAAATTGAAATAAAATCGAAGACACTACAGCGTGTTGACTAAATCCTTGTCATCTCTTAAGATTTATGCTGTATTTGCGCGTCTTAAGGCTATGATTTGAGTTTCGTTATTTTCATTTTGCTTAAAAATGACAAAATCTTTTCATCTGTCGGGTATTAACTAGTTTTGGTGTGTAAAAATCTTTAAGTGTGAAAGAGAAAATTTTCTCTTTTAAATGACCATATTCGCGCGGATTGATGACTCAAACACCTCTCCTATTTTTTGGGACTAATTTAGCGATTTCAACAGTATTCCTTCGTTTTAATTCATCTTTAGTGGACTAATCTGCCACGAATGCATGTATTTATACCTGATAGAGTATTCGCTTGCCCGGAGTACTTGTCTAGCCTAACCAAATAGTTTATTCTGTGAAAAGTGAAATTGGAACGAAAACAAACTAGTCTATCAATACCAGCCTTTTGTATGATTTTGTCTTATTTATTTACTCTTCTTAAACAAATGATGCTAACAACATGCGGCAGAGTACAAGAAGGAAAACAGCTCGTTTTCAAATGATTTCGGTTAATTGATTTCATTCATGCTGGTAGCATTAATCATTCGTGGTACGACTCATTCGCGTTTGAACAATGTTTCAATACTATTTTAAAACAGTAAAATTACATAATCAGGACAATATATAACACTGTGCAAATGATATATCAAGCAAATTTTGGCAACAACTTGGCCCGTCAAAAAGGCAAAGAAGCAATTATTACTGCCATAACAATGACACAAATCCCTCAGTGCGAACTTTGAAGGCTTCTATGTGCTAAGGAGTTACTGTGGAATTTAACCCTAATTCAATCCCTACGGCGCCGGACGATTATTTTTTGCTCCAGATTACCAAAAACTACTGCGCAGTGAACGCCATGGATTTTTCATAGAAATAGGAAAATTGTCCTAGATTTTTCTAACTTAAGATCCAGATTTTTCTAACATTATGCCAATATTATTATTATTATCAGTAATATAGTAATGACTATAGTGTAGTATAGTAATAGTAATGACTATTAATACTGACAACAATAATAGATTTAACACAAAAAGATTATTTTAAAGGGCAAATCATACAGTAATTATAATAATAATAAAAGACATGACCTCGATGGTACAATTTGAAATTTAGGTAAGTGGACGGATAAAGGATGTTTTTGTATATGAGACTTTATAAACAATATATACTAATACTTATTTCTATTATATCCAAAATTCCTATTGCATGATTAGAATTATGACAATTAATTCTTTCAAATTCCTTTATATGATACGCGCTGTTCGCCTAATACTACTTCGTTATTGATGACGGAAGTCTTTTCTTACTTATTTCCTCCTCCTCTTTTTCTTCTTCTTTTTCCTTGTGTTTCCTAAGGCATCCTTAGTCTCAATAGATTATGAACAATATTCGGAGTATTCACCGAGTTTAACAACTACTCAAATTTAATTGTATTCCTTATTTCTTTTACTTCATTATCCCAAAACCAGCCAGTACAGCTCCTCTTTATTAACACTTTTCTTTTTCTTCTTCCTCTGGTATCGCTGTATCTTTAGAGTGATAAATTTTGAACACGATATAAACTTAGAAGAGCATTATACTGTACTCGTTCACAGCCACTTACTAAGTTATTGAAGTTATGAAACTGTGAATTTATGCACGTTTATGTAATTGGCGTATATATGGGGCGAATTCCTCCTTATCTTTATTATTACAATACAATGTAAGTTCGCACGTACTTACAGTTTAGAAGATATAATGTTGGGTGTAAACGGAAACTTCCGGACAATGGAGAGAGGAGTACGAGAGTAACTATAGCATGAACAAAGGGGAAATACATCTAAACTACAATAATGTTCCTTATTAAGTAAATGCACCCCCAAAAGCTTTTACTCTCGTTAAACGCATTGCCGTTTATGTATTAAGAACGGAAGTTTTTAAAGACTGAATTTAAGTATTGTTGTTACTCTTATTTTTATTGTTTTATTCTGCTTTCCATTATTCTATAGCTTTTTTCCTTGTAATTGATTATGTCAGGTTTTGTTGGATTGCGTTAAAAGTATTTTGGAATTTTAATAATTTGTATCGTGAGTGATTGAATGGCTTGAATATATTAGTAGAATATATTATTTGAAGATAAGTGAAGATAGTCGAAGATTGTCTAAATATTGTCTTCTAAAATATAAACCAACTTGACTAAAAGCATAAAATTATAATATAAAGAAATTGGAATGGACTTTTGAAAGGATGTTTTAAAAAAATACCAAACAGAGAAATAAAAATACAAACTCACTTTTTACACAACAAATAAGCACGACATTCGCATCTGTTTGCGTTCATTTTCAATACAAAACAACATAGGAAGGGAATATTTGTGAAATATTTCATGACCTTCATGAACCCCTATCCTTTTTTATAACTGTGGTTTTAACAAACATACGGACGGAATTACAGAGAAAAATAAAGTTTGTACTAATGCTCTCTGTCCACTTGGACTATGAGGTTTTGAAAGTAGAAAAAACCGAAAGGGTGTCACATCTGTTTTTATTGATCGTTAACTTAACTTTAAGAGTACATTAAAATTTTTTAAATAAAAATTTTATGTTTCTTAATATTCGTTTAGCTTTCCGACTGGGTTGGATAATAATGACTGTTTGTTCTCCAAGGAAAAAATGGCGCATCGCCGAAACTGAATTGTTTCCAAACCAAATTTTCAAGAGATGACGAAAATTGGTTTCAACTCACAACGCTAAATATGCTAGTACATTCAAATTTTTGCTTTTCGATTTCATGTTGTCCATATGCTTAACACATTTTTACATAAATCCAAAACGCCAAAAAGCCATTATTACCTTTACTCACATGGTTATCTTCAAACTATTCCCGCCGCTACTTCAGCTCTATCCGTCAATAAATGCGCCTAAATCACATCATGTTTACGTTTTTGCGAAATCTTTAAGAATAACTTTTAGCAACCGTCGGTGATCCATTTTAAGCAGTTTTTGTGTTTCCAACCATTATAATCCTATGAAAACTGCATGCGGCTTCTCCGGCTTAAGCTTTCTTTCCTAAAGCAAAGATTAAAAACCGTCTGCTTTCGTTGTACTTATGATGCGATATTAGTTGGGAGGATGAAAGCGATGTGATATCCATGGCAAAAGCAACCTCTAAAATTGCTGCTGGTGCCTAGAGATGAAACGTAAATGTGGATTATCTCCATTCCACAGAACGTAACGTTCTATTATACCATACCGTGCCTGACCTCTTTTGACAAAATTTGTGTTAAGGAAACAAACATTGGAAGCAAACATTTCTTCACTAACTATTTGTGAATTTAGCTGTATTATGTATTGAAATATTTTATATATTTATAACAAATATGCACCGGTTTTTTTTCTTTCCGTGACTTATACACACAAATTCAAGGAATATACTGATAGTAACTTTTCACCACCCGGAAAACAGCAACAAATGGATCAACTATTCGGGTTCTGAACACTAACAATGTAATGAAGACATTTCATCACGAAATGAGCAATAATATAATAAAGCAAAGATAAACTGAAACCCTAATAGAAAAGGAGATATCATAAAAAAGTAGAAATTCGAGCAAAGCACGGAATATTATCATCATCACATATATACACAAGCAAGTACAAATTATAAATGAGTTTATTTTTTAAAATAAGTTAATATAAGTTGATCACTAAGAAGTCTAAAAGCCAATCTCACAATTTTTGGTAAATTTCAATTATGACCTTATGGTATTCTTCAGTTTTGATTGTAGTTTATTACTGTGGCGATTTCACAGAAATTTTACGGCTCTAGATTTTGATATTTGCCACTCAGCAGTTTATGATCAGACGATGGGTGCGTTTCCATTTCATCTACTCTCTCTCTCTCCATTTCTCTTAATTATCTCCTATCTTTCCACATCATTGCAGCGTTCATTTTATTGCCGTTAGATGGAAGTGCTCTTTAAAAGATGAGCCTACGGATTATATGAGAACAGGGTGTCCTAAAAGGATAGTTGGTGTTACTGAATTATTCTGAACAAACTGGAAAGCAATTCACGAATTTATTAAGCCCGTTGTTTTACCGACCGACCAACCGACAGAATAATGGACAAACCAAGCGATATATATTTTGAAGTGTTGGCAAAAAATACGCGTTGGCGAACAAATTAAATGCCTTACGTGCTAATGTTATTACTGTCGTCGCCGGGGCCGTTTATCGCAAACATTTTCAGTATGATATAATTAGCTGCCTGTGGTTGTGCTATAAGTCCATGGGTATCTGTCGGTTCCCATAGGGTTAGGATTAGCACCATCTGAATTGTTGAAAATGTATCCAGAGGCGTTTTATACCCTCGCGCTGGAACACGCTTTTTATGAGCAGTCACCACAACAAAAATAACGCTTGAATTCTACGCTGAATGATCCTGACCCACAATTTGTTCTGGCCAGTTGCCAGCGGTTGCCAACTTATTCTCCAACTTGGTTAAGCTCAGCAGCATTATAATTTTCTTTCGATATACTTTTGAACTGTTAACTTCAATGACGTCAAGGACGATTTATTGGATAGCGATTTGGATAATAACTACCTTAATGGTAGTTATCTATTTATAATTATATGTTGTGTTAGGTTAGGACACACACAGGTCGTGATTTGTGAATGGGCGATACATCACTTTTCAATTTACATGAAAACGCCTAGCCTCCAAATAACTTAATGACAAAATTATATCATGTAAAATATTATAAACAAACCAACAAGTTTCCCAAATTGTAAAATCCCCTTTAGAGTGTTATTGCTATAGCTTATGCCGGTTTAACATTGGGTGTTTATATAGCTCGTTACAAATATACTTGCACGCTAAAAAAACCGACTGCAGAAAATGAAAAAAAAATTCAAAATATTACGCGAGCAACGTCCTTGCTGGTTACAGCCTATTCCAATCCATTATCAATGTTGTTATTACTGGTGACTGTGCTAGTGCTGGCGCCAACATATATCATCCAGTGCTCGCAGTGTGTAGGGCTGAAAATCAAAATTCAGTATGCAAAATACAACGTCGGCCTCAGGGAGACCGTCCCGCGCACAAATAATTTTGTAGCACTGCTGTAGTTGTTCTTGTTGCCGGTTTGTGTTGCTGCTTCTATCGCGGCAAATATCAGTTATGATATTATCAATTCAGACGGTATGCAAGATTTACGCTATTTGGATTGGGCGACATAGCAATAAGAGAAGAACAATGTTAACAACAATGACAACGACAATAACAATCGCACGAAAGCAACAGCAACAGCAATATTAACAATTCACCAACGTCTAATAATTTTTGCAGAAGTGCAATGAATTGAAAATAACCCAATGGGAGGCTTGTAAAACTTTCACAATTGCTTTTACAATCCATGTTTGCGAACAAATTATAGTCTAATTCTGAAATTGTTGATAATACAGGCCCCATCAAAAACGTATCTTTATAGCATTGTAGTACGATATACTCGTATAGAAGGAGTCCGTAAATACATTTAAATCTGGATAAATTGATACCAGCAAAATACGATAAACCTTAAAATTATCGAAGTTTAATGCCCTGGTAAATATTTCTTTACATTATTAATAAAAATAAAATGTCGAGACTACTTTTTACTAATAAACGCCGAAATAATTCTAATAAATATAGAATGAGACAAATATGAGGCCAAACTTATACAGAATTTTTAAGAAATCTTGATTAATTATCAACGGAAAATATTTGAATAAACTTTTAATTCAAGCCTGAATTCCAAATTTCTAAGACATAAAGATACTGCTAAATATGCCTTAATATGATCTTAACTATCTTACCGTTAAAATTTGCTTCTACGGTATGGGGTAAAGCTGCTGCCCCAGATACTTGGACGAACTGAATGTCTTGGATAATAAAGAACATACTTCTAAAGTTACATACTTCTCTATACATTTCGTGACATCTTTGAAGGGCCCCTTGAAAATGTACTTGCATATAAATTGTGGCGCGTTTCAGAATTAACTTTTATAAGAAAGCCTGTTTCCAAAATTAAAATAAAGTGAATTCATGTCATTTTTCTGCCTGTGTTAAAATCGTTTTTCTCCTAAACCTTAAAGCTGATTTATGTTTATTTCTGCCAGCCCGACCAGTATCTTCGATACAAAGCGACATAAGAAAATCAATAATAAAAATATCCGAAGCTTTGTTTAAACCAATGAAAACCAAGCCACTCAACCAATTAGCCGTTCGCCAATTTGAGCTTTCGAACCTTAATAATTTATTATGTTTACTAAGCGTGCACGCTCCTATGTGTAAGCGAAGACGTAGTACTAATGAGGTGAGTGTGGATGTGGGTTTTATTGATTTGGTTTGCCAATCAAAGAATGTTCTAGCTGAAGTTATTACAATTTATTTCACTCATTTTTTAAATTCGAAATTTATTTTACCATCGAATCATTGTACTTAATCGCAGTTTAAGGAAAACTTTCATAAAACGGACCATATTAATGGGAAATGAAGAATATATATAACTCTCGAATAATATTAGGTATTAAGAAATTTTCACCACCTTCAAAAACTACCGTTTCGAACGTTTAGAAGGAAAGAAATAATGAGGAATATTTATGTTTCAAATGTTTTTCAAATGAATTTCAAATGTTTTTTTATTAACGGATTTATAAACACTCTAGAGTATCAAAAAGAAATCGAAAGTACTTCCGACTTTTCCGTTAAATTTTCTTGCGTTTTTGGGTCTCTATAATATCTGTTGATTTTATTTATGTTTGACATATCGAACATAAAAAAAATAAAAGTCCGTTCAAAATAAAAGTTGGCTTACTTTTGATATTCATTTCGATGATATGTCATGCTGTGTTAGATAATTTTCATTGTCGTCAACATATTTTTTCTTTCACTATACCAATGAATTATTGATACATTTTTTCTGAAAAAATTGTGAAAACTTTAGCAAAAAGCTTAGAGAGATTAATGCCTATGTCAAGCTCGGGTCTCTCATCTTTCTCTTCTACGTTGTTTTTAACCTACTTTTATTTCTTATCACCTCCATTTCAGCCATCTGTCTCTTCTCTCCCAGAAAGTGTCCTTTGACTGTTTCCGTTTTCGGCTCAGTTTTCTGTTTACATGCTTTTACCGAAAGCAAATACGCAAAATACCAAACAAATCACAATATATTGAAAAAGCATGTATTATAAAAGCAATATATTGAGATGATGTATAAAAGTATTTTCCACCAGAGTCAGTCCGTTTTAAGGTATAAGGTAAGGCAGGTTGCAAAACTCTGAAAGGCAATGGAAAATATTTATTAGATTGAACTCCTTTTTAGTTTTACACTTCTGTAAATCCACAATATTGGTGAGAAAAAGAACGATAGGAATAAAACAATTGAAAAACGACCACCGTTTCTTCTACATCGGCGAACGCTACCGCTGTCCACCATTCATTTAATGGTAATGCTCTGACAGGGAGGAAAGGTTGTTTTTAATGTTGTATGGGTTTTAAAATTACATCGGGTTTCTTTCAGTGCCTGCCACCTTATCCACCTTCACACCAAAACCGATTTCGTTTATTACAGGCATCGTTGCCACCATGTGAGTGTCATACCCTTGCGGATTACCTGCTTCGAACTCTGACCATATTCTCTCTCCTAAGGAATTGGTTTTCTGAGGCAAAATTTTGAGTCTATTGTTTTCATCTAATTTGTAACTTAAATGATTGGTTTTTCTGATTTCGTTTCTCGATACGCCCTTTCATTTCCTGCGAACGAGCATGCCAAATATATATTGCTTCTCATATAGCCAAACACTTTTCTCAGGTTTCGTTTCGAATTATAAAGTTTTTAGGTATATAGTTCATATAACCAATCCCCCCGAATATAGTATGTAATGGAAACGAAGGAAACAAAAACAAAAATATTTGCGTTACGTTAGAAGAGAGAAGAGATCTTCCTTTGCTCTTTCTTTCGCAATTCCCTTTCGCTACCTCTGTTTTTCTCCTTCACTATCTCTATCTATCGCTGCCCCCACTTTCATAATTACAATTTCATGAATTTTCGATGCGCCTGCGATTTATTTTCGTTGGCATTTAAATCCCTTTCTGTTTTTTTCTTAACAGGGTTGGCAACACTAATTAATTGTTCTCAAGTGTTTCTCGGCTTCGGGGGTTAACAGGAAAACACAAAGTGTGTGAAAAACAAGAAACAATGTAATAAAGCACAATCAACTTTTCCAAACGAAAACGGGCTACGGTGTCAAATAAAAAAGTTACGGACATAAAGAAAATGTAAAAAAATATTCATTCACGCATTCATCCATGAGGCAGGCGAACAGAAGCAAAAGAATAGGAAGGGCAGGAAGCAGTCAGAATAAGAGTTGGATGGAGGGCGAAATAGAAAAAAGAAATATTAATTTAGTTTGCATCCTTCGCAGGTGGCAAGAGCTTGAAACTCGATTGCAATTTCAGGGCAATATTCCACGCCTTTGTCTAATTAAACTTGAAATGCGCAGCGAACACAGGATGAAAAGCACACAGGATGTACCGTAAAATACAAGAAGAGCCGGTCAACTATTGGCCACTAACTACTGGCTACACGGACCATTGCTAGCCTGCCTGAGGTCGAAGGCTCTCGAGTTAAACAAAACATGAGCTGAGGTGGACTACGCTGAGGTGATTCAGTCGCAGAGACGCGTTCATAAATACACACAGACACACGTTCGCACAAGCCAAGTGAAGAGGAGTTTCATATAAAAACGAGAGGATACAGGATACGCCTGGAACTTGACTTGGTCTCTTGACTTTAATTCGCTCACGTTCCGTTTGCAGTTTTCTCCTGGTGTTCCGCGTATCATAAATTTCTCATTTTTCCTCGAACAGTAGCATCGGCAGCTGTAGCAGCTTCAGCTCGGTACCGGACTAATCTTAAAACGTTGATTATCTTATCTTAAGTCTTTTTGTTTACTTTTCTAAATGCGATATACATTTATTTTTCTTTTTCTGGCCGCGCTCTTTTTGCTGTTTTGAGTGTTTTTGGATATTTTTAGTTTTCCTTCATTAATTTCCTTTTTATAGTTGCAGATGTTCCGGTAGGCGCCGTAGAACATGAGAAGCTACTGGGTGCACGTAAGCATGAAAACATAGTGATGCAGAATAGATTCATCTCCGCCTGTGGATCCATTTCACTACACATATAATTTACTCGTGATAAATCGGAACTTCCTGCCAGGCTGCTCACAACGAGTGAAATGTGTTTCCCCTTGCTCCTTTGCGACGATATTTTTCTGTTTTGTCATGCTACGAAAATTGTACCATCACCGCATAAGCCAAAAATTATGCTCCAAGCGAAATCTGGTTCTTCCTTTTATCCATCTTTATTTGGTTTTAATCTCATTTAAATCCATTATATTGTTATTATTATTATTATTATTATTATTATTATTATTATTATTATTATTATTATTATTATTATTATTATTATTATTATTATTATTATTATTATTATTATTTTAATTATTATTATTATTATTAGTATTATTATTATATTATTTTATTAAGTCATTTAAAATCAAGCAAGTTTAAAAAGAACAAAGTTGTACCAAAACGATTAATCTCTCTAATCAGATTAATGTGGGATATATTCTAAACCTTTATCACTGAATTAGGTTCGATTCGAAATACAGAAGATATTCTCGATGAAAATACACAGGATAGACGTCGACGAACCGCGAGTAATTATACGAGCAATTTTTCGTCTCAAATCTCAAACTTCACATACACTAGAAGAATACAAGTTTTTGTTTATATTGTATTCCATGACAAAAGATTAAGTCATTTATAAAAACCACTACATTCTTCTAAGACTTCTAGTTAACTCTTTCATTATTCAGCAGTTGCGCTAATATTAATTACATTCGACGTAGAAATCGAATGTAATCTTTACCTCTATGATCAGGATAATTCATTCCTGGAGCGTGATAAACAGTAAACCATTTACAAAGCATCTTTTTTTCAAACTCACCAGTCCTTCCTAAGAACACAAAACGCTTTGGACCGAAATAGAGCCACTCATCTAGCGAATAAGCTATAAAGCCATCTAGCGAAATAAAAATTGTCTTAGGAGGTTTCACTGAAGGACTTGATTACTAGCGAAAAGTTTCGTCACTATGTCGGATTTAGCTGTTTCCGATTCGTAACTCCTGGACGTCTTAAATCGATTTCTTAGTATTTTGACGGTTAATTTGTGTGTTTTATAACACCACTATTTTATATCCTCTCGCATATTGCTTTGAAATTTTCTTTTCACCTTTCCTGCCCATATCGTTACTGTTCTTCCCTTCTTAATAATAATTTTTCATGACCGGTCATTCCACCGTATGGCCACTGGTCGTGTAACACTCCAATACTGCAACATTTTTGCACAGCGTCTCTACTAATTTGACAAACTCGCGACACAATTTCATTCCTCTGCATTAAAAAACTATTTTTTCTGGTCTGATTTCATTCCCCTGCAAACCGATATGACACGTGTGAATTACACTCCAAGGACTGATCTAGATTTTGGCACGATATTTTGGCGTGCCGGAGACTCCGTATATTTCTCAAACTATCGTTGAAATTGTTATTAAATTTTTCGTCTTTCACGAATCAAAAACCAAAAAAAATATACATATTTATATAATGTAGGCTCCGTAAGAAATATAAAGAAACGTTCTTTTCGAATGAAAAAATAAAAGCAGATAAGAGAAATCACTTTGACTATTTGGCCGACTTATCTCAGACGAGGCATTATGTCGGCAAGAGACTAAATGAAATTCTTTGAATTTTATTCAAATTAAATGAAATTGTTAAAATGATTCGAATGAGGAAATAATACGAAAAATTTAGTAAAATATATCGCATGCATAAAATTAATCCTAAAAATTACAGAAAACTTTTCAACATCGCGAAAACACAAATTTCAATTTTCTAGGACCAATTTTCTTCACTGGTGTAGCAAAAAATTTCAGCGCGCAGTCATCGATAATAATACCAATCTGTAATGAATTTACTCGACCATAATTTCAATTATTTTAATAAAACTAAATATATATATTTTACCTTAAAATGTTTATGGTTTTGTCATTTTCAATTCTAAAGAATTTTATCAAAGCTTTGATTTTCTAACATTTCATTCTCACCTACTACATTATCAAAAACGTCCTTCCTTCATCGGATGTGTGTCTCTTTTGCGGAATTGTAGAGTTACAAACCGCAAATCAATTCGTGCATCGAGGGGTTTCGATTATAGTATAGTTGAAGCTCTTATATTGCAATTACCTGAATTGACGACACAGCGTGGGTTATCTTTGTCATTCAGTAAGCAGCTAAAGTTTGGAGAAGCACAACTTTTTGGATTTCATCAAATTTGGTTTAAATTCGAAAGAGTTTATACCGAACAGTAGGGAGAGAATAAGCTGAAATCAATAAATTTTGCCAATACAGAACTTTTTTTTGAATTGAGAGGTACTCTTGAACCCAAGATCTACACATCGATGAGGAAAAAAAATCTGCCGAGGTAACACAAGCATGCATACAGTAATGCTTCTTTTTGCGCCTCTGGAAATGGGCCAAAAAGTATCACCATAACCTTTATTCCTCAGTCAAGCGAACGAAAGTTTTGGACTAAACGACGAGCTAAAACTCTAAACGACTTCTACCGCAGGAGATGTCTGCGGTGAGAAGTGTTCTGATAGGTGGTAGCTTTGGACAACTTGAAGCACGACGGCGACTTGACAGCTAAAGTGGCCATAATAGTAATCCCCCTGTGTGTCATCCTCTGAAGACATGGAGTATGAAAGATTTGGCACACAGTATCAGTCTCTGTAGCAGTAACATTAGAAGCGTTAACAATAGTACCAATAGCAACAACAATAACAATAACAGTAACAAAAACGAAGTAGTTTGCAAGTGCAATCAAAAAATTTACGCAGTTATTATTCTTTGTTGTTGATGTTTATGCTTCGATATTCTTATCGCCAGCAGCAGTTGCAGCAGTACATTCTCTCGATCTTTCGGGGTAACCGAAACTGCTGAATTTCCGGCTGGAGATAAAATTAAAAACATTTGAAACGCTTCAAAGTTTTCTCAAACGTGAGAATATATAATATATAAATGCATAAGCACATACGTGCACACACAAGCGCACACAAAAACACATACGAACAATCTCACCTAACCGGTTCCTTCACCCATTCATTGTTAGACATTTGTCAGGGCTCTTCTGCGTTTTTATTGTTGTTGTTGGAAATGATGACAAAACTTCACCTTCCGCGTTACGATTTAGATGTCAAGTTTTTGGAAAAAATAAGTTTTTCTTTCAAGCATTTCTGCAGTATGGATCTCATTTACCATCGTCAATGCGTTTGATCCCGTTTGATTCCCTTACCGCTAGAAGGGAGATTAGCCCGAAATGGGGGCAAACAAATTGTTTGTATTAAGAATGTTGAGCTGAGAAGATACAGAGAATCGTGACGGATAACTTTTTTGTTTATATAAATATGTATGAAAACAAAAATATCGGTTTGAAAGCATTTGCAATTTTATAGATAAAAAATTAAGTTCTAAAAAACGAATTTTTCAAAATATACAAGTTGCGAAAACTGGAAATAATTTTTAGTTACGTGAGATTTTTTATTTATTCAGAAACAAAAAGAGCAAAGATATCATGGAGATCATATTCCCAAAAATAATAGATTACAATATTTTAATTCTGACATTCGTCGCTGCCCCTCTGCAGCTACTGTAACTGCTTTCATTTCCGTCTATTGTCTATTTCGTCTTTTATCTATTTGTCTATTTCGCACGCTGCTCACTAATAAACTATTTGGAATCTCCTTGAAAATATGTTTAAGAAATTTATTAAATATCGTACTTTGAAAAGGTTTAGTACTATTTTTTATAAAAGCAACAAACTATCAACAGCAAGAGCGACAACAATGCCAAAAGCAATTAAGGTCGAATTGAAAAGTAATCACCATTCATTTAGATATTCATAAATAATTTTATTATAGATATATGAACGTCATTGGAGAAGTTTTTGTAGCAATTTATTGCATACTTTTTAACTAGATTTTTTGGTTATTCTTTTTTGTTTCCGTTTGCGTTGTTGCAATTCCATGACCGGCAACACAACGCACACATTAAAAAATTAACAAAAGTCTAAAGGTAGTAGGAACGAAGACGAAATAAGGCGTAGTGAAATCACAAACTTTTAATCAAAACAGGCCAGCAGTTACAGGAAAAGTTTTTAGTTTTTGCCATCACTCGCTCAAACAAAACTTTTTCTCCTGATTCGCCTTTTTCTGTGTGATTCTATTTCGGACGTATGGTAAAGTTGGAAATAGACCAATATGTTGATAAAGTTGAAAGGTATTTGCCGTCGGCGTGGCGAAGGGCCGAGGGGTGATAAGAAGAATTTTACTTATAAGTCTTCATGGCGTAAGGGAATATATCAGTTGAACGTGCTTTTGCTACTGTGCCCAGAAGCGGATTGTCAAGGTGTACAAGCAATAAAAAGGCATATATAAACTAACGCACTCATATATACATACGTACATACGAGCGTAGGAACTATTTGAAAAAAAGGTATTATGGGTGGGGTAGACTTCACTTTTTTGCTTTTTATCCTTAAATGAGATTGTAATGCAGATGTAAGTTATTATGACAATTTGTAACAATTGCATCCGAATGAAAATCTGCGAATTCGCCCTTGGATGTGATAGAAATATTCATATATCAAGAGTGTTATCAGTGTTCGCTACTAAAATAATTTCTAATACTTTTATTCTTTTAATCTTTCTTATTTATTTGCTTAACTTTGAAACGCACTTTTCAGGCATCACGAAGTAAACTTGATAACATTGAAATGTAAACACCTTCCGACGATAGCCTTTGTTTGCCAGCTAGAGCCATTACAATTGAGCCAAAAGCGCAGGAGGGCGGACACGCTTGGAGAACTCTTAATGAAACCTCAGTCAAATTTCATCAGCCCAAATAAAAAAACCAGGCACATAGGCTGGTCCCAATAACAAGCTGAAAATAATCTGGAATATTCTAGAATTGAATTGAATGAATATTTCCAATGAACCGTCGACAACAAAACATAAATTTATTTCGAAACACACGCAGTATATGAAGGGAGGATTATATGCAAGTCACCGATGTTAGTGCTACTGGCTTGCATGCATGCATTCTGCATGAGAGTGACATTTCCACAAGAATAAAGGATCTGGTAAGAATTTTGTCTTCGTAATCTCCGATAGGATTGGAATTCAATATTGCTTTCTTACGGGGTCAGACTGAGAATAGCACTTTCATCGATAAGTTTTAAATCACAAAAACTTTTGTGTTAACTTTCAGTATCCAAAGGAAAATTTTTATGACTATTTGTTAAGTTCATATTCAATATCGCATATTTTATCCACATGTATTTCTATAAAATCCTTAAGGTTTCGAAATTTTTGAAATGAATAAATAACTAAATACTTATAAAGTAAATTAAAGCAAATATAAAATTAAGGAAAAAGGAGAAGGCACTACCTCCTCTCAGGAGCCTCAATTTAACCAAGTAAAAAATTTGATTCTTAGGTAACACTTTGAACTTTCATTTCTCAAAAGCAGCACCAAGAAATTGATAACGAAAGCAAAGACGAAGTTTTCAAACCAATACCTTTCCCCGACACAATCAGCTATCCTGTTCCATCCTTGATCATCATCCTTGTATCAACGTCTGGATCTTGCAGATGATAATTTTTATCCGTCACTTGGAAAAAACCGGGTAGGCAGCGGGGTGCTACAACACAGAACCAGACTTTTAAAGAGTGAAGAAATTTTAATGCTTCAAGGAAAGCTAAAACTTTTATTTAGTTCTATACAAAAATTCTTGAAGAAATATAACATCGGAAATCATAGAATGAGGAAAATTGATGTGGTGGATTGTCTGAGCGTGCAGATGGCATGAAGTTGAGCGGAGATAATAAAGATATATGTCACAATTTCGTTACATTATCTTTTTGGTCTAGTACCTTCCCAACCAGATGAATCAAAACTAACGAAGGATTTTAAAATCCTCGAAGCAGAACTCTTGCTTATACTTTTGCTTATATAGTGGTTTGTCATATACTCTTGCGATTTCAGTAATGAGTCAATAGTAATGAATCTACACACACTTACGGTCATATTTACGCTAAATACAAAACTTTAAAAAGCCTTCAAATGATGACAATAGCGATCCCTTACAGTTGAGGTACCGAAGGAAAGCTTCAGCATAACTTTTGGTTTGTAACTGTTTTTAAGTGCTTTAAAATTATAAGATCCGAAGCCGGCCAGTGATTTTACTATTCCGAACTAATGTAGAATTAGCTTGTGTTTAATCAGGCCGAGCCTCACTGTACCCGAAGTAAACTTCATAATTTCTTTTAATGAATTCTTCTTAATTACTAACTTTACATTTCGGAACATATTTTATAAAATTAGGAAAACTCTTGATTAGACTTTAGCGTAAGCATCGAAGAAGACTGTTCGGTTCCATGTTCAAAACCAACCATCAATCAAAACGTACATTATTTTATGGTTAATGCAAACCATAATCAATTATAGCTAATTATTTTATTTCAAAGTACAAGAAACTTCGCCCCACACATATATTGTAGTCCTAAAATTAAATTGACTTTTAAATAACGATTTCGACTTTTCCTTTCTCTTGAAAACCAAATGATACATCATCCGCGATAATACCATACCTGTGTGTATGTGCATGTATGTGTGACCGCCTAAGAGTAAGGACTAGAGGTGAATATATACACTCCTCATGCACCACGCTTCGTCGTAATATTGGCTTTCTCACGTCATCACGGTAATGCGATTGCGAAAACAATTCTTTATCATGCACTCTAGCCATAATCATTACTCTTTATCATCATCACCATTATATTCATTAACATCAGGAATTCAATTATTATTACACAGAATTTATATAATCATTATTATAATCATTATGACAATAATTATCTGGACGGATTGATGTTTTGCTGTTCAGTGGCGTAAAATTCTTACTAAGGGTTCCAAAGGAGCAAGTGTAATTTTCAATACTACTTAGTTTGTGATGACAGAGAAAATTCATACCAAATTCTATAACGTTAGCTCCATTCATTTTTCCGCAATCACGATTTTAGGAGACACACCGATACCCATATGGAAAGAGAAGCAGGTCGTAACTAGATCGAGTCAAGAGATGATTCTGAGTAGGAATACTATACGACGAACATACTTTTCGATACCTGCCACGACTGCCCTTCCCACGATAGTAAAAAAATGCGGTCTCGCAACAATATTCAAAGAAAAGCCAAAAAGGGTTTCCTCCACAAAAAAACTATTATACCATGAAACATAGTCTCACATCAGTTTGATTTAATTATTGTTGCAGAAGTATAAAATACAGGGCAATTTACAAAACTCGATCTTATACATATTTGAGAAAGCTTTACCTTTCCTTTTACCTTTTAAAAGAAAATTTGGTTACCATGTACTTAATATTCCAAGAAAATTGAGCAAAAAGTGGTCTAAAGAATTAATAATTTTTAATTTCGAATTAAGATATCATTTCTCTCTTCCTTTAGAGTCATCTCCAACTATGTCTTCTATAAGAATTTCTTCTTACAATAGATTACTTCCTCCCGAACTCTTAGAAGTTAATAATTAGCACTGGCATTATTGGCACTACTAGCATTGTTGTCCTTGCTGCTGCGTGCAGTTTGCTGCTGTGGCTGATCAAAGTTGGTCGTGGCCATAGTAACGTTCTGTACATGAAGCAATGGAAATAGTTGGAGAAATTATGAGAAAAGAGTGACAATCCTTGTCAAAACCACCTAACATTAGCCTTATAATTTCATTTAGAGCTTTTGTAATTGTTGTTGTTATTCTGTTGTTGTTACCACATTGTTTGCTATCACTGTCTGTTGCAGAAGGAGTTGAATATGAAGTGTTGAAGGTGTTCAAATGGTTACATGGTTTCCAGCTGCTTTGCCACCTGAGAGTTTACCTTTTGACAGCAGCAGATACGAAAACAATAGATGTTGAACAACAGGAATGTTTATTAAGAAAGCGCAAACCGAAAGCGCCCTTCTCCGTATCCGGTGGATAACTCCAAGATTGCAGTTCGTTGATTGGATGGTAGTTTTTTGAAATTAGCACCATTTCGTAGTATCGTGTTGCGAACATGTTTACAAGAGACGAGTTGTTGTTCCCTGAAACAAACAAAATGGTTCAACTGCAATTCATGGTGTGCTTTCGCCTTTAGAAACAGAGCATAGCATGGCGTTGATTACGTCAGGATGCGGTTTCGTCGGTTCAGTGTCTCCATTAAAAATGTTGTGGTGTGTTTACCCTACACCCGAAGGTTTAAGGGAGCATCTAGATTGTGCTTCCTTGTATGACGCATTAGAGAAGATTTGGCGCATATAGAAAGTATATATGTTCCAATTCAGACACAACCCATGATTCGATTTAGCCCTGTCCTTCTGCAGGTTTGCCTGTCTGCCACTCTGTGAGGCGAAGCGTTTACAATCAATATATATCGCTTTATTTAAATTGATCCATAATTCATTGAAATTAATCATTTCTATTACGATTTCAAACTTTTATAGAAAAATTATTATTCTATAAATTCGTTTTGGTTTTCGTTAATTTTTTGTGTTCTTCCTTTCTTTTTTTATATCAAATAGTTGTTGCCAGTATTGTTTTATTATGAAACATTGTTAACTAATGAAAGAATTCCTCCCGTCCAATCTAAACTTGCACTCTCAGTCTGTTGTTTTTATCGTTATATTTCGGTTCTGTCTTCATTTCATTTCATTTCATTTGTTGGTGCAACAAATTTTGCGGCTTCGCTTTCTTTGTTTCTTTAGCAGAATAACTAATTTTCTCTTGAAAATAAATAATATTAACAAATGTTGCTACTTCGTAACCGAGAAATTTTAATAAAGGTAGAGAGGAAGATACATTGCTGCATCGTGTTATATTAAATTCTTTGTACGGTATATTGAAAATATATAGTGGAAAAATAAACAAGCAAAACAATATTAAATTCATAGAAAATATAATTTTGCTTACAAAGTCGTTCGAAAACCCGAAATTTTATATAGACAGAAGATTTTCTAAAAATAATTCCAAACAATTCCGTTAATTCACGGATAAGTTTTAATGAAATCATAAAAATAGAGAGTATTTAACGTTCTCGTATTTGTTAGGACGAACTTCATTTTATGTCATTTCCTTACAGACTGTGCAAGTTGTAAGGTATTTTAATTTAAATTTATACTTCGTTCCTTTTCTTAAAGCAAATCTTATCTTAAATTTTGCGAGTCCGTAAATTGTTTGATGGTTCCGAGATATTTTCAGAAGTTTTGGTAGCTTGTTTACTTCCATTACGAGTCAAAAAGTATCACAGTTTATAAGAGAACTGTATTGACTTAATGATACATAACAGCTTAATATCAAAAGCTTGCAAGATATGCGCTGCATTGTTTTATTAAATCCTCCGAAGTAGTATGCAAACTATGTTCAGAGGTGTGGTCTAGTTGTGGTCCTATGATAACTTCTTGCCGTTACCGTACATTCCCAGAACAGTATACAGCGTTTTCTACCATATTTTATCCTATCACAAGAAGGACACAGATACTTAATTCAAGGGTTACTCGTACAATCAATTATCATGCTCATTCCTCCCCCGGGTTTATTTCGGTTCCGGCTGTTTTTATTGTCGCTTTTGCTGTTGTTGCTGCCGCCACAATGAAATGAACTGCATTCGATTTTGTGCTTAATTCTTTCCGTTTTTTCATTAATTTTTTAACCATACTAAATATGTTCCCCAATACGTTTTTGAGCAAGAGCAGCTTTATTTGAGATCGCGTTAGCAAATGTGAAAGAGCAATCAAATACAGTGACAACATTGATTCAAACGGCAGCGATTCACGGTTTCGCCCGTTCTGCTTTCCCACGTCTTCTTCTTTGTCGCATTCTGCCGCAGCACAACCTCATTCTCTCAGCTTGAATCGTTTGGTGTCATTGAGTAACGTTTTGATAAACGGTACTAAGTGAATATATGGAAAATATAAACTGAACGAGAATCGGGAATCGGGGTCATAAAAGGGTTGCATAAATAATGTCCCCGTAGCCACAGATTACTGCATGGGAAAGGGGTGGGGAATGGGTTAATGCAATCAGGAGAAAACGTAATGTAGTAAGCAGGCGCAGAAGTGTGGAATGCATTTCTTCTGGTTACCACTTTTGAAATATTTTAAAATGTTTACATCCTTCAAGTATAAGGATTTTTGTATAATTTGTTATAATATTTGTAACTAATATTTATTTTAGCATTCCACTGCGTTCGAAAGACTCAAAATTATTATATTATTCTATACAAATTTTTTATATTTTTGGAAATGTTTTCCCTGGATGTGATTGACAATAGGTTTTGTTTGGATATAATAAAGAGACTTGGTTTTAAGAAATTTTGTATTTCCTCTATGATATTTTTTAGCAACATAGGAACGATATCTTTCATTTGAGTTCTCAATTAAGGATGGTATGAACGAAATTTCTTTGCCTTTAAATAAGAATACTAATATTTAATACGCCCGCTGCACGACTTATTCGGCAACAGAGCTGCGAAAGAGCTGAAAAAAGTTATGACTTCTCTCCCATTAATGTTGAAGTGTGCTGTTGACGGATAAAGCGTAACGTCATTACATCCTCCAACAACAGTCTCCATGAATGAATGGAAACCAAGAATGAGTAGTATACGACGTTGTTACAGAGATTATTGTCGTTGCCGTCATCGTCATCGCCGTTTGTTTTTATGGCATTTCAGTTTTGTTGTGTCATTTTCTGTTTGTTATTTTTTTGCTGGCCGGAAACGAGATGGATGGTCGTTTGTCACTTCGTAAGAATGTGCACTTGGCATTCTTTTCTATGGCGTTCGATGCCGTTGCTGGTGGTGGTGATGGTGTTAGTGCTGCTTGCCGCGGTTAGTTTCATTTCTGTTGCTTGTGTTTATTTTCATGCTTATTTTATTGTTGCAGCTGCTGCTTCTGTATCATAACGCGTACATGAAAACATGGGCTTTAGGAGAGTTTAGGAGATGATGTAAAGTAATGTTGCGATGGCGCGAAATGCATAATTATGCAGTCTCAAATTCTAGGTCTGATCGAGAGCGTAAAGAGATGCGTTTTGCAAAAAAGATGATTTTTGTTGCCATATATACACCACTAACTGCTACCATTTAAAACTCCAAAAAAAAATCAACGTAATATGCAAAATAAAAGAATGATTTCCGGATATATCTTAAAATCACTCTGTCGCAACTATTGACACTTCCAGAGATGTTAAAAGTGAAAATGTTGGATAAATTTCTCACTGATTTCTTTGTATCGAATGCTTCCTCGATGTATCTTCCGACACCTCCGTGAAGCTTGAGTGAGACCCGAAAATATAATCTATTGTTCCAATTTTTTGTTTGTTTGCTTTCGTTCCTCACACTTGTGTCCTTGCGAAGGATGCAATGCGGTTTGTTTAAAGAATTCTTTAAGTTCAGGGAATGACGAACGAGCAGTAGAATAAATAGCCCATGTGGCAAAGTAAATGATTCGTAGGTAAGAGTGGGTGAAGTCAAGCCAAAGGTCATAACGATGTGTAAATGGTGGGTATTGCCCAAGGTCGGTATTATATTTTCATTAATTTTAATTATAATTCCGATTTAATTATCTCGAAATGAAGAACGAATGAATGAGTGAAATTAAATATATTTCAGAAAGAATTTGGAGGATATTCTAGCAAGACAATGATAAGGATTGGACATGTTTTTATACCCCTAGCTCGAGGCTTTAGGGTATATAAAAATTTTTCTTTCGATTGTATCGCATTAAAGAAGGCGTGACAGGTATGAAAATGTATATGTATTCTCAGAATCATTTCGCGAATATTCACTGATGTTATAAATTGCCGATATAAATAAAATCAGATATTATGAAGCCTCATTTTTATCGCTGGACAATACTTATAACATCTAAATATCTCCACGATTCAATAAAACATTATATGACTTGATAAAATAAATTTTTTCATAAAAATTATAGAACTATTTACTAGATGGAGAAAACGTGTTGAGCACATATTTAAAGTTTCTAAAATGAAAAGTAAAATATCTAAAGCTTCTAAAATGTGCCTAAAGCTGCCACCATTTTTAAAAGTTGTTTTTAAGTAAAGAATGAAAATTAAGAATGGGAAAAACTTAATAGTATCATTTTTATTATACTCTTCAACGAGTTTAAGTTTTCGAGAATGAAATCATGAGCAAGAATCGCGGGCACATATACATTTTCTTACATTTTCACCGCTTCTCATTATAAGAATAATCTGAATCATTTTTTCGAAGTAAAATTTTAAAAGTGTCACACGCTCTATAGAATATAATTTGGTTAGTCATTTGCATAAGGCAATTAAGTGGATTTGTTTAGCCTAGGACAAGTCGTTTGTCAGTTGTCTTCACCTCCACCTCCAACTGCCAAGCAGCTGAACAAACTTGTACAAACCTAATTAGATTTGAAGGAATCATAACGTACACTACCTGAATCCTTTCCTCATTTACGTTATTTATTTTTAAAAGCATATTTGCCGGAGCTTCCGGTTAAGCAGTAGTCAAATTAAGTGCAGAAACTTATTTGAGAAACACATTTGAGATATTTCAAATATTTAACGTAAGTACAAACGTATGCGTACACGCACTTATACAGACGGGGGCATAATTACCAGACATTAGCATAATTGTTCCTTATGCTAATTATAGTAAGTTAAGTATTCTAGGTTTAAGTTTTGCAGTTATAAAAGTACCGATGGCAGCAGTAGTAATAACCATAGCAAAAGTTGCTAGTAGAGCAACAACAATAGGAGGAAACAGCGGCAGAACGAAATGTAATAAGAGTAGTTAGTGGGCCTTTTTTTATCTTTCACAATTATTTTATAAAACGTCTTCTTGATACATGATAGCATTGCTGTGGTGGGTTATTTTACCGTGGTAAATCTGTTCAACTCAAATTTCAAATGAGAGTATATGATGAGAGCATTTAGAGAGAATAATATACAAGTTAATTACTTCTTCACACATTTTTTTAGATCTTTTAACCAACTTAATCATTATTTAATATTATAACTAGGTTATATCAGAAGTGGGATTATAGAAGGTTATATCAGTTGTTCCCCGTTGCAATTTATGACTACTGATTACATTATCGGGTGTCATTTATTATTATTATCATGTGTCCAATTCAGAAGTGACTCAATCACTTGGTTACAATTTGCATTTTTGCAGATAACAAATAATATTTCCCCGCCAAAATATGGGGAAATGTACTGAAAAATATAGTAGACAAGGCTAATAATGCCCCAATATTCATTTTAATTTCAGTTATTGATCTTTTCCCAAAAGAAAATGCCCTTATACAAACATGCTTATACATAATTTTATGAAAAAATATGTAAACAATTTCGTAAGAAATGATAAAATTAAAGAGTCCTCCAGACTTTATGCAGATTATGAGTTTAATATCCAAAACGGAAAAAATTACACACAAAACACGAACAAGCGTCTTCGTTTCACTCTAGGTAAAATAATTCTAAGATATTATTTGAATTTATGTGAACCACAATGATATCATATCAGATATTATACCACACTATAGTATATTCTAACCAATTACCTTTCAAGAGAATAAAGCCAGTATGTCGGAATTACAAAACCACAATCGGTGCTAAAATATTAACGAAAAAAAATTCCAGATAACATTGACCTTCTTAGTAAAAGCATCTACAATTACTTCATGCCATGGTTCTAGTCATGTCTTTGAGGTGGTAAATCATGTTTTTCTTTCTATACCCTACATCCTCTGTAATTATGAGTTTCCATCTAATTTTCACAATTTATAAAATTTCTCCATCCGCAATAAATTGTCTCGCACACATTCTAATAATAAACATTACAATATTCAGTTTATGAGATATATTTTTCAGCTCCAAGAAGTGAATTGAACAGAGCCGTATTTACCAAATTATTATTAATGAAAGTCATGCCACCAATAATAGCAATTGCGTGCTTGCTTGCTTGAAACGGTTAAAATGTATTATGTTTGAATAAAGTGAAAGTGGATGGATGGCAGTCATTCCCATTCATGTTTTCTCAGATGCCAATGTAGGGTATGTGAGCTCTCACTTGCTATGTTTTTCGCATTTGGGAATATTTTGAGACAGAATGAATAAAAATATAAAAGAATCTATTCTGCGGGTATACGAACGCAACGTTACTATGCCTGTGGTGCCCATATCTTTTACCGCTATGTTATTTTTATTGGAATTTATTGAACATTTTGTGCTACAATATCTTCTACTCAAGTACTCTACTCTTATCCTACGCTTGTTCTCTTATCCTATTCTTATCCTACTCAATCTACATGACTTCACATTTTTCGATATTTCAATAAACTTGTCTATTTGTTAGTGTTGTTGAAGTTGTTGGTGATGTTCGCATCGTATATTGACAAGGCATAATATTCCTTCTAATATTGTGCACAAGTGAGTAATATTTTAATTTTGAAAATATCGGTTTTGACTACATTTAATACTTTGAAGTGATAGATGTTTAATAAAATTATCTATCAAGCTGAAAGGAAATTTTTGAAACAGATTCAAAACAAAAGTGTAATGACTTCGCAAAAATTAAAAAATTAAACTTTTGCAATTTATATATTAAATATAGCATTTATATTTTGACACAATATTTAAAAAATTTAATTAATCCATCCTTTCATTGCTTCCATGCATTAATCCATGATAAATTTCTTTCTTATTGCAATGTTTCTTATTGTAAGCCAGATCAAACGAAATATAATGAAACAAAGCAAATAATTTCGTTCTGTTGTTACGTTGACGTAAACGGAAGAAAATGTGCGATTTTTTTAGTGTATGTGGGCAGTCGGAAAGCACGAACCTTTAAACGAGCCTTTTATGTCCTTTCCAACGTTTCTTCCAACATTCTTCCCCACAGTGGTTCAGTTTCTACAATTTTCAACATTTAATAGTAGACGTGGACAGAAAATATGTAGGCCAAATTTCACGACAATACCTTTATTTATTTGTTTTCCTGTAATCGTAAATTCTGCAGACGGGCGAACAGAGAGGCAGGCAAAAAGATGGAGTTTAATAGAAACTGAAACCTATTCTGTCTCGAATTATATATATTTCAAGAGTTTGATTAGACCCCGGGGTATGCATTCTAAATATGTTTATATAAAGAAATAGCCCTTAAGGTCGCGAGACCTTCAAGAAAATAAAGATCATTTAAAAAAATAAAGGAACTTGTAAATTGAATATTAGTCTTATTGTTATTTTATGCAGTTATTATCTCCGAAGTTATATATATACAAGTGCCCAATTAATATTCAATTTTATACGAATACGAATTGTAGGTTTCTAATTTTTACTTTTTCCATTTCGTTGATCTCGTTCTCAATTGATTTTCCGCTTTAATTTCCTTTCAGGACTTCTGATTTTCTTCGGCGAAGTCAATTCCAGGTTGGCACGCAAGATTTTATATTTACTAATAATTACGTCCAGTAAAACTTCTTGCTCATCCGTAAATGCACACACGCGCTCACATACTCAGTCATTCAACAGTTAGTTCTGCAGCAGGATTGTAATTATTCAAAAAATTTGTTACTGTTTAACGAGAAGGGATTTGTAGAAGGGGGGGAAGTTGTTGGTGAAAGATAAAGAAAAGTAAAGAAAGCTACTTCCATAAGTTATAATTGAGTGAAATGAGCCAGTTACCGACTAAAATATTTGCATTTGTTGAAATATTCCTTTGACTTCATTCGTACGAAACTGTAATGGGCAAATGCTGAATGCATTTGTATGCGTGTAAGTAAAAGCACATACAAGTACGAGTGGAATTTATGCACACTGCAAAAAGTAAAAACATTTCTTTTGAGGATTTAATGAAGAAATTTATGAGTCTTCTTTAGAAGTTGTTTGGCTTGTATCCATTTTACCATAGTCTTTCAAAAAAATGAAATGCCTGTTTGGTATTTGAAGAATGAATGCAATGCATTTAGAATAAAATATTTTTGAGGAAAACAATTTTAATTTTGCTTTATATAAAGTGAATCTTGAGCGGGATGTTTAGGGCCGTCGCCAAAGTAAGAAATTTGAAATGTCTTTTATTAAAAATAAAATAAAATAAAAAAAAATAAAATAAGAAAAATAATCGATAAGCTTAAAATAATTTAAACAATTTTAAAGTACGTTGCTTTCAATATTTATTTTACCATATATTGATTTTATTTCTGTCTACTTTATTCCAATACATTTTATATGTTCAATAAAACTATTCAAGTGCTTTTTTTGCGCTTCGAAAATTACCGAAAAGATTGAGCAAAGGGTTTGTTCTGTCCGATATTTATCTTGTGATCATTTGCTTAAAGGATCGTAAGAATCTAGAAAATAGTTTTCAAAGTTTCAATTTTCGTAATCCAGACAGTGTGACAACGTGCAAATCGATGATCTGGATTTGGAATTTGCATTTATGCAATTTAGTAATTTTAAATTTTCATTATTTTTTGTTTTAGTTCGACTAACTTTTTGGTGGCCTACCAATTAAATTGTTAAATTTTTGTAAAACGTTAAATGCGTATTATTCAGGGAAGCATAATTTTCTTCTGCAATAAAATTTTAAACAAACTTTTTTTTACCCCTCTCCTTCTTTTGATGGCTATTGCAGTGAACATGAATTGCAGTTTTTCGAGCGCGAGTATGTATGGATCGTACAGTGGACTTGAGCTCCTTCCTATTCTGCTCTGATAGTTCTAATATAGCTGAACCAAATTTAAGAAATATCCGTCTATTTTTAAGGAATGACGTCCTCCTTTATAACGTTTCAAAAATGCCTGAATAACGAATGAATGAATGAATGAATGAATATATGAAGGAATGATCGAGGAATGGCATGATAAGTTTGCCTTATTCAATTCTCGATATTATGTTTGAATGAGAAAATGAATAATGCAGTTCATGAGTGGATTGATTGTAACATTGCTCGTGCTGCTAGTGCTGCTTTTGTGAATGCAGTTGTTGGTGTTGTTGTTGCTGCTGCTCTAGCTACTAGTTTTATATGTTGACAGTACGTGGCTAGAAAGAAAAGACTCGTTATAGCAAAGCCGTAAATGGAAGATGCAGTGATTTCCGTCGTTTAGGATGAGGATTCAAACGTCATCGTACGAATAAAAAATATTCGTGGGAGAGAAAACTAAAATGTATTGCGTATGTAAGTAGCTCGTTTATTGTCACAAATCTTTTTTTTTTGCAACTGAAAATTGTAGGGTGCTCGCAGTGTACATTTCTTGCTGTTTCTAATGCCGCTTACAGTTGTTGACCATTGCTGGTCAATTGCTATTGGCCATTGTTGTTCGTGATGGCAATGCTTCCGCCGGAGCTTCAATTGTTCGTTCTTGTTGATGCACAATGTTGTTGTTCTTATAGTTTTTGCTACTGCTATTTATTACTCTTGTTAATATTGTTGTTGTTTTTGTGTGCAATTGTCTTTTTTTGGTTTTTATACTAGTTTTCTAAAGAACTCAAATCTTAAACATTTGCATTGCTATAAAGCACAATCGGGAATAATGGCCTATGGGAGCTATTTGGAAAAATTACAATACTTAAAGAATGGTGGCAAGTATTAAAGTGCAAAATTAAATAATAAAAAATAAAAATTAATAAAATTTTTTAATAAAATAGAAAATATCACTCCGTAATATAATTCCGTAATTTTAAAATTATGTAGAATCTAAATAAAACATGGCCTCATTGTATGAAGTAGTTTTTTATACTGATGGGATTGCGTTCAATCGTGAAAACTTATATACTTTGACTAATTTGGAAGGCAAAGAGCGTTCAAATATACCGCTATCGGAATTTTTTCGAAATATCAAATTTGAAGAGAATTTTCTTGAAAACTAAAAACTGAACTAAAATTCTAATCTTTTATGCACACTAAGCTATGAATCCATATCTTTTAAGTGCACAAGTCTCTCGGAAATTTTTTGAATTTTACTCCGATTCAAGTTCGACTTTTACAAAATGTGTTCTGATATTTTTTCTATTTTATGATAAATCAAATTTCTAGATTTCTCCGTGAGTAAACTCAATCGAAAAGCAAGATAAAATTAAATTTTTTATATGGTAAAAATATTGGTGCATATTTGATGCAAATGTTTAAATCTAAAGCATCTGTAACATGCTCAGATCTAAGGAATATTTTGTATTTTGTTATTGTTTTGTAGGAAAGCAGGTGTGTGTGTGTGTAAAGACGTTAAATATAACAATTTTTCATATAATTCCATGTCATAGCTATGCCGTTATTTCTAAGAATAAGTTACGAAGTCTAAGGGACGAATCAATTTCAAGGATTTTCACACAAAGAATTTTTGAAGGCTCCTCTAGCCGTTAATTGGAGAGGGAGGCGGCTGATATGATATTAATAGTCACCAATTATTATCATTAATATTAATAGCCATCGATTAATAATCATTAAATAATAGCCATCACTAATAGACAACGGTACATATTTATATACGAAAAATGCAAACCTTGAATTCAAATATTTAGGTGATTTGAAACGTAACAAATTTATTGCGGAGGGAGCATTTGAAATCTTCAGTTATACAAGTGACAGTTTAATACTTATGATTCTTTCATACATAATATTTTCATCCGAGCTGAAAGTTCGTGAAAATATGGAAAACGATTCGTTTGAATCTATCGTAATAATTACAATAACACTTTATTCATAGGATGAAAATAAATTTGGTTGTTTGTATCTGTTCAGTATTATTCTTTGTACACGAATGTGGATGCATTGACGCATTCATACACATACCCAGACATATTTATTTTACCATAGGATTTCCTAGTTAAATATCCTTATAGCATCTAACTTTATAGTATTAGAATATTATTTGTTTTTTGAGATTTTTATACGTGTTTGTTTTACAATTGTTTACTTGGTGGGCCTTTATTGGTTTGTTAACTTGTTTTATCCACTGCTGTAAACAATTTAGGGAGCGTTGATTGACGGGCGTGGTAAGCCAACCAATAAATGTGAATATTTCCTACATGTTTGCTTTACTAATATTGAAAAGTCAATTTTCCATGAGTAGTTTTTCTTTATGGCCTCGATAATTTTGGTGATGTTAACCGGCAACACTTAGCCGATTGCCTGATTCGCCGTTGGATTGGAAGGATGACTTTTCCGTATACACGTTATTGAAATACAGGGAAATACAGGGAAATTTGTAAAGCGTCTGAAGAAATATATTATAAGATTTTGCTAGAAGGAAAATTTTGGAATATGGAATATTTTTTTTTAATCGTTTCTTAATGTATTCCACTTTGTAAAATATGTAAGCTATGTTTGGTTAAAATTACCATAAGATCTGAATGCAAGAGAAAAATAGAAAATATAAATTTCTTCTCCTCTAGTTAACCAAATAATATAAAATTGTATATTCGTTGCAATTCGTTGTATTTTTCCAAACCGACTTAACCGAATTGACGTGCACCTACTTTACATTTCTGCTTCCATTTTCTTCGAAATATATCTTTAACTTTTTCGTTCTAAAATTTGAAAATCTTAAAACACAATTTAAGTGAACGTGTATTTTAAACAACTTTCGGAAGTTATTCAAAAGCCTACAAATTTGAAATTTGATTACGTTTTGGTTATTGAATTAAAATTTACTCAAATTTAGTCATGTTTAAATAAAAGCGCGGTATAAAAACAACATAGCACTAAGTAAATCCTCTAAATCAGTCCTTTTTACCGTGAAATTGAAAAGGTATCTATCTTTATCCTGTAATGATTATTAAGCAAAAAACGAAATTTCGGAAGGGCAGTTGTTGGAAACACTAAGTCATCGGCAAAGCCAATAAAAGAAAAAAATAGTTCAATTTATATGCAATGCTATTGCTTATATTGTACAATCGAATAAGAGGTAAATGCAAATCACGAATACGGAAAAGCTTAAGGGCTTATAGGAAGGGTGTTTGGGCGGTGGCGAGGCTTACTTACTTGCGTCGCTAAGTATTAAAGAACAGCTCGTTTTTTAAATTCTGTCTTCTATCTTACTACCAGATTCCGGTTCTCCATTGAGGTGTTCTTGTTTTATTCTTTTTTTACCTTCTATAATACTTTGCAGGTTGAATAAAGGGGAGAATTGTTACTAGAAGCGCCCCATTTATCTTCTATTCGTTTCCTCTTTTCTAATGCTTTACATTTACATTTTTATTTATATACTCTTCCACTTAAACTTTTTACTTACGCTTTCTCATTAGTTTCATGCCATTGATGGTTTTCGTTAAAAAGATTAAAAATTATTAATTATACCAATTGCTGCAGCTGTTTAATAAACGCTGAAACTTACGGCATATTGATAGCATTTTTTGTGTCAATTAATTCAATTCAAAACTATTCCTCTTCTTAACGTTTTATCCTTTTTAACTCCATGAAATAATTCACAATGAGCTAACGTAAATGTAAACTTTATTTCATTTCCTATACCCTACTTTCAAGAAACACAAATTAGATAAACATAAGTTTATTTCTTCTTTCATTTGCATTTCTTCCCGAATATTTTACGAGGAGACACTGGAGCAAAGAGATCTAAGGTCGTACGTAGAAATTAATTAAAAGTTATCATTTCCTCTAGAAATTTGAAATGCCAGAAACTAAAAGCAGGCGATTGTGGTAAATGCACACTGGCAAATCTGTGCGACTGACCAACCACAGCAACAATGTGTAAACTTGTTTCTTATCCAAAACAGCTGAAAAATTCTGACGGGACCACACATTGAAAAACTTCTACAGACAGATGCACAGATCGACAGGTAAACAGTTGCTAGTTTAGTGGAGAGTACCTTTTATGGAGAGTTGTCAAGATTATTGCTGTCCTCATGGGAAAGCTCAAGCAACCCGACCAGTCACCCGATCTAATTTTTACTTTCAATGCTGGTAAACATGAAAAACCGATTAGAGAACATGAAAATTCAAAAAAAAAAAAAGAAGAAATCGCCCATTACCATCAATGAAAACACTTTTTTAAAAAAATAAAAACATTAAGTAATTTTATTTTAAAATTTTAATCTGGAAAGAAACGAATGGAACAACGTCATCATCATTACAAAAATAAGTAGCATAAAATTAAAAACAACAAACAAAGAAATGGATTGTGGATTAAACGGTTTGATATCCTGTCACAGAATTATATGATCTGTCACTTTTCTCTCATAGAGCATGAATAAATTGCTTATAGCTTCGGTTATTACTTTTTAATAAATTTCAGACGTTACTCACGCAGAATTTAAGGCTATACTTTGACGTTGTCAGTCTAAAAAAATCCTCTAAAAAGACGTTCGTATTGAAGTAATGCTGATAAAATATAGATAAACCAAATTCATCAGAACGCCGGGGGACGCTGTGGGACATCGGAAAAACTCAGAATATTTAATAAAAATATCTGCTAAATGTCATGCTTTGTTTCTTGCCGCCTTCAAAAGGCTATGAATACTCTTGAAAATTTCTATGAAAATGGATTTCTTTGGTCTTAATAGCAACAAATTACTTTCAGATAAATTGGGTTCATAATAGATATATATTCTCATTCAAAAAATCTTTTCACGACATCCCATCTTGTCAATTTTGCGCCCTTTCTCACGAGAGCGCAACCTACGAAAATATTATTAACCACGCTGCTTTCTCTGAAAAGGTATCCATTACGGAATTATTCATTCAGAACTTGAGCGAGTGGGCGAACATAGGAATATCAGTAAGAAACTGTCTATTCAGTCTATTGAAAACTTAGAAGGGCAAATATAAATGACACGGAAAGACATAGAAGAAAAGAATGTCTAAATTGCAGACAATTAATGAAGCAGAGTAAAGAAGTAGAAGGCGGAGGATTTTAAATTATAACATAATATAAACTTATTCAAATAATTAGTTTACGTTATCTACATCAAACACTCAATATTTAAAACACAAACACTGCAAAGCATATTCTATTAATACCCAGTATTTAAATGGTGTATTTAAAACGTATTGAATGATGAATTAAATACAAGATACAGATGAATTAAATCACAAGTAAAGTAAATGGTTATAAAAACAAAAATGTCTCGATGTTTAACGTTGTTCTCATAAATAAAATCATTAATTTAATCATCCGGAAATTACATGATATAACTGAGATATATAAATTGCGATTACTGTTAAATATGGCCTGATGTTTTTAAAACGAAAAAAAGAATAAAAATGACAAATGCAAAATTACTTGAAAAAAACGAATTGGAAAAAATATCTTGAAACAGAATCGAATCGTGTAAGCGTACATTTTTGCGAAAGGAAAAATGAAAATCTGACTGGATATAAGCAATCATAAATGTTAGTAACGAGGCAAAAATGTTATTTTTTATGAGAAAAATGAGAATACAAGTGGTTTTGCAATAACGTTGGCAACAACATAAAAATCAACTGGAACGCACGGAAACGAATGTGAAGCTTACAACATCAAATAAAGCGCAGGATATCCTGAGGCTGAAGACTCGACAATCAATGGCACAACCCGCAACGCCATTATTTTCAGTAATCCAGCACAAACCAGGCACAATAACAGTGAACAAGTGGGCGGAAATGTGTATATAAGCGAAAGAGAGGAAGATGTTAAATAGGAAATACTTACAAGAAAGCCTTCTGTATAAGCAGGATTGGGTATAGTAATCACTGAGTTTGTGAAACACCCTCGTCTTTCTTTTGCACAGTTTTTATTTGTTTCGTGCGTAAACTTTCCTTCGGACTCTGATTCATATTAGAGTTTTGGTTGCTATTGTTTCTCCTTATGCCTTCTTTAATTTCGTTGGCGATTGTTGATTGAATCCTACCTACAAGTCGAGTAAAAACTTCATCGACTTGTTTTCATCGCTATGTCTAATCCTTGAAAAGAAGTTAAGCTTTCCCAAAAAAAACTAATTTATGGATTCTTTAACTAATGACATAAGAATAGTTCGTGAGTCGGTCTGTTGGCGAATTGGTCCGTTGAATCCTTGATCTATGGGTGGGTCGGTCGGTTGGTTATTCCACAGTCAGATGGTATTTATAGTATGTCAGATAGCCATCGGTTGATTGTTTTTGTGAGAGGTAGTGGAAAGCGATGAAAGCTTAAGAATAAAGCACCGCTTCAGAAAATTTTTTAGCATTGGACCATACATATATTAGATATATGTAACCGGTCACTCAAGTGTTGGTTTTAGATTTGTTAGGCTTGTTCTTGTCAATACTCGTATTTTAACATTTGCAATTTCGTAATTTCTTTTATTAAATTTACGTCAGTAAATCTGTCGGATTTAATAAATTTAATAATAATAAAAATAATTTAATAATTACACTGAATACCGAGTTTAAATATTTAGTGAAAAATATGTCTCTATATTCGCAATAAGCCAAAAATGCGCCCATTTACAAGCTCATAAAATGAATATCAAAGCTATCATAGTTACGGCAAAAGTAGTAAAATAAAGCAGAAGTATGAGATGTCAGTGAGTTGTAGTAAAACGTAATGGAACCACAAAAAATAATAATGTTTCACATTTGCATAAATTTAAAAATCAGCATAAAATCGCAATTTTTATCATGAAACATGGTTGAATCCCTGAAGAAGCCACAAGTACTGCCTTCACACATCCACCATCAGTTACTCACTCACGTGTTCACATGCATGAGCTCGTTCATATCAATTGACAGACTGACTAACGGGCCACCCAACAACTTTTCAATTTTATATCCTTTCTATGCTTTCTTCTCTGTCAGTTGTCTTTATGGACTTTGTACTGGCGGCGTGCTTTAGAGAGCCCATTGGAGAGAATGGTTTGTTGGTGAGTAAGCTGAGTTTGGCAAAAAAAGGTAAGTTACAATATTTTATGACAGCAAAATGTTGGATTAATTCCGGTTCTGCGGTAGTAGTTTCCATGGTTCGTCGATTGTTGGCTGGCTTCCGTTGAATAGTCATGTAGCTGTTCACCAATTCGAGGAACTAGTTGTTTGATTAGGAGGGCTGGTGGATTAGTTAGCAGTTTGCCTTAACATATAGGTGCCTAACTGGCTGCTGCAGTGGGTGGCAGGCAATTTAATCGCTTGTGGGTGGCATTGCATGTACTTGGAAATCTGCACTGTTTGTATCTTCTGTCTTCTTTACTTCCGCTCGATTTAATTTTAGTATCGTGGAGGCAGTTTAAAGTAATGTTGCACGCTTGCGCCGCGATATAATAATACCTTTTTTGTATTTAGTGGTTTACCACTACTTTTGGTTTCTGTTCTTCTTCTTGTCCTCAACTAGCAGTCAACATAAAAGTATTGCTATCGATATACTGAATGGTTTTGATGCACAATTTTTAGTGTTCTTGTTGTCATTATTAGTTTCCTTTCCCGCTGGGTTTGTTCATGGTTTACCTGGTTTGATTGCCGGCAAGAATGGTTATTAGCACTATCCAACGAAGAAATGTTATTGATAATTGGAATACTTTAATAATCAACGTACATTACTTTACAAAGCTATCGACTTAAACACTGTCAAACGAAGATAATTAAGTCGGAAAAATTAGCCAAGAAATTGAAATTATCTGGATTTGTTAAAATGAGTCCACAGAAAACTCCCATGGGATATGAATGCTTTACCTTATAAAATATGAATGCTTAAAACGTTTATTAAAGTTTGCAAATGTAGGAAATGTTTTATGTGGTCTTATAGCCGCACCATTAGGAACATTTTCTAAGCAAGAGAAAAAGCACGTTCGGTATTAAAAGTTTGCCTAAATGTATATAAATATTTCGCAAGATCTCATAGTCATAACGAATGACACTTACACTTTGATCTAACTATTATAAAAATATTTAATTTAGACGATTTTCATTGCAAAAGTAATACATGGAAAGTCTTTAATGAAGCGGACCCACAAAAAATATTTAAAAAAACAACACTTTACTTTTGACTATTTATTGCCATTCCACGCGATCAAAAATCTGCTACAAATATTTCCACTAGAAGCTAAAATATCGAATGGTAAAAAGAAAAAAGACGAATCAAAAAAATCAACTGTAACATAAAGACCAAGCACGCAGTAAACACAAAAGTGTTTTGTAGCAATGAACCAAATAAAATTCCACGCTTCGATTGGGTGTGTTAATTTTTTATATAAAATTATTTTATTTATATTGATTTCTTTTTCCTGGTTGTCTCACATGCGAAACTACCTAATTCAATTCTCATGTTTTGCATTAATGAAAGGAAAAGAAGACATGAAATAACCCAAACAATGCAATCGTCAACAGCAACAAAAACAACAGCAAAAATAAAGTTAATCACCTGTAAGAGAGATCAACACATATACGGGCACAAGTACCTGCTCCCATGACACATAATTCATTATGAAAATCGAATATTTTTTAATGTTTTTATGCACTTTTTAAACATTGAAAATAATAAATTGATAAATATAATTAATCATTGCATATTGCAATCTTAATTGGTTTAACTTTCTACACACAATCAATAAGTTGCTTACGAAGCACCCCATTTGCTGCGTGTGCTACAGTAGTTTTATATAGTATATAATATATACAAAATTAATTTTCAGGATAATAAGTCAAGTACAAATTTTTGTATCTTCTCTAGCAATAATTCACAAATTTATTTGCTTTCACCTTTTATAAAACGGTATGTTATGCTATACTTTTTAATTTTCGACGAAGTAAAATCAGCTGCAATTAAGTCGTTGCATTAATGTGAAGATAAAGCCTGGGTTGGCACGTGATTCCCAATAGAATATTCAAATTAGAAAATATTGTATTTGACTGCATCCTTCCATCAGCAGTCATTCATCCATATCATCCATATCCATATCGAAAACAATTTTCGGCAGAAGTTAAAATTCGAAATAATGTTTCGAGTGCTGCCCAAGGGTTTCGGTAATATTAGAGGCAATAACGATTGCTTCATTGATCGACTCGTTCATTTCTATATTCCGCTATCCCGGAGCAGTCGTCCATTCATGCGTTGCTAAAACACAATTTGAAAATGTTAAAAATTTTTCACGAATTCAATAGAGAAAATTGGAAAAAATATCAAAGCATACCAAATATGGCAAGCCAACATATATATCGTACCAACTTAATAGAACTTCATCTGCATTCTGCTCTCCCACATATCCTGCCATTTCATCGTCGAAAAGTGATTCCCTCACAATCCTTCACACTCATATGCAATTCTACACACCCACACGCACTTATACACCCACACACGCTCCCACACACATACGCACACACGCACGCACATCAACCTCATTCGCCAAAAACTAGAATTGAAAATATGCAATCGAGGTTCGATAGTTTAAACTCTAGATTAAACTCTTGTGGATATTCCAATGATTTTCCTCTCCAACCTTCCAATTTCGAATTCATGAATACAATTGGTTTTCAACTCAGTATCACTCTTTTCAGCGGTTATTAAACTAGAGTCGGTGAATTTACGGTATACGCGATATTATTGAACTTCTTAGCGGCGCTTGCATTGCATTTGAACAAAAAATAAACTATGGTGCAAACGAAAAATACCATTCGTCCGAGTACAGAAGGAGGGCAAAAATCAACAGCATCATATCCAAAGAGCAATACGTACTACAATACATACTGCCATACGTATCCCAAAACAGAGTTTTATTGAATGAATTTATATGGAAAGTTCACAAATACTTAAATCTAAATGCAAATGTGAGATTAAATTTATAAAAATTATTCGAATTTCTGGACGTGTGTGCTAAAAAGAATGAGTGATCCATAACTAACTTTTAAAAAAAGCATTCAGTGCGAATCGAAAATATAGCAAATTGCTTTCGGAAATTCAATACAATTTTCAAATCAAGCTTAATAAAGTTTAATGCTTTTCTCGATATGGATCATATCAGTTAAGACTAGAAATAAATTATCTCGTATTGGATATCACTTATATATATCACCAAGCTATGAGGAAATAATTCTAAAGAAATTCTTACCTTTCGAAGAAAAAACGAAAAGTGAAAGATATGAAAATAGTTGCTGCTCTTTTCTTACATAAAGTTCTTTAGGTAATTAAAAACCTAAAAGAAAACGATGCACGATATTATGAAACAGTAAAGACTATTTTTTGGCGACATTAAACCATGGTCCAAAAAATTGTGCTGTGAATGGGTGAAATGTAGTTACCGGTTCAGTCATGAAAAGAGCATCGTATACCGAAGAAACTACTTTAAATAGTAAAAACCCCTGTGTTTGGTCGATTGCTTGTTGAGCTCGTTTGTTTCTTTCACATAAAATTTGGAAGTCGTATACATCTTCAATTAATTGCAGCCGAATTTACTTTTTTGCATTAATGAATATTTTTCTTCAGTAGAATTATAAAAGTGTGGAATAGATTATCCATAAACCCCATTCATATAAGCTCACTCGAATGACTCCCCTACTCAGCCCCAGATTACATATTTCCCTATTTATTTGATTTACTTTTACGAGCAACTCTTTTGTTTATTTCTACGTTATAACGAAATAAAATTGTGGAATTGGTTCTTTATATGTATGATTTCTCGAATTTGGGAAAGAATAATTCTTTGGCAAAAGTGAAGATTGTGAAGATTTTTACGAGCTTGCAATTAATTTGCTAGCAAATTAATATTCGTTAGAAGCTCTAATCATTCGAAGGGTGTTTTTTATGTTCTCGTTAACTTTTGTATATATAAATGTTACAACGTTCGAAATAGAAAATATGTCGGTGATTTAATTTGTTAACATTCTGTAAATATTTTTAAGACTAAACGATATTGTTATTATGACGATAATGGTTATCTGGTGAACCGCAATAGCGATGTATTAGTAGCTTCTTCTTTATCACCCAGAAGAATATTGTCTTAAAGCTTTAACAGTACTCCGTCAGAATAAGGATATGCCGAAATCGTTCGCCATTTAGGAATTTCGAACACGACAATAGTAGAATCATCATATCCTGTACGCTTACCATCATACTCAGCAACATTTCTAGTAATTTTCGATGAATCTGAACTTGCTTTAGAACAGTAAATAGAATGCAATGAAATTTAATTTAAAACTATAAACATTATATCACGTAGAATGTGCTCCAAATGACTAATTTTCTATAATACATTTGCAATTTGTAGAGGAGTTATATTAAATAAAACCAACAATATATAAAACCGCAACAGAGACAAAAGCATTAACGAAAGTAAAATAAAAACCAAAACCAGAATCCGCAACGACGCGAACAGCAGAGTTAGCAGCAATAAAGCTTTTAAAATTATTTAAATTGATCTATGCCAATCGTAGTCGAGATAAACCATTTCGTTTTTGTGTGGCTATCGCAATAAAGAAAACAATTACAAAAGCAACAACATTAATTGCAACAGTATCACATACAACAAACTCTTACAAAATCAATTAAAATAAAACAGGACAACATTTGCGGCGGCACGAAATCGCGTTCCTACATCAACAATTAGATTCACAATTGACTCATCGACAGCAACGGCAAGGGACGTCGACAATGGATAATGGAACAACGAACTTATCGCATCGCGGACATATCACGGATATCGCAACGGCAACATCTACAACAAGAACAACGCTAGCGATAACGAAACTAAACTAAAAATTTGCAAATATTGATGGCAAGTGAGGGAAGTGTAACGAAGGCTAGTTAATATGGGTGGTGGTGGTAGCAGTTGTGGATCAGTTAACAGACTACGATTTTGCTCTTTTTCAAAAGCGTTGCCATCGAACAAAGCCGAAAGTATCCTAAAAAATTTGAAACTATCAAGTGTAACCCGTGGAATACGCTGTTGTTACTTTTGTTGTATTGATTTAAATTTCTACCACCCCCCCCCCTCAAATTTTGTTTTCTTATACTGAATTTAATATTCGCTAAAAGCAGAGCAAATAAAATTAAATTTAAGCCAAACGACGAAAATCAAGCAAAACAAAAAAAAACAAAAAGACGCGGACGAAAATGCGAAACGATGGCTTGGAAAACTAATAAACTCCTGCAGAATAATAAAACGAATTTTCGTTAGCAAAATTTCTTTAACTACGGCAGGATTTCATCTACGGTTAGTTTTGGTTATTACTAGATTTTCATAATATTCACAATATAGCAAAATATTAATAATAATAATAATAATAATAATAATAACAATAATAGTTTAATTTTAATTTCATATAATTAAGTTTTCGAGCGATCATTGCTAATTATCTCTTTACATCGGAAGCAGATTTTGATTCCTTATAGGGTGACACATGTGATCATCTCTGGAGCAGGGAGTGTTAAAATAAGTTATAGAAAATTTCCTTCTGGCTTTATATTCCAGATATCTATGTAATGTAATTTAAATTTAAATACAAAACACTTTTGCATTGACATCCGCTCGTCCGTCCTCCAACCGTTCTTCATCTTTCTATTGATTTTACAATTAAGTGATTCAATTAGCTGCCAAAATCAAGTTGTTGTCACTCAATTCCAAAACTGAGATATATATAGAAGTGTGCTCGATAAGCGCTCTCGTTATTTGTTGACAAGGTATGCTGTCACGGACCAAGCACGATATTAGGCTCATTCCTTCAATAGTCATGAAGCTCAGCAGCTGAAAAAATTATAAATTATAGAGTAAGTAGTTGGAAAAATATCTTATCTAGCTTACTGCCAGAGTAAGTGGTTGAAATGTTAAAGCAGATACAGATGTATGCTATAAATTAATATTGGATCTTTAACCATCCAAATGAGAGATTTTTGACAACAGTATCGTCAGATGTTGACATCCATAGTGACAACTTTGCGATTATTTTATTCTGCTATTTGCGTCATATAGGCACGCGTACATGTGTATGTGTGGTGCTTTTTAGTTCGTCATGTCAACACTAACGGGTAATGAAGCAGCAATGAGTACGCGGAGAAATAAGTCAAGGACAGTTGCATTTCAGCTTCGATAGAATTTATGCATTTGGTCTGTGGGCCATAATTTTAAATATGTCCATTACCACTGTTGTTATCGTTGTTTATTTTGGGTTGACATTTATTGTGTTGTAACGAATTTAATCGTCTAGTATTTTATTTTTATTGTGATTGCGAGCGAAACACCAATTTTTCAAAAGCTAAATCGTTTTTGCACCCGAAAGTGTAATAATTACAGCAATAGATAAAAGTGTTAACATAAGTTTGGTACTGACGAATGGATGACATACTTTGGAGATACAGCGATTATACTATATAGGGAGAATGATTCAGTTGTAATTTAAAGACACACTGTATCGTATCTATCTTTATATGGATACTTTTTACTTTTAAAGCAAAAGCAGATTGAAAAATACAGACTGATAAATGACAGTATTAGACTAAACGGTCAATCTTTTCAACGCATTAAAGCTATAGACATTTCAAGCCGAAATCAACACCAGTTTTGAACACAGTTTTTGGGAATATACGGATGTATTGATTTCAAATAAGCTACCGTAACATTTTATTGTCGTTTGTGTTTGGATCGGACCTAAAGTCAAATTAAATACAAAAATTTCTATGTAATTAACTAAAGAATTTTCTCAACTATTTATTAAACTAATAAAATAACGTTTCTAAAAAGTATTAGCTTCCTAGCTTCCAAACTACGATAAAACATTTTCAAAGAAAGTCTTCATTGGGAGTTGTAGACAATAACTTATCGCAGTATAGAAGCTGAAATATAGACTATAAAATAAAAGCATAGAATGGAGTATGAAGTAAAGTTAAAATGAAAATATTAATAGAAAGATAAAACTTATCCAACAAAACCATTTTCTATGCTTAGCGTTGCTGAAAGTTTCCATGTTCTTTTCATGTTCCAAGTGTTAAGCTGTATCCGTTGAACACTTTGCAATAACAGTGACAACAACAACAACAACAATAACAATGTGAGAGGTATCGTGACGATGGTGGTGGTGATGACGAAGAAAAAGAAATTAAGATCAGGATTTGAGCACACGTACGTATGCACGTATGCGCGCATATATAATAAAGCTAGCAACTACCGGTAATAATAACGAAAACAACGTCATCACTGCACCGTCGCCAACACCCCCACACCATCAGCTTCAACAATGACGACAATAATAGTAATAATAACAACTTTTATAAAGCAATGTTCAAGTATTTAGCATAATGAGACTTCCACAATTTACTACTACAGCTCAAGTGTTATGATTAATCATGCATACTCCGTAATTCGCTAAGGAAACCCTCATGGATTATGCATGAAAGAAATTCATAATACTAAAAAAAATTAGATTTTTGTAGCTTGAGGGAGACTTTATTATTTTCGGTATTTCGAACATCGATGAATATTCAATTTAATATTATTCCAATTTATCAACACGAAATAGCGAACTAATTTCGAGAGGACTAATATGGGAGTATTAGAACATATTAGAAATTTTGGACAATTTTAAATGAATTCATAATTATAAATGGCCCTGAATGAATATGATAAATTATTTATACTCATTTACACAATGAATATTTACAAATTTCTTGTACCGCCATAAGTGTAGGAAGCACTTCAAGGTTTGAAGTGTTAAATTTCTCGACAAGTCCATAATAGGGAAATTCTCTAACATATTTGCTATCATAATAAATCAAGAATTATAATTTCCCAGAAGTTTTTCCCAGAAGAAGAATAATTTCCCAAAGTTTTTTATTTCTTAGAAAGTCTTTGGTGGCAAGTACGAAAAACATCAAAGAAATTTTTGTTCTGGTTTTAGAATAGAAGATCATGTTCAAGCATATTGTTTGTAACAAAACAGCTGCATAACTATATAATAAATTATTCAATAATCTAAAAAGTTTTTCAAGGGTTTTGAACATACACAATCTAGCCAGAAAAACACGTTTGAACACGTATGCACAAGAAGAGAGATGAATATAACGCAACATGACCTTTGGTAACTACAGATTTCACACTCTCAGCTTGCGATACGTGGGGAGCAATTTTATTGTTAAGTAGTTTTCGATGTCAAAAGATACGTAACACATTTTTAATGAGTTAAAACTGGGAGATGTAAGTTCGTTGTTTTCCGGAAAAGGGAGTACACGAAACATCCCAATTGAGTTATTTTCTTTTAACGCGGCATTAATTTGGATTAGATTTGATTTTACTGAATTTTAAAATTCAGAAAAAAAGTAAGAAAAAATTAGAAGTAATTGTATATAATTATATTGTATAATTGTATAATTATAAAAGGAACTAATACGTGTGGGAGACCTTGAACACTAAGTTAGATATGACCTTAAGACATTTTGGGTACAGTAATTTTTCACAAGGTGGCCTCCGCACGTGGCAATTATTACATTCCCAAATCAGCCAAATTCACGGTGCGATATTAAGTCTTTTTGTAAACAACCTTCAATAAATGATTGAAATATTATCTCTACACGCCGAATTTCCTTTTTGCTTGTAGGTATTTCTGTTCCTTACCAATCGGTTTATTTGAGTGATTTTATGATTTATAAAGAGATTAAATATCAAATTCCTTTTAGGAAAAATTCTATTTTGGATTTATCTTTTCAGGATTTAGCTAAGGAAATATATTAAAAATCTTTCTGAACTGTGGAGACCAGCAATCATCAGTCTCCTCTGATTTGTGCTTCCTTTCCATTGGAGAAACATTTGATTGAAATTTTATATAATTAATAAATAAATTATGGTCGACGGAAATGGATTCCATTCATTTCAATTCCCTTTAATGATTTTTAACCGAAAAGTATATCTTGAATATACCAAAGCAAACTTGATTAAAAATTCATAAAACGTAGAAAAGAATAAGTTTTTCTGTTGAAATCTGCTTCTGTTATTCTACTTCTGTAGAATGACAAAACTATGACTTTTTTGCGTGCAAAATTTATATATTTTACAAGTGATGGTAGAACTAGATTTTTGCATTCACGTGAGTATTATTATCGAGTTTTAGCCGAGGAGATTGATAGATTCTCGAAGGATGTTCAATGCCAATTTTTTTCGCGAAGAGTATGGTCTGCTGTATGAAAGGCCATCCTTTCTTCTGACTGAAGTGATAGTACTCATTTGCTACCACACAAGATTTACGGGTCTTATGTTTATTTCCACATATTTAATTCGCTTTTCTCGACATAATTTAAATGTATTAATCTTGGTGATAATTACTCAACACGTATGATTTACTATTAGACCTTTAGTTTCTGAATTATTCGAGACTATATCCGCTTCTAATGCAATATATTATTAAGAGAGCGATCCACAACCAATGATTTATTTTTTCTTTGGGGATTATTATCACAAATTTCTTACATCCTCAAGGGAATAGTTTATTTCCATTTCCTTCAGTTTACGCATACTAATTTACGCATCTATACAATACAAGTATGAACTTATCAACATTTACCCAAACACACATACCCACATGCACAACACACACACAGAGGCAGATTTCTGTCATTTGCTTTACGTGAGCACCTGCCTTGACGGCTTAATCTCCTTGCGAGCCATCCCGCACGGGGTTTGCCAGTACGAACTCTGTGAACGTACCTTTTATGCTTTATGGCGACGCCCATACAGACATACGTCTTTGTGCCTCTGTGTGTTAGGGTGCCAGTCCCGGGTGCATGGGCCCAAAATGGCAGTGACCAAGGCGTATGAGACGGCCACTCACCACGACTGTGATGCTCCCTGGTTCCGGAGCCTACCATAGGCTTTAAATTGGTACCACGGGAGACAAGCTGACGAAAAATACAGCCAGTATGTGTGCTAATAGCTTAGGCTAATAGTCACACCATCTGGTTTATATATTCCAAGCCCCACATGCTTGTCATTGGGTAGGCCCTTCGGGACCTTCGTGGTGGCTGTGGACATTCATACATACGCATTCATACATACGCACACCCCCCATATACACCACCCAATTTACTTACCATGGTATCCGCCAAACATCTCCCACAAGTAATTTCTTTTACTACTACATACGTTTTGTGTACCTCTAATGAACATATTATGACGTATCTATCAATTCGCAACATACACTTATTTCTCCACAAAGTGCTATATATTATTGCTATGTGAGTAAAATTACTTGGTCCGCATAGAAGAGTTCATCACGTCTGTGAAACTCAAAGATAATATAGCCACGGATATCCTCGCTGTTACTGTCAGTGTGACTCTTGCTGCTGCCATTTGCAGCACTTCTGCTAAAATATTTTCCTCTTATCTGGCCAAATGGCGGTAGAGCTTTTCATCATAGTCGCATGAGATATTCTCCTGGCAAACGCAGTCTAGCGCACTATTATTATTTCGATGAAAGCCATTCCTCATTGTAAGCCTTCATTGTCTTTTGCCATGTGAGATCAAAGCCATATATTTCATGGTATGATGGTAAGTCAAGGATGGTTGTTTTTTATTTTCTACCGCCGTTGATTCAAATTGTCCTGCTTATATCACGTAGAGTGCATGTATTTTTGACTCTTATTATATACGCGTTTGCTATGATGACACAAATTATTTAAACTTTCTCTAGAAATTTAACGAAATAATTTGTTATATGAAAAAGATTTCCGTCTTAAGAAGAATATAAAGTGCTTCTATCTTAAATTTATAAATTCAATAAAAGTATTCTTGATATTCTGTAAATTTTCCAACAGGGTAAATTGAGTAACATATTACAAACAATTACCGTCATTTCTTGCATAATTTGTTCGAAGGTAAACTGGTTTCGCTATTTAGCAGCAAATTCTGTTCATCAATTTGTGATAAAAAACTGACGTGTAAATCTACTTAAATTTGACCAACAATTCCACTGTAAATGCTATTAAATCGTCCTTGAATGAAAGTCATGCTTAAAGCATTATAATGCAATAAAATAAAAATTAGGGTGATTCTGCTAAAAAGGATCGACTCAAGAGAGAAAACCAGATATTTGAACACAGCCTTGCACTGTAATCTCATGCCAAGCCATAGCACCACCAGAACCCTTAGCTGTAGCAATAAAGGCGCAATTTTTCACACTTCACATTTTCGCTCGCACCAACTGTAGACAGTATAATTAATGGGATGATAACTAGAGCCAATATTGTTGCGCAGGAACGTTGTGAGACGGATAGATGGACGAAATAATAGTGAGAAGAAGGAGAAAAGAAAATGTGGTGGGATTAACAGAGATGACGAAACGACGGATTACAGGTAGATTAAAACACGTCGACCAATAACAATGTCAAATATAAATAAAACTAATTTGAAGATTTATTTTTCAAGTAGAGAAAACTGTGCGGACGACTGTCTTCACTCGCAATGGCACGTCTCGTATTAGTTAGACTCGGCTAGGTCCTACCTAAGAGTAATGACGATGACACTCTTCACAATATACTAAGACCTGTCTTACACGTCGATCCAGGTTTGTTTAGTATTAATCATTTGTAGTTGGAGACCAAGACATGGTTTATGGTGTTATCCTATACCGCCATATTTTACAATATATACTGCAAATCCTGCAATATCCTTCCGACAGATTCGGTTTCCGAAAGAGGTGAATTGAATGGAAAGCTTATCTTGGCAGCATTGCACGGTTTCCTTGGCCTACTGCCACCGAGGCTAGATATAAAAACATTCTAATTCTTTCTTTCTTATTGTGCACTTGAAATAACTCGAAGGTGAATAGCTTATAAACAAAAAATTACCATAAGTTTTAGCAATGCACGACAGAAATTTTGATAATTACAAACATTCGAGTTTCGAGGACGAGAAATATTTTATCCATTTTGTGTGAAAATTCATAAATGTTGAATTCAATTGGTTACCAAACTAATTATTTAAAAACTTTTAAATTATGCAATACTTTTCAATAGATAATATTTTATGTCGAAATATCTATAATCTGTTTAAAAATTGTCTCGAAGTTTTCAAGAAAATATAAGTAAAGAAAATTATTGCATAATTTTGGAAGATACAAATTCATTTAAAATAATTAAAAATTACGTAAATAATTTAAGAGACATACACTCCAATGCACTCAACACTTAAATGAATTTTTTCTTAATTTCATTTAAAATTTAAATAAATTAAAAAAAAAAATCAATCACAGTGAATTGCTCAGCACACTCTGTAATGAATGAAATGCCAGATCAATTGCAGAAGTACCCGTAAGGATTTGGTTTCACATTCATTGAAATAAAAGTTTTTCGAAACTTTACAGAAGTTTTCATTTTTGCTGCCTTCATGTCATCATTTTTGCACTTAATTAACCCACCTGTCCAACGTGATTACCTAGCATGGTCGTACTACCATTGACCGCATGGATGTCATCGTAAAACGAAGTTTTCGTTGGGCGATTTATTGGCTTATTTTGCTCCTGGTCGGCGAAATGCAGCGCATTTATACCCAGTCATTCGTATTCACAGCTTTTTCATATCACAAGTATAGAGCCATTGGTATAGTATATGAATCACTAGTGATGACTCCCGTGCTGTTGTAACTTAATGGTCTTTATTCAGCTTCATTTAGCACTTGAGTATGAATTAAATTGTATTATCGTTTGTTTTAAAAAGATCATTACAAATGATTATAGTTGACAAAAAGAAGGAACTCTTTTATCGATTTAAGCCATTATAAATCTCGCGCTAAAGTAAAATTCCTCAAAACAGAATAGTGCTTGAAAAGGAAATAATATAAGTATAATTCCGAATCAAATCCGCAAAAAGTTCTCGAGTCCTAGTAATAATTATGATACTCATCATCGCCGTCATCGCCATGAGGGTCATTATTATTAACATGATTATGTACTTGAAGAATAGTGTGCTTATTTCATATGACTAAAAGTCTCTTTCGTCTCTTCTTTCCGATTGCCATTCAACTTTTAATACTACTATAGGTGACGCCTTGCTGAATATGGTTATGCCAGACAGCTAAGAGGCAACTGGAAATAAAGGACGAAGGAGACGGGTTGTGAAATAATCATAAGTTTTATAATCTGCTTGGTGGGAAAGGACATAATACTTCCCGTAGTTAGCCACTGAAAACAGTCTCACACTGAGAAATATGAGAATGTTTTGAGAGAGTTTTTACATATGAGATCATGTGTCGACGGTCATGGGTTTACATGTATATGTATGTGTGTGAGTGTGTGTTTGTGTGTCTTTTTATGTACGAGCCAAACATCAGCAATCATTCTCTCATTGTGGCGTCCGCAATGTGAAGCAAAACAATAATAACAGTATTGGGCGCCGCCAACCAAAAGAAGAGAAATGCAAACGAATTGCATATACCATCAAAGTTTACAAATTCCATCTCCAGCGAACATTATCAAAACACTCATACGCGAAATAAAAAAATATTAAATAGATTGGGATTAATATGTTTGGGTGCGTGTATGCGTATGTGTATATGGGGGTGTGCTTCTATGAGCGACTTGACCTGATAAAATCGTCTCTGAAATTTGTTAAAAATGGAGAAATTAATTATCAGCCTTATAATGTATCACGATACGAACACGATTCGAAAACGTTGACGAACACGAAACAAAAACGAAGCTGGAATGAGGCTCTGATAATGAAACCTCTTCGTTCACTTCGTTTAATTTCCAATTTATTGTTGTTGGCATCTACAGAAAATATGCGCTTGCTTACCTCCTCCCACTTCTCCTATCCTTGCACACATAAGTAGCAATGCTTCTTTGATGTGACGAACGCTTTTTTGTTATCGTCAATTTTGACAACCCTTTCGTGAAGCATTCGTGATACATTATCAAGTGATTTCCAATCGAACACGGGAATGCATGTAAAAAACACCAACAATCTAGTTTTCGATTCGTGTTCGTTACGTTTTCGTTATCGTTATTTTGGCATTCTTCTTCATCATTTCTTCGTTAAATCGAAGAAAAGCGGGGGAAATAGCAAAAGAAAATCGAAGATTACGTTTTCGTATCGTGATACGTTATAAGGCTGTATATGTTTGGAACGATTTTCCGTCATTCCTCATTAATTTTGGGTTTGGAGACAAACCTGTTTCGGCCATTATCAGTGTCTAATTTCGCTTTCAGTGAAAATAATATTAAAAACTTCGCTTCTTCCTTTTCACATTCTCATCCACTTTGCACGCTCCCCGATTCATTATTTGGTACTATTTATAAAATGGAAAAATATTCTATAGCAAAATTCATAACTTTCAAATTATCGTTTTAATAATTCCTCTATAAATATATTTTACAATTTTGCAATATCTAGAAGATATTACAAACTGGAAGTTAACAATACAATCTTTTGTTCATCGGATACAGCATACGGAAGGAATACCTTTGTAAGTAACAAATTAAATTCTTCTTTTTTCTGTCCTGTTCTTCCTGTCCTTCTTCTCATGATCTTATTCATTCATCTATATAACAAGTTTAAATTTAGTAGGTTTTAGCTTTAGTACTGAGAAAGTATGAACAAATTGCTTCTTGACCAACAATAGAATATTGCATTTCGATAAAAATTTTTCTCTCGTCTCGTTATTCACGCTTATCAGGAAACGGATAAGATCTGTGTGGTTGGTGGCAGCAACGAACACACTAGAAAACACGTAGTTGGGAATGATTATAGAGAGCGTCGTGATAGAGTACAAAAACGTACTATACTCTAACTTTTCTTTTCTCTCCTCGTTTGTCAGAGTCCGTTAGAGAATTATGCAATTTGTGTTTCTATATGTTATACGTGATTTACGTAGGGTATGTTTGTATACTCTACACTTGAAGTGATAGGTTATATTCGCTTTGTGCTTCAATTATTTATGACTTACGTTGAAGACACGTTAGTATATCTAAATTAAGCAATATGAGAGAAATATTATATTAAAGGAACGTTCACCGTCCGTTGGTTAGGATAAAACTATGAATTCATGATACAAATGAATTCTATACAAAATAAAACTGGAGATAGAAGAAAGACAGGATGGTAAATTCTAAATAAATATTATGCAAATTTCGTCATCTTTTCAGATTTTTAAGCAATATAATTGTGAATCTCGCTGATTTTAAAATTACTCCCATAATTTAATAATTTCATTGACAAATCATAAAATTGTTCTGTCCTTAATTTCTTCTGTCTCAAGGTATTTTGGTAGGTTTTTATACAGTACAATACTCCATCGCCTCTTTCATCGCAATAAAACACAATTTACAAACCGAGAATTCAATACGTTCGAGTCTCCAGCATACCTATAAAAATTGTTGTTAGGCTAACACATTTTTTGATATGCCTTAGAGAAACTATTTGTTCAGTCAATTAGAATTATCGCCATTTAAAATTGCGGTAATTGTTCAGATTCTTCCTTTGAGAACTCCTTCGAAGTAGTGCGTCAACCACGAGAATTAGCCTCAAATCTTGGCCTTAAAAATATTTTAAGTAAAATTGTTCCTAAATAGAAAATAACACGAATTTTATAAAAAATTGTAATTACTGCGGACAACATTATAATACTATGATTTATTACATGAAAGTGCTCTAACAGCAAAGCAAGTATATGGATACACATGCATAGAAGCCAGCGCTGAGACAGATTTTTCATTCGTTTTTTACCACGCACGTTATTATACGCATGGATTTTCATTTATACTTGTATACCAAAGTTTAAACCACAAGGCATAACCGCTATTACCCTTGACCTTGTTAAGAGTCCAAATCAACCACTGAGAAGATTCCACAGTGTTGACAAGACTGCAGCAAATGTCAGAAGCAGAAGAGGTTGATTGGATGGTAATGCAGATACATTAAAGGAAGAAGAAAAGGATAAATAAGAAAGAGAATAACTAAAAGTAAAGAAAGATAAAACTAATTCAAAAGTATGGACCTGAGAATAAATTAAAGTAAGGATATGCCTAAGATTTATTGTCAGTCACAACGCAAATGTGTGAAATAAAACAGACGAAGGAGTAGAAAAAGACTGCGTCGTGGTACAATGATAGAAGTAGGAAACATATTAAAAGGATTTGAAAGATTTTCAAACTCAAGTAGACGAACCTATTTAAAATTCTAATGCCTTTTGAAGTGTTAAATTCTAGCCTTATCGATGAGGAATCGACATTTCCACGCAAGAAAAGAATAGATAGAACTTAAGTCAATATAATGGAATGATATCCTCCGTAAGGAGAGATAGAGAGAGTTACAGAGGCAGGGATAGGGGGTGTGTGTTAGGAAAGTAAGAAATGGAAAAAAGAAATTTAAAATTGTGAAGGAACTAAAGAGTTGCGAGTAGAAATATATGTGAATATGAATGATAGGAAACAAAAGAGGTAAATAAAAGAAATCGAGGCAAAGGTGTCTTTATGCAGTTTCTGCACGTTGTTAAATTTAAAGAAAGGGGCGTCGGAATATTTGCGTTGGTTAAATAAAAAGTAGCAATGAGTTCAAATCAAATGGCTCAGTTGGAACTTGAACATGCTTTCCGTAAACTCGTGGAAATGCATGGGCGTATGCTAGGGCGCATATCGATAAAAAATTATTACTCAATGCAATAAATCTTGATTCTCTGAGATTAGGACGGAGTAAAGAAGGGTCTGTGAAAAAGGTGTAATCAGATTCATAGGATTAAATGTGAAGGTAACGAAAAGAAATAAAATTATCGCAACTATTAAAAATGATAAATTACTTGAAATTGCAACTTACTGGAAGAGAAAATAAAAGGGTTTTTTTGGGAATTGCCCTCACTGAAAAATACCGTTGGAGGCTCTTAACAAATTGATTTGAAAATGAATTAGAGAAAGGCTTGGATATTGCTGTTTCATAACAGATGCACGCGACGCCTTGCAATGGATTTACAAAGCATGGCGGCTACCGTGTTGGGCAACTCATATGCGATAGATTCAATTGAAAAAAAATTTTTAAGCAATTTTAGTGGGTGTTGGAAAGGATAGCAAGAAGGATAAAGGAAAAAAATTGCAATTTTATTTAAAAAATTCACCATTATCTACAGCCTTCCTAAGAAGATTCTAGAGTATATAACACAATACAATTTTCTTAACATAATATCTCCAAAATTACGAACAAACTTTTAAATTAAGTTTCGAGTATTATCTTGAAGGAAAGTTTATTGTTTTACTTGCAACAAAATTTGCTTTATTTAATAAAATCTACTGCTATCTTGCAAGTTTTCGTCATGCCCCACATGACACATGACAAACATACACACACCCATTCAAGTGCTCAGTAACACACATTTGGGCGAAATATGCGCTGGAAATATGTAGAAATAAATTTAATAGTTTCTGTTGTAAAATGAAAATCAATTTTCTGAGAGAAAACGCGACTAATATGTGAGTGAAATAAAAGCACGAAGAACCTAACGATGATGATGACGTTGATGGTAAGATTCAGAAAGAATAGTAATGTCATGTTAACGTCATATCAGTAGTTTGACAGTTATCGTTGTCGTTCTCGTTGTCGTCATGTCGGCGGAAAGGGAAATATTAAATAATATAAGAACAATAAAAACAAAAATAACTTAAACAGAAATGAGCAAAACTTGTTTTCTGAAATTAAAACGGAGTGAGAAGGATGTGGGGAGATCAATAGATAAGCAGTAGTTAAATCAAGAGAAACTAAGGCAGTAATGCAAAAGATTGCGATTTTATGCCTTATGGATCGAGGATGGAGATTCGAAAAAGAAAAACAATTTTCTCAGCAAAATAACAAAATATTTGAGGAGGCAGAAAAAATCAACAGAAGCTCATTGTCATCCCCAGAGAATTAAGTGACTGGTAATTAAAAAGGTGAAATACATTTAGAAATAATAGTAAAACCTTTAAACTTGTATAACGATCTCACACTTTTATAAGTATGGAAAACGCTGACTTTAAACCTGTTCTATAAAACATCCTTTCGCCCGGTGTCTACCATTAAATTTACACGAGTGACACCTGGGGTCGCTATGTAGCTGCTGCCATTCGAATTGCGACATTAATGGTGCCTTGGGTATGTGAGTATTCTCGTGAATATGTTTGCGATCTTTCAGTATTAATGTCAAACTTTGTATAATATACTCGCTATGGAGAACTCGCTAAATGGAGAACGAGAATAATTTTTTAATATTGACTAAAATCCGGAGTGAGAATATGACGCGTCTATTATGGAATCCCGCTGTCAGAAATATCTAAATAACTTCGGAAATATCAAACATTCATGAAATTATCGTATCAGTTTTGTAACGAAATATTGTAACGAAAATATTGTATGTACTTTGGCACTTAATCGTAAACTTTCAGATATTAAATCCGTTGTCAATGCCTGCTGTTACCATAAAATGCTACTGCATACTAAATGTGTCATTTCGTTATTACTGTGCGCTATATCGAATATTCAGGCTAAGTTTTTCTATAAAATTAACTGCAAAAATTGCTATCCATTCATGTGATTATACGCGATGACAAAGCGCCATAATTTCATTAACCTTATGTCGTACAGCGTCTTTGTATTTTCTAGCTTGAGATTTTATAGTTTTCAACGTGAAATTTTTGCGATGGGCTGTTAACGAAATAATAACTGATAACAATATCCTACAACAAAAAGATTTTAGGAGTACATACTTTTATAGAACATTACGAGAAACAGTTCGAAACTAAACTGAGCTAATTTAAGGCAAAGAAAATTTAAAAGCAAAAACTGTAGACAAACCGAAAAATGTTTGTGTTTAAAAACCGAAATCTTCCTTACCAACCCATCACTGCCAAATTGTGCGCCGATAACCGTTAAAAGAAATTTAATTTGGCTTTCCGATGGGCGCGTCTATTACTAGAGCTCAAGCTTTTAGTGCTCCAGGGCGCAATTGGTATAAAATAACCAATACGTATCATCACGAAGAATTGAAGAATATAATGCTGAAATAGGATTCTTTGCATCTAAACAATGTACATCAATGGTACAAAATTACGAGTATTCAAACAAGATGTGCTCGTATCCTAACATTGTGTTTTGTTTCGTCAAACTCAAATATATTTCTTTGAAATCATAATTTTTAATCTCAAAGATATACTTTGGACAATAAATACACCAACATACTTCACGGTATATGCAACAGAAAATAAATATAGGAATTCCTGTAAAAATGGGATAAATTATGTACCTTTTTTCATAATCTGCAACTGCCAGCAATTTATTACTCTATAATTAAAAATTCAATCATTATAAGTTCATATTGTGAACCTGAGTGGTCGGATAACCTTAGAGATGCCGAAATACATTATTCAAATTTGAAATTTGTTTGAACGGAAATATTAAGTTGAGCTAAATAAAAGGGCCAGATAAATCCTTGTAGATTTGAAGTAGAGCATATAACTGACAGTGGACTTCTATAGATTTTCAGTAGATTCATATTATTTTCTATGGAAATTTCTGAAATTTGCAATTTCTTTAACTTATGTAATAACTTTCCCGATATGATTTTATTCGCAAGCTTTTCCAATATCCGACGTCAAAAATGTTTAACTGAAGTAGCGCCTCAAGTGGTCTTTGTTTCTTTTGGATCGAACTTTAATACACTTTCATTATTCTGTGAACATTTTTCAAAAAGTAAAAGAGAAAATTTGGGAACACAAAATCTTTACCAAAAATAAAAAGAAACTGCGAAAAGATTTCATAATTTTATTAAAACTTTTCTGCTGTGTTGCTGAATCTTTAGGAAACAGCAAGTAAGGATGACAACTGATTTACTAACGCTTCCTCTTGCCGTTTAAAAGCATAAAACTTGGTACCCTTGGCGTTTAACTTTTTAACTTACAGATTGCTTCCGATTTTTTTGTTGTATAGCTGTTGTTGTTGTTTTTGTTGTCTTTGTTGCATTTATGTATTTCCATTGCGTGTGTGGTGTTGTGTCTTTTCTCAAGAAGTTATGTCTATGGAGAACGTTGTTATTGTGCGTGGTCGGTTATGTATTGTCATATTGCGAACAATGGAAATTATTTTGCTAGTCAAAAAATACTTGTAAGCAGATGTTGCTAACTGCAACAGCTTTTACGTTGGCAGATTGACTAGCTTTTGATGAAAACAACGAAACTCAATTTAACTTCTCGCTCAAAATTTTAATTATAAAACAATTTAATTTTTTACTCAAATTTCGCTTTGTGATGAAGGCTTTCTGGCGTGGTTGGGGGTGTAAAAGAGAGGATGATTGTTATAGGAGCCAAAATGTTTCAATCTACTAAGATTTCCATGTTAAAATGGCAATTGCTTTAAAATTATTTCTAGTGATTTTATCGACGAACGATTTTGAAAAACGATTTTGACTGCGACGACCAATTTATGGTCACAAAAATCACCCAATCACCTTCAAGCAAGTCATGTATGATCATATCATAAATTCATATCATATCATAAATAAAATTTTGTCCAATGTCCGGTGGGACAACAGACATAACAGTGAGGCCCGCAAATTTTGAGAACATTTTAATGCGTTTAATAATATAAGTGTGCTAGTGCAGAAACCACTCATACTTTTTCTTTCATTAATTAATTGTTCTGCATTTGATGTGCCTTCCTTAAACTCGAAGGAGGTACCATATTCTAACATTCGATTATTGCAGATATATTCTCAAAAAAAAAACAATAACAACAGCACAGCAACGACAATAACAATAAATAGCAAGCTACATTAATAACAGTTATACATTTTGAATACTGTTATATTTTATATATTTTATTGATACGTACGATTACGGCTTAGTCTGTGTTCAATACTTACATTTTTTGGCGATAGCTCGCTATCGCTGTTATATCCGTTCATTTGTGACATGTAGAGCTTTTTCGATATCGGAATTAATTATTTTTGTGTTTTCGAAAGTTCGCTGAGAATAAAAATAATTATGTACAATTATTTTTGGAATCATGGCGAGTATGACTGTTGTATAGTTGCAAATATTTTTAAACTAAAGTTTCAAAAAGGTACGTTATAATAATGCGAGTGACTGAGCACTATATTATTATTCCTTTCACTGTTACCCACTCCCTCTATCAACTCTTCGGCCTTCCAACTCAATCTTAAAAGTGTCTTGGACATGACATGATCATTATTTTAAATCACAAATTATGTTAAAACTTTGTTACATTAATTAATTAATTAATGTATTGAGTATTGTTCCTGTGGTAGTTGGTGCTGTAGCATTTTTATTAAGTAATGAATAAACAGATTGTAAAATATTCATTTTTTTATCGATATTATGTAAAATTTCAATAACGATATAATCGAAAACAAATCACAAAGTATCGTAGCTATCACATGCAATAAAAATTGCAATAAATTCTCGGGTATTTAATCCAATTAAAAATGAAATCTGACAATGATAAAATATTTTATTGCGAAATGTTATGCATGAAAATTATAATATAGACAATATGAAATCACCATAAATAGCATGCGGGCCGTCAAACAAATTAAAGGTTAAATATCAACCAAAGCAAAACCAATATCGCTAGCATCAAAAATATCGGTAGCAAAAACTTTAAAAATTATAGCTACAGCAGCAGCAACAAGCAATAATGACAATAGCTGATAGGTCACGCCTCCTTTTAATAGACTGCAATTATTGAATTGCAAAAATTGCTGTTTCAGCTCAAATAAGAAGGTTAACTGCGTAAAGGACGAGAGGGCAAATTTATTAAAATGCCGTATAGACACTATTTCAGGGCAAACAACAGCAATAAGAGGATTCGTTGTATTGCTGACCCGGTTTGCCTGTCTAGCTGCATTGTCAGCGCCACCCCAGCTGCTGTTTCGATCCTGGAGTTATATTTTTATCTCCAATTTGATTAACAGTTGCAGATATTGCTGTCGTTGTTGCTGCTTTGTTACTGTTCAGTTTTGGTTATGCTACTAAATTCGCGTTGTTATTGTTGTTGTCGTCGTTATCTTATTCCATCCAACAATAATTTATATAGCTGTGCGCATGAGCACCCGTTGTAAGCGGGCTTGCGTGCGACAATATTTATCTAGGTGAGGCTCCCAATAAAATCAAATTATGTAAGCCATTGCGGATCTAGCACTGAACGTTAAAGACGACTGAAAACTACTTAAATAAATTATATTAAAATTTTTTGGTTTCGAATCTTATGCCCCCTAATCAAAGGATTAAGAATATAATCACTTTGTGCTTACGTTCGAGAAGCATTGAATAAGACATTATGTAATATAATAACATGGACGATTTGCACAATATATCATATTTTAAACAGGACCGTCAATTTATCTGACGCATCATTAATATCAACTTTTCTTGCTGTCTGTCTGGTATTGCCTTCCTTATTAGTCGGTGTTGCGTTAAACCGTGCCCGAAACATGATCGCGAGTGCTTTGCTACTAATGTATATCATTATCACTTCGCTGTATAGGGGCCGGAAAAGATAAAAGATTAATTTGGAGTGGAAGAAGAGGGGAATGAAAGTGCGGATTTGTATTTATTGTGCGTTAATTTGTTCTTTACCTGTAAGGTACTACTTAAAGTAGGTTTGCGTTATTTTATTGTTGTTGAGGCGGTTGTTGCTGATAGTCCTGCTGTTGTTGTTGTAGTTGGGGCTCTTGTAACTTACCCTCATGGCTAATGAGTTAATTGCCATTTAAAGGAATAAAGAGTTTTTAAGAATGACATTTGCATTGAGGTAATTGCATCTCTTGCAGTTCTGACAAATGTTGAAAGAAAAGCTTCAGTTGCAAGAATTCTGGGGCCAATTTTAATATTATCACTTTCAAGTTACCAAGACTTTATCATTAATAAATGCATTGCACCAATTGTGATTACAAAGTGTCAAAGGAAAAGAATAATAATACCTTAAGCGGTTTTAAAGATCGACTTTTGTTTTCGTAGTGAAAGTAATTACTGATATTAAATACTAAGAAAACAAACAGCTTGTGCAACGGCTGTTGATATTTTAACTGTCTAAAACAGGGCCAAGGAAGGATTTTGTTTGTCTAAAGAAGAATACTGTGATGATAAAGCTATTTATTTTGATTTCAACTCTGAAATTGTGAAGAAATGACAATAATCCCATAACAACTATTCTGTTAACTATTGTCTACTTCTTTTTTGTTTGTAGAACCAGTTGTGTTTCATTAAGAAGTACTTCGTGAAATCCCTGAACAGCATTTGATACCGCTGTTTCACTCTGTTGACAACTCCTTTAGCAGTTTTAACTGCGGACTAAGAGGCCGACGACAAGTTTATAATACTTCAAACGTTGTTGCTTCAATTACTATTGCAACATGATACTGTATCTGGTGTTGCGGTATAGTAGATCGAAGACATAATTTTCTCAATGTCTGCATTTCTTTTCACTAAAAATTCAAAATTCAAAATTTTTAATAGATAGATTGATAGAGAATCCTAAGCTTTTTTACGAGTGGTAAAAAAATCGTAAGCTTATTTACTAGTGGGCGAGCCATGCTTGTTTCCGAGAATTAGCTTTAGACCGACTCTGCAATTGCAAATGGACGCAATTATGTTCACTAGAAAATGAGGCGTGGCTTTAATCAAATATGCCAATTCACAATACTGCTTGGGCTGTGTTTGCGGCCAATATTGATACCAAAACTTGCCTACTTCGATGCCTACTTGAGCGATTTTAGTCTGCCTTATGTAGAAATCCATTTAACGTGTGTTGTATCAGATGGTATTCAATTGTGTTCCAAAATATGTGTTGTAATCTGTTCAATAAAAACGAAAGGATACATGTATGAGACAAGAAGAGCGAAAAATTGATGGAGAAGGAAATGGAACACTGAAGCCTAAAGGAATATATTACCTTCACATGCTAATTTTGTTTCCTTTTTTGTTTGGTTTCTTCCGGCAGTTAATAGAAGTCGGATTTGCATCGATGTGCTGTCATTGAGAGAGTGAAGAGATTGTCGGAAGGATGACGGTAGAGTGAAGAGAATGAAAGTGTGAGTTTTTAAGCAACAAAATTTGGTGTTGTGGCATTTGTTTTTAACACAAAACTGCTTAGATGAAATACTTGCAGTTTCATAGTTTGAAACACTTTCTACAGTTTTCATATTTTACAAAGGAACGCTTTCGTTATACTGAAGAGATTGCTGTTGTCACTGCTAATATTCCTAAGTGTAAATTCGTAAAGTTCTTAAGCATTAATTTCCCAAGTTTGTGTGAACTTTTGCATTTAACCGAAATGTGTTGAATAAGTTCAATAAAAGTTCTCGAAGATACAATTTCATTAAATTTTCAAATACATTTTGAAAGGTAAATTGTTTTTTATAGACATCATTGCATTTATTAAAACCTTAAGACATATTTTATTCATGTAATATCACAGTAGTGATCACAGTAATATCGAAAAAATTCTTTGGTTTCGTTTGATTTCATTATTGAAGTTGAAAACAATTATGATTGTCAACATTATGATTTATTTGTCAAATAAACGCTTGTAGAGTATAAACATTGGTTATTGACAATAAATTGAGTCATATCTTAACATTTATCTCTGACTACAAAGTAGCCCCTATTTAGAATTCTTCCTCAGACCATTCAATTGCAATAAAAATAGTGTTCCTTAAAAAACAAAAAATTTGTAGTTTAAAAAAATTTTAAAAAATTAAAGGAATTTAATTCAATTATTTTAGTGACCACTAATATATCTTCACTGTTTATTTGCTTAATGTAATTAACAGAACAAAATCAGTAAACATTTCCCATTTTCTTGTCGTATTTTTCTACACAAACGTTGTTTATTCGTTCTTAGGCGTGTGCATGAATATTTGTTGTGTATCTGTCTGCTTGTTTATCAATTTGTTGCTCACGATGTCAGTCAGCTCCTGTAAATATTCAAAAAATCAACAAATTTAATAAACAATCAATGCATCCGGAGACAGACGTTACATATTTGCTAAGAAATATTTGCTCATAACCGGAAGTGTGGTTCGTTGTTTGGGGTTGGGGATGGTGATGACGGCGATGATAGCAATGATGTCACCATTTATTGGTATATCAACTCTATACTTGTCAACTATGGTACCTAAATGATGAATTGACAAACGTTTTCAGTCAGGTGTTCCAACGCTCTTGTGGTCTTATCAGTTCTACCAAAGTAACTGAAATTAAGATTGCTGAGAAATGGTCAATAGTCAAAATCATAAAGAATTTATGTTCAACAATAAAAAATACATAGAATCAAGAAGCAAGGAATAAAAATGCTAGGAAATTTCAATTAGTTTTTATAGAGTTGAGAATATTTATTTCTAATTAATTATTCTTTGATTATATGACTTCATACGGCGGTCATGTTTTACACAGATATATAAGTAAACCTATCAATTTTAACATTATACGTTTCTAAACTCAATGAAATCATCCCTGAAGATTCCCTGAAGACAGTGATGACCAAGTGCGATGCACAAATTCCAGCAACCGCGGGTTTTGCTATAAACTAACTTGGAAATGCATACTAGATATATTCGCGTCAATCATTTTTTCAGGTACACTTTCAGAGATTTATACACATGCATTGGTGGCCATCTTACACATACACATACAAATGTATGCACAATTCAAGTATGGTTTGCGAATTTTGTCAATTGTAACGGCTTGCGGAGATCCCTTTTGAAACCATTAATCTCTGCAGTGCTCTTCGTCTCTATCTCATAATTTACAAAACACTGCAAAATCCAATGATTAAACAGATACATTTTAATGTGGGTATGTAGATATATCTAGGTGTGCGCTAGACAATGGCGAAAAACAAAGGGTTTTTTCAATCGGAGCATGTCATTGTTGAAATGGAAAACCTTCACTATTGTAAACGCAGCCTGTTCGTTTATAATAGTGAAGGTTTTTCATTTCAAAGGCATACATGCTATTGCTATTGGCATGCATGCTATTTTATATTGAATTCAATATTTTTCAAATGTCTGCCCCACGCCGTTGCCGAACAAACGACGATGTTTTCTGTAATAATTAACTTTGATTTGCCATTACTGACTGAATAATAAATAAAAGACAAAAACAGGCTACAAATATCGACCCTTTTAAAGAAGGGTAAGAAAGTAGAATCAGATGTTTGAATATGTTTATTTTTCTCCATTTGCTATAGCCACACCCATACGTCGGCGAAGATTTTCGTTTGTGTGTTAGAACCTGTCCCTTTTTTCTTTATTTTTCGCCTCACCATCTGTTTACATTTAGGATCTTCCAAATAAATAAATTGTACAACGTTGGCCGGTGGGAAATACATTAATTCGAATTAAACTGCAAAGGATAAATCGCTTTTAAACTTCTTGTATTTACTTTTGTTTACATTTCCTGATCTTTTTTTACTATTTTTCAACTAAAAAATGTAGCTATTCCGAAGCCAGCGGAATAGAAATTTATTTCTATTTGTTGGTTTAGTGCTTCAATGTGGATTAGATTTTGTCGCATTATGTTCTCTTTCTTTGACATCACCGTTCTTTTAAATTAATGTCTTATTTAAAACTAGTACCACTAGCACCGCTAGGAAAGGATTTCCACATTAAAAATAATCGCATTATTAAAAAATTTCAAAGAATATTGAATAATTGAAAGTTTAAATAGTTAACAACTTCAAAGGAACTGACAACAGAAAACGTCTATTTCAAAGAATTCAACTCGTAATTAGATAACATTGTTTGAATCTTAATCAGAGAATACAGTGGTACCGATAATATTATAGATGACTTGGGAGCTTCATCAAAGATTAAAACAATGTAAACTAAATCAGTGTAAATGTAACAAAATGCTTAACTAAACAAATAGTTTTAATGTCGAAAGCTTCAATAGCTATTAAAGCTTTTCAAGGAGTTTAAAAAACGAGAGACACGCACGTCAATAAAAGTTCACAAGCACAACCTCGGTAAAGAAGAATATCAAAGGGAAAGGATTGAATCTGCACCATTTGAGAGGAGAACGACAGGCAACGCGGGAATATATACATTACGTTAACAGAGGAAGATATTAAAATATTGACTTAGCCCTTCTTAATGAATTAATTACTTCTCTTAAGGACTCTCAAAATGTGTATATTCGCGATGCTTTGGCGAAGCATCATTATGGACTACGTGTTGAGTTGATTCTTTCTAAAAAAGTAATAAAAGCTTCGAAAGAGAAGAAAACATAAAGCACTTTCGTGTAAATTAACTTTATTAAATATATTAACTTTATTAAATATTTAATTGTTAATTATCACATATATTGTATTTTAAAGTTGCAAAATTTCGCTTGAAGAATGCTATAATGCTAATATGGGTCGGTCGTACTTTCAATGAATTGAGTAGAAGAAGAATATTATTGCTATGACAATGAATAAGGATGAAAGAAAAAGAAAAAATTAAGGTCATATTGCCGCCATTATATTTGAAATCATCAACGTGTCACCTCTGGTTATGGAAATAACTGAAGAGTTTCACTCAATTCCACTTAGCACTACTTGGCCGCAATAGCGGCAATTTATGCGACGCTGCCTGAGCATTTACAACATAGAAAGTATACCGTACCCCCATCAAGCAGAAGTGCTACCATCAGTAGCAGCGCAAAACCATCATTGCACCCTCTACTATTGAAGGGCTGTAAAAAACGCAATCAACACGAAACAAATAAAATAAGTAGACCATGTGCCGTTACACGACTATTATTTTTGCTCAACATGACTGCCATGTAGTTCTTTTACGACATTTAAGTGCGTTCAAATGGCCCATTTGAGAAACGTGATTTTTTGTAAAAATATCTCATTTTATTTGAACGCCGAACACCCCCAAACCGGATAAGTAGACGGCCAACTAATCAGCCAACCAATCAGCCGACTAAACGTCCTCTTCAATAACTAAGAATTCCACACCAGTGGAAGTGGCAGCTCCTGCCAGCAGTCAGTCATACATTATTTTCCCTTTTAAAACTTGCTGCATGATTGAGTGCCTGCCTACCGCCCAACTTTACGAGCATTTAAATTGGTAGGAGAAGGCGTCAAGTCAACATAATGAGCGCATGCTAATAAGCCCCCTTTTACTGAAAGTCATGAAGTGTAGGAAATAATAAAGTAAAAATAATTGCTTACGTTCGCAAAACAACAAAGAAACAGTCGAGTGAATCATGTGTCAAGTGCTAGGTGTCACCGTCATATATTGCACAATCTGGTATCAGAGAAAAGTACCAACATCTTCAGAAGACTAGTCCTATAGAGAAGTATGGGAAGTTTTATCAACCATTATTGCTGTCATTATTTTTATTCGTGTTTTTACCAAAAAAAGTCAGAGGTAAAAAATATGCGCATTTTGAAACACTTTAATATATTAATAATATAAAATATATCGCATACATAAATTCAACGCAAGATGCAGGTGGTGGTGTGGTGGGGCTTTTATACATAATATTGTAATAAAATATTAATAATGTAATGAAATATTAGCCTTTCAATATTATGTCTGATATTACCCCGTGTCACGTTTGAAAAGTTTTTTACATTAAGCAGCAGATTACATTTATCATGCTTTAGAAATCCATCAGTGACTTTTAAAAGATATCTTAAGTATCAGCACATGAAATATGACATATCACATTACCAGATCTGATTTTGTTCTTTAACCGCTAGAAATGTTTTATTTTGGAAAAGTTTTCTTGTTACTTAAAGTTTTTTCAGTCGTTCCTTTTATACGTGACTAAAACTTTGTCAATAACAGAAGCGCAATACTCCATTAGGAATATTATGACAAATACACTATAAAAGTAATTCAGTTGGGAAGTTCCATCATTCGTTGTTAGAACTGATTTGAACTTTATCGTAGAATATACGAGACGTTTGTTTTTCAATGTTGGCCAAGATTTCGGGTGAATTATGAGGGCAAAAATTGTCAATAATATTAAATCAAATTTCATTTCCTTTTTTCTTGATATCTGTATTATAAATATAATCTTGTTCCTTTAACAATTTTAACTTTATTATAAAACTGTCAGAACTATATTCTGATGTTTTGATCTGTCAAGAGAGACCCGCTGATTAAGGACAATAATCGGCTTAAAAGTTTGAAAATGTAGAAGTTATAAAAAACAATATCCTGTTTAGCACTAACAAGAACGATATGAAGTAAATTCAACCCACTAACTTTCGAAGGTAATTTCATTTGGTTGTCCACGAAGTAATATCGTTTTCTTCCTAATGTTGCAGGACGTTTGTTGCATTGTAACCACATTTAGCAATATATGGGGGCTGATTAAATAATACTCTTCAATCGCTTTGCTTCATGTCGCGCTATAGCAATTGTTTGATTCTATACCAAACGCAGAAACTAGTATTTATTCACTTTTCTTACTAGCAAGAAGAAAACTGCCTATGTGTGTGTTGATAATCTAGTGCGATAATAGTAGAACCAATACTGTTTTCATAACGTTTCGTGGCTACTTTAATACGAATGTTGCCGAAGCACTGGTTTATTTCACTAAAACAAACGAAATTACTTTCTGGAAAATACCTTTACGAACCCTGACTATGCAGACTGGAACGGACATGTTTTAAACTTATTTCAACTCACTTTTATTCCATTATGTAATATTTTTGAACAAATTATGGTAGCTCTGAGCATGTGTAAAATTTGTTACTAAAACTTTAGTATCCATCAACCAAACTTCCCTGCGCACCTGCGTCCGCGCTAACATTTTCATCGGAGGGCCATGACGATTGCGGCATAATTAGATGTTGAATAAGTAAAAGTTTAAAGTTTATGACAGCGGTAAGCAGAAGTTTACAAAATATATGCTTAATTTTAATTAAACTTAAAATTGAAACATAAAGAAATTGTCTCGCATACACTTATTCATTTACGCCTACTTAGAGATATACAAAAGAGTAACTTTTATATAAGGGTTCGAATATCAACGTTTCCTTGCCCTCATTTGTTTTGTCTTTTCTGCCTTTTGTGACTTTTGTTGTCTGATTGCATTTATATGAATGTTATTTATAGGCTCCACGTATTACTTCTTTTGGCTACTATTTTACTTATTTCTATCTACAGATTATGTCGCCTATATGTTGCAACTAATATATTCACAGACAACAGAGCAAAAGTTCAGCTTAGAATACATTACATTACTATTCTTTTCGAGTATTGCTCAATCAAAAGCTGCAGAAGAAGAAAATATCTGTATACATTAAATCGACCTACGCCTACTTTTCTTTAAATCGGGATGTTTAAGGGCTTCAGTCTTGAATAAATTATAAATAATTTAAATGGAAACATTTTGCTGAATATTATGTGTTTTTTAGAAAAACCGAACATAGACAGATATTCATACTACCTCGCTTGTTGTTAATCTAATTATCAGTCAATCATTTGATCAATTATTCAATCAGTTGATTGATTAATCAATCAAACAATCGATTAATCCATTGATTGAAAATCAATGACAAATCAAACCAAAGTCGGTCTTTTCCAAAATAAACATCTCAAATTTTCGAACGTTGGTCACTTCGTCACTTCGGTTCGAACTCCGTCAATCCGGTTGAATTGGTAGGATAATTCAATTAACATAATGGCAATTTGCTGTTGTTGCGATGAATATTGTAATGTTATTGCTTCAACTGTGCGTGTTACATAAGCACATGCCCAATTAAAGCAATAACACGTGCATCAGTTAATAGTTGTTCAAGGTTGATGATGCCAGATTATTAACATAATTTATTTCTATTCTCGTTAAAATTTCGATTAGAGACAAACTCCACTCTCATTAAGCCTCTATGTCTTACCGTGACTGAGGATATATTCATTTTGACCGCATCGTCGATAACCTGATTTGGCTAATAGCTTTCCCCCGCCATAATCTCGGTCTTTTTTCTGTTCATTGTTTTAAATTATTCATCTGTTCGTTCATCCATTCATCTATCCATCCGTCCAGCTATCTACGTTTACCAGAAAAACATACTATATTGTATTAATCAGCATAACTTACCAACTAAGCACGCTAGGTTTCACAACCCATATTCAGTCGGGATTATAAAGCCTTATCCCGTCACTAGCATCGAATATTATTCAAAGCCTCATGCACACACGCTCACAAGCACACACAAACCAATATATCGTCTGTTTGATTTGTTCCCATGTTGAAGGAAACCAAATTTTTAATTAGCGTAAACCATATTGACACTGAAAATTTGGTTATACGTTGTGGCTTTGACATTTGGTTAGGTTAAGTGTAAAAGCACCATGATTGCGTTAACTATTTCCGCTTATTTCAATAACAAAATTTGGCACTTACGTGTTTGTACACAGGATATATTGTGCCCAACTTCACATATATAAACATACATATGTAAACATACATATATAAGCATAGAACATAAATTTAATGTGGCGCTTATATCAATTCACTTTATACGTGGTGTGTCTGCCTGTTATGACTGTATTTGTTTGTGTGTGCTTGAAGTAGAGCGGTTTTATAAAAATATACTTCCTGTGTGGATGTTTTGCTAAAATCAATTTTATAATTTTAAATAAAAAACACAAAAAGGAAAAACACAACGGGTATAGAAACGAATCTGTGAGAATGGTTATTGACCAACGCGTTGTTGTTGCTGCTGTTGTTATTTTCATTGAGCATTAATTCAAAAATTGTATAATGCTTGTGTTTGTAATATTATTTGTTGTGTTTAATTAAGGCTTCGTTTCTTTTTCTAAAAGTATTGATAAAATTATTTACGTTTTGTTTGGAAATAACTATTGTTGTTTATACTATTGTGTCGGCTTTGTTATTATTATTGTTATTATTGTTGTAATGTTTAGGCCTTATAGTTGCGGTTAGCGATTTATTGTAACCCTTTTCTAAAAAGGTTTTGTTGCTTTTCGAAATTGTTTTGTTATATAAAATCAATAAGCGCAGGAAACTGCGTTGTTGCTTTTTGCAGGTGTTACTTGTGGTGAGTAAAAATTAGGCGATAAAGTATTATGCAATGTGTATGTACAGAGACTTTTTCGAATTAAAATTATGCATGAGTCCGTCGGAGTCCTTTCGATAAGCATGATGAAATACATCATACGTATCCTTCTACTATTAATTGGGGAACAGTTGTAAGTGTCGTCAATATGAGGGTGATTCTTATACAAATGATCTGTTAAATATCCTTTTGCCTGCACAATAAATTACCCTACGGAACTGATATTGTTTGACACCAAAGACATAATACTGAAAAATGCATCATATTTGCCCAATGGTCAGAAAAATCAATTCTGGAATACAGGAAAATATATAACAATCTAAAAATATTTATGGGAGCGGACCAAGAAATTATTATATTTGCTGGAGCAAACATCAGCATATCGGACCATTGTCCGATAGGTTGTGGCAGGGCCTGCATAAGTTGTAATAATGGGCTACCGGGCTAACGGGCTGCTCAAACTATAGGATAAAATAATAAAGCCGCGACCGAAGAAAATGAAGTACGTCAAAGAACTTCAAAGTACTTCAAAGAACGCAATGTTGACGACAAAAATATTTATTTTTATTTAATAACTTTAGAGTGATTTAAGAGGTTTTGATATTCAGAACGAAAATTTTTTTTCCTTCATCATTAAAATAATATGCTAGGAAAAAATCCTGGGATATCTGCAATGGACAATAGTATGACAATAGCATATAGAACAATTTCTTTTCTAAGTTTTCTGATATTTTTTGAGTTAAAAAAAAATACGTAAGCAATTTTCATAATTTATTACGAAACGATAAATTTTATTAATATTCAATAATTTAATACAAATTTTAAAACACTAATAAAATAAAATCATCCTCCTGAATATTAATATTTCGAAAGATGACGGATTTCAACGAAAAACATTTGATCTCAATTTATCGTGGTCATTGCTTTGTCAGAACTCAACTAGCTCTAAACCAATTCAAATCCACAAATCCAAGCGATGTGAACAAAATGGCTATTCATACATGATTAACACGTAAATGTAATCGAAGACAAAGGTCTCAAGGATGCAAGAAATAGAATGGAAATTGAATTGTTGACATCTAACTAGAATACGATAGAGAATATGCGAAGGAAAGGATTAAGCATTTTGGCACACATACACATACAAATACATATGCGAAAACACACACATACAAATACATGCGGTTTTAGAAATGAATAGTAGTGACGATTTTCAAGTATCCGAATATAAACTTTTGATGGGTTGCTATCGGATTGCGGTCGCCTGAAGGGATCGATTCGATGCAATGAGAACAAAATCGGGTATCTGCTTCTTCTTCATATGTCCTCGAATGTGAATTTGCTGACGATGTCGATAAATCTTGATGTCTGAGGACGTAAGAGGGCAAAAGAACAAAGTAATTGTCTAACGAAATACAAATAAGATGAATTGAATTTGGTGATCATAAAGGAAAGCTAACATCAACTCAACCAAACCCTTTGAACGGCTTTTAAAGTAAAATTAATGAAACAATGAGCCGATAATTAATGTGGGATGACTGGATGAGTAGCATATTCCCATATTATGCATACGTATTGATATATATTGAATATATATAAACACCATCGCGCCATTTAAATCTTATGTTATGTAACCGAATAAATATGCATATCAATAAAGCCAAGCGTTTGAGAATATTGAGAAATTTAAGTATAATTGGGCAAAACCATCAATCTTTTTCCATTTTTGTAAACAATTTCTTTTACAGGGGATTTGTATAGGTTGCAAATATATACGGGTTATTTTTACTGATCAGTGACGTCAGCTCAAAATACGCTTATTCCTGTGTTATTAAACACAAGATGTCATAGTTCCTGAAAAATTAACTTTTCTTGGAATTTTGATAGTAATTTTTAATCCATTGTCGGTTTTTTATAAGAGGTAAAATTCAATGTGCCTTAAATCAAAACTATGTATGTTGAGAATGCGCATAAAGCCGGCTTCAGTGACTTTCATGTTGTGCAAGGATGTCAAATAACGATTGGTAAGGCTTGCTACGATCAGATAGAAATTTATATATCCGTCATCATAATTTGGACTTTTAGTTGAACGAACAGAGTCAATAATCAGAGGCTGATTTTGGGGTAGAATATTTCTAATTCGCTATATTGGACGTGTCTTTTAACGCGTAACAAGCGGAGGTACAAACCTAATACGCCCGCAACGCTTCACTCTCTCGTAACAGCTTTTACTAAAGATCAACCAGCTAAACATTCATTTCATTCTCTTCAGATATTCGTTCATTCCACTATTTCATTGTATTATTTCCTTTCCTTCAAAGGTATTAAATTGTCTTTCTTCTAAAGGCACTTATTGTTTCTGTTCCGTAACCGAATAGCGAATAAGCTCTTAAGCGAATACTCTTGAAGGCCCTTGAATGTCATTTACATGCAAAAAAGTAATAAGATTTCATTTCATATTTCACATGTGGCAATAGGGAGGATGCTAACTGTCTGACTGTTGAACTGACAGGGATTCTATGTTTGGCTCTTTATCATACTCGATATTTGTCGAAAAAGTGGGTTATAAAACGTAAAGAATCACATTTCGGATAAGGTCATAAACTGAAAGCCCGTCATCCCTAAAAGAAATACTTTTAGTAATATTAATTTAAAAAAAATTGTGCTAATTAAAAACAAATGAGAAGAAAATAAATGTGTAATTGACTTAAAAAACCTTTTACGTTAACTCTCAGAATATAAATAATTAATAAATTTTATTAACTTCGCGAATATTTTTAGAGGCCGGAAGTTTCAATTTCTAATGAACCAAAGCTTAAAAATCTCAACGATTTTCGAATTTCGATAACTTTCCACAAATATATTTAGATTTTTCTACGAACAAGTTTTGGGCACATGACCTCTTTTTCAAAATTTTATAATATTCCTTTGATCTGCCGACGGCGGAGGCCAAATTTTAATGGTAAATTCTTTGAAATGTACGTATGAATTTGTATACATTAGTACGTCCATTACGAAAGCCTTCTTGTGTCTTCTGTCTATAGTTTTGAATGGCATTAATTTTCATTTCGTAAAACATTGTTAAAAGGTAGTGGATTTTACTAAAACTGAATGTTTGAATAATTTTAAAATCGTTTTATCTCAGCCGCTCAAAGATTCTAAAAACTTCTTTTTAATGGCAATTCTTGTGAAATACAAGCGATATGTTGTTTCCCATTCCGTAACTATAATGGATCTGACCTATTAAATGAATTTGTAATAATCACGGAAATAGAGTTCATTAAATACATTGAAATAATTAATTGGCTTCTCTAAGGGCAATAATTAAACTGAAAGGAAAAACATATTTGTATAAATATCCAATAAAATTGGCAGAAGTTAAAACATTAATGAATATTCAAACATACTAATTGTAAAAAAATTTACATTTCCGAAGACATAATCGTTATATCAGAAGCGAATTATTAAGTAAAATATTATTATGTAAAATATTTTCATTATTTTGTTTTATACCTGTAATATTTACGTGTAGTTTTCGGAATGCACTTCGCGCCTGCATTCAAATCCAAAGCGCGCTGACAAATTTTTTGCACATCAAACGTTTAGAATAAAGAACTGTGAATGACCTGCTAAATAAATAATCGAATGAATGAAGACTTACGTCCTCAACATATTTTATTAAAATAGTTTACAAACACTTATGAAATCGCAACAATAGAAAGCGACTTTTTGACCCTTTTTGAAGTTTCGTTTCCTATTAATTTTCTGCTTTTCTCTCGCTAGCCAGTCAAACGGTTTTTTACGTTACTGATACTTTAACTTAAAATTTGGCCATAAAAATAAATGGAAAACTTAATTTAAAGAGACCTCAAATAAATTTCAAATAAATGTGAAATTGCAAATAAATCAAGGCAATGTTTGCAAAAAGAAAATAATGGCTTTAAATTCTAGAGAGAATTATTTAAATTAGTAACCATTATCTTAAATCAATTTTAAATTCCTTGCATAAAATATTAATTTTTTGCTCTGAAATGTCTCTGACAAAATTTATAAGTCGAATATTTTAATAATTCTATTGGTTTTCAAAAGAAGATGAAATTCCTCTCCTTCCTCTTTCTCTTATTCGTTACGACGTATGTATTTTATGCGATAGCCACGAATGGTATACATACCAACCAACGGTTTGTCATTCATAGACAATCATAGACGTTTAAATTGATGTGGATTTATTTGCTCTAGTCGGAAAAATCAAAATCATCAGAGTTTAAGATTGTATGAGACTTCTTATTTTACTTACAGTAAAGACAGTAAAGACGCAACAATTTATGAAATATAAACTTATAGAAATCAGATAACAAGAGTAAATATTTAACATTTAAGTAAATGATATTAAATATTCAATGTAAAGTAATAACAATTAACGTAATTGTTAATTAAAGAGAAAATTATAATTCAATTTCATTTTGGTATCAGGATAAATGTACAAGCACTAAAAATGTTTTTGCTTTTTCATTACATTATTCCTTCCTTATGCTTACAAATGTTTTGCTCTTAATATTAATAATGCTATTATTCAAGCAATTAAATCTTTACTGACACCTAAAATACTCGTTGTATTGTCCATTTAGTCTCTCTTCAATGCACGTCCTTCCAACTTCGTTAGCTTTGTAATTTTAAACCGCTCCAGAGCATTCGAATTCGACACGGCATGCAGTTTGATTTAATTAACCAACAACAACAATGCACTAAATACATCGAAGGAAATGTTCCAATCAGAGAAAATATTGTTGATTTATAAAAAATGATACGCCTAAGCAGTTAAAAATATTTAACTCTTTATAACAAGTTGTTCGACCAATGATAAAGGAGTATTCATATATACACTTTTTTGTTGAACACATCTGGCTTTTTGTTCATATACGAGTATATACTGCTGAGTGCTCGGCCATAAATTTAAAATGACAGCATGTAGTCATAATTTTGTCAGCCACAAGCAGAAAGTGAGCGTAAAATCATGCCTTTTATTGAGAAATACTCGTACTAATATTTCGCCTACGCCTACCTATAATGTTATTGTTGGAGAACTGTGGACGCTCGTGGATGGTGGTCAGCTGCAACGACATTTTTCAACGAAACCGAATATCAGGTATCCGCTGTAAATGGTCCACTTGAGGTGTAAATATTTATTGGCGTAACATTTTTTGACTCGATAAATAAAATAGTAACGAATTTTATTGAATTTATACATTTTGCTGTGTAAGGGGGGCGTGGGGACGAGGAGATTGATGTAAGAGAGCAAATAAATTCTTAGTAAGTTGATTGCTTAATAAAGAGAGCCTCGAATGGAAACGCAAATAACGTAACGTATTATTTCTTCATTGCTATTTCCATTTAAAAGCATAATTATTCTTTTCGGTAATTTTCATAGCATCCAGAAATATTTAGGGCAAATTTAAACTGACATTTTAAAATATAGCGTAATACTTTGAGTATTTGAGCTTTGAGTGAGCTCTTGTTAAATGTTTAAGAACAATTAATTTTAACTGCAATATATGACAGTTTTTAATAATTTCGAAAAATTATCTTATTAAAAATTTGATAAAAATAAATTTTAATTTCCTCATCGATTGTATTTATTGTAAATAATGGTGACTGGAAGTGTACGTTTCATTTAAAAAATTTTTTTGTTATTTATTAAATGCATTGCATGAAACATCGAACGACCGAAGAAAGTTAAATCATTTAAATATACCTTATAGTTCTTGTTTTCGCTGATTGTTATTGATGGTGCTGTTGGTGGTATGAATATTGGCTTATCTTCTACCTTTTGCCTATCTCAAAATTATAATACGCTCTCCTGATCTCTACGTGTGTTTGAATAATTCAAGTGATGCTCTCGACATGCCTCTCGTCCTTCATTGAAGTTTAATTAATTATAATTATTAGCAGGGTGTGCTTTGTACCAGAGAGATCTAGATTAGCCAAATATTATTGTTGTTGTAGTTGGTATTGCTGCTGCAGCTGCTGCCTGTGGATTGTTTGTTATTAGCTTATGCATGTTTGATACTTTACATCTTTGTGCACCTCCGAAAGCATTCGATACGATTACCCACTTCTCGTGAATGCATCTCACATAACGTGGAATGGATGATTGGTGAAGTGTGGGAAGGATGGAAAGCGCCATAAAGTGTTTGTATGGTGCAGTATGTAAAAAAGCCACTCGCGTGCGAGGTCGCTCGCATTGAATTGCATTGAAAGTAATTAACGCCGAAAACTGATTTCATTGAGTGGAATATATAACTCACTGGCTTAATTACGAAATGAAAATTCACCCTTTTCATTTCTAATTTATGTAATTTTGATTATTAGCAATATTTATCAAACTATCTGTTTTGTCAGATTTCAAGGTGAAAACCAACGGTTTGGTTCTTAGAGAAGACTACTCAGATTTTTTGCTAAACACATGACACATATATTTCTGTGCCAAATTAATTTTGCCGATAGACGTATTTCAATCATAAATTAAAAACATGTTGGAACGAATTTACGTAATCCCTCAAGTCAAATTAAGTTTGTTTGGAGGCAAAACGCTTTCGGTGATATGCCATCCATCTTCAGTATCTGATTTCATTTTCTCGATAAGATACTGAAGATGACGCATCACCGAAACCGGTTTGTCTCCAAACCAAAATTTGACAAGGGATGACGGAAATTCGTTCCAAAATCTCTCAACATCAAACTCTGACGGACATCCCAACGAAAATCCGCACACAAATGTTTAGAAATATTTGTACGCTATTTTTTGAAGGACGTGAATTTGAGCAATAAATATCAAATGAAGATTTATTTATCTTTCCTTATTCCGATGAAGATATTGTCAAACGGGTGCGGGGGGCGGGGTGAGGACTGCACTGGAAAAGCCATAGAAATGGAAACATGATGTTGTGACTAAGCCCACGCCAACGACGTCGTCCGCAACTACTGAGAATATTACTAAAAAAAATTTATGATGTTTTTAAGGATAATGAAAATGACAACGATCATGAATATGACTATGACGTTGATGATGGGTCATTGTAAAAGAGATGACATGTCGTTGTCCTCTCATGTCGTTGTTTCGTATAAACTGACACACGCACACATACGAACACGTTGTGAATGCACTGCATTCGTGGATAACGCCGTTGATGACGTTAATGATTACAAGACAGAGTGCATTATCTATGAATGAATGTATATGAATGTATATGAATGTTTCATTGCCATCACATTGTGTTGAGCCAGTCTGTCAAACTAATGTCCTCCCCTCTTATCGAAACATTCGCATATAATGCAATCAGATTCAACGCCAGATGGCGTTCTTATTTTTAGCTGTTGTTGGAAATCACTACCCGGCGATAGCATTGGTTCGGTGCCGTGATGTGTGAAGAAATAAACCAAATTGAATGTTTGTTTGGATGACTTAATACATACTGCTGGGACGTATGTGACAACGAGGGACACAACGATGTATAGCTGGACAATTGATTATTCACATACACATAAACACACACACTTACATTTATGAGGGTTCGTATCTAAAAATCTGCACCAGATGAATGTTCAAAAAGTGTATTCAATGAATGATCAAATTTCGCTATTCATTTGACACAACTTTTAAAATTGCATGGATCGAATTTAAAGGGTAAAACATTTCAATCATGCATAATATAGTTTTGTTCTTGCTGCAAGCGTCATTTTTGTTTCTGTTACAATTCATTTTATTTTTCCTGCTACTTCCTTTGCAGTGCATGAAGAAATCACTGACCATGGCGGATGACAATGATCAAGGATGATGACATGTTAGTCATTGTGCTGGCGTTTCCTCCTATCTTTCTTCATTCTTATTACTTCGATTCCTATAGCCCATCACTATAGCCCATCCAACACTTTATACTTTCACAGAAAAAAATCGTTTCTACTTTTCTCCCTATTGAATGCAGTTTCACAAATAGGTCAAAAAACAGAACATACTCTCGGCCTTGACTGAAATAGGAATGATGGCGTGCTGAAGAGGGGTGTGTGATTTTGTATTTCAATAAAATGTACATCAGACAGGAAATTGGCAAATGTTTGGTTACGTAATCTTTTCTCCCTTTCTTCTTAAATTTATGACGCGCCTTGTGTTTTTTGCAGCATAGACTTAAATAAATGTTTTGAATGATGTTGCGGGAGATATAAATTCAGAGCGACAGACGCCCAATCTACGAGCAATGATTATCGGATAAATTGTTATAACTGATTTAAATCGCTGACAATCAGAAGATCGGATAAAGAATGAAAACAAAAAAAAGCTAAATTATATTCACTTCCACTTCGAAGAAAAAAAATATTAATTGCCGTTTCGTTAATTGAGGCTTGGCCCTTGAAGTTCCGCACACAATTAAAGAACCGACACAAGCAAATGAACGGCCAGCGATTGAATACCATGGTTTCCATCGATACGATGGATTATTATTGGTAAATGCACTTGATTCGAGTGCACTTGAATTCATTACAAGCAATTTTTCAAAGTTTTTTCTCTTTTTAAAGAGCTTTTACACTTCAAAAGCAGCCTCGTCATTAAACCTTGATTGTTAATCAAATCGTATCAGAATTATCTGGCGTGATAAGGAAAAGAGGAAAAGGAGAACAAGAAAAATTAATATGCAGAAAAATTATTTAAGACAAATAAAAAGTTTGCGTTTCTCAGCATTATGTAAAAACGTAAATGTAGAAAGAAAACTATTTATTTCAACTAATTGTTAATTTACCACAAAATGCGTAAATAGATCAATTTTATGAAGCAGATGATGAAATCGAAACAATAGCAAATAAATACGAAACCAACAAAAAAATGAAGAGACTGAAAAATTTAAGTGAAAAAAATTTAAAGATTGAACTGATAGACGGACATCAGAAAACACAAGCACAAACACAAAAGTACTCTTAAATTTTTATGTTCTTTCACAACTTGTGAAAGAAGAAGGAATGAGAGGAATGTTCTGAGTGTTTACGGCTTATTCCTCTAGTCAATTCATAAGCTTCACGGGTTTCTGGAAAGCATTAAAAATCAGCAAAACGAGCAAAGAAATGAAAATTAAATTATATCTAATTGTATACAATCCGTCAGTTTACAATCCAACAGCGCATAATCCAGCACAGCAGAAAAACCAAGAAGATTGAAAATACTTAACGGCACTACAAAGCAACATGGATATCTGTTATAGACTTCCATTATGAAAAAAACCATACAAAGTGTTAAAGTCTTATTGAATGGCCTTCCTTCAGTATTGTGTTTGCTCAATAATTAAAATTAATTCTTTGAAGCAGCTCGAGTCCAACGCCGTCACCGATCTCAACACTCGCAATACGACTACTCATGCTACACCATCATTATTATCATTATCATCATCATAAATTATCAATAGTGTGAACAGCAAACGAGCAAATGTATTGATTTTTTACAACCTTATACCCTTACTCTTATACTCTTGCACATCTCACATCTCCTCAAGAATTTTCTTCTTCTTCACAGTCCTTCAATGCCCTTCCCTTGTTTTTGGTGGCTCTTAGGAATACCCAATTAATTACTCCTCCTCGTACGATAGTGAACCTTTTGACATTGAGCGATCATTGGACCTATTTTCAAATATTTTTCTGATATTTTTTTCTGCATAGTGTTACGTATGATAGTCCTAATATCAGTTGCGGTCCATTTTCGTTTTACCTAAGCGACGCCAGTATAATGTCAGTCACTATACGATGTGTAGTATAATTACGTATTGCGCTTATTTTATGATGGATTCATAATACCCAACACCGCCATTTCGGCCATAAGATTTCAGCTTAAAATTTTCAACGGCGACTAATTGGGCCCTTTAATGTTGTTTCATAAAAAAGTATGCACTAGACCGATACCGTACAGTTTCACAACCAAACAGCTTGTAGTAACAGAGTTTTCCTGCCAAATTTTACGACAATATTACCTTTCGCTCTTCTGAAATTGTGAGTTATTCTGACAGACAGAGAGACAGGCAGGCAGAGAGATGGACAAGGTTAGGTCTACTCAGGAGATGGTTCTAGGCTAGAACGTAATATAGTTTTCCTACCTGTCTCACCAAAGCGATGAAAACGGAGGAAAAGGTTTAATGTTTCTCTCACCCTTAAGACCTAGTGACGGTGAGAATAAAGGCGTTTAAATTTAAGTTGATCGTAGTGGCATAATACATCATCATTTTTATGTAGCCATTACAATCTACATCAAAATTTATCTCGTTCTTCGAGCTACGAACACTGAGATTTGTTGAGTCAGGGAAGGAAGAGCCTGGATGAAACCAATAGACTTTGCATAAATTCATCTAAAAATTGAACCCAACCCATTATTGTTTATGGGCCCAAGTAAAATCCATTTTGTATAAATTTTTATTTTAAAGTATAACCATTTCAATGGAGTCATTCTGAAAATGTTCGCATAAGGACTATAATAGTGAAAAACGAAAGGACTAAACGTAAGTGAGGAGAAGTAAAGAACATCTTGAATATCAAAGAACATTTTTCTAACTGTTTCATTTCCCTCTGTTTTTCGATACCTTTTGATATCTGGGCTCGACTGATAGACGTCTTGAATTTCTTTGGGGTTAGAGGTCCAGGCAGGACTGCAAAGGGAACAATGTATCCGAAGAAATATCAAGATTATATGATATTTTACCATTGCAATGCTATTCTCTTAGATAATTTATCACGAAATTGTAAATAAATCATATTTACCAACGAACAGTCCGTAGTTGAATCCATGCGACGTGGTCGAGGTGATGGTGGTGCTGAAATATTTACTGCTCTCATCACATCAATTGTACGATTCCCGTATGCTACACTCCCTTTATAAATGTAAACAAATATTTGAAACAAAGTTACAGCGTACAATCAGAGAGGGCTGGTATAAAATGTTTTATTTATTGATTGTGCCTATGTTTAGATTATTGCCATACTGCTGAACAAAACTGAGAGATCGAAAAAAGCAGGAATTAATCTCATTCTCTTCATCCATTCTTCCCAGTGAACAAAAACATTTACAGACAATAAGGTGGCGCATTTAGTTTACTGACTTCCGAATCAATGATTTCCGAAAGATCGATAACTTTTCTAGTTGTATGGTTTCTACCTTTTTTGGGTTGATAACCTCAAAGAATTTGATCCTGCATTACAAACAAAAAACATTTTTGTCAAGGAAGCATTCCTGACTCTATCTTTCTTAACTAATTGCAAAGATGAATATGCTTGCTTTGCCTTTTACGCCGTCTGTTTTTTCACACCTGGAAGTGCCCTTGAACAAACACACTGATTGGTCACGGTAATATATTCCTTCCGTATTTTTACTTTGCTTTGGTTTTTATCATATGCTCGCAACTTTTCTAATTTTTTGTCGCTTTCGCTATAATCTGAGCATTCAGTGATTGTCTATATGACTAATATATACAAAATAAATGTGATGGAGTCATCAGCTCTGTTTACAAATTCTGAATTCTAAACAAGCAAAATGCGACTATGGGTCAAACAAAGCAAAGTAATAGGAGTCGATTACCTGATGATGTTACAATTACAATTCCATCTAGACATTCAATATATTCTTTCAATAAACGATATGCAGTAGCAAGTCAGAATCCACTAAATTGCTGAAGTCGTTACTGTCACCTAAAGCGTTAATGTAGAAATTAATCTGAATTATAGCACAGACTTGCAAATAGTGAAAAAATGGGAATGACGGTATTTCGCTACGAACTAGAAAATTACATAAAATGTTGTAATAAATTAATTTTATTGACAATTCTGTTCGGCTATTCAAGGTATTACAAAATTTGTTCAAAAAAACCCTACCGAGAGTCCATTGCATTTTGCGCTTTGAATGTACTGAAGGTGTCCTTGGAAGCCGTTCGGGAATACAATTTGTTAAATCGGAATCCCTATCCAATATTTGATTTGAAGATTCCATTATTTTTCTTATGGATATTTCATATTTGAAGATTTTGCGTCATAGAGATTTTGCCTAATTTAAATTTATCTTGGAAGCAAAGCTATGCGGGAGTACCTTCCTTTTATTATTAATTTTTAACCAATTTAATTAAATTTTAGTGATCAAAATTAGCGTTTTCAAATGTTTTTATTTTTAAATAAATTTTTCAGTATAAAATTTCAGAGTATTTAAATTCATTGTAATATCACAATCTCATAACTTCGATCAAAGTATGTACACTTATCCGAGCTGGTTCATTACATTTACCCATTCATCGGTTATCCACCCGTCAATCCATATATTCATATGATCGTTGTTTGCGTTTCTTTTCATTGCTTTCACGTGCTTCTCTGTTCGTTTGGATCTTCTTGTTTATTGCAGTTTCCAATGCTAATTGAATTCTGTTCTTGTGTTTCAGGGAAATATCTAAGGGAAAGGGGTCAAAACTCTTCTATGAATTTGTTTCATAAAAAAATTTTTTGGATGCTTTCCTCATCACTATGAAGCGATATCCGCTCTCATAGGGTGGTATCAATTTTTTCCAGAAGTGCTATTGTTTTTGTTTTTATCTTCTGCTTATTCACAGCTATAAACAAAGACAGGCGGGTCCTTATTTTGGTTTTTAATGAATTCTTGACACATTTAAGGGAAAGGCACCGCGGTCCGCGTCTATTTTCTTCAGTTTGTTTGCTAATGAGTTCATTGAACCGAACCGCAAGAGCAACGGGGTACGGTTTGGTTGTGTTTGATTTTTTTGTGGTTTTAGTATCTTAGGTTTATAATAGAATATTAATTTATTTCCGGCAAATGTGTCAAAAATATCTGATAAATATTTAATTTATATGAATTTTATTTATGTTGAAAATGATCTTTTTCTAGATAGAAATACTTTCACCGAAGTTCCACCCAATTAATTCTTTCTCAACTGCCCAACTAATTTTGTTTTTCGAATTTCTTTTACAATATTTTTACTTAGTCATAAAGCTTCTTCGCTGGTGCTTTTCGCGAACAATTAAATGTAAACAAACTAAAACGTAAAATGTGTGTATAAATAGTTTTATTAATATTCAATTTTTTGGTCTTTTAAAGGAAAAGAAATTAAGGAAACATCTGGGTGCGTGCGTACATTTTCAATTACTCCAAAATTTAACAAAAATATTGTTATTTAACAGATCGAATTGTATCAAGTAGACAATTGTAGATGAGACATTTGATCGCTCTCCACGTTTGCTAAGCAGTAGTACATTGCCATTACTGCAACAATATTTATTTTCTATCTGTTTTTTTTTTTGTATTTGTTTATTTCTTTTTTCTTTCCCCCAGAATGAAGGTTCTACATTAGTTTAATCGATCACCGTTGAGAAACATGAGCCGCTTGTGTGGTTAACGATCTAAAGCAGATGTTGCTGATGCTGCTGTTGCCAGACGCTATTGTTGTTGTCTTATTCTACTCCCTGTGGAGTATTTAGAAATATTTTAAATTTTAGAATTATTTGAAGAAGTCGAAAGGGCTTCATTTTATGCGTGGAACGTAGAGTGTTTAAAATGTGTGTTTTACATGTAGGTTGTTGCTGCGGTAATTATTGTTGTTATTTAATTTGAAGTACCAGACATATTTTTGGGGTACGATAGAAACTAACATAAACTAAATAAATCTTAATCAAAAATAGAATACAGAAGGAAAACAAGCTATGACAGAGAGAAAAGCCAATGAAGACGGGTATTTAAGAGTAAAGGAAATTCGTCGACCCAACATTTGCTCCCGCTATCAATCCACTATCATGTCAGCTCTTGTTGTTGTTGCCGTTGTTGTCATTGCTGGGTGGGTCATTATGTTATTCGCATGAGCTGGCAATGTCTGTCTTATTATTCACCTAATGAGTACGCACGTGCTCGCGCAAATTCTCTTGAAGCATATTGTCGTGTGCGCAGGAGCTTCATTCAATCAGTGAATAATATACATTGTTATATGTTCATGTTATAACTCAATACTCCTATTCGTTCAATCGAAAACTGATTTTAGCCGGTATTACTTTTACAATGCACCGACGACCGCAATGATGATAATACTTCAGTAAAAACTTATATCTTGTTTGTTACGTAGATTTTAATATTTTTCCTGGAAAATGTTTTGTGTTTATGTTTAAATATTTTTCCAAAGATAAAACCAAAGCGAAGAAAACATTAAACAGTTATTAACATTAAACATTAAACAGTTGACAAACGTTTTGTTATCTATCAGCTTTATTGACATCAGCTGTCAACTATGATCTTAGTGCCTTTGAGACCGGAGCCGAACAATTTTCATGGTAGGCATCATCCCACGGTTTTTAATAATGTTTTTGTGACACTAATTTAAATTTATTATATCGAAAGTAATCTTATTTAAAACATACTTATAAATTTCTTGTCGATTCTTGTCAAATTGGCACAAGAAATTATGGATTAGATTAAAATGGCTATAGTATATAAAGAAAATTGGGAAATAAAAATACAGATCTCGTTTATTCTACCTTATTTATAATCTTTTTTAAAATTCAATTCATAATTCTGTATTAGATGTTTCGAAAAGATTTACATCTAATTGAAATAGATGAGAATTGTACCATTTTTTTCGATAAATACTTCTAAAAACCCTAAAAGGCGTTATGAGCCAAAATGGCGAGAAAGAGCCCACAAAAATTACATTAATGTCGACAATAATTTATCGAGCTGTAGCTTTTCCATTTTTTTCCTTGTCCTTCTTTTACCTTACACTTATTTGCTTTTAAAAGGATAAAATAAATGTGAATACATAATATTTAAAGTACCCCAAATAAATTCTAATTAATAGTCATCACTTTCAAGTATTCCACATTGTTCATTGCTCTCCTCTTCCCAAAGACCGACTAAAGAAACTCTCTTGTACTGATTAAGAGAAATTGAAAAAGGGATTAATAATATCAAAACACTTTGAAAAAAATCTTAAGCAGAAATTTAAAACAACATTAATAATTCCAATTTTGTTATTATAATTATTTTTATGTAGTTGTTGCAATTCATTTGATTTAGGATTTGAGGAAATCCTCGATGACGGGTCTTGTCAATGAAAATAATGTAAAATTCATAATTTGATATTACTGAGACTTCATTATTTGTAAGATTTTTGTTCTACTGATTGACGGTTTTAATGGAAGCAGTAAATAAGACAATATTACGATTTTAATGGCCGCATAAACAGTTGCATTCATATCTCTATAGCCACTTTGGCGATATAAATGTAAAAAGAAATAACTTATACAACATTCTTGAATACAATTATATGATATACGCCCTTCTCACGCATTGCGAAATCTTGTTTACTTTTCGAATACTCCTACCTTAAGGTTAAGGTTCCCCCCTCTACTGTACACACATCATGTTGACCATTGAGCACAATGGAAGAAAAATATTTTAACTTAATCTTTAGTTTAGTCACTCATATTACTGTCATATTAAACGGATACTGCATACGTGCATACTCACATACAATTATATGAATCATTAAATTTCACAAATATATGTAGTATGTTGTCATGAATGCAATATATAATGAATTAATGCAATTTATAGTACATTGCATGCTTGCATATTAATTCTCGGCGTTCAATATGAGCAAGTTTTGGCGTAGGACTTACTTAAAAGCTTTTAACAATTATTCATTATAGAAATTCACATGCTGTTCACGAAATGAATGAGAAGCCAACAAGATTGAGAATGAGGCAAACATGACGAAAAAGTGCGTGAATAGCGCCAACGCGCCTAGCACGGAACGGCTATCTTTACTTATCAGCTGAATAAAGATCTTCAATTGAAATTTATAATCCTATTCAAGCGTAACGCCGTATTGATGTCCATAACAGTCATTGCGTGGCTGTATAAATATACCTTTCGCCCTAAATTCTCCTTTCAATATTCGTATAAAAAAGGAATGTATAAATCATGGTTTAAGGAAAATTGAGTTGTCTTTCGTATAAGACCTCCTCGTATATAGTTAAAATAAAGAGCAAATAAGAACGGTAGCTTCGGCCTGGCCACAGCTTCTATACCCTACACTCGTAATATTAATTTATAATGTAATTATAATAATCAGTAAGCGGGTACGGGGTATCCCCTTCTACTATTAAATATCCCTTTTCTTGGTTAATTTTAATTTGCTAACTTATCATTAACACAATTCTTCTCAAAAAATCCTACCCATGGATTATTTGATTGGTGGGTGCGGAACATTCGTTTTTGGGTGGATTTATAATGTCCAACACTGTCAATGCCGTCATAAAATTTCAGCGTCAAAACTTCAGTAACGACCAAAAAATGCGATTTTGCAATTATATTTCATAAAAAATAGCCTACAAGTCGATTATGCCCATTTTTAATACCAAATAATCCAGAATAACAAAGAATATTCCAACCGCATCTCATAACAATACTCATTCTCAGAAGATGACTCTGAGCCAGAATCTCTATACTTTTATATGTCACACCTTCATTAAAGCGTTACAAAACAGAAGAATGGAATTAACATACCCTTCAGCCTTTGGGCGTAAGGTGTAAAGACTATAAGAGAAATAGGAGAGAAATTTTAAAAAATAATAAAGAAGGATAGAAAGCGACACAAAGAAAAAACGAAACAAAAACTGCATTCGAAGAACCGTAGCTAAAAATGGCAGTTTTAGGAACAAAAGATTTCTCAACAATTCGATAATATCGACGATATGCCTTAAGAGCACTCAGAATGTCTCCAAAAAGAATAAAGGCAAAGCAAAATAACTCCAAAAAAATAATAAAAAGAAGTTGTAAGTCATGGCATGATATACTACCAGCGTTCATTGAAATGTGTGTTACGGTCTCGAAATACGTATGTCGTAATAGGGCCGTATAACATAAGGCCGTATGGCGTAATTGAAAAGGGTATTATTATTGTCCGTGTCAAGTTCTTTCATGATATTGATTGACATATAAAGGTACGTTTACTCAAAATTAAGGCCGATTGATATTATAGAGCTGATTGACCTTACGATTTGCAGCTTTATTTTTTTCGTAGAACATTTGAGATGCTGTAAAACACTCGCTAAAATTGAAATTATTGTACGAATTTTGTATATTTGAAATATATTATAAATAATATTATTGTATGAATTTTGTATATTTTAAATTCTTTCTTCGAAAGAGAATTACGTCATATTTCGTGTAATAAATGTAACATTAAACCTGTCGTATAAAAAAACCGATTATCATTTAACAAATTTCTCGCCACTTGCTGAAATGAAACTCACACAAAGGCACTAGCATCAGAGGCAATTTCAATAAAAGCCTCATAACTCGCACTCACGACATCTGAGTTTCTTCTAACAAATATTCACACCTCAATAAAATGGTGTTAATAAAGGACTTTAATGTTTTATAATAAAATATTCATTAAAAAGCTCCAATAATTTTTTTTACCCTTTTTGACAATTTAATAACATCTTCTGTCGTTTATTAATGGATTTCTGTTTTGAAGGTCAATAAGATGTTAAAAAAATATGTTGATTTTATTGAACAAAATTCAAATTTCATTTGATAAAATCAGTTAAACATAATTAATGGCAGCATATTTAAAATTATGCCACAGAATTTCTCCTGTAATTCGAGGAGTATATTTAGAACTTGTTGTAAATAATCGATATTCTTCTTAAAATTATTTCTACATGTAGAAATTAAATCATGTCGTCGACTAGACTATACATTTTTTAATAGTCTGCCACGTTTAACGAGTTAAATAACTATAAAGTAGTAATAAATATAGAAGCTTTTATATTCGTCATGAAGATCTATCAAATGTTATCAAATGGTTTTCTAGATTTATTCGATATTTAATGGCAACATTTTTTATAAAATTAAAGTATTTAAGAAAATTTTTAATAAACAATTTCTAAATCATTCGTAATTTTAGTTAAGTATTATTTTTAGTTAAGTTAATTTAATTTTAGTTAAGTATTATTTTAATTTTAGTTAAGTATTATTTTAATTTTAGTTAAGTATTTTTATCAGTTTGGGGAAATTTTACAACTTCATTCATTTTCCATTAATTTTACATGACAATGTCTCATATAGTTTATAATCTTAGGTAATTCTTGAAGGCGAAGAAGATCCTTATTCTTCATTTATTAACAAAATAACTTCAAAACTATTTGTATATTTAATAAATTGCTTTTGTAATTAAAAAAAATGTATAGTAAGAGTTTCGCTTATTTTAATAAATTTCTTTAAATCGATGACGATATAGTGTAATTAATAACAGTCCGAGCCAATAAATCAGCGACCGACGAAAGAGGGAGAGAAAATTTTGAGAAATTTATGAAAAGGAGAAGGCATATAAAAGGACGATAACAGTAACGAAAATTAATTGGGAAATATTTTAATGTCTGATTAACGACTAACAAACCAAATATTAAGACATGTGCAGAACGACAACCAATAACAACAACAACAACGGCGACACAAATAACTAAGAACACTAAATATCCATACTTAAAGCACAAGATCAACAACAATGTCTGTTGCATAAAGCGCAAATATTACAATAAAATTATAATAAAAATGACGTAAACATTCTTTTGAAGGAAACCAAAACCGGTCCGTGAGGCTGAAATGGTTGGTTTTAGCGTAATTTAAAGGTGATGATGATGGTAGGAGGGTAGTTGATTACCGGGAACACACACAATTAGAGGAACAAAATAATCGTCTGATACGACGTATTCGTATAATTCGTATCGTATCGTTTTCGTAAGAAAACGTACAAGAATTTAAATACTTGGGCTTCTTTAATTATAGTAATAAAAGGGAAGAGAAGAAGAAGAATATATAACAAATAACGCAAGAACAGTTTCGACTTCAACGTCTCCAGAAACATCATTAACAACAACAAATGCCAACATCAATGCAATGAGTACGAGGTGTTAACAAGATTTCTCATGCTTGATAATTTAATGGTTCGATGAGGAAAACGCTGCTGCCGATGATGTTGGTGTCGGTGCCGATGGTGGTCTCTGCGCCACTATGTCCATCCTCACGGTTTCGGCGTGGGTAATGATATCCGTCATTTTCGATATCAACATTACTGACGTTGGTGTCTCGAATGTATTCATTCATGCAGTGATTGGCTGAGGTGTGGCTCGTTTATATTTCAAGCGTTCGCACTTATCACAATTTTCGTGGATTTTGCTTCTTACCAACTGAAGTGTATTTTCAAGCATGTGTTTGCTTGAATATATGCTTAACAATATTCGCGATGTAACCATCCTCTCCAAATACTTTATTTATTTGTAAATTTGCTTTTGAAGGATTTCGGACTCAACTTCTTTATAAATTGTGTGTTCCTTTTCATGACGACAATCTTTAGATTTGAAGTTGTTTTTATGTTAATTAAGAACGTGACGTCGTGACGTGAATTTACCCCTTTGGTAAACTACCATATACTTGGAAACTATTGCATCAATTTTTCATGGCTTCATTTTGAAACATAATCTGTTTTTGGTACTACGTGCATACAAACAATTTTACAATTTTCAGTATCTTTCTCAGTATTTCGGTATTTCCAGGCGGGACCCGCTATTTTGAAGTTAATCTTTTTTGAAATAAAACTTTAGCTTTTAAATAAAATAAAACAACTCTATATTATCCCTTAAACTAACTATAAGTCCATACAATTTTTAGCGAATTTTAAATAACGAGATCAATATGATACTTCACAATATTAAATATATAAATAATGTCATTTAATTTCTTTTATCTTAGAGAGACTGGCTTTATGGCAATCTCACCCCGAAAGCTAAATTCATTCTTAGTCTTTCATATTTTGTAGCGTAGTAAAGGAAAATCAAATGGCGTGATAACCATTAGGCCACACTTTTTTTATTACTTCGTTCAAAGGCATATTTTCATTGTCATTACCATACCAATTTCTGGACTGAAATTAACAATAACCAAAATAAAATGGTTGCCCTCTTTCATCGATTTTTGCTTGCTCTGCATATTTACCCATAACGAGGATGATTAAATCTTCGAGCCTGTTAAATTTCATTTTCAATACAATGGATATATTTTTAACGATAAAAAAGCATCTTTTCTGCCGTATTTTTGTTTTTTCCTCAGCCTTGCCATTGTGTTTTTTCAACACTTGGACCTTACTCTAGACTTAATTATCACCCTGAAAGTGATGGGGTCCGATTGTATGCTCATGATTTTGATGGCCTTGTGGCAGCAAAAATGGCTCAACAGATTTTATGGAGATGGTCAATGAAGCGTTTGCATGAAAACGTGAATGCTTCATCATGGAATATTTGGGAACATTAATTTAAAGAGCGATTGTATGCAAGGAAGGGAATAAGGAAGTAAACAGGGAAAGGAGAAACGATGGCAAATGAAAGAAAGATGGCGGGGAAGTAAAAAAAATAGCAAAGACGTAGTAGGAAGAAAGGAGGCTCGCTTAGGAAATGAAATACGAGTGCACGCCAATATTTCCAGGATTGGTGGTAATCGTCAACACATAATTTATAACAACGCGCCGAAGATGCTGGTGCTGATGAAGATGATGCTGATTGCGAACGTTGTAGTGGTTGTTTCACCACGGCGATATTTAGAGAGGGTCGTGAATACGAAGTTTATGTCGGTAGTTTTCTTCATATTGTTGTGTCGAATCAAAGTTATTTCAATGAAATACCACCAGAGTATGTTGCTAATTTATGCAAGAAGCAAGAATACAAACATCCGTAACGACACCATAGTAAGCCCTCCTTGTACTTCGGAACTGGAGTGACGAGAACGCATCATCGGCATTAAATGTGGATTTAATCAAAGGCTTTTGTGGATTCTGCTTAAACTTTGCGCCTGGGCAAGAGAAAATGATATTATTCGAAATTTATAAAGGTCGAGCAGTTGCTTACGATGCTAATTTATCGCTGCAATCTAGGATTCAACATGAATCCATTCTTTCTGATGCGTAGAAACGGTGGGCAATACTTTGTGCACAAAAATGCAACAGCAAGAGTCAGCGATTTCATTACTGATTAGTTGCCGTGGATTGCATACCGTTCCTTCCTCTGGTGCACATAGTGCGTTTCTCCAAAAAATAGTCGTCTTGGATGACTGTCAGGGCAACACCATGTCCTGCGAATAAACGCTGATGGCAAAAGCGATTGTGCCATTTCTTTAAGTTGTCTTGATAACACATTTAATAGGAAAACACAAGCAGAAGGCTGGAGCAACCGAATATATTAGCTACAGTAGTGGAAGCATCTTTTTAAAATTATCATTAACCTTTTTGTTTTTCTTTTCCTTGATCTTATTTATCCTTGATCGTATTAATCTAATAGAAATTTTTATTATTGCCAACCAATTTCGCTTTTAACTGTTGCTGATTTCGTGGCAATTTGGCTAAAGTTTATCAGACTTGATTATTAAATTCGTCTATTTCCATAACGCCCATTTAACGTATCCATAAATAAGGTGGATCCAAGTATGCCACCGGTACTAGTTCAGTTCGCCGAAAAAATGCAAGTGTCGACGCAAATAACAAACAGAAATATTTTAACAACTACAAAGTATTTGTGATCGCTAAGAAAAATGTTCGAATTTTCTTTAAAGTTCATTAAGCGGTTCAAACATATTTCGAAAATTTATAACTAATACAACTCTAATTATATTTGACAAGAATTCAGGTGTTACGCCTTTACCTTCATCGTTGTCACGCCAACACGTCTGTCCACAAAAAGTGTAAAAAGGTGACATTCTTTGAGTCGCGTGATCTAAGGAATTCCTGATTCTCAAGCACAAGCGTTTAGATTATGTTTTATTACTTCATTTCTAAACTAAACGGTATTTGGTATTATTTATTAATACATAAAGCAACTTAGTCACGAACATACGTGCCAATCGAATTGTCATTTACTTCTACTTCGTAATTCAATTCAAATATAAAGCAATGTCAACTTTTTGATTATAATTAATCCACGTAATAATGATCACTGCTTTCTATCGCGTGTATATGAAAATAGTATTAAAAATTGTATTATCATGAATGATTTGACGAAAGTAAATTAAAATTATTTTAATAATTAAATCTATTTATGATCGAGTAAAATTTGGACTTCATCTTGTAGACTGAAGGAGAAAAATTCAAAATTTGAAAATTTATAAAATATTTTTTCAGGAAAAAAGTAAAATGCTGAACATTCATGTATGACATTAAAGGAGACCAATTGCAGTAAAGCCTGGGAAAAGCAATCGATAAATGTACATTTTAAAAATATATACACACACATAAAAACTCACCCATACATAATATGCTTTCCTAAAATAATATCCTTCCCCTTCGAACCCTCTCGATTGGTTCTAGCTATTAATTTGCTTAAGAACATAAAATTTCAAATGTATTGCTGCTTCAGCTACTAAAAAAACATTAATATTCTTCATTGTCAGACAGTGGCGTTTAATAAAACGAAGGGAATAAAGAAGTGGAGCTCAAAATAAAAAAGTGGTTGCACATCCTCGAAGGCATTCACAATAAAACGTAATGAATTATACCTTGAGTGGGAAAGTTTTTCATTGCAAAGAAACGCAGCGCGTTAAGATCACATGCAGATAGTTCATGATACCGATACATCCGATTCATGATGACCGAAACATCAAATGTTCACATCGATTATGATGTGGCTCTCGCTGTGACGGCTATAGATTGGGCTCTTTTGGCTCGACGGTATTTCAGGCACCAGATTACATTCTTGCCACTGAAACGATCATCAAGGACAGTAACCAATTTTGAACAATAGCGACACCAACAATCAACAACAACAACAACAAGATGTATATCTTCATTTGCAAATATTTATATTCACTTCGTCACTGACTGACCGACTAACTCGCCACATCTATGAGGCCTATAAACAATGTCCAGCAGCGGCTACGTAACCAGTGTGGTCATACATTCGCATCATTATCATTATTATCCGCACAGCCAATCCGTATCGAGAAGCTGGATCTATCAAAATGTTTTTTACTGTACCAAATAAAACAGCCAGCAGTAAAATATTACTAATTATGATATCGGCTTGTCCCCTTTGACGCAGCGAAATTATCTCGATAAAATGAAACTCCTGTTCGGATGCAATACCACTTGCTGCGTTAGCCTGATTCATTTAGTATGTAGAGTAAAGCATCCTGAGCCCCCTCCACTCGCTTCCGTCACTGTTTCCATTGCTTGACGGGGAATAAACATCATTTCTGACTGCAGTACATAAGACAAACATTAAATGTGTAAAATATATAAGTAAAGTTATTTATTATTTCATTGAGAAACCATCTTTGAGTTAAGTAATTTATTGACTTTCTTCATTGGGTGATCCCAAGATATACTTTTTAAAAAATAAATAAGGAAAAAAGAAAACAAAAAACCGTACTTCTCAATTACTTATAAAAGAAAATCTAACTTTGAGAAGAAAACTGTTAATTGCTTTTCCAAATCTCTATTTTGAAATATCAGTTATACAATTGTTTAAACCAGAGGTGGAAACTTTTATAACTTTTATAATAAAAGTCATGAAATAAGAGTTACTCAATGACTTTTATTTTAAAAGTTTTTCGATAAGAGTTATTCGAATACTTTTATTTTAAAAGTTTTTCGATAAGAGTTATTGGGTGACTTTTATTTTAAAAGTTGTTCGATAAAAGTTATTCGAATACTTTTATTTTAAAAGCTTTTCGATGAGAGTTATTCGAATACTTTTATTTTAAAAGTTTTTCGATAAGAGTTATTCAATGACTTTTATTTTAAAGTTTAAATTTTAAACTATTGCGAGTAAGTTAGTGTTCCTGCCTGGCCGAAGCTCATATACCCGACAAGTGTAATCCAAATTATAGCCTGATTCTAATAACCTGCGAGCTGTAACGACCATTTGTTGAAGTAAACGTATGAAGTAAACGACTGCGAATCTAAAAACACAATTTTAGCTTCAAATTTACTTTGCAAGCTAAGAAACTGAGTCGAAAGCACTGACAAGTCTATATAGCGGTTACATATTTTTAACACGAATTTATCTGCATAGACGGAAAATATATGAAAAGACTATAATAAATATAAATATATGAAAAGATATATTCTTAGGTAATTATCATAATTACAAATTTACGGATTACGCCCATTTGTTGGAAGGCATTTTCGCTTTAAATAGTAAACCTGAATATAAAATCGTATCCTCAAATTCTGTCTGCAAACCGAAGCCTCGCTCACTTTCCGAACTAAACGGTTTCATCAAAAAATATTTCGATTCCTTGAAGGTAAATAAAATATGAAATAAGGACAACGAAAATAACAGAGAGTCTTGCGCAGAAGTTTTCTAGGTGAATAGGGAGAGAGAGAGAGAGTGAGAGAGAGATCAATAATTATAGAGTGCTCAATGATTTCGCTAAAAATTATCGAATATATTCACAAATGAAATATTAATATCATTCAAATGTTATTTAAATTTAATCAGATATTCATTTTTCTATTCCACATTCTTTCTTTTCCTTTTACTGATAAATATTCTAATTAAACATTCTCTCGACTAAAATAAAAATATGTTCAATTCGATTCCTTCTTGCTGAATTTAAGAAAATATAGTAAGAAAGTATAGTAAGTAAATGTTATCCAACAATTAAGGTCGCCTCATCTTTTGGACGAATTAATTGAACGCGATTATTTTCCCACCAAAAATCTAAAGTCAAGAGAGTTTTTATTTAATTAAAGAAATGACGCAAAAGCTAACCAAAGCTTAAAAACAAGGAAGATAATTTTTATTTGATAATACTTTGTTTGCATTTGCAATACGCCCCGATTAAAATTTAAAAAAGTTTATTAATTAAAAAATAAAATATAAGAAAATAAAATAAAAAAATTAAAAAGATTTCATTTAATTTAATCAGACCCACATATGCGTAATGTGAGCCATAATACCGAATTTAATTATTTTAAACAGCAAGTTAACATAACATCGATTTATGTTACTCATAACAATCCGAACAGTGCAAGAGATGAAAATTGACCAGAAGAAAAATGTCAAAGATCTCTGTTGCTCTTGAACATCTGAGTAACATGTAAATGTTTACCATTAAATATAATAAAGTTAAAAAAGAAGAGTCTACAGAAAAAGAGAATGAATGAAACTCTCCATCTACCTATGCCATTTCTCGTTTTTCATCTATGTTAAACGAATTTCCGATTGTGCTCCAATACCGATGTGAACCTTTTCATGACTATGGCAAGCTCCAAAATATTTCTTCATTTCAAAATTTGAGAGTAAAGGATTTGCCATAACAGTGAAATCACACTGACTCTTCTCTTGTTTGCGCTGACTTTGGTGCCGCTATTTCTGCTCTCTATAGTGCTGTTAGTGGCGAAGTCAGACATCTTCGTTATTGTCTCCATTGCCGACAGCTTCTTCGTCGCTGTCGGCGTCGTTGGTGGAGCCTTCGCATTTTAACCAATGCGCACAACGGTTTTCAATGCGGTTAGTATTGCTTCACTTTTAGTATAATCGCGAGCTCTCAAATGTGATGACGTTGGATATGAATATGCGGCTGCTTTCGGATTAACTTGTTATTAACGAAAGTTGATTTTTTGGTCATAATTCGTCAATTTTGATGTCAGTGTGTCATTTTTGTGTACGCAGCAGCTGTCATTCGAGTAACCCACGTGTTAATTGAGTATTAAATTATTATTCTAAAAAAAGAAAAAAGAAATCGTGAATAACGATTCAAATTATGTAAACGAATTATTCTCAAAGAGAAATTGTTGGAGGAAAAATAGTGAGCAACGATTAAGGATTATGTAAAGGAATTCTCTTCCGAAGGAAATACCTTGACAGTAAAAATATGTCGATATTATATTTGATGAGAAAAATCGGATAAGCATTAAATATCTTATATATAAATATATATTTATAATTAAATATTAATATAAAATATAAATTTCATGGAATGAAGTGTCATTAGTACTTGGTCTAATTGTGATTAGATTATACAATTTATGAATACATTCTAAAATGATAAGTTAAATCCTTCACATAAAACAAAATATGTAACAAATCGGAACTTAATGAGAAGGAAATGTGAAGTCTTTCAGTGACCACCGGAAAAGGATAAAATGTCCTAAAAAATCAGAATAATATAATTTGTTGACTGTAGTCACGCAATGGGTGTTACTGCATTACGGTTTATTGGTGTAAATGAAGTCGCAATATATATTATATCCTTAAAAACTAAAACCCACTGAAGGCAATTAAAAGCACGTCCTGCATAATGTCCGTTTGATGTGAATTTCAAATTAAAAAAGATACTCCCGAAAATTTCTTGTGATGAATACAAACAAAAAAGTATACAAAAAAAAAAGAAATAATTTTTCAATATCCTTGACAACTAATGCATATCAAAATAATTTAAATCTGCAATACGAAAAACCGATTATTATTAAAGGTATTTAATTTGAATAAGTGAAATATGCTAAAACACTCTTCAGCGTCTAAAACGTGCCGTGACATCATCGTAATTCCATTAGTTTGTTTTGGTTTACCTCCAACTTGTTTTCTTGTTTTGTGTTTTTTTTCCTTTGTTTTGTTTTGTGAAACTTGCTAACGTTGACTAGTAGTAGCATAAATATGAAACTTCTAATTAAGTTTCTACAAAATTCGTTACAAAAATTTAATAACCACGAAAAAAGTTGTTTAAGTTCTACGCGGTTATTCTCAATTCTGGAATTCGTTGCAGAGGAGATTCATTTATTAAAGGTATATACGTCACTTAACTTAATTGCTACCTGTTATACGACCTTCACGTTAATGGTTGTTCTGTCCATACAATATCTGCGCTATTTCTCACGAAATCAGCGGCCACAACCTCGACACTGGCATTAAACCTAAATAAGTTTGGTCATGTGAGTTACGTGTTTGGGTTACCTTTTTGGGTTGTTTTATTTAAACATCTTTTCATTTGATAACATAATTAACTGAAATTATGTCGTTTAAGATTTGTTGCTATTGCTGTTGCAATCTTTCTCTCTCGTCTATTTTTTTGTTTTTAAATTTTTGATATGCTGACGTGGTAAATGCAATGATTAACTTAAAAGTCGAATGAGAAAAATGTCTTTTTTTAATCATTTTACTGCCGTTCAAACGGACGTTTTTTAAACTTGAGCTTTGACGACAAAACGTCTTTTACGAAATTACACTAAATTAATCTAAGATTTCTGAACAATTTTGCCTTGTTTTTACAAAATGAGAAACATATATTAACAATTTCCGGCAACTTTGCTATGAATGTGGGTGCTTGTCCTCAAAAGATATATCTATGAGAAATAATTTTCGTGAGATCTAGTGGTTATTATGTATCCATTAATCGATGATTAATTAATCACTTCGCAAAGATATAAAAATAACAAAAACGACATACTAGGTAATTTGATAACTATTTGTTTACAATTAAGCATTAAATCATCGTGAATTCTCATACATTTCACACAAATCGTTTCGCTCGTCTTGAATATGTTGAAATTATTGGCTATCGAGATAATATTTCTGAACTATTTAAAGTAGCTGAGGTAATTGTGGTTAAACTTAATAGCACTTACCTTTGGCATGTATAATCGTAATTGCTTGTTGATGAGTAGTGATCATAATTATGTGACAATTATTCGAATTTCAATTAACAGATTTATTTTGTAATGAATTTATAATTCATTTACTTAATTATGAATGTGTTTTTGCAATGGCACCCACCTTGGTTGCGGGATAAAGTAAAACAATGAGTCGTCTACCGCTAGACAGAACAATTTGTTGGTAATGCAACAGTGAAAAGTTATGTTCGTGAAAAGCGTCATAATAAATATTTTCATCGTAAATTTTGAGTTAAATATACGATACCATTGTCAAGTAGATTAAAAGCGCTAAATAATCAAGAGTAATTGTGAGACTTTGTCGCCTGAAAGATAAGCAGATGAACCGATTTGAATACTAAACGGATATATTATGATTTTTTGTGATATACAGTGAGCCTTAATAAGTTTTAATTAAACAATTAAGGGAATAATAATTACATTGATTTTATGAATGCTTTTTTAATAAAACTAGTCAAATTTTTTATCACTCCTTGGACTATTTTATGTCTTATTTGCCTTACCTGATATTTGAGATACATCACCATTTCTTCCTTGAATTGGTCATCTCTGCCTATACAGACTAATACTTTAATAATTAAGGTGTTAGTATGTATAGGCGGAGATGACCAATTCAATAGTGAGAGTGAGGTGATATATATGTCAAATAGCAGTCAAGCTAAATAAGACATAAAATATCTTAAGAAGTGATGAAAAATTTGACGAGTTGTATTACAAACACATTCATAAAATCAATGTAAATATTAGTATGCGCTTAATTGTTTAATTAAAGCTTCAACATATTTCATATAAAACCGGTTGCGACGCTTCCGGAGAGAGCCATGAAAAAATATAAACATAGAGAATGTGTGCGACAGAAAAAATAGTCACCCTTAACAGGTTACAAGATTTGCATGCAATTAATTGGACAAATGTTGACACTGAGCACGCTATTCTTTTTGATGCTTATTCATGAAGGTGAAGATATAGAAATCCAACTAACTTTGAAAAGCAAAATCGACATCAATCCACTAATTCACATGCTTTGGTGAGTGGCAAGCAAAGAGATAGGCGTAATAGGCATATAATTGTTCAGGGAATATATTCAAATTATTATCTTATGCTAATTAATTAGATATATGAATTGATTTTAAATTTGTTTGAGAAAGTAAACGTTTGAGAAAGTAAAAAATTCCAAGACATTTTACAGGTTGTGTTCAAACCATTTGTTTTATTGGCAATATAACATAATATTCCTGGAATAGTATGCTAATAAATGTCAGCTTTGGATTCAATTTTGATCTTCTAGAATTAGCTAATTTGAGAATTTAGTTTCTTTAGAATGAGTCACCAATGGATGTCGTTGTCTTATAAAATGATGTTAATAATTTGTTTAGAAGATTTATCGAAATATTGAAAAATGATATTTGTTAGTGATATTAGTATTCATTATGGCATTATGTGTAAATTATTAATATGTTATTCTGCCTAATATTCAGACTTTTTAACCGCACAGATTTTTAACCGCATATATATATATATATATATATATATATATATATATATATATATATATATATATATATATATATATATATATATATATATATATATATATATATATATATATATATATATATATATATATATATATATATATATATATATATATATATATATATATATATATATATATATATATATATATATATATATATATATATATATATATATATATATATATATATATATATATATATATATATATATATATATATATATATATATATATATATATATATATATATATATATATATATATATATATATATATATATATATATATATATATATATATATATATATATATATATATATATATATATATATATATATATATATATATATATATATATATATATATATATATATATATATATATATATATATATATATATATATATATATATATATATATATATATATATATATATATATATATATATATATATATATATATATATATATATATATATATATATATATATATATATATATATATATATATATATATATATATATATATATATATATATATATATATATATATATATATATATATATATATATATATATATATATATATATATATATATATATATATATATATATATATATATATATATATATATATATATATATATATATATATATATATATATATATATATATATATATATATATATATATATATATATATATATATCATAGATGAACCTGCTTTTAATAAAACATATATATGAAAAAATCCCTTTAACATTATCGCGAAATTCTTGATAATAGGATTATCTATAATAATATATATGTAAATTATTATTACATAGGCGTGGGCGGAGGACCTTTGTTCTAAAAAAATCTTCATTAGAATGCTTTGTACGTATCGCTCTTTTGTGCAAGCAAAAGGAAATTGATATTTTAAAAATGATCCAGACACCATATTTAATCAAAATGTTTATATTCGTGGACCCCGATCCGTTCATAAAAGTATATATAAATTTCGCATTATTGGTATATCAGTTATTGTATCATTTATATATCAATTATTGCATTATTTGAAAAAATATATATTTATTCATGAAATTTTAGCATTATTTCCATTTTACGCGGTTCCATTTTACGCTATTTTTATGTGAATATTTGTAAATATGTTATACAAAATAATCCCTATCGAAAAAACGACATTAAAATTACTTCTTTGTGAGGATGTGAATTTTTTTAATAATTTGTGAATTGAAAGCACTCTTTTGAGGCGGTATGTTTCTGTGTTTCATTGCGATATTGGTCCTGGCGCATTCAGTTTATATCAATGCTAACAAGTGCTGGCAATTTGATGCTTGATTTGTTGTGTATTTATGCGTGAATTTTGGTATAATTTTATTGTATGAAATGCAACAAAAATTTTATTTTAAAGTAAGTGTAAATTATGTACGGATTTCAAGTGTATTTTATTAAACAATCGATTAAAAATTGTTTTTTTCATTAAATGGGTCGTAAAAATGTTAATCTACGAACTTTTAGGCATTAGTTTTTAGTATATTTAAATGTAAGCATTAGTAAATGTACTAAATAATTTGTAAATTATTTAGTACATTATCTGAGTAAAATTTAATTGTACTCAGCGATTACGATTTTACGATTACAATTACGATTTTTTTCTGTAAAAAAGTTAAGATTGAATATTTTTCATTCTTTTAAATAATGTAAGTAAATGGGTGTATAGTGAATCACTCTCAACAATCCAACCCCACCAGTGTAAATATTGCGCGCCGAATAATTAAACAATATTTTTTTCCGATTGAGCCCCTGATGTAAATATTCGAATGGAATTCTACACATATAACGTGTGTGTAAGACACCAGCATGCATGCATGCATAAATCGCTGGAATACCTAAGAAAAATGAAACCCACAATACATCAGAATAAATACACAGAATAACTACCTGGCCGAGGGAGATTAAAAATGGGAAAAAAGAGATTCAGTGACGCAGACAGATTGGAAAGGAAGATCGCGCAGTCCAGATTAAAAAGTAGCCAGTCTACTATAGACGTACCGAACGCCCAATCATACTTACATATTTACCTCTTCACGCATCAACATACCGGTGACGGTGATATTATTGGGTTTGCAATTGTTGTTGGTTTGCTGTTTCCGTTGCTCTTGTTGTTATTTTTATTGTAAAATCCTTTTGCCAGGAATTTTTAATGATTTTTATTTATCGGCCATCATCGCAGCTCCCGTACAAAAGTAACAACAACACAAAGTGAGAAGTAATTTAGGGCCTAACTACGCAAACCGAAACTACTGGAAACTGAAACTACTACGTTTTTTTCTGGCTCTTTCGTTTCCAGTACTCAAAAATATTCGGCTTCGAGATTCGGTTTTCGGCTAGAATACACTGTTGAGCAACATTTGCTTTTTTCGTGTCAACCGATTTGTTATGTGCTGCTTATATACATGCTTTCAAAGCCGAGAAAAATCACGGAAAACACAATAACGAAATGAAGAAACTATTCGTTTCATTTTGCCTTATAAATCCCACTCTGAATATTTATAGTGCATCCCCTTCCTCCTTTCTTTAATAATTATTTTTTCAGCTTTTACTATATTTATTACAAATTTAGCGAGGATATCAAAGTGGGCAGTAATACAGGCAATTACCAGACCATATACGGTCTGTAAAGGCTACCACGCCTCAAAATGACAAATTTTGTAATTGGTTTCGTGTAACAATAGCCTATAGTGGAAGAGAACGGCAGGGTGGGAGAGAACGGCAGATGAGAAAACTCGTTGTCTAAATTATATGTTTTAAAAATATAATTATGTCCTAATAATTATGTTCTAAAAATATTACAAGTTTATTACCATACTGTGGGTGGAGTATGTCCTGTATTCGTTGTGTATATCTTCAGAAAACATAATGATGTAGATTGCAATTTTCGTTACTTATCCTTTAGAATATGTTTTAATTTTAAATTGTAGATTTTAGTGTAAAAATAGAACGAGTCTCCTCTTATTCCTTTATACGAGAATTAACCCATGAAGAAAAATAAAAAATCTCTCCATTCAGTTTTTTTTAAAAAGCATTACTTTTTTATAAAAGCAATCGGTATTGCAATTAAGTTCATATTTCCTGACAAAAATGTTCTGAATTATTTTACGGGCTCTTATTTGGAGAGATGTTACAATACTTGTAATTGATATAATACAATTGCACATTTGTCTTCGGCGCCTGCGTTAGTATGCATTCCGTCCCTATATTTACGATACTGACTGAGAACGAGATTACTGCAATTCATCATTGGAGTTTTTGGAGATTTCTTTTTGTGAAATGTAATGTGGGTAATGTGGATAATTAACAAATATTTGCATAACAATTTCTTTTATTTTCACACCTCAGAATATTTTTCAAAGTATTTTTTTATTTTTCCCAGTTTAAACTTATTTGTGTACCAGGTGCCCTGAAGTGAGCCTTGAGACGTAAAATAAAGACATCAATTTGAACAGAAAGAATTAAAAATTATTTAAAAATTAGCAGAATTTACACAGAACGTATTACACAGTTAAATTTAAATTACAATTTAATTATAATTTGAATAGTTAATCGTATATTATAATTTGCATAATTAATGAAAAAATCACACGTACTTGTGGCTTCAGTTAAAAATCAGACTCCTTTGTTAAAGTATGACCTCATACTTTTACTTATACGAATATTGAGGATGTGTGTATTTTTTGTTTAGAGTTTTTATCCATTCAGCGGCTTTTAATGAGATCTACTAAATAATTCTTTAATTTGAAGTGCTTTATCATGTAACATTTTCACAAAATGTAAAAGCTTTATTTTATTGAATGGATTTATAATGAATTTTTTGTCACATTTTTGTGATATTTAATGTATCAAACACTTTGATGTGCAGATAACGATTTTATCTTCGACATATTTTTTTATAATCAGATCAGTGAAAATAATACCACCACTCTAAAGGCAGTTCGTGATGCCTTAAATTACCTAGACCGCCCGCTTTTAGTTTAATCAACAGACTTTTAACAATTCCTTATGTTAACTGAAATTTCCACTCAAATTTGAGAATTCTTCATTAAACCTCATTTGAATCTTGCCGGATAATACTTCTGAAAACCGTATGATGGTTATTCTAAACTAATAATAATTACTCGAAAATAGTACACCGAAGTTAAACAATGATATTTCAATTGGGAAGGTCATGCCAATAGTAAGATATTCTTCAGATATTCACAAATCTGTAGGAAAGTAACATGTTTTTATTGTAAATACCCATAATAAAATTTAATGACACTACGACATGCTTTCATGTTCACCGACTGGAATTTTGAGAAATTGTTGGATGGAATCTGCTGATAGAATTTATTAATTTATTTCCAAATAGCATGAAAGGATACAATCATCGTCTAACATAACAGTAGATGGTTAGTTTCAGGACTGAGTGTTTGATTATTCGAATTTTTTAAAATTATTCAAATAATTCGGATTGTTCGAATTATTTCTTTGATGTTCAGGCTTTACTAAAACATTACAAAAACTACCTTTTGTCAAATAACAAGGATATGTGGGGTAGTGGTGATGAATATTCTGGAATTAGGAAGTCATATTTTAGTTTGTGTCATTTTGCAACATTACCCGACCAGATATTCAAAATTCTGTTTGGAGATCTTTGTAAATGAATTCTTAAGTGAAGATATAAATTACGATTAATAATTTCCTTTTGCTTTTACAATAATTCATTTTTCGTAATATATAAACCATGAAGTCGATTCATGTTTTTCTCCTTCCTCGGACCCACAAAGAGTGCTCCATTCAAGCATGTTATTTGCAATACTTTTTGTATTTTGTATACTTTTGTATTGTCTAAACAAAGACAGACCTCGAAATGGAACGTTCTCGGAAGAATGACGTTTCATTATAAAACTAGGAATTACAAGAACTAAAGAATTTTTAATAAATAAAAAATATATTTTGTTTTATAAATAATTTGACAATATGTTAGGAATAACCTTATATTTTAATATGCTATGTATCAACAACTAAACTATGAATTAGTAGCAAATAACATATGCTACAATTAAGGAAATAATTACCAAGACAGAATTTAGTTGATAAGTTTACTAATCCTACTAAACTCACTAAAAGTTAACTGTTATTTAATAAAAAAACTCGGGCACATTGTGTAATGAAATTTTAATCAAAACATTTAATCAACATAATTTTACATAATGAATAAATTACCACATTTCCGGAATGTTAGCGGTAACCCTCCGAAGGACAGTTATAAAAGGATCAAAATGTTTGTGTTTTCAACAAAAATGAAATTAAATGAAAATAGAATGTAATAAAAGGGCAGTGAAGATTAAATAAACCTGTATCCTGTGAAATAGTAAAATGTTTTGTTTCCGCTTATCAGCAAAAATTTGAAGTATATAAAATTATGAAAGCAATAGGTTTTTAATAGGTTTAATGACGCCCTTAATTTAAACCCGAACATACGACGTACTACTATTATCGAAAATTAAAAGAATTATCATAGACAATTAGTATTTTCAGGTAGAACAAAGTGTAGTGTTCTTAAAATTGATGTAGTCCTGACAAACTTTAAATGAAACTATGATCGCTAGTGCAATGTCATACACTTGATATAAATTATTATTTTTGATATGGAGTCCTCATTATAAAATATTGTTTTTGCTGTTTTTATCATACAATTGATTCAAATTTGATTAGAGGGTACATTTAAGCGGATAATTAAATATTTAAAAATTACTCCAGATTAATTATATTTCAGTTCTATTCATTTTAGCTTATTTTTTATGCACTTGATTACGGCACGATAAATATCTGATCTTTTTTTTGAATTTGATATTGAAAATATCAATGGTATAATCTCCAGTTATTTTTCATTTTAATCATGGAAATTAAAATAGATGAATATATTAAAGTGGCCCTTGAAAAATGAAATTATGTTAATTTTGTTACCACTATATTTGTTTCGATTGCATATCTATAAATAATGAATAAAAACCATGTCATATGAAAATGAGACTGTATTTAGGCAATATTTATAATTAACTTTAAATAAAACCTATAAAACAAGGTGTACGGAAAATTAATAAAATATAGTATTTATGCGTTTTGGAGGAATCAGTGCTGTCAATACTTTACATGGTCCTGGAGCACACTAAGGAAAATAATTAACCGCCAGAAGAAACACAACACTGAATTGAAGTCTCCGACCACACTTTTACAATCCCATCTAAATATTTGCTTTAGCTGTGTGCATCACTATGCCTGTGGCTTTTCAATGGGCCCTCTGGAAAACCTCTAATATTTCTCAAGCCAATTTTGCAATTTTGTAATGCCGGCTTTAAACACAAGCCAACAAAATTTGCTTTAAACGCAAAGCCAACAAACAAAATCGTGACCGAAACTTTTCAATTTAATTGTGCATCAAAAATGTTTTGTGGCAAAATTCAATGTTGACATTTGGTGTAATATTAAATGTTGAACAAATTTTAAGTGCGAAAAAAAATTGAGTCAATATTACTAAAATTTGTAATGAATTGTATGAAGACCACATCCCTAGTGAGTTAGAATTTGACAATATATACCTTGGGCTTCGGTATAAATCGAAGTATTCTTTTGCAAAAATGTAGAGCATCGATTTTAGTGAACTTTTGTGATCAAAATAAATACGATCTCCAAAAAGATGACAAAATTCTTAGAAAGTTTCAAATTTTTACTACGCATGTACTTTATGCATGTTAAAGCTGTTGTGATTTTCATCTTGCCAACATCGTAGAGAGGAAGATTTTTATGCTTACAGAATATTTGGGTGTTCAGTGGCATTAGAGCAATGAGGGCCAGAGTTCTCTGCGAACCAGAAAGAATCAACAAACGGAGCAAATAGAACAAAACAAAAAACGCTTTTGTTACAACAGCAGTTGCTGTTGTTGGTACAGCTGTCGTTATTGACGTTTTGGTCGCTGGGGAAAATCAATTCTAATGGAGAATGCTACAGTTTTTCAGATTTTTTAGCTGGCTCAAATGCCAGGCGTTGCATTTGGTGAAAAAGTTAAAATTGAAGAGGTCAACATGCAAAAAGAACGGAAATATTTGTGCCCCTAGCTGACTGCTCTCTCGTTTATATCGTTCACCCTGCGCCAGTCACCCCTATCGACAAAAACGTGCTGTTGGTTTGCTTAGGAATGCAGGCATTGAGTTTTTGTTGTGACATTTTCTGTTGCATTCCACCATCTTTACGGCCGATGTGACTATGCGGAGTGCTTTTGCGAATGTTGTCTTTTCATGTACGTGTGTTTGTTTACGCTAAATTTTTGTAGCACACGCTTTCGCGGAAATTAAAAGAATGCGTTTCAGTTTGTTGGAAGCATTTGTGGCATTATTGGATTTTTTGCATATACGCTGTTATGCCATGTGATAGTTCTATTTAGTTGTTGATTTTTATAGGGCTGGTTCCCCTTTACTCTGATCTCTCTAACCCACAAGCATTTAACGCTTTACTAATTTTTCAAAAAGAAGAATTAAAACCTTCCCGGAAAACGATTTTTCTTTGTTGGATTCCAGCATTTTTTAAAGCTAATAAAACAATATATATTCATGTTGAATTAAGGTTTATTATACTAAATTTCTGAATTCTAATTCGACTAATTTTAATGCCCAATGGCGATATTATCAGAAACAGTAAATGTTCAGTATATTAGGTTTGAACATTGGGCTACGGGGTACCCAAAAATCAAGTATAAAAGTTAGTGAAACACTACTATATCATTTCATTAAGTTTACTTTAAATTTTGCGGTAAAAAATTGGGGAATTATTTTATGTACTTATTAAAAAAAATTCATAAAATTTAATAAAACTGTTTGATTTGCTTACAATCCGTTGGCTTTTAACCAGATATAGAGGGCCTAGGGAACAGTGATTTAATTTGTTTTCCTACAACATGTTAAGCGTAGCTTAGCGGTATTAAGAGTATTTATTAAAAGTTTTCTTTACTGTTCGAAGAAATTCTTGTTTTTAAATAGTTCATCGCGCCTAAAGGCGGGTACGAAACCGAGCCAAATAATCTTCTTTGTTTCGATCCGAGCTGTAATAGTGGGTTTTTATCGCAATCTATGCAGAACTCTCATTATATAATATAATATACACATGAAATATCGGTATATGTGTGGTATTTGTTCCTCCAATTCATGCACAAATAAAAATAATACAAAATCTTATACAATTTATGTTTTTGCATGAAAGAACTCATAATTGACAATTTTTTTAATGTCATAAATTAGCTCGATTGCGATGAAATTCCGCACATTCAACACGCAAGAAATTATACACTCGGAATATAATCTCGTTTTCGATTTGATTTCGAGTATCAAATCGAAGTGCACTGGCTTTAGCATTCATTATGACTAATTGATTTTTCATTTCACTAGATGATGGTTTCCATCTATGCTATCGATAGGCACTCAAATGTCATCGGTATACATCAAGCCACATGCCATCTAACAATTAGATAACTATTTGTTTCGCCCTTGATTTTATTTGTAATTGTAAGTCGTTTTTATTGAAAATATATTGATGCAGTATCAAAACCTATACTCTTTCATGGTAATGAGCCAAAGCCAACTAACATCATCGACCACCATTGACTATCATCAACCATCAACACCACATTCACCACTAAAAGCACTTTTTCACTTTTCTCTATTTCTACATTTCATACATGCATCAAATTCTCGTTCAGTTTGCACGACCCGATGCAACATAAACCAACGATTGTTTGCTGATTGAAAGTCGCGAATAAATAAACTGTTAATTTGTGTTTCGAAATTTGCAGTTATTGCATTTTGTGAATGTGTCCGGTGTCCAGTTAGATTTGCGCCTTTAGTATCTGTGGCATCCACTGTGATATGAAATGTTTTTCGATAGTTTTACATGCGTGTTTGTGTTTCTGCAATAAATATCGGCTGTCATCAGAATAATTCAGACATATTTGCTTTTTTTAATTGGGTAAAAAAACATCGCAATATAAATTTGGCACAGTGTCCATACGACTATTGTGTACATTGAATGTATTTTGTGAAACATTAGCTAATGTATGAGCTCGGAGAAAACAGCTTTTCGCAAAATAATTTTTTAAATAAGTTTTTGTTGTTTCAACTCTTGGCCCTCTAGCAAAAAACTCTTAATTTCCTCTAGCAAAAAATATTTACAGTATGAATTAATATCTAAGATCAATTTATACCTTTAATCAAATAGACATCGATAACTGATTTGCTTTGAAATAATTTTTTCTCATTAAACTTCAAAAAACAACTAGAAGGGCTACGTAGGAAAGTTAAACTTTAAAACCTGTTTAATCAACCGTACTGATGTTTTTCACTTTAATTGCAATCAACCGAATGTCTTGGGCCTCATTGGCGTCATAATCTATCCATTAACTCCAAAATTATTTCCATCATCGTAATAACCGCCAAATATCTCTAGAATCATGCTTTCTTTATCAGTTGACTTATCATTAATTATATTCAATTAATAATTTTCCTCTTATTTGGTCATAATGAGGCAATAAAATTTCCCCGACTGTCTCCAAAATGATTACGGCTTATTTGTTATAGAAATAAGCTGAATAATCGACAGTTTAACATGCGTTCGTAATATTCCGTATATATAATAGGAATAATAATAACAATATATAAAGGCGTGGTAAAAAAATTATTATTTACGATATTGAAATAAAGGAGCAACTAAGAAGAAATGAATAAACAGCATTATATGAAGCCTTCTGAAATTGTAACCAGAGCTTTATTATCATAAATCATCACATTACTATTTAATAATTTCAGTTATTACATTGTTAAACTACTGCTGCGTGAATTTATTGTTCTTATATTTATGTTTTCTGGGAAGCTGCTGGCGAAAAGAACAATCGTATCGAAGCAAGACAAAGGAAATAGTAAATAATCTTTCTGTACTTATATACTCCTCTCATTAGTATTCCTTTTATAATCCTTTTAATAAATATTTTAAAAAAATCGTAAGTTTAAAAATCGAAATTTTATTTTTTTCACTTTGGGAAAATTAAAACATTTCGAATTCGAGATATCGGTTTATATTTCAAAAAAGAAAGATTTGCAAAAGAACGAAAATACAAAATTTCAATTAATGCTGAAAAATTGTATTACAAAAATGGTTTTTCCAAATTAATGATTTTAATACGTCCAGTGTCCGAAAGCTTCAAAATGAACGATCTAGCTTATAATAAGACGTACCAACATTAATCTTTTGATACCTCTTTGAGATTGTAGGATATTGATAATCGACAATTTTGAGATATGCCCGGGGAATTTTCCATTTGAAATCTCGTTATTTTAAGATTTGACTTTCGGATATTTCATTGTTCGAGACGCTACAAAATCAAAATTTTTTCTTTAGGGAATTTGGCTAATGGTGTGAACATTTTCTCGTTTTAAGGTATTGCATTTTGTTGGGCATTTCTTCGTTATGGATTCTGCCGCTTCGGAAAGCAAACCGTTTCATAAGATAATAAGAATCCGGAATAAAGCGCAAATAGTGGAAAGATATAGAGAGAAGTGTGGGGGAGGTGTAAGAAATATAAATACATTCTGACTATTTGTTTTGCTTTAACACTTCGGTATTTGTGTTGGTTAAATCGTGCTTTCGTGTTTGTCAGTCACTTTCGTTCATGTTGTGCTTATCAGTCTGCATGAGAGAGCGTAATAAAACAGTTGTTTTTTGATTCAATAAATAAATTTAATTGCAAATGTCACGCGATTCTTGTTTTTTACAATTACGAGGCAAACAAATACCGAAACCATAGACAAAATCAAAACACTGGTCAGCCAATAGACCCATGTATATACACACTTCTTACATCAACACGCCAACACACACATAGTTATCATTCGCATATAGATATCAAAATACCGCAATTGTGCGGCAAAATACATGTGCCTTTGGGTATACAAATATTTTATTTGCGTTTACTATGTGTGAGAATGCGTGTGTGTGTGTACTCGCTTGCCTGATACATAGAAATTTGTATGTAATACCTCTAGATATATTTAGGTATGTAAATATATACACGATACACATTTGTTTTGTATATCTGCATGTGCGTGAATGTGGCAAAGCCAATAATAAATTTTCCAAAAACTAAACTCTACCACCCTAATCTCACAATTATGTAGCATAACCTTCCCATTACTTTACACTAAACAATAACAACTGACCCAAAAACAAAAATTAGGTAACCGCCGTTAATTTTACTGGAAAGATGCTCGATTGTAAAAAATGAAACCTAAGGCAAGGAATTAGAAATAGACTTGGTATATATTTGGTTTCTTTCTTATCGTTTTGAAAATTCGTTTTCAAACGTACACAATATGTAATATATATGTACATCCTTGCCACAAAAATAATGTGCTTGCCCTACACTCGCCACGATAAATTGCTGCGCTGAAGAAACACACACATCCAGAATATCGACTTCCTTAGCAGAGGCGCAGGACGACATAAAAGCAGGCCAGCAAACAATCACGGCAAGTTAGGTGAAGACAAAGGAGTTCGCCTACAATTTTATCAAGTATTAAGTAAATGTAGGCGCGACCGGCGATGAGGGTGGAGCAGCAATGTTCACACTAGCGCGATTGTGATTAGCTGAATGAAAGGTTGCTTATGCTGAATCATGCCAATTGTAAACAGTGGACAATGACATTATCGCCCCACGATGGCCTACTCGTGTCCACTCCATTGCGATTGAAATGGAAATATTTGATTTTGGACAAGCAATCGTTTCTAAAATAATTTTCATAGCCAGATATCAAACGAACAACATAGACTTCAATGCTAAATCGGTTTTCACCAATGGACTTAAGAAAGGCGTAAATATATTTCAAGAGTTTTAACTTAAGTTTCCGAAATATTCGATTGGACAAATTTCTTGACAATTACTGTTGACTTATAATTAGTCAACACTAATTGTCAAGAAAGCTTATGAACTGAAAACTTCCGAAATAGACACAATATAGTTTTGAATGCGTGTAATTTGTTATGAATTTCTTAAATAAAATCTTTTTTTCGCAAGACGAAAATAGACACGGATAATGGCACACACGTTGGAACCGATTAGCCCCCAAATGAATTTTGACGAGGGATGGTGGGAAATCGTTCCGAAATCCTGTAGAGGAGTTTGCACTTAGTTTCCCATAAAGTATTGTCTATATAGCATATTATATTTATATTATATATTGTGTATATATTGTGTATACGTTGTGCAGCTATTTTTTGTTGGTATGTACTATAAAGAAATTGTTTTTAAGACTAGAGAGTGTGTGTGCTGCATTTATATTGAGGTTCAAGTGCCGACTTCTGGAATTTTTTAGTTTCTTATTCATCAAGATAAAATTTCAAATTGGACTTTCATAACAACACTACTTATATATTGAACACTAATTATAGTAACTCTATACAAGACCTAAATCGTCTATTAATTAAAATGTACTTATTTTTAACTTTATTTCATTATGGTATGGGATTTTCAAATTTGGTGTCCCAGCGCAATACGTAAAAACTCAAATATTTGGAAATAGAGGAAGTAACGAGAGTACGTCGCTTCATTCCTCCCTCCCTACCTCATTGTTTCTCCATATGTCGTCCGATATTTTACTGTTATTTTTTCTGGTTATGATAGTGCTTACAAATGTGCTTTTAAGCTTCTGTAACCAAGAAATGGAAATATTTTGGAGGTATAATTATAAGATATCTTCTATTGGAATTTCATAAAGAAGCATTGAAAACTGACATAAAATATACTTATGACTCCTTTTTTTTATATTTTGTAAAATTCGAGATTTCTAGTTTTAAGGTTTTATCAAACGTAGTTTTGTTACTTCTAAAAAAAAATCAATCAATAACACAAAAATTATTATGAATTTTCATATTTTGAATATAATAACTAGTCACGCACCCAAGCACACATAAAGCAGAAATCATTCAACTTCGAGTTGAAGCTCGGCTTCTATTTTTCTATATTCAAATCTTCTGTCGAATAAATTTTACTATATTAAATATCGGATTATAAATTTCCGTCATCGTAGAAATGTTGTTCCAATCCGGTTTATTTGAATGAAAAGCCATTAGTAACCATTAATTTGCATTGAATTTTTTTAAATTCATCCCAACCTTCAAGCTGCAAAGGGTATGTAGCGTCAAATATGATGAATAACTAATTTATGTTTATACTCATTTTCTGAGAATCAGCTTTGAAAATAATAATTACCATTTACCTATATTAAAAGAGACAAAAACATTTCTAAAAACTATTTAGAAAATAGTTTTATTTATTAAAAAAAAATATTATTTATCATAATTTTTATATAATAAATTCATTTAAAAGTATATTTAAAAGTATATTTAAAAGTATTTACTTAAAAAATTTAATTTCATCATTTAAGGCGTATTGCAGTTGTACGACGAAGAGAATATAATATAGAAAATGTTTTAGAGGAGCAAAGAAATTTTGTGGTGATGGACCTGTAAAAATAACATAAAATTATCAGTTGCTCCGCGGTAAAATAAAATTATTGTTAATATAAAGCATATTCGATGCCAGCTAAATTCAAAAATTTCAAAAATTGTTATGGATAACCTTTTTAAATTTTTTACGGCTTTAATATTTATATAATATTATATATTATATAATATTTACATAATATTTAATAATTTATGAAAAGGTAAGCTCAAAATAACAATTTGATAAGGTTGTGATTTAGGAAGAACCGCAGCCAATATTGCATGGGTTGTGCATTGCTTCTTCTTGTGTAGGAGTGCTGCAGCATATGGTAAATTAAAATATTGATAGGCGACCCCAGCAGTTAAAAGCAATTAGTAAAACGTCTACCGTAGCTACTTTCCACCTTCTTTTCTTTCGCTCAGCAACAAATTATTATTTATCATTGTTTACATGAATACAGCTTGCGAAGGAGTTTTTTTTCATTGACCGTCCTTTTTATTTACATATCAATCATTGAAACAAAAACAATGGTCGCTTGTGTAAATATTTATTCCTTGTTCTACAGCCATCAATCATCGTTTATTTCAACAAATTTTTATTAAGGTTGTAATTTAACAATACTGGTGGTTTAATTCTCTTTGATTAATACTCATGAATTATAAGAATATTAATTCTTATGGCCAATGTTGAAAACCGTGATACCAAAACTGGTATATTCTGAATTTATATATAATAAATAGTTGCCTGCGAAAGTGTGGGGGGGCGGTTAGAGAAAAGTATCTGATAATCTAAAACTATGTTAATTGATCACGATTGAACATATTTTTGAAGTTATTGGGGCTTGTTTAAATTTTTGGAATTGCATTTTTAACTAAGAGATTCTCAATAATGAAATTCTAAAAATTCATAATTGTAAGAGAAAATAAGCTTATTTGTTTTGATTACATGTAATTTTTTATTTTGACCACATTCTTAAAAAAATATTTAATTACCTAATTGAATAAAAGCGTTTCCCTTTTACGAACGTCCAAATTATCAACTCGACCCAGTTTCCGAGTAGTCTTTTATGGACGCTATGGATTAAGAATAAGAATGCATAGTGATGATAAATTCTATTTTGTTCTTCCTTATGATCATTCAGGTCTCTATCATTTCTAGCCACATATTTTTGAATCTTATTAGAATTCATTATTTTTATTCTGATCCATGGAGCTAGTCTTGAGTGGTCGAGACCAGCATATGCTTATCACGTGGTCGGCACGGCTATTATTCAGAAAAATTGAAGTGAATGCATTGAAATTTTTCATAAAATCAAGCCTGGCAAATAGGAAACAATTGGCCAGATTACGACGACGAGCAAAAACTCAGGCTGTGCTAAAATTTATTCGCACTGAAGTTTTATAAAATATTGATTGAATGCGTAATGATTAGATGAACTCGTTATTAAACAAGAACTGAAGGAGATTATAAATAAGTAAAGAGTATAAAGATGAGACACGTAGTAGTCGAATCTTTTTGTCTGAATCTTATGAATCAAAGTAAACTATTCAGAAAGTACTTCCTTTTTTTCAAATCGTATAATTATTATATAATTATATAATTATTAGGAAATTATGAAGAAACTTTCAGCGATTATTACCAATTTATTCTATGAAGTAAATAAATATTTAAAATTTTTTTGGTTGAGTCAAATCGATGCACAATCAAATGAGACCGCGTACGAAAGACATTTTATAGCTCTAAATCATTAATAATATTTATCACGGCTTTTGGCTTAAACTCGTGATACAAAATCACTTAAAATTATTGAAATATGTCCGCCCCAGAATAAAATTTGTTTAGATATTGATAACTCTTCGCTTCAATAATACATCCAAATGATATATCTGCTTTCTTTACCATATCAAGATAAAATGGCCCATGCAAATTTGATGCCTGAATACTACTGCGCCTCGGCTCGGTTCTTTCCCTGTGTCGCTTGTACTACTACCGTTTAAATTCTGTTTAAGATACGACAAAATCGTTTGCTAAATTCGTGCAACATTTGAATTTATTATTATTAATTTATGTAGCTATTGCTGCTGCTGCTTGCACTCTAAGAGTACTTCACAAAATTCAAATGAGAACGCCCGTAAATAATTTTAGGTATTGATTCTCCTAAACCTTTAATATTTTATATTATTTTTAAGGCTATTGTTCATCATTATCGCCTTCATTCAACGTCATTTAATATATTTTAATGTATTCAGGGTATATCCGTATTTGAGATATAGTCAGTACCGTCGTAAATATGCAAAATGCGTTCAATGTATCATCGATATGGGAAGGAAAGAATGGTTTATCTGGATGTGTGATTTATATTCGCGAAGTCAGATTTTCTAAAAAATTTTCTAGAGCTCTCATTACATGAACGAGGGTTTATTTGTTATTAAAAATCCCTTTGAGTGGCAAAATGAAGTGGTCGTGTCGTTAACTTTAATAGCGAAATCAGTAATTATTTGTAGGACAAAAATAATGAGCCCACGTTTGAAATTGTTATTGGAATTCAATTTGTTACTGATTCAAATGAATTTACATCAGCATAGCGTGACTGCCGTTAACACAGAACATCAATACCCTCATGTACTGGCACTACTGGATTACTTGTTCAAATTACTTTTGTATGCTATCCCTAACTCTTTAATACGAAGAGTACTTTGAGTACACGTAATATATTCTGAATTTAGTTTTAAGTATAGTCGTTTAATTGCTTAAAATTGATTTATCGTGGAATATATGGCTTTTAAGTTTCCGTTCATAATTTTTGTAGATTATTTTTAATTTTTTCTTGAAAAATTTATTGTATTGGCATAAATTGCATTTCGCTAAGCGCTTAATTATTTTGAAACTAACGTATTGAAATTGAAATCAAAATTAATTCTTCATTAACACATCTCGGTTTTTGCCTTACTATCGTATCTATATATTTCCCATTTTTTGTATTCTTTTCTCTTGATTTTATAATTTTTTTCTTTATTTTTGTGGTTAGCACATTAAGCAATAATTCCATCAATTAGCCTTCACACAAACCACAAAAACAAATTGGAATTCCTGAACGGTGTTTGTTTTCGTGTATAATTGTGGGCGTACAAAGTAATTTACCATGAGAATATGAATAAACCTCCGTTATTCTCTTCTCCATCATTTCATTTATAGCGCCACATGGCATGCTATATACATGGTGCACCCACGGCTACTTGAATGGTCTTGGCTACGAGGAAGCTCAGTGAGCAGTATCCTGTTCATTTTACTCAGGTTTGATTACATTTATATTTTGTCGCTGGAAATATTGATTTATGGTTTTACAAATTCTTTCATATTACGTTATATTTACCAACCTCATCCATCCATAATTCTTCTCGGCGTTCCCTTGTGAAATTTATTTGAATACATATACCGAAATCTTCCTTTGAGACATTACAATAGATCTTCTCCCGACATTCGTTGAACAAAAGTGGATTTAATAAAAACTAGCAAAACCTGGATTACATGATTCGCTCCTTTAAAATTCTATACAATTGGTGTTCTTTCTCTCTTCCCCTCTTTGCACGTTATCTATATTTCTTAATCCTCTATTGCATTTTAAATGAATAAATATCTGATTTAATTTTAAGTAATTAAATATGTATGTAGAGTATTTTAAAGACAAATTTATTAATTTCATTTAAAAAACTTTCTTAGTCATAATTTGAAGAACGTTTACAACATTTTAATTATATGGATTTGCTCCTAAAGGAGGAATGCAGAATGAGCTAGTTTTATTATTTCTTACCTTCAAAGTTGTTGATTTATGAAGGGATTATCAGTATGTTTCCTATGTAAAAATAATCAATAAACATAAGTTAAATATAGATCAAAAGAGGAGAAAAGGCACATTTAGAAATGTATTTAATTAGTTATTTTTCTTACATATGCCGTGGTATATATACCGTGGTATGAACGAACAAAAGTATTTTGGGTCAAATTTGTCAATTCCTTTCTAGTAAAATTTTATCATTATGAAATCGAGTAGGAAATTTCTTCTATGGCTCTTTTATCTTAAGTTAACTTTCCGACTTTGGTTATAATTCGTCCTCAATGATATAATTTTTTTAGGATTGATTTAATTTCGCATTCCTAGTTGAGAATGTTTATTTTTGCGTGTACTTTAATGATTTAATATAACTACAGTCTGCTTTTAGGCTTAGAATTATTCATTGCTTTATGCCAATACCAATGTACACATTTGAAATTAATCACCAAGGATTGGCGGTTAGATATCCGAGCCTAACAAACCAGAAATCAACTGCTAACAAAAATTATGAGTACCTCATCGAGATTCAATTCCAAACTATATATACTGATTTACCTATATTGGCTAGCACACGGAGTTTTCTCAAATAGAATGTAGAGATTTATCTTTGTATATTTTTTTGAATTTTTGTTATTACTGCTTTTCTCTCCTCGGGAAATCACTATTGTAAACGGCCAGCGCGCATAACTAATAGAAAATCCGTATGCCATTGTGCTATTTTAACATTAAGCAAGAATTTATCGTATATTCAGTGTTTATAAAGCATATATTTAGCCACGATCAGCTGCATCTGCGAGTGTGGTTTGTAATTCCGTGTGGGTTAGAAAGGAGATTATACCCAGCGGAAATGAGGTTATATTCACAATAAGCGAAAGCCAGGAAAAATTACTCAATGCGTGACCTATAAAATGTAATCTCTGATGAGAACAATAACTTTGTTCAATTGTAGTTGCCACCGAGTTGCAAGCAAATGATAAGGTTTGTACTGACGTTGTCTGTATAAGCCGAATGTACAGACTATGCATTGAAATATGTGTAGAATATATGCCTAGTTTGGTGAGCATAATATAGATACCGCTAAAACCTTGATTATCATGGATTTGTTCGTAGAATTTAACATTCATATAATGAGAAGTGAAAAAAGAACACGTTTCTTGCAGGTTTAAAATTACTTCTATTACAATGCACAATAAATAATCGTAAAAGTTAGTATATAAATAACTACTAATACACCAAGTAAATGTAAAATTTAATTATTAGGAAAAAATGTTAAAAAGGCAAAAAATCAATTCTTCCCTTTCACAAAGCAAATTCCTGTGAAAAAGTCATTTGCAAACCAGAAAAAATATTTGTATTCTTAAAATAACTATAGTCATTTCTGCAGCAATTTTAACATTTTTCAAAATTGTTGGGCATTTATTATTAAATATTTTACAATAAGTAAGGATTTCAGCCTTATTTTTTTTAAATTTCGATTTCTTTTTCATTTCACTAGAAACATAAATATAAGGAAAAATCGTATGTAGGGCAGACGGATTGCAATAACTGAAATTAATGTTGCCAAGCTTAAAAAATACATATGAATGCACGGTACAAGGAAACACTGAAGTTATTTTTGTTGTTATTGCTATTTCTATTGTCTTATATTCTGGTGCATCATTCCCGACGGACGAATGTTTTGTCATTATGGTTTGATGTGGAATGTAGTCTACCAAAAGTTTAAAATTTAAAAAGGAGATTGGCACGTGGTCTATGGCCATAAAAATAACTTAACCGTCAAATTGCTACAATCAGACAATGATGCGGTTAAAACTTCAAACAATAAAGAAATTGTATTGAAATTCTATTATAAAATTTGTGGATGGCAAACGACCATAATATTGCGGTCATTCGAAAATGTATAAACTTAAACTTATTAATTGTGTAAAAAGCGTTCCAAATAGTTTGATGATTATAATAAAAACTGTTAAAGTGTTAATATTTTACATGATGTCAATTTTGGTAAATGAAAATAGCATCTAAAAAGTACAGGGTGCATAATTTTGAAGTAAAATGCGCCGAAACTGATTCCTGTTTTTTTTTCAATTCCAATGTCCCCATTTGAGTTCCGTATTCCAAGTAAATTTCTTTCAGTCTCAAATTTACATTGTCTGCATTATTTACACTAAATTATGTCTCTAAAATACTAATAATTTCTTTAAATTATATACCAGACTCTTCCAGGCAAACAACAAAAAGCAAACAATTTTCAATAGAAAATAATGTTGTTTGCAAAAAACATTTGTGTTTTAAATTTAATTTAATTTAATTTTTTTTTGTCATTAGTCCAAAAACATCGCTGAAATACTTGAAAGTCAACAACTAAAATTTAGTTCTAAAATAAAATGTAGAATAATGGTAGTTCAAATAGCACTGGGAACAATGACATGTTGTGATATCTATTCAATGAATATTTTAAAAAGCAACGTGCTTTATTACAGACAAATTTATTTGTTTGGGCTAAATTGTATCCAGACAATTATGAGGTACCATAGAATTCCATAAATTTTATAGAAATAAATAGATGACATAATATTCTCATGAATATATGCATACGCATACGAGTGTATTCATGCCAATTTGAACAATATCTTCCGGTTGACATGATTTTCTTGTATAAGCCTTATCCTTAACCGCTCCAAAAGGAACTGACAAAAGAGAACTACAAAGAAGATATTATCAGAGAAACAAGAACAAAAATAACGTCGACAGCAACAGAAAAGGATTTATGGAAATGAAAGGAAAATGAAAAGCAATCGGAGAGAAAATATGGATTTATGACCGCACGGGAAATACGCACACAACTTAAAAGCCATGATAAACGAATAATAAGGTTTCATTACTAAAGCCATGGAAAAAATAACAATAACTCAGATACAAGAAGCAACAACAACAATTACAACAATGCATTGGTGTGGAGTAGCAATCTGACATTTTTCAAGCTTTTCGGTATTCTCATTTTTTTACTAAAAGAATTTTAAAACCCAAAAGTTTTTTAGTAAATTTAGAAAATATTTTAATTGAATATATATCCAATTAAAATATTCCGAAATGGAATAAATTTCGCTTGAGTCAAGTCCAATATTGTAAATTATTTAGTAAAAAATCAGTTACCTTTTTTTCGTCGGATTAAATATATTATTTCCTTTGTTTTGTTACAAAAAGCTGTAAAGTAATCCTAACAAGAATCGGAGGAAGTCAATAGAAAATTTCGGAGAAAATCGAAACATAACTCTAATTGGAATAAGATCATGTACTAAAAAGAGAACGAAAAATAAAATTCAATGAAGAGGCATGATAAATATCACTATTTTATTCTAATTAGTAACGCAAAGGCAAATAATGAAAGTTAACAAATCCGTGTCGGACTGTTTTGCGACATTTATAAGGACAACTGTAAGTTTATTTTCATGTGAACTTGTCCACATCAGTTTTGCCAAGGCAACACAATTTATTAATCGACTGCGAGTATAATTTCAAAACGTATGTTTTAATTGCAAGCAAGCGATCTTTTTTGAGGGAATAAAAAATTGAAATCTATTGAAATGAAGAAAAGAAATGAAGAAATGAAATGGCATAGCAAGTTTAAAGTAAATGTTATATTTTACATTTTTAAATTTTATTCTATTTCTTTAAACACAATTATTTATTTCTTTAAACATAATTTAATTTATTTAATATTAAGTGCATTTCTCCAAATTTGTAATAAATAATATTATTACAAGATTACTTTTCTGACTATACCAACTTTTGTTAGCAATTGAAAGAATAAACGATGGAATAAATTCATCCAAATTTGCAGTTTTTTACAGGTTTTTGAATGGACGCTGCGGGAACTATGCACCTGTTATACGCAAACACCATAAATAGAACCTTTGAAATAATAATAAGATACTTGTGGAAATTATTCGTCGAATTATAGAAATTTATTTACGAAATATATATAAACATAACCCAAGGCTTGGTTTTTATGTAAAAACCAAGCCTTCCAACAAATCTACATAATATGATAAAGCCTAATTCTTTCCAATCGCGATGATTTATATTTTATTTTATTGTTTTTAATATATACAAGAGAATTGAATGCATTCTCGGTGGCTTACTAATAATATCCTTTGGTTAATAAATTTACATTATACATTTGGTTAATAAATTTACATTTGGTTAATAAATTACAAACATTTGGTTAATAAATTTATTTATGCCATTATCTGAAATTATAGATATAAAATTTCACATACTTTTGGTCAACAGTCTGAGGGTTAACAAATTTGTTACGGCAATAATAATTGCTGAAGCGACATTGTTGATGAAAATTGTGCCGAGGTGTAAGTACATCCAGGCTAATTTACCTACTAGGTTGTTTTCATCGAACTGTTACTAGATATGAAACGTGCGTTTACAAAGTCATTTTTTTTCTGCGGAAATTCACTGACCAAGCAGCCAAAGAGAGAATGTGTTTTTTTACTACCGACGTTCACACAGCTCACACAACTTTTGACACTTAAATTAGTTTTGCAGAAAATGTGGACTATGAGGTTATTAATCACAAATATTATAGTCCGTTATTGATTACTATTGTTTTCTAACACGAAAAAGGCCTCCGTCGGAAAAGAATTTTTAACGCCAATGACCTTAAGATGCGCGTTAATACTGCGTATTTAGACATGATTTATTGAAAAATATTGGACTATATTAGAGAAGAAAAATTTTAGTTAAATATTTTGTTCTACTCGATTGAATCCTGCTATTATTTCCTTTTAAAATATAATTGCCTCGTTTAAGAAAACATCATATTATCTATAATTATTTATGAAACGAATATCGTAATTATCTGAGTAAATAAATGTGATTCACTGAGTTGTTAAAATACATCAAACTGACTAAAATTTTCGAACTGAAATACATTTTATAATCACAAATGAAAAATTTTCACAAACCCAAGTCTCATAAATTCTTTCCTTGTCATTCTAGTTGAATGTCCATCAGCTCAAAACAACATCAAAAGGACAAAATATATTACAAAGTGAATTTCTTTGAGAGGCAGTGATACAAACAGACGTAGCAAGTATATCCATGTCCAAATGACAACAAAAAGTGGACAATAAAATAAATAAGACACACAGTGTTGACAAATAGGACATCACAAATACCTCTACACACGTCACATATCCATATAGGAGTTCGTTTTTAAAATAAGCATAAAGGCAACAACAAAAACAAGGAGAGCGTAATAACAAAAATGCAAAATACAAATGTTATTAATAAATTGCTGAAAACGATTTGTGCCTTTTTTCTAAAGAATGAATGTATTTAATAAAACAGAAACCGAGTCCCCCAGATACCAACAAAAATTAAATACTGAACACAAAACCTGAAAAGGAGCAACAACAACAAAAAGCGAAACAAGCACCAAAGCAAAAGGAAATTCGTTTTAAAGCAACACAAAGGAAATTAAACGAAAAAAAAAACAAAAAACAAAAACCGGAAAATAAGCTTGTTTCCAAAACCGCAAAAATCTATAACAATGGCGTCGCGTAAAATAACAGCAAACGCCGAAACCGAAAACGTTACCACCAAAAAACTAAAAACAACGTCAAACCTACAAAAAAGATCACAAACTTCATTTAAATGAAATTATTTAAAAAAACTAATACAGAAAAACAACAATACTAATAATAATAATAATAATAATAATAATAATAATAATAATAATAATAATAATAATAATAATAATAATAATAATTATAATAATAATAATAACAATACTAATACTAATAAGAATAATAATAGTAATATTAATATCAATAATAATAACATTAATAAGAAAATAACCTGTAAAGCAAACAACAATAGAATAAGAGAAGTGTAAAAATGGGAGAATAGCTAAAAGATTTAAAATCTGAATAATATTTCGTCGGAGTTAAGCAAACAAAAGCAGAAAAACCAACAAAACTATAAAAACAAAATCAAAATAAAGTCTCGTGAAAATTGGGCGACGCAAACAAATAACCGAAAATATCATAACAAATAATGATCAAATTAAAATTTCAAAGTGCGGCTGTGGCAACAACCGCTTCAGCTATCACGACGCATCAAGGAAAACAACAAAACCGACAACAAATATTCCACCAACTGCCAATTGAAGAGCAACAGATACACTCATACTGCCGTCATATTCAAAAGAAACAACAAGAAAGAAGACATGGATGGCAACAACAACAACCGCCATCACTATCCCAACCACCATCATCATCATCACTAGCATCAAAATTCAGTAACGTACAAAAATCCCACACATACAGTCACACGTATGTCATACGTGGTCTATTCGCGCACAAAATAACGACTTTGTATTTGTGGTGGTTGTTCGGAACGTGTTTAATATTATTCACAAACAGCGATGGTGGCAACGGGTGTTGTGGAAGCAGCAGTAATAGTATTTTTAGAATGGCAAGGACGTCGATGTCTGTGACGGCGGCATATTTGGAACCAGATGAATTGATAAACGAACTCGATCGACCCGGTGAGTAAGAATTTTCTATATGTTCGCCTAAAATATACTACGTTATTTCCTCTCTGAACAAAGCAGCTTTCGATTTAATGTGTTTCTCTTTTACCAATTTTTCACTTTCCGCAAAAAAATTGTGGAAACCTCAAACGGAATTAATAAAACTAGACGTCACTATTTCTTAATAGAATCAATTAGTTTGCGAAAACTTAGTTAATTTAATGCTTTGATTTAAATTAACACACACAAAACACTTATTTGTTAGGTGACATTTGAAATATGCATGGCTTTTATAGCCACCATCCAGCTTTTAGCTCATTTTATTTTTGGGAAAAGTATTTGCCAGATGGATTGAAATCTCTAATATTTTTTTCAATTTATTGATAGTTTTAAATAAATACCAGTTTTAGGTGTGCTTCGACTGCTTTAGGTCTATCTATAGTTGCTACATTTTTCGATTTAGGCCAATTCGAAATCGCCTCTTGCTCAACACTTTTGCCGTGTCACACTAGAAAGAATCTATATTTATCGTTAAACTTATAATTGCCAACATTCCTTAATATCCGAATAATTTTCAAAGGTATTTTTGGCCTGAGCTTCTATTCACCCCAATAGATATACCCCGTATCTATTGGAATAAATTATCTTCTAAAAAGGAAGCTAAAAAAGCTAAAGAAGAACATAATTAATATAAATAGAATTCATATGCGTATTAACATTGGTTTTCATCGAAATGTTTTAGCCTCTATTTCAAAATAGTCAGTAATTTAAAACGCTTAGCAAAACATTGAAAATATAAAGACACGTCATGAACATAAAAACTTATTATTATTCATGGTATAAGCATATATAATAACAGCTCAACTAATAATTTTACTTTACCTAAATCTTTTTTTAATATTTTATATCTCGTGTATAAACTCATTTCACTTTTCCGTAATTTGTTATTTAAAGCAATATAATTTAATTGTTATTCGTTATAGCAGCCATTTCATTTTTCGATCTCTCTCAGTTAGGCCTTGACGTAGAATTTTTCGCCCTTAGATCCTTTTTGAAATGATGTTGAAACACACTAATACTTACGACGGCATGAAGCTAACATGGAACAAAAAAAATTTGGTTTTATTAAAACGATTAATTTTGTAATACAAATTTTATCAAACCAGTTGGATAAAATTAGATTTATAAAATTAATCGTTATCATAAAACAAAAATTTTTTTAAAATATTGTATGTGCTTATGTTTCTGTGAAAGGTAAAACGATGATAAACCTTGTATTTAGATGAGCATTAAATGGATGTTTTAAGGAGACATTAGTTTGAAAAGAACTCACTTAAAGCGCTTTCAAAAGTATTAATAAAATTCAAAACCCAAGTAACTTTGATCTCAACGAAAAGCAAAACAAGAGAAAAACTAGCCTTTCCCGAAATTAACTCCAACTTCCGATCTTTCATTTCTATTAAAACTCTCAATTTCCTTCTTAATTTGAAGGAAAAATAATAAGTGTTTTATATTTTATTCTTTACATTTCTAAAACTTTTTGTCGCAGTCGTCACAGAATAATCATTTTGAATTCCTAATTTCATTGATTGGTGGAGCCTAATTGAAAGGCTCTTGGCCCTTGTGGAAGTTGGTCTTTCGCGAAAACAATTTTCACTCTGTTTTTCTTTCCTTGATATTCGATTTTTGGCCCCCTGTACCGCAACTGCTTAACTTACATTACTCTTCTGGAAAATCAATTTATATTTAACGAGTTTCCTTCTATATATAAAATGAGAAGGAAGCCAACAAGATCGTATTTGATTGCTTCTAAAACTTTCCACTTCTTGTGTTCCAACTCACAAACTTCAAAACGTCCGTACCCAGTTTGTCAAAATATCGCTAATTATTTAAGTGTTTTCGTTCCTAACTCTCCACTTTTCCTTCTTTCTTCCTCTCTTTCTTATTTTCCTTCCCTCTTCTATCCCTACTCCACTTTTAAAGATTACTACCTTCTGAAAATAATTTTCAGGAAATTGTGCGCTCTCTTCAAAGGTTCATGAAGGAAAAAAAAGACATCTGAAGTATTTTCCAAAGAAGGAGTAAAATACTAATGCAAATGATAAATAAGAATGAGGAAATCAAAGAAATCAAAAGAAACAAGTCATAAAAAAGTTTAAGGGCGAGTTAGTTACTAGACTTCTAGACATTTTATGTAGTAGTGGAGAAGGAAACGATGAAGGATGGTAAAAATCAGTCTCGGTAAGGAATAAGCTTTGATTTTTGGTTTTTGCATTGAAGCCCACTCCAGTTGCTGAAGCAAAATACATAACAGCACCAAGACCTAAAGACTAAAATGGCTGCGTGTGATTAATTTGCCGGCAATAATTAAAATTGGGATGATGTCTGTGATGATGTAAATAATGTTGTTGATGATGTTAATGGGGTTCGAGAGGATTAAAAGGATGACAGTTGTGACAAGATAGCGTGAATACCTTCAGGGAATGAGAGGTTTAGTGATTTGCTTGAAGTGGCAATTATATTAAAATATATTTTACAGCGTCCGTCATAATCACGACTCTTGATACAAACTTTACGTTCAGCCTTTCATCAGACAGCATCCTTGTCATCCTTGTCTTTGTCATCCTGTTTACTTTGCTAAGGACTTGCCTAGTTAAAGCTATTAAATCTATTTACTCTCACTTCATTAAGCTGATTTATTTGTACAAACATCTCGACGAATTCAAAACAAAGGGCGTGAGTTCTATTTTATTACAAATGCCAAAATATTTTGATTGCAGACAAAAACAATCCGTATATTAGTGTGTTAGTTGTTAGTATAGATACAATTATTTTTGTCTAAATACAATCCAGATATTAGTGTAAACACAAATCTAGATATAAATTTATAAAACTAATTTTAGAAAAGAATGTGACACAAAAGAAATACTCCTTTAAATACGTCTATTAATATTTATTTTAAACTACATTTTGAGCTCCAAGATACCTTTTCACGCATTCCGTGTCCTTCGATATACGGGGATTTCTTTCTGTCGTCTTTTGACGACTTCTGATTAAAGGCTAAAACCGATTATAGATAGAAAGAATTAACCGAAAGGAAAATATCAGGAAAAAACTTTTGCAGATATCAAAGAGGAAAATTGCAGAACTGCAAAAATAAGAAAAAAGGAAAATTGATAGAACAAGACTAACACAGAACATAAGAATTTAAGAACTTATTTACAAACATTTAAATTAAATTATTATCTTTTGTACATATTTGTTTTAATAAAGAGTAACGTCATCCGGTACATAGGGCAAAGGAGTAAAACATGCAAGGGGAAGAGTAAGGAAAAACGATGATATGATTACGAAAAATGTTTGTGTGTCATAATAAAATTGATAATAATTATGTTGATGTGGATGATAAAAGGCACAATAATGGTGAGAAGTAAAGAAAGTTGTGCTGACTTTATTAATCATTCATGCATTCATTGACAAATGACCACATTAAATATTTTTCAAACATTTTCGTATGATACGAACTGCATACGAGTTTATCCTTACGCTTTCAATGTTGTTGCGGTACAAGTATTGCTTATATATATAATAGTTTTGATGAGGGAAAATAGACCTCTTCTTTCGGTCATTTAAAAATAAAATGCTATCAAAAATAAAACAAGAAAAATTAACTGACTGAAGGCGCGCCATTACAGCTGTGTATCACTGTGGTTTTGATTCTGACTGCAATTCCGGTTGCCGTTCCGAACGTGGGACCTACTGTGGCTACCGTAATGCCGCTACTTTTGGAATCATAAACGCAACTGCATCAAACATTAAACAAAAAGTGGAAAGTCGGACGTTGTAATTGATTTCAATGCTGTTTGTTCAAGAAATCCTTTCATTTCATTATCTCTTCCACGTCCCTTCTTCTCACATTCCTTTTAAAGGTACACTCAGATTGTCTATACAAGTGCTTCAGGCTGTTGGGTGTGAAATGTAATGCGTTCATTTCGTTTAGTGTTTGATTGAGTATGTGCAAGGATTTGCACTGTCGAGCATTTGTCAAAGTCAGCTTAGTAAGCTTAAAAAACTTGCCAGCAACATAGCAAGTGTAAGTTATAACACACGAATGAGCAAACCTGAGCCTGTCGTTAATTTCAAAAGCAGACACGCACTATGGCTTAACTCCAGTAGACAATAGTGCATAACGCATCGAATGAAATTTGAAGAAAATAATAATTGAAATTGAAAATTAATGGAATATACTCATACTCGTTGATTAAAGCGGTTGTCAACGCTTGACAATTACATGGGCTTTGCCATTTTAATATCATGTTTTGATTTTCGTTCCTCTTGCCTCACTCTAATGCCTCTTGCCTCACTCTAGTTAATTTTTAATTAATTAATTAATTAATATATATAATTTAATAAAATTTATTGAGATAAAAGGAAATCAATATTTTGCATATTTTTGGCAAAATATTGATTTCCTTTTATTGATTCAGTGATTAAATTTTAAGGAGGGTTTAATCAAGAAATAAGGCAAATCATAACCAAATCATCCAAGCAATTCTGTAGAAGGTGAACAAAATATGCCATAACTGTGTGTTATAGGGCCTAAAAAAAGTTGGAACCAAACATGAGGGCTCATTTCCCTATAGGTGTAAATCTGACAGCGATTTTTTTGAAGATTTTAGTTTCTTTTCGCAGAACTACAATCTATAAATATCTACCTTATTCAGAGAGCCAGAAGTAAAATATTGTAAAACTTGTTAAGAAAATAATCCTTATAAAATCTGCCTGTATTCTCCCGTCTTGGCCGTTAAAAGTACCTGAAAAATTGGAACCGGGGTAAATGTCGAAACAGCTGCCAGAGATTTTGACTCCCGAAGCCTCCATAAGCGTGACTTTCACAAGTTCATAAGTGTAAGTGGTAAATCATGACAGTCGAAACAATTACAATGTCTCTTTTTTATAAACTACACTTTAATTATCTCATTAGTATTACATCTATGAGCAGAAATCTGATTGGTCCTCAACGACCTTAGATCTGATTGAAAGCACCTCCAAACATAATAACTTTATTATTAATAAGTAAATTTATTTATTAATAAGTAATTATTTATAAGCAAAATTATTAATAAGTCACTAAAACAAATCACGTGATTGTCATACTAGTGCCAATTTTTTGACGGATATAAATAAAACTAAAAAACTATGCTTTTAAAGTGTTTGAACCACTTTTGCTATGTTTCCCCGAGCGGTACTGTTAAAGTCTAACGGTTGCCATCTGTCGTTACTACGTTTCATTTGGACATGTGATCATTTTGTATTTGAATTAATTTCTCTTTTTACTACAATAATTAATCTTAAATGTTTCACTCTATAAACCTAGATTCAACAGTTTTACATACGATTAGACTTATTTACTGAAAAGACTCTGGTATCTCTTTTTCTCCTTCTACTTCTATTCTTAATATATAATTAATCCGTCCAGGCAAGCATGCATTCATACTTGAAAAAGCAACCATTTGGTCGAACTGCTTGCTTTTATTCATCAGAGTCAAATTCTTCATTTAAACCAGTCAACTATTTTGCAAACTTCAGCATTGACCATTTCAATTTTACGTTTTTTAGATAGTTTACTCCCTGACAGATGCTGTAATTAAACTAGTTACAGCCAGTATTTATACGTCTGAACGATGGTGCAACAGATCTACTTCTTTGTTCATTTATTTGCCTAAGCACTGAACCATATCTAACTTTGAATTCGTATGATTGCATGCCTCAGGGAAGCAGTGATGTTTAGGTTTTACATAGAAATGGAAATCAGCAAAAAATTTCTTGAAAAAAGTGAACTGGAAAAAAGCGAATGAACGACGTCTGCAGTTAAGGATTGGACACGAGATCAAGATTGTGTCAAAACGTCAGATCATATTCGTGTTGAGTTCATTTTTATACGAAGAAGAAGAAGAATTTCTTTTTTGTTTTAATTTATTTTCTTAAGGAAAAGAAAATAGCCAAGAGAAAGAAAAATGATGTTTTCGGAATTAATTTTACTCGTACGCGTAGCAACGTTGATCAATGTATTCCAATAGTTCAATATTACTTTAGCACGATAAGAAAATACGCATGGTATAATATAGAAGGTATACGCATGTAAAAAATAGTTAACACTCGAGAAAACGATCTTTCTACCCTCTTACGTTAACCAAAAAATCAATTCGTTTTCACAATAGGATGTGTGCAAGACATAGAAACAAATTTTTTAAAAAATTCTTACAATTCTACGATAAAAATTTTGCCATTCCGTCAAATTGTTCAAGATACGGTTAGGAAGCTTATGAAACGTTATAGAGTATTTTAAATCGCGGCGTAAATATTTGGTTGCTCGACCATGTCCAACCTACGCAGCAAACTGTATGCGTTCAAATGGAAGTTTCATTAGCGCCGTGATGAGCTTGCCTGCGACAGAAAGAAAAAAATTTAATAAAGGAAAAAAGAAAATAAATTGTCAAAGAAGACGAAGATAATGAAGAACATTGGATCATGTTAACCAATCGGTCAAGTGTAGCAATTACCATATACTATGTTGCTTCATGTTTACAAATTTTTGTAATTACCACCCATCGAGTGATAGCTAAAACGAAAGCAGGAAGTAAGAAAATCTGTTTGACGTAGAGTAATCGATACTGAAATTGATTTACTCCGATCTATTCTTTATGAAGCTCGACTAGAGTCAATACGAATGACTTATTGCGGATCAGTCCTTATTTTAAATTACGTCCAGTCATAATATTTACAACGATTAAATTGGAAACCAGAGAGAAGGTTAGAAACTCGTCAGTCTATGGGATGAAATCAATTTTTGCGACAATTCCTAAGGCTACTCTAAAAGCCGCAATTTGCTTCAGTAATATTTATGGTAATTATTTAGTCATGTGGTTATTTCGCACTGCAATTTTACTGCTTATTACTCTGAGTATTTAAAATCTCAGACATAAAACAATGGAAACAGAATTGTTGACGACTGTTGTGAAGTCATGAAAATTTTTTTCAGAAATATTGTGCTTCAGCTCATCGAAAAAAAACATCTTAACGTTTTTGTTCTGAATTTAGAATTCCATTTCAAATTTTTTTTCAGTCAGTTTCTTGAACGAAATCAATTTTCCGATAATACAAATTTCGTTTATGGCCATGCTAAAAACAATTTACTTCAGTATTTTTTAAAAATTATTTAGTACTATAATTATTTAGTAGCGTAGTTTAACTGTTTATGTTGTAGATATTTATTATATAAAACGTAAAACAATTTTTCTTTTGACGAATATCATGTTATCGCCCCATCGAAAAAAATATTTCCGGAACTATTGTGAGACACTTTCATAGAAATCTTAGAATTTACTCCTGTTCTACTCAAATCTACCACCAAGACAGCAATTTTTTTAAATAGGGCTCCAAAGATTAACGTTTTACATTTTTTATTTATTCATGTCTTTCTTATCGACGGGAATCAACTAATTTAAAACAGCTGCATATCCTTTTGAACAAACTATGAAAAACGCTATCAAGGTATAATCGTATTTATTTTAGTAACGGTTAACATGTACCATTTAAAGTTGAAGATCATTACGTACATATATTCTACATCGGCTCAATAAATACCTTTTTATTTACTACCTAGCTACAACTTTAGTTTACTGAAAGTTACGAAGAATAGAATATTTAATAGAGTTAAATTAAATAAATTGATTTTACCTTAGTTGGTCTTATCAGTTGGTGATTCAAATGTTTTCCTTGTGTGAAATGAATTTAAGACGTCAGATAACGAAAAATAGTATAGTCGTTATTTGAACCATTTTAGCTGGTTTCATTTCAACTGACGTTTTCGAACTTTGTGCGATACAAATAAACCCAAATTTTCTACTGTCGACGTTAAATATTTAACCGACTTTTTTTAATTGTTGACATGAATTATAAAGAGACGAAAGTACTGATTGTACATACAATAATATTATAATTATTTACTAGTACAGTGTGTGACTAGTTACAATTTTATTTGTTGTACTTTTAGTTGTCGTATTATAAATATTAAGTTTTAATTGAATGAAAAAATGTGGAGTTTTCAGTGCAGACGTTTTAAATTCCAAAAAGAGAAACACCAACTTTTTGGGTGCCAGTCTAGGGGTCATAAATTAATGCATACATTCAAAATATCATCAATACATACATACGAGCGAGATATTATTTATGCGACCTAAATGAGAATACCTGTGTACTTACAAATGAATGTGAAGGGCGGATAATGGTTTATAATTATTATTAATGGCTCGTATGCATAATAATCTTTTGTGCATAGTTATACCGTTTCGTGTTTTGCCTCGCCGTCCTGCTCTGATCAAGGAAGTATTCGTTTGTTTTTACTTATCCTTTTTATTTTATAGGCGTGTTCTTAATTCGCATTTTTTAATTATTCTTTTTTTATTTTTTTTATTTGTTTCTTTTTCATATACGAAATGGATTTAATTTGGAGTATTTAAATTAAATTTTAAGGTAGAAAATTATATGTGATATTTGACTTCATCCATGCATTATATGGTTGTCATTTCCACACAAATTTCCACGAAATTTTGAATGAAAGTAAGAAACTGTAACAAAATGCTTACATGATTTAATCAGTCCTTGGTGTAGATGAAGTATTAGAATTGGAAGTCAAAGAAATCACCTTATAGGCACAAAATCAAAATTATTATTAGTTAGAATTCATTTAAAAAATCGAACTAACTGAAACTATAAAACTTTATTGTTGGAAGTTCCAGCAAATTGGAAATTTCAAGCATAATTCCAATTCGGTTCAAATTTTTACTGCATATCATAATAATCGTGTTGAATCCATTTAAACTAATAATTAACAATGCTTTTGATGTAGTTAATTTAAATTTAATTTGTTATTTTAGTGGATGTTGTCATTATCAAAAAATATGTTTGATATCGTTAAACCAACAATTTGGCTTCCAAAATCGCAATAATTCATTTAATCTTAAATGTGTTCTCCTTCCCGAGGAACTAATTGATCATTATGTAAACAAAATAGCATTATTAGCTTACTTATAAATATATACATTATAAACGAATTACCTAAATTATTAAAATTTTATTTTTTGATTGATTAAACCGAAAAGTAAATTTTAGGCAAGTATTTCATTTCCATGAATTCACCAACATCAAACCCTATCGAATAATTTAAATTTAATACGAAAACTGAAGCTTGTGTAACCTTAAAAAGTTTTAAATCTTTCTACTTTGACCCTCTCATTTAGGCAGAAATAAATCTGTACTCTCAGAAACTATTATTTCCATTTCAAGAAACGGTATTACGGCGTGATAGCCCTATGGTGTGGTAGCGCCATGATGTGATGTCGTCCTTCCTGATGGTTCTAACACTTACAGGGACAATATACACCCTTCTCAGTGCATGACACTAAAAATTAAATTAGGATGCCATTAAAAATTTTACGAATCCGAAGCCATCCGAAACCGAAAAAGTATTTGCTCACAAAAAATGTTTATTTAATTTAACTTTTATAAAACGCTAAATAGTTCTCATCCCTGTTGAGATTATGCGTCCTCGCCTGCTTGTCTGTTGTTGCAAAGTTATTTTTAAGTAAAATATTATGAAATTTGTGACTGGACTCTTCAAAAAATTGTTTCCGCAACTTTTTCTGCTTCCTATTATTTTCACGCCATTTCATTGTAGCGTCTTGTGTTGCTTCTTTTCTTCGATATCCTTTGGATTGCTTGAGGAAATTCTTGGTTATTTTTTTGCACAGGATTCGCTTCCTTGTTCCTTTGATTGTACTCACTTTTTGGTAGTGCCCTATTCCCTTTACCTTTTTTGTTTGGCAAATGACTTGCGGTTTTTTCCGTGCATCTTCAAGTTGTGCTTACTGTGTGTTTTATCTACTGCAAGTGCAATGCAAAATTTGTGGACAAAAGTAATATCGGTGTGGTGTATAAATTTTTCGTAAATTGCTTTAAATTTTCATAATGTGCCTTTAACGAGGCGAGCGTAATATATCTGCAAAGATTCTCTAAACCCATTAAGTGGTTTGAGCAAACAACATTACCATCAATATATTTACTGATAATTCTTAACTCTCACCATTAGTTGCCACACTACCGTTATCAGCCTGCTTAGGGATGCTATTAGGAAATGATACATGGCAGCATCATGTTTCATTTTAAATCAAGCGAAATCATTAGATTAAATATACGAATTTAAACAATGTGTACCTTTGACGTGTCCTGCTATAAATGGGTGACCTATGTTTGTTAAAGTGTAATGAGTAATGGGTAAAAATTGGTTTTAAATTTTATTTGCTTAAATCGGAATCCGACTGAGAATCCGTCATTCGAAGGAGTTTATATTTATTCAAAAATACAAGACTTAAAGGGAGTAATAACTATCAAAACTAATAGTTTTTTATTACACCCTACCCGCGAAGGGATGAGAGTATATTAACTTTAATTATTGAAGTTAATCATAAATTTAGAAGTGCGTATGGGTTTCCGCCAGACAGAATTTAAGGTCATATAAACAGGGTTTTAAATCAATAAACCATTTTGGTAAATTAAACATCAATGTATACGTATTAGAAATAAAGGTGGTTAGAATAACAATAGCGTCATTAATATAAAAAGCTTTCTTTCTTCGAAAGCAACGATTTCTCAAATAGATAAATATTTTTCAACAAAATAAAGCAGCGTGAAGTTCAATGTGATATACAAATCGAATAGAGTTTCGTGTGTGGATTAGGGTTCGTGCGTGTGCGTATGCGTCATTATGGTTCTTGGATATTCATGGAGAATGGATTGTACCTACCACCACGAAAATTATTGAAATTATACTTACCTATAGAAAGCCTGTGATACGGTGATCCTTCTAGCTTCCGACTTATCATTCGAGTTTCTCTGATACCTGGGGTCATATACATATACAATATCATTATTTCTATATGAGTGTGATGTGAATTATGATTTATTGCAGGCAAAGACTTCCATCTTTGGTAGCCCGCACGCACATCCACTCATACACTCATACACACACTCACACGTTCAAACACGCTCACATACACATACACAAATATCCACATCGAAACAGATGACCTTGGAACCATGTGAAAATTAAATAAAATACGATAAACGCTCAATCGTTCAGTCGAGGGAAGCATTTAAACAAGTAACATGCTTACTTCGGCCCGACCGAGGGCTTTACACTTTACACCAGTGACCACCAGTGGACACTGAAAAATTATCTTTTTAGATTTGTTGTGATTATTATTGTTCTTATTGGAAATCATAAAAGTCCACTCGGGTTTATTTCTTACTACGAATTGGCAAATCTCACCAATTAGGGGGTTAATTCGGTAATCTAAATGGAAGAATAACCCACAGACGTTTGCATGCTAATGAAGTTAAAAATAATTTTTTGGATTTAGTAAAAACGCAAAAACCACAACGGTTCTAACAAAATCACAATGAAACTTGGGGTACTAGTGATGGACACAGCTAATTAAAATAGCAAAAATTTTGAGCTGAAGCTTAAGTGCCTTATTTCTGAACAGAGCTTAATCTCTTTAATCAGGATTAGTTTCTTTTTTTTATTACGGAATCTGAATGTTACTTTCTCATTTCTGAGCAATCATTTCTTAAAATGATTACCGCTGATTACCGATAACCGCTTTTTCTCGAGCGGTTATCGTTTCACTACATCTAGCCCTTCTTCTGTAACCATTATTTTCTTGCCTTTTTAATTTATTACTCTTTCATTTTGGTTATTGAGACGGAAACACTTCGAAACCTCTGCTTCCAACACGTCCCGGAATGAAATTATAGAATAAAAGGATAATTCTCATCTTCAAAATCACCCTTCTTTAGATTTTTCCGAATTTCTAAAAGGAGAAACTTTAAACAAGTTAATATTGCATTGAATTTCATTCGTTTTCTATCACTATCATATATTTTGTTTTCTATTCTATGATATCCTATATCATTATCCTTCTGTTTCCCTTTGCTGCTAGCTTTTGATTTCTATACTTGATTTGTGTTTAAGTTAGCCTTTTCTTCAACAGTTAAAATATTTACCCGATCGCTACCAGAATGCCAACAACATTTTTGGTAGAATTGAGAGGAAACTATTCATGATCGTAACGCTTTACTTTTATATTCTATTTAATTCTTAACTACGGGTTGTTTTTGAATGTGCTTTTTCTCCGAGAATTTCTTGTTTCTTTTTTTTAATATACTATGTTCTTATTTTATCTTCTTCTCGTCTTAATTTCTTGAAAGTTCAATTCATTTTTTTCTTCTCTTTTGTTGCTGATGATTTGATTTCAGCATTGAAAGGTTTGTATGGTGTGTATGAGTGCACACTCGATTGTCCTTGTATTGCTCTTTTTTATTTTATTTATCATGACATTGTCTGTTCTAGCCCTTCAAGTGACAGTTGACATGTTTACTATTCCTACGTATTCACAAAAACGTATTCTCATATGCACCTGTGCATGACTACATACAAACACAATCTCATAATCATCGACTCTCCCAAAAATAGCAATGAAAACAACGTGACACAAAATTTTTATAGCTCTGATCACATTTTGAAGTAATCGATATGTCTACATGTCACAGGTCGACGTGAAGAATGTCACAAAGGAAGAAACCGGCAAAGGAAAAGTGAGAAAGAGAGAGAGAGAAAGTGATTGTCCCGTTGGTAAAATCTCGCGAAAGATGTGTCATGACATCCCAAAGGAATGGCATTGTTTAAAGTGAGTCAGTCAATTACTGGCTTATGACGGACTTCGGATATTGTTTCGTATTTATCGAACAAAAGAAATGTGATTTATTGCATTTTAATTGAAGCAATACTGGCACATAATCAATAGAGTCATATATCGAAATGAGGTTCCTCGATGTCTTTTGTCAAAACAATTGCCGGTAAAGTCACTCTGTAAATTGTTGGCTTTTATAAATTTAGTTTTTCATCTTATTAAAAAAGAACTGACGCTAATTTATGCTGTTCAATGGTTAAGATGTAAAATAGCATATTTTAAGACGTTACATATTGCTGACTTATTAGTTGACACCCACGAATATTTGACGACAAATTTATAAGCCTTAATATTATGTTCCAGCAATTATTGTGCTCTGTGTTAATTTACCTTCTACTATTTCTAGTTGTTCCATCGTCGTAAGTTTGTTTAGCTGACCAAACTTTGATTTATTTCTAGCATCAGCATCCTAGTATGACACTTACATACGTCATAGTATAGTTACTAAAGTACCACTACAATTCTGAATTAACACTTGTCATCCTGCACATTGACATTGTTCCACTTTGTAGCAATTTCACAATTGGAGACTTGTTATAAATTCTGTCAAAGTTCATTGAAGAACCAACCTTGCTGTTGTTTTGTATGTATGTAGTTATTTATGTATGTATGCAGCTTAGTATATAAGCATCAGTGCACCTCTATAGCCGCTTACTGTATATGGAAATATATGTAAGCAATTGCGTGTCTACTCATGTGCGTGTGATACCTTTGAATCTTGAACAGGCAAATGTGAACCTGAATCATGCATGCAATTATATACAACGCTTGTAGAACTAGTGTTAACTCTCTTAGCCTATAATGGGTTGCTTTTATAGAAAGGCGGTTTGTAATAGTTAAAGCCCTGTGGCTTTAATCTCAGACAAGTTGGAGATTTTGTACCTGAGGGCTGTTACTGCGGCACACAACAAGTCCTTCAATTCACCCAGCGGATAACCCTTGATTGCCACTGATTGAGTGTGGTGATTTGTTTTTTTGTCCTTCTTTTTTCCTTATGTAATTTTTTATGCTGTATTTTACGCATACATTACTACTGCGCTCGTAATGTAGTGGTTTGGTTTACTGACAAACCGTTTTTGGTGACACGAACTTTTCAGTGTCTTCGAACAAGAAAACCGTTTTGTCAAAAACAAACCAAATTTGGCAAAGGATGACAGAAAAACGTTTCAAATGCCTCATTTGATTCACCCTGACGGAAATTCGAAAGAATATCAAAGATAACTAGGTTGGGGATGCCAATAACAACTGCAAAATTCTAAACCACAACAACTAGATATAACCAAACTAGAATAACCAAATTGTCAAAATACACACAATATACTGCCAAATGTTGTTTTAACACAGTTATAAAGAGAGCATAGGTTTTTATTCAGACTTTGCATTTTTAATCTCAATTACATCTCTATTATCTCTTTTATTCTAGGTACATTAAATTCTTTTATTCTTTTATTCTTTTATTAAAGTCGCAGTGCTTTCAAGTGGAGGCCAATTTCAAATCCTTGAGCTTTAGAATGAATCCGCAATAACCCGTTTTCGACTATAGCCTATATTTAAACACTAGATTTTCTGAGAAGAGCTGCTAGTACCGATATTAACCAATTGTTGTAGACGTTAATATTGAATTCTCTTTAGCCATTAGATTCCCGGGACGTCTAGATCCTCGCTTTGATTAATTGAACGCAAACGTCGATATTCTACTTTTATACTGCTAGTCTCTACTTTTCTAGTTTGCGTTCTTAATTTTTAGAACTTTGTCACTTCATCCTCGTTAGCACATAAATAAGGAAAACGCCAATCGCTCATACACTTACATATCGTCACAACTTTAGGAAAATTCTCTTTGGATATTAATTGCTCCATCTTTCTGCGTCTCATTTAGTTTTTTATTCCGCCTCGTCTTGTCTTGCTAGTCAAACTTCGTGGAGATTGCCGAATCGGTCTCGCGTCGCCTGTTTCTATCTGATGTTGGACAAAAGCATTCCCTCCGAATTTATTTTCACCACTCGCAAATAAGTAGCTATACTTCTTTAACAGCCGTTTTGGTTTTAATTTTTCTGACCCACTCAACTCAATAGCCATTCGTTCGTGGTATTGAGGATTGTTGTTTTTCTCGGAAACCTCAATTTTGCGTTTCTGTGAAGAATTGCCGTAATTACCCTAGGCCTCCACGGCTTGTGACCGTCCTATCAACATTATCAGCAGCGGGGTCTAACGAGCTCAGATATGTCAGACTACCATAATTGGAAAGTATTCATTACTTGTGGTTTGCGGACGGACAATTGTTGCCGCTGTCGTCTTGCTGTTCTGACGTGCCGACGGTTTTTCCTCCAAATGTAGGGCCAAGCCATTGCCTAGCATGAAGTCGACCTTAGCAGATAGTTACCTGTCTATTATTGCAGACAGTAAGAAGGTGTGACGCACTTCCAATGCTCCCACCTGCTCGCCAAGATTCAATTTGAATCAACATCAATCACTTAATCAATTTCCATTTAAATTGAAAATTTTAAAGGGTATGATTTCGTGAAACGGTGACGCCTTCATATTTGTTCATCTAATGGCTGTGATTAGCCAACTGGAATCCAATTCAAGGGCATGACCGTCAAGTCACAGAATCTTTTCTTCTAATTCCTGTAGTTGTTCAACAATTTTACCCTGACCGCCTGGTGCTGTACATTACTCCCTTCGATCCCTGATAGTTGAATATGTTCTTGTGAAGTGTAACTATTCATCTGATACTTCATGCATAAGGATAATTGCTGCTTCTTCTTCATGCGAAATTGTTACTGAATTGTGAAAACTAAATTTAAATTGCGAAATTTTGTTATTTGGCTCTGCAGCGTAAATGTCGACGAAACAGAAATTCTGGAAACTGATAGTAATTAATTTATGTTATGTCCTCTAGTGGCGCATTGATTTTAAGACATATAATGACACATAGATATTTTCGAAAATTTGTCAAACATCACGCAAGATTCTGGATCATGCTGTTGTCGAAGATTTCTCCTTACTCAAATACTGACTACAAGAAGCCACCCGCATTTATAACATGTTTGGAAAACTTTCATTGCGAATTTGAAACAGTGCATACATACACACTCACCACACAAACAAAGGCACGTGATATTTGTTAATATATAGATAATCGCTCTCATTTAGGAGATGTCGGGTTTAAGTGAAAATTATATTATGTGTGTTAAATTACCTTTTGTACCATAATTTTATTATTTTATTAACTAGTATGTTTTTGAATTTGTATTTTCTCCAAAAAGATGTTTGATTAATTATTAAATTCTTAATTAAGAACTTCCAAATTCTCTAAATGAATTAATTATTTTCATTATTAAAATTTTTTATCCCGACAAGATTTATGTGTTCTTATTTCGGCTTAATTGCGGATGTTTGATTAATCAGTCCGAAAGGTTGGCAATGTCCTTAAAAATAAGCGGTCGGCATTTTTGAAAAATTTAAATAATACGCCTGGCTCCTCGAGGCACGACATCGATTCGAGATATTGAAAATCTTGGAGTGCCTCCTTACCTTTTACAAAATTGCGGTCCTTCACGACTAATTGATTGACTGACCGACTGCATTGGTATCTCATTGCTGTTCTTCTGGAAGATTTTTTATTTTTGCCTTAAGTTGTATGCAAAATTGTTGCCGCAACGTCGTCAGAATAAATGATGGTCAAGCCAAAAAATAAAAGAGATTTGGCTTGCACCAAACAAACATTCAGTCTGCTTGTCAGCCGGGTTAAGATAGATAGATATCTTCATAGTGTATGAAGAGAGAATGTGCATGGAAACATTAATAATTTTTTTGTAATTCCTTTGTGTTTTTGCAATGAGCCTACGAAAGGAAAAAATCTGACGTAAAGGTTTTTTAATTTATTAACAAATACAAATTTAGGGCACAATGACAAGAAGGTAACATGACATGTGTCACGATAAAATGTTGTCATTATAAAATATGAAATTAGTGACTTGATTACATTTGACATTTTAATTTCAATTGTAGTATGAATTATATTTCTAAAGTAATGATCCAGTCACCCTTGATTGCTTTCATTATTTGTTATGAACAAGACGTAATGTCATTAACTATTAGAAAAATCTTGATGTATTCAATAGTGATCAATAAATATTATGACTTGATGTATTCAATTGATCACTATTGAAGTTTCAATTGATCACTATTCAATTAAATATTTAAGTGGATTGCGAATCGACTGCTTAAGTGTGTTGCTCGTATTGCATACGTTCGTAGACTAATCCTAACTCCATGCTCTCAATTATTTCATTTTCCTTGACAATGAAAAATTTATTTGAAGTATTTAGTCCCCGGTAGATGCCGTTTCTATATTTAGTATTACAATAGTTAATCAAAGCTCAAACAAAGTATTTAATATGATGAATTATGGGAGCTTTTTCTTTAGTATAGGCACAAATTTTCGGTTGGAAAATTACATTAACCATAATTGTAAAGAGTTACCTGGTTATTGTCGATTAAAATAGCCGACGTTTTTAAATTCGTTCAGTTTTAAAGAACTCCGTGGTGAAAATCCATCATGGATTTTCGTTTATTTGCTGCTCGAAATGAAACGTGCCTTAATTATATCGATTTTGAAGGTAACCCGGGGCCACACAGTGGCAGAGAAAGGGTACTGTCCTTACGAATTAAAAATTACTATTTCACCTGGTGAAGTGATAGTTGCAGTTTTGAAAAAAATATAAAATATTCAACGCAAATACTATGCATGATCTGCTAAAAGCAAATTAAGAATAAAACGCATTCTAAACTGACCGTCGGTGTGCGTAAAAATTTTTTAAATCATATTCTTAATATATATTTATTCATTTATTTTTTATTTTTTCCCTTTTTTATTTAACAAATTTATTTTAAGCAAGTATTTAAAGAGTAGCAAAGTAAAACCGTTGCCATTGACCACTACATGCCTGATCATATTCATACTACCATTAAATGCGTATTTGCAATAACATTTATCAATCAACGGTGATCCAGCAAGTAATATGGTTCCAGCCACTAAATCCCTAACAAAGTGCATGTTTTGAAGCCATGATTGGAATATGGCTGTTTATGTATTTAAGATAGCTTTGGCCGGGCGAAATGAAGACTTTACTCATTTTCGTAAGATATCCAGTAGTTATCTCGTAGTTAATCACACTTCAAACTCTTTATTCCACCTCCTGCCTAGATCGACCTAACGTCTTTGTTGTAAACATCCTTGGTTAGTTGGTTGTCACCCTAGTTATGCTGTTATCAGTCTAAAATCGGTTTTAACCTATTTGTGTCGAACAGTGGTGTGTTTATTATTTTAAATTGTTTCGTGCATCTGACCGGCGCCGTAGCCATATCTTCATTCAATGTGTGACTTGCAGTGCCTGAGCTTTATCGATAATCAGTACTTAAAGATTAAACTATCTGATAATTAACGACCAATTAGTTCTTTTAATTGTATTACGATGAAAGGAAGTGAAATATCAAAGAGCACAAAAGAGGAAAGTAGAAATGAATTTTAGAAGAAAAAGGAACATAAGGTAAGAAAAAGGAACATAGCCGTAGAATCAGACGAAGAAACTTGAGCGGAAGGTAATGGAAGAAACTTAAGTAGATAAGCCGCGAGTTAAAATTATTAACAATAGTGTGACAGATTTAATACTTACCAGGACGAAAAAAGAGGTCGAAATATTTTTAAAAATCCTATAATAAATGTCAGTTGAATGATATTACATTTCATAAAGGATTTTTTAGAAAGATTTCGATCTCTTTTTTTGGGTTTATATGTTTTAAATTAGAGAAAATATTTATGTTCCCATATAACGAAATCAACAATAATAAATAATTAAGTAATAAATAATAGTAAGTGATAACAACTAAATAACCCATAACACCTTTTTTCTCACTTGTGAGATAACTGCTATGTCAGACCCAAAGAAGGTTAGTTGCGATAAATAGTTCGTGTTTGGTTCCCCTCGGAATTTTTTAGATCCAGCGATGACCATTTTCAACGCCGTTTTGAATGTAATCGTCCTTCACTCATAATTATCGCGGTTATCTTCTATTTGCAGTTCCTCTTACATCGGTCGAAGGCGTTCTGGGCCGGCAGGCGATGCTGCCATGTGATATTACGCCCATGGAACGAGACGATGCGGTTTATATGGTACTGTGGTTTCGCGAAGGAGATGGTGAACCTTTATACAAGTGAGTTAAAATCAAATTTATACCCAAAATTGTGATGAAGGGGATACTCGTTATTTTTCGCGAAGAAAACTGCTTTATTTTTTATGCCAAAAAATTTTGTATAAACTAAGCTTAATTCAACAACGTTTTTAAAAAAAAAATTATTCTACCGTCATGAAAAGCTTGACCAATTGAAAACACTGTTTCATTTCGCCATTTTATTTTAGCGATTTAATTGTCTTTTCTTGTAGTTTTGACGTACGAGGCCGACAATTTGGACAGGCTCGTCTGTGGTCCTCGCCTACTGCTTTCGGTACTCGAGCCTATTTTAGCAGTACGTCGCATCCGGCCCAGTTAAAAATCGATAATGTGCGAATTGATGACGAAGGTGTTTATCGGTGTCGTGTGGATTTTCGCAATTCGCCGACAAGAAATCTAAAAATCAATCTCACAGTTATTGGTAAGTTTTCAGAATGGGTACAAGTAATTTATTATCATAATTGAATGATCTGCAACTTTCAAGAAATAACTTCAAAGAAATAAATTAAGAAAGTCATAAATTGTGAAACATACATATTTGCCCTTCTTTTTTCCAATTTCTTTCAAAAAGCTATCCTACATGATGGGTGTCCTAACCCTTTAACCCACTATATCACTTATACCTTCTATCGACCCTTCGCGTTGAACAATTTGCGTCGCTTTTACAAGCGAAACCGATTATGTAATAAGAGTGAAACATAATTTAGCATTGGTCTAAACTAAATAATTCGAACAAATCCAAACATGCAATTAAAAAAATTTTATTCTTTAATCGTAAGACCAACTCAAATCGCAGAACACTGTGCAATTTCTAACAATTGCAAAGAAATAAGAATTTGCTTTTAGTTTACTAACTATAATTTCTAAAATCTATGAATCACAAAAACATTCCAGTTAAAACGATTCTGTGCATTAAAAATATTTAATGATATTTTCTTAATCTGTTTATTAAATCTGTTTATTAAAGAAAGTTTACATCACGTAAATTTTAAAACTGTTTTATTTTTAGTTCCGCCAGACAGACCGATTATCTACGATACCAAACGACATGAAAAAATTAACAACGTTGAAGCCTACAACGAGGGTAGCGATGTGGTCTTGGTGTGTGAAGTATCTGGAGGTAGGATAATTATTTATAGAAGAACCTATTCTTAACCTATAACAACATAAAGCTTGAAAAGGTAAACGAATGAGGAGGGAGTGGGGGAGATAGGGTACGGGAAAATAAAGAGACTTATTTAATATAGGTCAATGAGGTCACGACCCCAACGCATAACTATTTATAGCCAAAGAAATTTCAATATCAATAGAAGTTAAAGATTTAAAATATAATAAGCATATAATTAATGAAACCGTATAAAAATATACGTGTTTTAAATACTTTTAATACGTACTAGGTTAAATAGTCGAAATACGTTATACGTTAAATACGATTGCAGTTTTAAAATCGCAATAAAGCACTTTATAAATATGAGCTGAGTATTGGATGACAAGAATTTTTAAAAGAGGCTAGAAATAACACATTTCTAAATCAATTTTAAATCCATTGTCACTTGAAAACGAAATGAAAATAAGTTAAATGAAACAGTTACAATTCGAATAAGTTTTTTTGCTGATGATGTGGCGATATCGTTACAAAATCAAACTTCCGATTTCAAAGTTTTTCTCGATGATATAAAAGACAAAGCTAATTAACTAATTAATGTCGATTAAATACTACCCTTGCTGGTCATTTCAAAGATATTGCCTTTCACTAACAATTCGTAGTCATAACACGGAACAGTTATAAAATCCGTAACTTAAAAAAAGTAACACGTTACTAGTAGAAAAGAGCTTTCTGCAATATATATTTTGGTCTATTTATATCCTATTTATGTTCTTTTTAAATATTTATATGGTCTATTTAAATCTTTATTCTTATTCTCTTTTACTCCGATACAAACGGAAACACGTCGTGTAACCCTTTTTTTCGGAACATCAATCGAAATAATTCTAACACAAAAAAACACCAACAATAACAAAAACAACTGAACTGGTTATACTCGAATGGAATGGATGCTGATGATGATAATGGTGATGACGATGATAACCCCGGAAAAATCAAAAATAAAACGATGTGAACAATATGAAATGAAACATCACCAACAACAAATACAAAATCGAATTTGATGGCATGTCTCTTGTAAAACATACAATCATATGGACACACGAATACACATTTGCTCATACAAACAACGGAAATTCCTTTTTTGTCCTTTTCGTACAATCATCCTTCGCATATGATGTATCTACAACCAGGACGACCACGTCCGAATGTTACATGGTATTTAGACAATGCAGTGATTGATGAATCGTTTGAGCATCGTTCCGATGGGAAGACCGTTAACCACTTGTCATATCCAAATATTGGACGACAGCATTTGAATGCGAGATTAGTTTGTGTAGCGAGTAATACAAATTTGACTCCACCCAATAACAAAGTGGTCATCTTGGATATAAATTGTAAGTATTGAATATTATCTCGAGGGAATTCTGCAAACTGGTGCCAATGACTGGACACGTTTAGAATTAATTATGAGAATCCTTTTTCTTTTTCGTGCACCGTACTACGGAATAATTTGTAGAATCGATATTTTATGTGTTTTTTGTTTGTTTGTATTTTTACCTCATTTGACTGACATGTTTGAGAAGAAGTCCCGAAGACTTTAGAAACAAAGAAGAAAACGAACATATTGGCAAACAATATTAAAGCAATTTAAGCAAACAGAACTAGGTCTTAGGTTTAAGGTATTAAGTAATTCCTTAGTCACAAATTTGAAAAAATCCCTCGTAGAACGTTATTTTTTCATTTCAAAATTTATCTCTCTCAGAGTTTGAATTGAAACTACAATTTGTATAAGACAATTGCAATTTTTCTTGGTAAAAAATTCCACTAATATTTCCACTCTTCCGTCTATTCGGTTCAGCCTTTGTCTGAATTGAAACCTTTTTGCTACTCACTGTGTAAATTTAAATGCAAATGTAAAACGACAAAAAGTATATCGAGTAGCCTGCACCTCATCCCAATACATTTTCCTCCCGTCGCGGTCACCGTTTCTTCCTTTGTGTGTCTACGTTTATAAACCTTACTGCACAATGAAGAGTCTGCGATGGTGTAATTTTCCACGCTGCTACAATTCTTAGTTTCTTCCCACTTTAGAATATTTCCCTTTGATATTTTGGTTGTTTAATTTATTCTTTATTTTAGTTTCAATTGTAAACTGCTTGTATTTAATGGCATGCAACGGAAGTAGACAGTATCGCTGACAAAAAAAAAAACTACTTAAAAAAATTGCATAAAATACAAATTTTTCTTCTATTTTTTGTCATTTTACTTATCTTCTTGATTTGCTGATCAGAATTTTTTGCGCACTGCAAAATTAACGATTTTCATATATTTTACAAAGAGTCATTTATATGCAAGTATTATAATAGTTCGGTTTCCTAATTGCAGTAAAACCAGTTGCAGTACATATCCTAACAAAAGAGAAATTCGTTTCTGCTGATCGCACATACGATGTCGAATGTAAAGCATCCGGTTCAAAACCAGCCGCCATTATATCCTGGTGGAAAAATAATAAGCAGATAAAAAAGCTAGCTAAAAATGTAAGTAAAATATTAAAAAAAGGGAAACAAAAAGGAAAAATTATTAGATTTATTGAAAAGGATTTATGGAAGGGGATATAAATTTTAATAACTCATTTCCTGCAAGGAGAAATATACCAAAAAGTCGAGTATTTCTTTACTAATTTACACAATTCAAAATCACTTAAAATAAACTTTGGCTTTTGATCCCTAACGCACGCCACTACGGGCATATAAATTACTTCGAAACTTCTTAACTAATTATTCGACCTTACACATTAAATGGGCAGGAATAAACCTCATTGGAATTTACAACAATGTTCTATAACAATACTATTTATTTATTTGTTATTTAGTAAAAATAACTTTTCTAACAAAAAATTACGCAATCTACATTGATTTGATTTTCTCAAACTGTCTGTTTTATTTTGTCTCTTCTCATTTTATATAGTTCTCAGAACCTGACAATCAAGCACTAAGTATTTTAACATTCACGCCCACCCGTGATGACGACGGCAAATATTTAACATGTCGCGCTGAAAATCAATACATTGTGGATAGCGGTATTGAGGACAAATGGCGTCTAGTGGTGCACTGTAAGTAATGACAGTAGAGTCCACTTAAGTAATAACCATTAGTGGGGACTATTGAAATATGATTTGTCAACGCAAATCAGCAACGAATAGAAAACCAAAAGAAAAAAGTTACACGGTCGACAAACAGTAAAATAATAATAGTAACTGAATACGAAATGGTTATGCTTATTAATAAAAACAGGGGGCCTTAGGGTAATGTTTGCAATATTTTCTAATGCAATTTAATTCAATTGCAGAAGAATAAGTAAATATTTGAATTACGATTAGAAGCGCTGATTGCTTCAAAATTTTATTACCATATTAATTTTTGTGACTTCCACGGACTAATGCTCTTGACAAAATAGCTTTTACCGAAATCGGACTCTTGTAGTTATAAAAATCTGAAATTGTGTACTAATTCGTTCTCTAAAGAAAGAGTTTACGAAAATGAAAGCTATTCTACAACATGCATCTCATGAAAGAGATAATCAATTATTTACAGTTTTTTCCCACGTAATTTCTTTTGTTTATTTTCAAATTTTACACAACTCGAGTAGCAAACCGAATAAAAGTGAAAATTTTATCAGATATTTTCATGTCTAATTTCCACGTTGGAAGTTTTCACTCTCTTCTCAATTCAACCACGATTGCTTACCACAAAATAGTGAGACGTCATATTTGGTTTTTTAACTGCTATCATTTGGGTCTTGAATTTACATCATTACTTTTACAGGAAACCAAGAGCAAGAAATTTCCCCTTGTATACAAACAAATAATGATTATGCGGTGAACTTTAAGGGTAATATTAAAGGAAGAATATTCTGGAAGAACTGAAGCTTTTCCATCTCAATAAGGTTTAGCGTTGAACGCTCAAATATCAGTCACAAATATCCTTGTCAACCAAATTATTTAATATAATGTAATCAATATTATATAAACATTTCAAAATGAGTCTATACTAGTTTTCACTTCAACTCCTGACTTTGTTTCTCCTTGGCCTTTATATCCCCTCATTCTCTCATTCTCATTGCATGGATTTTTTTATACGTACCTTAAAATTTAATTAATTTTTTTATACGTACCGTTATCAGTACCTGTCGTATTATAAAATCGTATCATATGACAAAGTTATAATAAAATCATGAAGTACGTATGACTATATGCAAACTAGTTGGATCCACTTAAAATGACAAAGTATTACATTTTATGACATTTGTGTAAATTAATCGCTTTTGTGCAGTTTGTTATTAACATATATTCAAAATTTAAATGTATTTTAAAAAGTTCGTGCGATTATTTTTTTCGGGTGATTTTCTCTTGACAATTTTTGAATGTAATTTGATCAAAAACAGTCAGTATAGTTATTTTGTTGTGTTTGAAGTGTTATAAATTTTTTCCTCCAAAAGAATTTGATTTCCCGATTCTGGCCTCATTGGTTGGCCTGCCCGTTCCTAGAAACTCTCTCTTCTAGCAGAGAGCAAAAGACTAATCACTTCATGAGACTCAGAGAGCTGCAATAATTAAAAAATGTATTTTACAATTCTATTGATTGATTGAATGAATATTTCGATTTTTAATTTAATTTTAAATTTTTCCATTTATGCACATAAAAACATGAAAATTAACTACAGACGAACAAAACAAAATGTATAGGAAAAATACTTGAAGAAACAAGTACACAAAAATTTTCAGCACACATAAATTAATGCATATCATTTTCCAGATCAGCCAACGGCGCACTTAAAAATGGGTTCGTCATTAAATCCGGATGACATTAAGGAAGGAGATGATGTATATTTCGAGTGTGTCATCCAATCGAATCCAAAGCCATATAAGATGTCCTGGTATCATAATGTAAGTGAAATAAAACAAGTAAATGTGTAAGTTCTAAATCAAACTTGTCTTCTGTTACATCCGATAACATTTTACTTCGAATATTTCCTTACATTCAAAGTGGAGTTCAGACTTTCGTAGGTGTCCGTTCTTTTTCATCAAATTTAATTTGGTTTTTCTGCTATTTTCTTAGTTTATTCTAATCCACGAGCAAGCATTTTAAAGGGCGTACAACCCTCTTAGCGCTTTATCCAATTCTGTAATTCGATCCTCCCTACCATTCTCGTTATATAGAAAATCTATTGCGAAGGGTTATATTAATTATCTTGCCTTGTTGTTTCACCAAGTTAAATGCGATAATCTCTATTTTTATTTCTCTTCCCTTGGCTCAATTGTTTTAATTTTTTTCCTACTTCTATTCAAAATATTTAATACCTCGTCAAATCCTTCTGACCCATAGCCTTATGCCGTTGGGTAGGTTGACGTCAATTTAGCAGGATTTTAACCAGGCAAAAAAAGTCAGGAAAACACGAGGAATACAACCTCAATAGAGTGTCAGACTTGCGTATTCAGATATCATTGAAGTGTACATATTTGTAGGAGTTGGTGCATGCGAGCATAAAACTGAATTCAAAACAAAACGTCAACGACAAGTATTCTACTCATCCCTTATGACATAGACTTTTTAATCCTCACGGCAGATGTTTTTCGAAAACGATGTAAAGAATTAAAAATGAATGAAAAATTGTATAAAGAAATATTTCAAACCAACCAACATCTCTTTCATATTGTTTATTTTCATATATGGAAAACAACAACAATAACACTAATACTGATTACTTCCTTTCATCACGGATAATGACTGTGCTTACGTCACTTCACCTCTCATCGTATGACTGGAATATTTATTGTTCACGCTGGAAACCTTGCAAAAAAATAATGAAAAATTAAAAACGGAAAATGAGAAACGGCAATTAAAAAACTAATTGTAAATTAAATAAATTTATTTATATGTTTTCTGACATATATACCACTTTGTTCGACATCGTTGTCCGACGAACGACACCGAAACACTTTTTAAATTTCACGCCTCCGCTTTCTGGACGCAGGGCAACGAACTACATCACAATATCTCGGCTGGTATAATTCTTTCGGATCAATCGCTGGTCTTGCAAAGCGTGACACGAGCTTCAGCAGGTGACTACAATTGCATGGCAGTGAATCCTGAAGGAAAGGGCAACAGCAACCCGGTTACGTTAAGAATTCGTTGTAAGTAATCATTATATTGCTGATATGTATGAGTATTCTTTATGACGCTGTAGAGCGTGAGGATTACTTTACAGTTCCTTTAACTGACATTGAGTTTAATTAAATTCGCAAAATATAAAAAATTTACAAAAGACATTTCGGAAAAGATGTAAAAGGAGGATTTAAAAAGGGATCTATGAAAAGTGTAGGAAAAATCTGCGAAAATTATATGGCAAGAGACATGGAAAATAGATTCTTCCCTACATAGCTTAGACAAAAAACCTAAGAGTTTATTAGAAAGAAGAATTTTCTGGAGGTTGTTTATAATATTGTAAAGTAAAATATGGAGGTTGAATATATTGTAAACCTGGCTAATCGTTCACGAATTTCAGCAACTATGTTATCTAGCGAGATACGAATACTTCATATTAAGTCAACTTTGTGTAACAAACTTTTATAGCATAGCCTTAGGGCGTACAAAAGCCAACACAAATATTTCTAAACTATCTAATTAAATTATATTCTTAATTTCTTGATTTTTACCGATATTTTGTCAATGTGAGAATGAAGCCTTGTCTATAAAACCTATTTTTATTCAGAATAAAAATCTGTTTCATCACAATTTCAGAATAAAAGCCACCTCGAAAAGCAGTGACATATCCTGCTTTAAATTTTTCTAATCAATTTGAACATGCTTTTTGTTTCATTTCTCTAATGGCATTAAAACATTTTTTGAGGAAAGGAAAAGACGAAATGTTCATAAAGAATTTAAGGGTGTTTATTTATTAACGCATTTATTCTTATCCGTTACGCTCGTCGTTTAAATACTTTTCGTTACATTCATTTACCTTTTCCCTCGGCGGGAGTTGTCCTTGGTCTGTAATTGTTTTCATTCATTGGATTCATTTCATTAATTTACATTTCGTTATTTGCTGTTATTTAAGTCAAATACATATAATTGAAGATTATTGGAAGCAGAGCGAGGGTATGAACGCATTTGCTACCAGAACAATTTTATTGTAATTTATTTGGTTTCAGTTTACTCTCGCAGCTGGCTAGCAAAACCCGAAAGACATCCAAAAATATTCAATTTTTGGTCTTGTGCATAATACTTTTAAGAACAAAGCTTGCTATTAGTGTTGCGTACTGTCTATTTTATCAGGGATTGCTCCTGAATTGTCATCCGGTACGATTGTGTCGCCACTGCAACTCTCTTCCCACCAAAATCAATATCAACAATTTTGTATGCGACGTACCATGTCGTGCCATAACCTAGTACCCGTCTTCGATTCTAGCAAAGTTTTCTGCCAACGACTTATCATGCTTGGGTGAAACTTATAGCTTTAATTTTTTTAATCAAATTTGAAATTTAAATTATTGTTCTTACCGATGTCGTTACTCATTACGATATTTTTCCTTAAGTATATTAAGGGACGGTATATTAAGTTTGTTCCTTCGTTAGTAACGTATTAAAAGAGGCGAGTGAGATGTAAAAAACTGTATATATTCAGTCTTATAATCATCTTCCAAGTCGATTTTTACCCTGTCAGTCCGTCTGTTTGTCTGGTTGTTTATCCGTTTGAGAAAAGCGATTTTTCAAGCACGTAAAGGGATATTCCTATGAAATTTGGCAAAAATATTCTCTATTATTATGATTTACTTAGTTTTGTGAACGGAAGAAAATGAAATCGCCCCATTTCTAGTAACTTATATGAATATACGTACATGCTGAATTCAATTTAAATGCTTGTAGATGGTATTGGACTGCATACAAAGTATATTCTCTCCCTTCTAACCCTCTCCCCCGCATTCGTAAATTTCGTGATTATAATTTAATGTTTTTTGGATTGGTAACCACTTGGAGGCAGACTTATTCTCTTTGACACTTAAAACCTTTTTACTTGTCTCTGAGTTGATCGGCAAGATTAATTAATTGCTCTCAACATGTTAAATAACAAATATAAATTCCGCGAAAAAAAAATTAAAATCATGTAGGACTGCTACATGACTGCTAATCAATCCAAAAAATGTTTGAATACAAATAAAAATAAAAGTCATTCCATTGCTCATTCATGCGTAAAACAAGCTGGCAGAAACAAGATTAAAAAAGGGGGCAAACAGTAAGAATGGTATTAGAAAAAAGAAATATTAACACATTTTGCTTTCCATGAAGATAGCAAGAACTTGAAACTTGATTGCAATTTCAGGACAATATCACATGCTTCTGGCTAATTAAACTTAAAATGCGCAACGAACAAGAAAAGCGCATAGAATATTCCATAAAGACGAATAGAAGAATAGTCGGTCAGTAATTGACCACGACCCACCAACCCGAACTACTGGCAATTGCTAGCCCGCCTGAAGCTAACAGTTATCGAGCTAAATAAAACATGAGCTCAGATGAGCTGAACTTGTTCTGCGGCAAACACAAATATAAACACACACTTACACAAAACCACGCGTGCGCAAACGAAATGAAGAAACCCATCATTTAAAATACGAGAAGAAAAGGCGCCTGGAATTTTACATGGTCTCCCGACTTTAGTTCACCCGTCGTCAGTTTACAGTCAGTCCTTTCTCTTGTGCTCTCTTGTGAGCTTTAAAAAGAGAAATCCATGCTTTCCGCCAAACAGCAGTAGCGCCAGTGTCAGTTTCAATTCGGTAGCGAAGTTATCTTTAAATATTAAGATTATTTTATCAAGTCTTTCTGTAACTGAAAGTTATCTAAATGTGCCCCTATACTTTCTTTTTCTTCTGGCTGTATTCTTCTTCTCTTTTGGGTACTCTTATTCCACCTTCTTCAACTTCGCTTGTTAATTCTCTTATTCTTCTTATCCTTGCAGATGTTCCGGTCTGTCTTACAGAACACGAGGAGCTACTGGGTGCCCTCAAGCATGAAAGCTTAGTGTTAAAATGCGAAGTGGATGCATCACCGCCTGCGGATTCATTTCATTGGACATTTAATTCGTCCGGAGAACAAACGGAACTACCCGCCAGGCTTCACTCGAGCGAAGTGAGATCTTTTTTGTGTGCACTTTGAAATATTCTCCTTTATTTTTGCTACGTCTTGCTATAAATCATCTCTTCGCCATCACCTCTTCCACTAGCCTGCAAATTTTTCCGAATGAAAGTCGGTTCTTCATTCCATCCTATTTCATTTGGCTATAATCTTATTTAAGCCCACTTTCGCTGAATTAGTCTGAGTAATTTGAGTTGTTAATTCCTTTGTGGTAAGCCTATAAAACTTAACGGGTATCAGAAGACAATATTCGTACTCATAGCATATACTGAAAAGTTTCTCGCATTAGAGTTCTACCTTGCTGATTTGTTTGTATTAGATAAATATTGAATTATACGTGAATAATTTCTTCATATAAATAGATTGAATTGTGAAAATTCATGCAAGAATAGCTTTGTCGATTTTTCTGTAGGAAGCGGCAAAAAAATTTGAATATATCTCATCACCGGAACCGAAGTTGTCATGCGAGTAAATTTCCATCTCAAAGCAGACGCATACTTCCGATAATCTTTCTGAATAATAATTTTGGAATTATGATTAATAAAAATTTCATTTCATTTGCTCATTTTTCAATTTTTATTATCAGATAAACACTTATTTCCTTTCAGTATATTGATAAATTTCTTTATATCAAACACAAATAAAAATGTATCCTTCGACAAAGCCTTTATTGCTTTCATCAAGTGCTCGCTTTTCCGGAGCGAATAATTCAAGATGCATACAATTTAAATTCAAACTCGCAGATTTCACGTACGAATCTTGAAACTTTTTGATTAAGAAAACATAAATCTACCGATCTTAAGTTGATACATAAGCTCGTGAGATAGCTCGTCCAGGCACCAGATTTATCTATATGTAGCTATATCATGACAGCGGTCGTGCAATCAGCGCCGAATGCAAATAAATTTCTTATTATTTTTTGATGACTGAAAAATTTCATTAACGGCAGTATTGTTTTTTATATTTCTTGTCTTCAAATTGCCTTCTTGTATGTACTGCAATAGAACTTCGCTTTTAACTTTACAGTAAAAATTGTCTTTCCAATTTTGTCATTTCTTCTCCAGAGTCGTCATTCCCACCATGCACCTGATTTAGAATTAATAACTTTTGTAGTTATCTATATCATTATATCATCTACTATGTCATGTTTGGTAGCATTATAATACCGCATAACTTCTGCACAAACCCTTTAATTGCACAATTGCAATAAAATTTCATTGCTTTCAGCTTTAAAAAACGTTATATTTTCTACTTTGATTTCATTTTCTCACAGACCGGTTTGTCACGTTTGAATTACACACCAGCGACCGATTTGGATTATGGCACGATATCCTGTTGGGGAAGGAATGCAATTGGCATGCAGAAGAGTCCGTGTATATTTCAAATTGTCGCTGCAGGTAATATTAAATTTTTACTTCATCACGAACAACAATTAAAATAAAAAGATATAAAAATGGAAGGAAGCACAATTTAAGTTTCATAAATTTCATTATCATAGAGTGAAAAAATAAGAAAAGATAAGAAAATTGGTTTGTCTCTTTGAGTGACTTAAGACATTGTGTCGGGAAAAGACGTCACGAAACTTCAGAATTTTATTCAAATTAAGTGAACAATGAAAATGAACCGAATGAAACGCTACACGAAGCGTCGTATTAAATCGTATAATACGACAATTTCTAATAAAATATTACACGAAAACAATTAATCTTACTTATAAGAACAGAACAGCTATTAAGGACTAAGAAAAAAATCTATATTTTTATTTGATTTAATGACGACGATAATTGGAATGATTAAATTGTGATGAGTTTTCTCGGTCGCGAGACTAATCATTTCCTCAGTTGTGGCGACGTCTGCTACGCCACATACATTCGAATATATTAATATATTTTATAATGTACTGTCTGTATAGACATAATAGAACTGCACACTGTACAGTAGAATATGTACAATAGAACTGCGCATGTATACATAATTTGTAAAAGTTTGTATTCTTTAATCAAATTTTACATTTTTTTACTGCGTACTTCTTAACCGATCTTCTTCACAGGGCGCCCCTTTCCCTTGCAGAATTGTAGTATCACAAATCAATCATCCGATTCCTTACAAATCGATTGCATTGAGGGTTTCGACGGTGGTTTACCACAAGGTTTTATATTGGAATTGGTTGAGCTGACAACATTACGCCTAGTTAAAAATCTCAGTCTTTCGGTAAGTACCCGACGTTCAGTATCTGACGTATCGACATTAAATTTGTCGAACAAATTGTAAAGAAATTACATAAAAATGGAAGCAAAATAAATCGATACCAATAAAAGTAATTAATAATTTTAGCGTATTAAAACTTTTTAGTTTATTTGATCTATTGATCTATTGATTTTTTTATGTTTTTTTCTTAATATTGAACTACTCGAAATGAAAAAATGTCGATCCTTATAGTATTTATATAAGAATGCTGAGGTTTAGATACAAAGCACGAAATGAAAGAAGTCCGCAGAAGTTGGACATGCATATCCGTGTTTCTTCGTCTCCTCTTCGTCTTTTATTTGTTTTCAATCCACATCTCCCTGACAGGGCGGGCCAGTGATTTGGGAGAAGTGAAAAATAAAAAAAAATTATATTAATTCTGCCGCAGTAGCATTCTATAGACATGAATACTCTAAAGATAAAAGCTCTTGACAAACTGAAGCACATAAGCGGCTCGACAGCTAAAGTGGTCCGCCAATAGTAATTGTCATAAGTGACATTCTCTGATGATAATGCAATATGAAAGCTTTACTGGGAATATAAAGGATATTCGATTCGGGATACACTAGCAGTTACAGAAGCAGTTGTGTTAGCAGAATTACCCGTAGGAAAAATAACAACAATAACGATAAGAGTAAAAATAACAGAGTTAAACCGGAAGATTGCCTTTGTTGTTGTTGCTGATGATGCGCCAATCTTCTTATCGGCAGCACCAGACGCAGTACTGAACTTTCTTCATCCTTTGAAATAAAATAAAATATTTTCTTATGCACACATGTTCACAAAAATAAAAAACCATGTGAACACGTACTTTGTATATAAAATATACAGACACGCACACAAGCGCACACTTGTAAACTGACTCACCTTCGCTCATAACTCGCTTCATCACTATTCAGCATGTGTAACGTGGTCGTTCATAGATTCCTGTTTTTATTATGCTGTTGCAACTGAAGGCAGTCGTGCAATATTTGGCCTCAGGCATCAGTCGAAGTTTTTTGGAAAACTTAAGTTTTCTTTTCAAATATTCTTGGTGTTTACGTTTCAGATTGTAGCCGTTTTCTTAAAAGTTTCAATTTTTTGTTAAATATTAAATTACTAATTTAAGGCTGCTTTTAATCCCTTTACTTGTGGGATGGGAGGAAGGAACAAAATGCATGAAATAAATTTTTTTTAATAAGAAAATCGATATTTGCCAAAAGTTTTCTAAAGAACAAATATTACAACTCTTCTAAAAGCGAAGACGAGTAAGAGAAAGAGAGGAACGACATCGAAATGGAGGAGGAGAGACAATAGGACGTTTTGCTTTTCAACGTTTTAAATTTTTTTTATTTTTAATTTTTGTATTATACAAAAATATTGTTTTTCGCAATAAATGTTAGCAATTTTACAGTGTGGAAATATTAAAAGAATTATATTGCTAAATGTAAATATTTTCAAATTAAGTCATTTCAGATATGTATTAAAAGCAGAAGATCGCAATTCTCTTCGTATATATGCCCAATTTTTTACTGAATTTTTTTTATTCTTTCTTTTTCATTCACTTTTAGCGTCCACCGGTGAATTTCTTTATCGACAATTTGGAATCAGGTACCTCATATCGTATCATCTTATTTGCTGTAAATGCAAAAGGCCGATCAGAACCGACCGTGATCGACGATATAACCTTCAAAGGCGTGGCCAAGTTTACAGGTAAATTTTTTGAAAAATCTTTCAGAAACCGCGGCTCACAGAGTTGTTTATTTCACAAACTTTTCGAAACATTATTGCTAAACTACTTCCATAGTCTTTAACCCTTTAGCCTATAACCACTAGCCTAGCCTGACTCGTAGTAAAGAATTTGTTTTATAAACGAAAACCACGTGCCGGACTGTGGTAAAGAATTTGGCGTAATAAATTATTCGGGTGCGTTGCAGAATATCTGAAAGGCCGACGACAGAAGCAGAGAACCGATTTTCGTTAACGTAGCTATCAAAATTGGAAGATTCCGTGTAGGCCAAGGTGTTAGGAAACTCACAGTATTCTGGATCAACTTATCGACCCTTGTTGTTGTTGTTTTGTATTCTCTGACACCAAATTTCAAAAAATCATTAAATTAATTAGTATTAAAAAATCATAACCGAATATTCAATTTTTAGATTAGTCTTGCGTTATTTTTGTTTTTCTTAACAAAATAATACAACCAGTCCGCTTTGAAAACCACATTCCAAAACAATAAATAATTAAATATATTTCCATTCATGCGTTCATTGCTTCTCTTCTTCTTGTTTTGCTGACGCCTCTGACTATACTTTAGAAATGACCGAAATACTTTTGGCCAACCTCGCATACTCTTATGAATAAAATATTTCGAATTTCCCACAAAATATTATTTCCATTCATTGCTTCTTTTTGTTAAAGCAACAAACCGACATTACCTATTACCGAAAAAAGTCATTGCAATAGCAAAAACACACCAACACAGAAGGACGAGCAGGAAACCAATAGCAACCCTTTACACTCATTGAGATATATATTAATTTTTTTTCCTTTACACAAACGTATGTATAAAATTAGACGAGCTTTCCATGCAATTCATTCGTTTCTATCCGTTGATTGTTCTTGTTGTTCTCGTAGTTTAAATGGCAATTCCATGGCAGACTGCACAATAAAAATGCCAAAATAAAACGAAGACGTGAAGTAAGGCACAAAGATAAAGCGAAGCGGAATGAAAAATCCACCAACTTTAAATCAAAAAAGGGCTCGCGCACACAGAAAAAGTTTCTCGATAGCAAAAGAAAAACTTTTTCTTCTTATTCTTCTTTTTCTGTCTCCTTCCGCGCGTTCCTTTTCCGAGCCAATGCTAAAGTTCAAATTACATTTATTCATGGATATAGTTGAATGCAGTTTGTATCGCGTTAAAACAGAGCATGAAAGGGATCAAGGGTATGGTTAAGGACATATGGGGTTCGGCGTATTTTGACTACTATGCTCAGAACCGAATTGTTAAAAAGAGAAAACAATAGAAATTAACAAATATACACAAACACTCACAAACACATACATACGAATTTGCAAACATACAAACACGCGCACACTTAAGAAAAATTTTACCTGTCGCCTCTATATTGCGACCTTCTTCTACTACGCTCGTACACACATACGCACATATATAGACAAAAATGTTGGAGAATTAGAAATGCGCATTTCGAACGAAATGAAATAAATTCCAGAAAAGCACATAAATAGCGATAAAAAGTTTAGCGATAGAGCAAGAGATAAAGTCAGAACGGTTAGCATAAGGAGGTTAAGGTGCGGTCTAACGAAAGTCAGTTTTGGGTATTTGAAGGTATCTTATAGGTATCAGCAGCGATTTAATACAAGCGGAAATCAACATATTTTGACAAGACGTCAACAACAGTCACCGCAATGCGTCGTTTATTACATGGTGCGAGACAGAAACTGAATTTTGATATTTATGAGTACCAGTAGCGGAATAATCCCATTCAGTCTTCTTCCTTTTGGCAAATTTTACCGGTGCCCCGCCTTTATTACCAGCCATCACCCCGCCTTTATTACCAGCCATTACAGTTTTCGCATATCTCGATTGTCTTTAATTCTGATGAAGCAGAAATGTTGTCTTCCAATAATTGAATTTTCATTGCACGATTTATTGAATTTAGAAAACATTAAGCTTTTCCTGTAATTGAATTTAAACAACACACAGTGGGTTTCATTTCATTTCTTTGGAAATATGTGAAACTTTTAGAGTAAAATAAAATCGAAGATGTTCTTACGGCATTAACCGATTACCTAAATTTTCTGTTGGTGGAGAGTTACAATCCTTCGCATCAGAAAGATAGACTGATGTGCATTAATAATTTATATACAAAAGAATTATACATTATCAAGATCAGAGTCCAAACAGTAGTAAACCAATTCCCTGATTATCAGACTCCTTCTGTAATGAACATTTCAGATTCTTAGAGATTTCGCGCCCGCTGCAAGTCCTAAAAACTCTCGGAGCTCCAAGCCTATCTTTTCAAAATGCTTTCATAGCAAAGAAAGGTTTAGTTTGAAAAAATTCGCGAGCTCGAAGATTCAAACGGACTTAATTAACAGTCTGTTATATCACAACCGTTAATGGCATTATGTTAATAGCTCTGAAGCCAAACAAGTCACAAACAAAAACAGGTGTTACTTCGAAGAGAAATATTTGTTCAACTAATATTGTTCTCGAAAAGACGAACATTATAAAATGATGTAGATAATAAAAATTACTTTAATTTAATATTGAACTTACAAAATCTATCTCCGTTCATTTGGTCACGATAAAGTAATCCTCTGTCATAACCTTTATCAGTATATTTGAATTTAAATTTTGCACAACCATTTTAATTAATACATCTAAAATTTATACATATAAAAATGTATTTAATTTTAAATTAATTTACCTAACTTTAATATCAAAACATTTACATTTTCCAGAAACTTATCATTACACTGTATTTGCAATTAAGAAATCCTTTCCTCCAGAGAAACAACGAGAAATAAATTAACTATTGCACAATATACTGTTTTAATTATATTTTACACAAATTAATTTCTCTAATTACAGGATCCTCAAATGGTTTAACCGTGCCGTTGTCGCCCTTCTTGGCCGGCCTTACATTGTTCGCAGCCTTACTATTTGCCGTCGCTTGCATCATCTTAGCAACACTCTATCGACGTTACTCAAATAAGTAAGTACAATTTGAAACCTCAGTCAGTCTCAGTGGCTTTCGTTTGAGAAGAAAAAATACTGATAGTATTGGAATTTAATACTATCCCGAACAAATAGTGGATGACAAAGGAATTATATAGGAGGTGAGAGAGAGGTCTGTACACAATACTGATATGGCTAGTGATGGGAGATTGAACACTTTCGACATGTATCAAGGTCGGCTTGATGCCACGAGTTTACTATCACTTGTCTTGTCTCTTCCCATGGAGACTTCTATTCAAATCCGTGCCCATAGGTCAATATCTGTAATGAAGTGAGTCTTGCCATTTAATTAACACCCTGACACTTCCTTATGTGTGCTGCAGACATATATGAGTTAAAATGTCTGATTCATATTCCTCTGTTTGGTAGAAATCATTATGATTTTCATCAAATGAAATGTGTTGTGCTTTCCTCGTGCGTAACGCTGTCTGCCGATTCGACATCGCTTGCATGTGTGTGTTTATGTGTGTAATTAGTAGACAAGTGACATAGCCGCCAAAAATCCAAGCAGGCTCTTTTATTGACCGTAACGGACGACAACATTCCATCAATGTCCCGCTTTCATCTACCCTTATTACCAGTGTCCTTCGGTTGTTATTTCTTGAGAATAATTTGCTTTCGTGTTATGGCAAAAGAGAACCTGAGGAATAGAGCAATCATTAGGTTTAGTGCTATTGATTTCAATATCTAAAAATAAAATATTAACGCATTTTTAGGCATAACGAAGCCAGTTTGAAGACATCGAAACACGCGCCGCTATCCATAATGCCCTCCGATTGCCAACTAGATCAATTACAACCGAACCAAAACCATCACCATCATCAACATCATCAGCAACAACAGCTTCAACAGCACCAACAACAACCGCAACAATCATCACCACAACAAACCAATCATCATGATCATCATCTTCACAATCATCTTCAATCACATCACGGGATACTGCAGAATATGAGCTCGAGCAATGGAGGAGGAGGTAATGAAGGTGGCGGTACCTCACCAATAAATAGCATGAGCGTAAATTTAGCCGGCATTGGTTTCGGTATTGATACAAGCACACTAAGATCAACAACGCAAAGCCTCCATCGGCAAAGTCCACAAATAATGAGCGACAAAACAGAAGGTGATGACACTGATCCAGATGTTATTCCCAACCAATATGGTAAGTATTATAGAGGTGAATGCGGAGAAGTCAAGAGGCCTGAATTCAATGGGCCAATGGGTCAGCTGCGACAAGAGGTTATTTAAGCTGACGTTCCTCCGAACGTCAGTCAGTCAAACCCTCCTCATAAAAGAACTTTGCCATATTTATCTGATTACTTAGCCGCCAGTCTATCTGCGGTGCACCACGATTACAAGAGACCATAATGAAATACCCTTATGGTAACTGACAATAAAAGATTTGGTCTATATTGATTTGATCTAATAACACTGGACTATAATAGTGTATATTCCTGCTATTCCTGAATTATATGGGCCTCAAATACCATTTACAAAAACTTCATTGAAAATAGTGCCCGAACGCGACTAAGTAGAAAATGATAATACAAAATATTTCGACATCAATTAATTGCAGTGATTGTCGTAATTTATTAGGAAGTCGTGGGGAGCGAAGTGAAATAATAGAACGTAAACTTGACGCGCTTCAATAGAAGACCATTTTGGCAAAATACTTCAAAAATGCTTTTCAATTTATTCAGTACGTACACACATCGGCCGGCATTCCAACATTCACTCCTCCATTCACCAATCCGCCCATCCATTGATTCATTCAACCATTCATTCGCGCAATTGCGTAATTTTTCGAATAAATTGATCCTGCCGCCGCCTCGTAACTCTAACGTTAATATTCCTTTTATGATCGTGCATTTTATTACGAAACGGTTTTATTGCTCGCATTTATAAACTTCCATCCAATTTCGGATGACCGCTTAGCCGTTTGCTTCCTATTCGCGTTGGTGGCAACGACGGTGGCAGTTGATTGGTTTTGTTGCAATTATGGGCGCTACATCCATAAATAGACACTCGTCCGTTTTACAGCTTCCGAAATATTTTTACGCAACTGTGGTTTGCTCAACAATTTTAAATTGCTTTTTACGCGGTTAGAATTAATCTTGTGTGAGCTCTATTGATTTTATTCTCTAATGTTCATTAAAATATATTGCGATTTACGGTATTGCGGTTGTTTTTATGAGCAAATTGGTGAAGAAATTTAAAGCCGGGGGAGCAGCTTTTGTGGTTTTAAATGCTAGTTGTAACCTACTGACCTTTTTTTTAATCTTTTAAATTAAGACTTCGGTGAATATCGAGAATAATTTTATTTCAAATAATAATATTCCTTTCCTTTGTCCTTCGTTCTTTCTTTCGATTATAGAAAAACGTCCTTTAAAATCATTGGTTGCGTCTCCGATATTCCGTAGCCCTTCGGCACGCTTGTTGCAGCGCGATTATTGTATAGCGGATACCGATCGAGGGGGAAGCAGTGGAGGAGGTGGTGTTGGGAATTTAAATAGCGGCAGTGTCATTGGCATTAGCAATGGCAGTACATCGATAGGTGCTGTGGAAGTGGGAGGTGTGGGAAGTAACAGTGGTATAATCTCCAGCTTGGGCTCACTGGTAAGCAGCGCAGGCGGCTTTGGCAACGAAGTGCTGCATTATACCTTCAGGCCAAGCAAACAAATCGTAAGTATATGGTCGAAAATCTCGAAACAAAACATTGTACATAAAAATATATTGTGTAATTGTCCTCGAAGAGAGTGCCGACGTTTTATCCTTGACAACAATCTCTATACTGTTTGTTGTGCCGAATAACAAAGCAAATGATTTCAGCGGGCTCATGAGCACATCTTCCGCATCCATTTTCATTTTTCACTTTTACATTTCATCCGTTCTCAAGCATCTGCTATCGCTTAAGGGAATTAAAAATTAAAAAAAAATTAGGGCAACATGAAAAATGAACGACATTTTGCCATTAACACATTTTGACTGAGCGGTTTTAGAACCGAGACACAAAAGTTCTCAAATGAGTTAAGGAAATGGAGATATATCACATCACAGCCAAAGCAAAATCAGAACAGAAGGACAAAATTGGAGAACTGCTTTGGGCGGTTTTTTGTCAATTCAGTCACATCATAATAGGCTCGCTTTAGTGATTATTTTGATGAATTGTATATATTCCGCTCCGCTCAGCTTCCTTTATTCCGCTCCGCTCTACCATAAATGAACAGCCTGTTTCGGCATTGATGCTTTTATAACTAACAATTATTACTTAACAGCTATAAATAATTGTTCAATATTCCATTTGATCATTTTACTCCATCTCTATGCACTTCTTTCTCTTTCTGCTCTTCTCCTTTATCTTTTTCTCCTTCTTCATTATATTCTTCTCCTTGTTCGAATTGTTCCTGATGCAGAGCTACGCTACCCTTACTACGAACAATAAAGGCGTAACGACGTGTTCACCACCATTGGGTGTATCAGCCCTTCACAGTGCTGTGAACGCAACGCCAGTAACGACAACGCTATCAACGCATCAGCCAACACCGCAACCCATGGAAGTAAGCCTACTTAGCCCGAATAATCCGTCAGTGACATCATCGCTAAGTGAGTACCGCTTTCGGCCGGAGGTGGTAACGACTTCAAATCGAATACAGGAAAGTTGTATATAAACGCAAAAATAATTCAAAAAGATAATATAAAAAACGCATTAAAACCCAATAAAGATAGTATAAAAAAACTTAAAAATAAATACGAAAATTTAAGAAAATAATGAAGATTTTACTAAATTCACTCAATGTTGAACAGCTAGGAAATGTCGATAGGTCCCTTAAAGCGCAATAGACCGATAGATCGTTAGTTAAAACAACTGAAAAGTGTGACAATTACCAAGAGAGTGAACAACAAGAAATTAGTTGTCATTAAAAATGGATTAACGAAAAAACAAATATATCTCGTCTTTCTGCCATTTCTTATATATAAAAAATTTATTTAATTTTAAGTGAAGTGAATGCGTAATAACGTATTTGATACTTAACTAAACACATATTGTGAGTATGTACGCATGTATGTTTGTATGTATGTAGCATGCACGTAGCATACTCTCCAAACTAATCGAAGTTGTCCAACTAAAGAGTAGAAGAGGTGTAATTAGTCGTATTAATTTGAACATATGACGAGCTGTTATGATTCCGATATTTTTGTAAACGTAATTTTTTTATTGTTTTTTATTGATTTAAATAAACTTATTTTAAATGAACTCCATTGAAATTAATCCTATTTAAACAAATTTAATTTCAATTGATTGAGCTTAAATGAAATCAGAATGAAATTAATTTGAATGAATTTCTTCGAAGCAAAATTAATTTAATCCAAATAAATTTAATTCAAATAAATGTAATTGAAATTAAATAAAGTGAAGTGATCTTATTTTTAATCAATGTTTACTGTCACTGAATTTCAACAAATGAATTCATTTTAAGTAAATTTCATTTAAATGAATTTAATTCAAATAATTTAACTTTCAATGAATTTAATTCAATTGATCAAACGAGCTTATTTGAGATAAATTTCGAATAAATTTGAACTCAAATTAATTTTCAAATATATTCAGCTTTTTTAAACGCCTAAATTTCAAAATTTTTGGTAAAAAATTTATGTAATTATATAGAAAATATTGTTTAATGAAAAAGTGTAAGATTATTCTCTTAAAATATAAATAAAAACACTTTATTTTTATGGACAAAGTCTAATTTAAAACTGTAGGGAGATTATTCTAATTTCTGTTCAACGGTAGTCTAAATAGTATTAGTCATTATTTTTATCTAACTGCATCACATTGGGCGTGCTTTTTTTGACTGTTAAGCATGCTTTTACTCTGACTGTTATTAAAAATATTTTCAATGAAAATAAGACTGTGTTTCCGTACCTAAAAATCTTCTACTTAACGCATATTAATCGCAAATGCATCACATTAGCCATCGTAAATTCTCATAAAATCTACTTCATTCATATGATATTCAGAATTGTACATATCTCTTCTAACATATCCGCTAAATAAAGAAACCGCCACATTTTTCAATCCATCGTTAACCCGAATTCGCAAAATGAGCTAATAATCCGAAGAGGAATTTTGTTGGCGTGACGTGACAGTATACGTCAATCAAAAAATTTAAATGTTTTTAGTTGATTCCGTATAAAAGTACGCTAGACGTTTAAAGTACGCTAGAAAAAGGTATCCATAGCGCGATTGAATACACCATCAGCTTCTTACAAAATATATTACTAAAGTTTAATATTTATTTTATTTTAGCTGTTTTGGAAAAATTGGGGGGAAATAATTTAAGTACAATATTGCCGATAATATTGAAAGCTTTTAGAGATAATATTTTGAGTTTTATCATTCTATATCTCTTTTTTTCAGGAATTTTATTGGGATACGATTGGTTTGAAAGAATCACATTTTTAAAATTATGATTGAGTTTTTGTTAAAAATTCCTCTTTTTACAAAAAATATTGGAAAGCAAATTAACAATTTCGCGGTTTTAATTTTTCTAAATTTTAAAATTTTTCTAAATTTTAAATAAACCACCCCTGGATGCAAATCAATAAGTAATAAAAATATATAAATAAAAAACAGCAGTAAACGAAATATTATTTCAGTACGTACACCTTTTTATCCACTACTTATTTTTATTGAAGAATTGTTAGAAATCAAAATAAATGAAAGATAATAAACGATAATACTCATACATATCTTGTAAATACATGAGCTATCAGTGTAATTGTACGCATTTGTATATAATCAATTATTATGATTTTAGTGATAAATAATAATAAAAAAGTATAATATTCTAGTAATTATTATAAGATATTTGTCCAGATAGATAAATTATAAAAAATAGTAAAAAAATTAGAAATGTAAAATAATGTGTCATCGTGTAGAAAAGCCATCGTAAATTTTACATAATTAGCGCCATAACTATCAATTTTTAAGAAAGCATTTAACAATTCCAAAACTAAATTGTAGTTAGAATGAAGAAAAACTGTCTATACTCCAGAATTAGAAATAAGCTATATATCTTACAGAATAAAGACTTATTGTAAATACGTATTTAAATCCTTTTTTGTAGTGTAAAAATTTTAGAAAAGAAATTAGCAAAAATTAATAAAATCAGAAAAATGTTGCGTATAAATTTATTGCATTTCTCATACTTTATGTTTTGAAAAAAATCGAGTATGTGAAAACTTATGTCGTTTTATTTCCTTGTATATATATATATATATATATATATATATATATATATATATATATATATATATATATATATATATATATATATATATATATATATATATATATATATATATATATATATATATATATATATATATATATATATATATATATATATATATATATATATATATATATATATATATATATATATATATATATATATATATATATATATATATATATATATATATATATATATATATATATATATATATATATATATATATATATATATATATATATATATATATATATATATATATATATATATATATATATATATATATATATATATATATATATATATATATATATATATATATATATATATATATATATATATATATATATATATATATATATATATATATATATATATATTCGGTGTTTCAATATATCGATATTCGCAGAAGAATCACAATTCATCGAATCGACTTTCTGTGGTGTTTCGCTAATTTTTTGTGATCGAAAATTGTCTGCATTCATGTGTACAACTTACCCGTTTGGCTCATCGGCAATATCATAGGCAACGCCCTTTAATAAGTTTCGAAATAATTTTATTATTCCCAATGGCTTCGTCCGGAGGAGTATTTGCAGAAATATTAGCAGTTGCCACATCTTTATTACGAGCTATAATTTGAAAAGGAATCCAGGAAGAATACAGGAAAAACTGAAGAAAAAATAATGATTTTTTCATTATTTTACAAAAAAACAATTTTTAAAAAAAGGCAGTGATGAAATTTTGTGGTCTGTGTGGGTTTCTTCTTTTTCCATATTATTTAGTGCGGCTAAGTCTTCTTAAAATAAATGAAAACAAACAGTAAGTTGTAAATAATAAAATTTAATATATAATATTTCAATTTAAAACAACTAAATTCGGTTTAGCTGAATCGATTTTGTAATCGGCTAAAGTCCTTTTTGTCTTGGCTGACTTGAGTTTCGTTAGCTTCGAGCAAGCTTTACCACAGGCTCGTGGTCAGATCCCGTAGCTTTACTTCACGTCCGTCTTCGTTTCATTCAACTCGTCCATCTGAAACCGAAACTGACATCGATGTAATGCCGGAAACCTGTCCCTCTGCCAAATTAACAGACGTACATGCAATAAATAAATAAAAAGGACAGCAATGAATACAAGAACAATAGCAGCAATAATAATAAATGTACACTCCAGAACAATAGCAATGTTGACAATTCCGAAGGACTGTTAAAAAAAACAGAATCAAATTTAATCAGCAGATAGAAGAAAAACCTACACACAGGCCGGAATGAAAAACAAGCTGGAAGGATATCATGAGTGTCCTGAAATTTAATTGAATGAATATTTGCAAAAACGTCAACAAAAAAATTGAAAAAACAAAACCAAAAGACATGAAACTTATATCCGGACGGCTCGATACATGTAGAAGTAGTGCATGAAAATTGGAGCTGCTTGTGTGCTTGTGCTGCTTGAATGGGTCCTGATTTGGCTTCGACTACCACTGTGTCAATGACCGTGGATTTGTCTGGCTTTTGTGTATTCAGCCACCCAAAGGTAATAACCGTTCAAATAGCCAATCAAGGTTGCTCCTCGAACGTGGTTAATTTCGGAATACAGCGGAGGAAGCTGAGCCCTCCGACCCCTCCTTTTTCGGCTTTTCGATATTTTTTGAGAAAGAGTCTAGCAGCAACCAATCTTGGGTGCCATAGAGCTCCTTTACAGTCACATCCGGCCGCATACTGCATTTTTCTGTCTGTTTTATTACGCCATTCTTTTTAATGCTCTGGTTTTCCGTCATGCAAATGGGATCTGATACTGAAATCGCCTTAGTCAACGTTGGGTAATTGCAGGAGTATTTAAATTTTATCTCCTTTTTCACAAAATAAATCCCCGAATTTTATTTTTCGGTCTGATATGAAGACAAGAGTTCGAAAGTAGCCAAAAGGTAGCCGCGCAATGCCATTTAATGAGTTTAATGAGTTATAAATAATTGATAAAATTTTATGGCTGGGCATGAATTTCAAAGGATTGAATGGTTTTTAAAATAATTTAAAAATTTCTTCAAATCGAAAGTCATGCTAGTTCAGTTCTCTTCATTACAAAATGTGTCCGCCAAATATCTTTAAAAATTTCCATAATTTCATACGACCCAGTTTAGACAATTTTGTGACTGTCGTCAATCAAATTAATGTTGCGCTCACATACACACACTGTCACAGCTGTCCTAACATCAAATATATGTTCATAATAATTACCGCACCCCTTCAAACACACACTTTCCACAACGATGTTCCATCAAATTCCATATCCTGATCCATATCTTTAGAGTCCACGATTTCATGAACGCATATTTCGTATCATCGATCGATTATTCGATAAGCTTCAATAACGTCAAGTGTAAAATTAGTCCGCTGGTCAATCCATGTAGCCGAATTTATTTAGCAGGCTTTCTGCACTTCAAAAACCCTGTGGCGGTTCGGAGTCCGTGGTCATAATGTGTCAGATATGCCAAACATTACCTCTGCTTTTGGTTGCATTAAAATTTCATAAAATCTGTCGAACTGCCTTCGCGGCCGAAAACCATTTAAAATTGGTACCACCTCATTGACGGACATTGGCAATTGATCACCATCTCACTGAATGACTGGCATTTTGTCAATTATGATTCATGGGTGTTGGCACTAGAGAACGTTGCTTGTTGTTGTTGGTGTTATTTCTATTGGTACAACTGCTGCCGCTGCTTCTGCTCTGCTTTCATTTGCTTGCCCTATTTCCCTCTTGGGCATCACGATAAATTCCAAACGCACACAAAATCTAATGTTGTCACTTAGTGGTGCGCAATGTTGATAAACCATAAACACAATATTTACGCAACGTATAGACTTTCACTATTAATTATTAGACTTATATTCAAATCCAAAAACTTCTAAAATTATAAAATATAAATTTTACATTTCGATATTTAAGGAAAATATTAAAAAGAAATTAAGTCTGCGCCGATACAGATAATCACGGAACAAATAATGATCTGGTGATCTTATACAGCGCCGATCGAAATCGGTGAAGACATTGACAAGCGGTTGCACCACAAACAGATTGAGTGAAATAAGGTGGAAAGGGACGTTTGAACAAATACCCGTATTTACTATCCCTCTCCTACCAAGGATCAATTACGGACAATTACCAGACAATTACGGCCGATAAGTACTGCCGATATAATGATGAAATGCATGAAAAACTAAAAATAATGCACCCACCGCTCGTTAATCGGTGTGCCCCACTATTTCTGTAGAGCAAAATTAGACCGCATAAGTTAAACACAGAACAATTGCGAAATTACATGAATTGGTATATAAAATTTTGCAGCACCCAGTCTATTCTCTGGATCCCCGTCCAACAGACTTTCATTGTTCTAAACATTTGAGCCTGTTCCCAAGCACAACCGATCTGAGGCTGTAACCGAACTTGTACAATTTACTTGTACAAGTATTGTGAACTTGTACACAATGCTAAAAGGAAGCATTACAAAAATGAAGACAGTGTAAAAAATCAATACATGGAATATATAAATTCTAAAGATCAGAAATTTTCCAGGGCAGGCGTCTAGGCATTAATATTATACTGGAAAAAGTGCATTGAATCCAATAAATTAAATAAACAGCTTACGCAAAAAGTTTCGCAGTTTTATGTATATACCTAAAATTAAAAAATACCAAATACACCAACCAAATAGTACATGAATTTGGTATCACATTAAGAAAGAAATCCGTCTTATTTCCTTTCAATAAAACGGTCCAAAATATATATTTTCCAAGTAAGAAGTCTTGAACAGGAGATACTTCTAAATACTTGAGGATGTCTTTTAAAAGGAATGAATTTTTATTTGTTGAATTTTAAGTTCAAAGTTATTGTTCTGAGCTTATCACCATCGCGTTACAACTGCGTCACGATAAATCCCTTCTATCATGACTTGAAGTGACCAATATTTTTATTTCGAGTTATGAGATATTAAAAAGTTTCATGTTGAGGGAATAGAAGCAAAATGCAAAAAATGATGCAATGTGTCTGTCGTCATGCCTGTCGGTCTGCCAGAGAACCCTGGACAATAGAACCGAAATTTGAGGAGAAATTTTCAAACGCTCAAGTGAAACAAATAGTGACCAACTGTCACAGTAACTGACAACCGCACGGAGTGATAATTGGGTGTGGGTGCAAAGGCGATAGAAGTGGACCAAACATCCAGAGATTTATGGTGGAACCGGTCAGAAACTAAATGGAAAGACATGGCCAGTGAAAATGTTTGTGACATTTTCAAGTGGTGTCTCCATACCAGAAAATGGGAAAGATAGAAGAAGAAAGTGAGTGACAAAAAGAGAGAGAGAGAGAGAGGCTGGAGCGAAAACCAAACCAACCGTAAGTAATAAAGCAACATTATTTAAAGTAAAGTGAAACGAAAATAAGATAAATCGAAAGAATGGGGCGAAAAACTTTTTCCGCTCGGGAACCTCAAGTTAGTCGAGAAAAGGAACTGATTTTTTTGAAACAGTTTTAACTCAAATTTCTCAAACGCATCACCACCAGAAACTCTCGCTTAGAACAATGACAAACTTTGCAGCCCGATAGTCTTATATTCAAAGAAACCTCTCCCTCCTTCTTCTATTCCCTGCCCCGTTTCAAAGAGAACCTCCCTTATTGTCATCTTAGATCTAGCTTTAATGGACGCCACTTTTTATCACTTCATTGCGAGAATTGCGTGGGGGTGCGCCACCACACACAAACCATCTCCAAGAGAGCGATGAATAGATGTGGATTTCTTTTTTACTTTTAAGAAAAAAAAAGTTAAAACTTTTATTTAGTTTTAAACAAATATTCTTGAACTTTATCCTTTGATAAATTTATCATCAAAAATTATAGAACGAGTAAATGTCACAGGGAGTCGGTCGGTGGTTGGCTGAACGTGCGAATGACGTGAATTAGAGCGGATGTAGTAAAAGAAAGGTTAGATAAATCCCTCTTACACCTCGAGGCCAAAAGAGATAAGTGCCGGAATATCGCTGTTGGTTTTTTGGACCGTTTGTACGTCACCCTCCCAACCCCCGCCCCGCGGACTAAAGACTAAAAACTAAGAACAGAATCTCGAGGCAGAGCAAAAGTTTTTGCATTGGTTCTGCCCGTCTTTTGTTGAGATTGTATTAGAACGCTGTGGTCTAGGCAATAACAATAGGTATTACCCACATACGCACATTTTGTCTAAAGAGCCAACTTTGCCAGGATACGAAACATTAAAAAGTCTTCAAATGACAAAAATAACGATCGAGTTACGACTACGTCGCGGAAGGAAAACGTCAACAAAATTTTTAGTTTGTAACTACTTTTTAAGTCCTTTAAAATTTTGAAATAAGACGCAAAACTGAAGGAGAAGAAGAAGAAGAAGAAATAACGAATAAAAAGTTATTAAAGTGGTGAAACATTTCACTGTTTTTAACCAACGCAGTCAGTTCTCTTTTACTCCAAACCACACCGTAAACGAGAGGATAGCTTTCATTCGAAGTAATTTAAATTAATTTTAATTAATTTCTCTCGATTACTTCCTAAATACGTATTTATCTACTTTACGAAAAAAATATTTGTAAAAGAAAAAAAATTGTGAAGAGTGAAGAGAATTGTGAAGATTTGTGAAACAGCATGGGCGGTTTGATGAGTTCCAAATTTCATTGAGAGGTCAATCAAAACATTGATTAAGATTAACCGAAGTTTGGAAGTCTTTAATAAAAACATATTATTAATAAAATTATAAAGCATATAATAAATGGCCTCAAAGCAGCATAAGTTCCGTTATCCTATCCTTTTAATTTGAAAACCAAAGGAAAAGTAAGTGAAACACCCGACCAAACCTGAAAAAAGCAACAACATATTAATCGATGTCCTTTCTATACACTTGAAACTAACGATAAAATGACTGTTTGGCCTTTTCCCTCTCTCGAAAACCAAATAGTAAATCATTCGTTATAGGAACATTTATAAGAGCACGTACTAGCGTGACTAAAAATAAAGAGTAAAAATGACTTTAATGTCCACTAGTGTTTTACTTGGTCGAATTGTTGGTTTTTCACAATACGTGAATGATACATTACCACAATATTATTGCGATCACAATGGTCTTTATAAAATCTACCTTTACCCATAACCCCATTATCATTATCATTTTGATTTTCCACAATCGATATGCTTGCAACTATGAAGAGCCAGACTGCTGCAAAATCGGCATCATCATCATAATTATAATCGGTGTCATAATCATCATCGGCCGACGGTCTTTGCTGTTCTGTGGATAAAAGCTCTTAAATAGAATTCCGCAAGAGTCATCAGAATAGAATTTAGGGACGGCTGCTGCAGGGTTAAAGCATAGAGTAAGAAATAACAAGTTCCTGTTTCCTGTTTCCTGACACAAGCAAAACAACGTCCTGCAAGTGAAGCGCATTATTTGTTCAAAGGATTTCATGGTATGTATTCGTCTTTAGAAATATATTTTTTGGGATCAATTTACGTTTCAAGGACTTTTCAATTTTCGTTTGCTGCGATTTTCATCAACCACAATTAGTACCCTCTGTGGTCTACGCAACAAACGCTATGAGTGTAAAAAGGATACTTGTAAACTCGTCTCTTACGAGATCATTTTTTATAATTTACTTATTATTTTATTTCATTATACTGCCGAAAATTCAAATTTAAACGAAAATGCACATTCAGGTCTTCGCTCAATCTATATTGACTAATTTTGTCAAGGTGTCCCCACGTGCTCATGTATACACACACATCACCGCACACACGCCAGGACGTAGAAAGTTGTAAATTTTTATTTTGACCTGCTATAACATCCTATTCTGTGCTTCACATTTTTGGCTAGAGTTTAATTTCCAATGAATAAGAAAAGCAAATTATTTATTGATGTAAAAATCTGTTCAACATTTTTCGGAAAAATTATGAATAAGATAATTTTTGAATAAGATTTTAGCGATGTTTGCTTGCATTTTCCAGTATAATTTGCTTAGATAATTCTTATACTGGTGATATATTTCGAAATAATTTATTCAGAAGTTATTGCAATACAAACGCCTTATTACACGCATTTGGGGATAATCTCAAAACGTCCCCACGACATCCGTCACCAAAATTACTTTTCTACGAAGTCTAAAAGTCCACAACAATAAGATTGATTAGCGACGTTGTATAAATATCAGAAGGCACTTAAGGCTATTTGTTATAAATTTGAAAAAAGCTGACATCCACTTCTGGCCATGTCCTATTACTCTCATTCAATTCCGATCAGGTTGTCTTCCTTTCGCTTCCGCCCGTCGGAGCACACCGCTCATCCCAATCGAAGTCTCGTTGTTTTCTCGACAATTGCAATGTGTTGTAATGATAAATTACATTTGAAGGTAATTTTCATCATTAATCACCGCGCTAAAAGAACATCGAAATGGTGGAGCACTGAGAGTCCTGAATGTTGGGTCATATTTTACGATAATTTATAATTAGTAACTTAACACCACGTAAAAAGATTTGCACCGGAAAAAACAAGTAGAAGACCGTTTGGTGAAAATTGCAAGAAAATCAACAAACGGACCGTACAAAAACCAAAGAGGAAAAATGTGCAACTGGACAGCTGTGGGTGTAAAAGATAACGAGCTGCAATAATGTTAACAGATCAGCTTAAAAATAACACGGTGAACGGGGTCCGTGAGGGAACGGGTGTCTCATTCAATTACTCATCCGTTCATCCATGCCTTCGGTTACAGATTCCCGAACGACACACACGCTTTCTCGCCGGCAATGACTGATGAAGGAATTTGACATTTTAATAGATGCGGAGAATACGAAACAAAGCAAAAAAAATATAAAGGATAAGATGACAACGACATGACAACGAGGGAGCAAATACATCGTCCCATACGTGACAGGGATTTGTTGCGTCCGAACAAGGAATATCCTGCAAGGAATACTGTTGGATGTTACAAGAAGAGACGCAGAAGTAAGAAATGTATTGTAATGGGTTTTCATAAAAACACAATTCAATATTTGCAAAATTACAGAAAACAATCAAAACGAAACAAGGAAATATTAAGATTTTCAATAAAAAATGGAAATAATAATAAATAACTGTCAGTAGGTTAGAATAATGGCGGTTCTAAAGATAAAACTAAAACGTGGAAACTTTTTTAACGGAGTAATGACTCTTCCAATCCATCAAAAAATGACTATTTGGAATAAATTGCTTCGATTTCTCTTATGGTGAAATGATAATGACTAATTAGAAATGCATTGCAAGGAACGCTATGAATTTATCATCACGAAATCACCTTGAACTTCGCTTTCAATAAGGAACAGAGGAAGAGAAAGTGTGTGTTAGAGAATGTAAAGAAGAGAGAAGGCAAGAGAGAAATAAGTAAGACTGCCAAATTCGTCCTGGACGGAACGTAATATCGGTATATAGTTTGATTATAATAAATATAATGCGCTGTCTGTAGAAACAGAGGATTGAGGACGGAGAGAACAGATAATCTTGTAAATGATTGTTCGGCGAAAGCTTCAAAGGTGAATTCGAATTCAAAATATTACAAATTGAAATATTGGTCCGTACATAAAGGTATATTAAATTAAATAGCTTGCTAACCCTCTCACTAAATCAAAAATTACAATTACAATAAAAAATTGTTAAATAATTATTAAGACAACGAAAAATTTACTACATTTTAATGAAAAAATGGTGTAATCATAAGGACTCCTCCCAAGAGAGGACAAGTCAAACTAGTAAACAGCTCAAGATGGCACACGCTGTGGATGACTTAATTTGTGTTTATTGCTGGTTACACCGAAAGTGTTTATCAAACCAACTGGCAAACCAACCAGCAAACAAAAAAATATGAGTCAACTGATGGCAAAGGGGTGGCAGGATGAATATTTGTACTATTTGTCCGTGCTTGTCTTTTTGTTTATACTGCGTACGCGATTGCATCGCATGGCAAACAGATGAAGCGTCGTACGTTGTTTTTCGTGCTGACGCTAATTATTGTGGCTCTGTTTCTACTGTTTACTCGACATAATTCAAAAAGAGAGGGAGCGGGTACGGAGAAGGACACCAGCAGAGGCACGAAGAAACCACGGAAGTGTCAAAATTTTGCCACTATCGAATTTCCCTCCAATACACATACGTGCACACTTATGCGTACCAACCAGCCTCGCGCGCACACACACACATATAAACACACACAACTGCATAGGCATAGCCACACATAATCCAATCACAACACAAGCACAGGTAAACATATATTCCATAAATACAAATGTCAGATACATCGCAGCAATTTCACGAAATTCCGCAATAATACCAACGCCACTAATGGCACCAATACAACAACAACAACAACCGTCAGCCATATCAGCGGCAACAACAAGTGCCAACTTCTTGACGGAAATTGTTCCCTACATTTCGGCATTCGATTGACGTGCGCAATATTTCAGCTTGCATTTCTCATAACTTCAGCCGACAGCCATCGATCTCACAGCCAATTCAAAGTAATACAAACATTGTTGTTGCCAACTTTGCTATTGTTGTTGTCAGTGCTAGTGTTATTGTGGGTGGGTGTTGCAAATGCGGACGGGCAGGAAGACGCATTGGAAATTCGTTGGCAGCAGACGGCGTCGAGGCTGTCATGTCGTGACAGGTGGTAGGCGTGCAACGCGTGAAGTCGAAGGGGATTCAAAGCAATTTGTATTGTTTACTAATGTTGTTGCGTTTTGTTGTTGGTTGTTGTGGTTGCTTTTGTTGCCTTCGGAACTTCAGTTCCGCACAATTTATGTTTGCGGAATTAGTGCAGCGAAATAATAACTTAATTATATTTCAAATTTCCAGCCAGAGAGTTAGAGAGACAGACGGCGAACTGGCAGAGAAGCAGTGTTTGTGTGTGTGTTAATGTTAATAACAGGAACACCAACAATAATCCAACACGGATAATGCGCCCTCTCTCCCTCACTCTTTCCCGAATTTCTACTACGAAATTATCGTTTTGCTGGGTCGTGATCGCAGGGCGAACTTTAAATCTCGAAAGTAATACAAACGAAAGGAAGTCATTGTGGAATTTTAGACCAAAATATTGGCTTTCTCCAGTCGCAGGGAGTTAGGGGGGGGGGGGATACATGAAAGAATGAAACTTTTCACGTTTTTTGCAAAATTGACGTATAAAATAATTGCATAAAACTTCGGTAGACCATAAAAATGTTCAAGTCATGCAATTTCAAGCTTTATTCCTGATTCTTTAATATTCAAATTGTTTAAGAAAATTCTGTTTTTCGCCCACATTCGTGTCGATGAATAAATAACAGAAATTGGATTATGTGCAAAATTTAGGAATTACTGGTAGTTTTGTAAAGAAAGCGACTCTTTTGGTAATCGAAAAAATGCTGTTTATGAAGTTTTAAAGGATTACGGAATTGCTTAAATAATTTTTCTCCTAAACAGATTTTAAAGGAACGACAATTCTAAAATGTATTTATTCAGAGTGATTTTAAAGCAAATGTATTTCTATTCCTCAAGAGAAAACTTAACACGAGACTAAAAAGTCTCTAAAACAATATTAGTGTGTTCAAGGGTTTTCAGGGGTTTTACTAATTATTTTGCTCTTTTATATCAAAATCACGCTTAGCTGTTTGAACTCGAAAAAGAGTTTACGTTCCGTAATTACTCACACTCACGCAAGGCTTTATATACTTCAAGAAAAAATTAAACGTTTCCCAAAAATTACAATCGACAAAAATAATTTGATGATTTCAAAATATTATTGCGTACAAAATTTATAATTAGTTTAGTTTTGATTAATTTGTGAATTGTTTCAACCGTTGCAGAATTTACCTTCCAAAATCCGTCCAAATTAAAAAAAGGATATGCATAATTTTCTGAAGCGTATTAACGCCAACATTCCAGAGCTTTTACCTTTATGGCAATGACGGAACGTGCTGCTTCCTTTTACAACCTCATAAAAACCTCGTCGATTTTGACGGTTAATTATAACGGTAACAACAACGGTAACAACAACGGTAACACTACTAGAGAATACGTTGAAGAAATTTACACCAAAACTTATACAATCTGTTTTCCCCAAAGACTAATTTCATATAAATTTACCCAATCAATTAAACGCCTAGAAGACGACTATAATTCTTGAGAGAGCATGATAACTCATTGATGCACAGAAGTGAGAGAAGTAAATCAATTCAAATCCACTAGACCAATCACCCACGCACGCTTCCACATACATACAAAGCCACTTAAATAATCTAGTGTCTACGATTTAATATATCCATTGCCATCGCACGACTGAGAATTATTCTACTAGCATTTATCTTTGACACTAACTAAGCGAAGTTAATGACACTGAGCACGCTTGTGCACCGCTCGTATTTTGGAAAGGTATATAAAGTCGTTAGGAATGCTAAAAGTCGTTACGACATTTTATTGCTAAACATAAGTCAATCTGATTAACTTCAATAAATACTTCGTTCGATTCAATTCGAACGGTAAAACTATAAACGACGTAGAGGAAATTATCCAGCATTATTTTTCGCCAAGGTTCAGTCTGCGACCATCCCGGGAATGATATACATGCAGTATTATACCTAAATGACTCTTGGGACTGAAATCGTCGTGGTAATGGTGGTACTACATAAAAAAGGAATCCCGACACACCATCGGTTTGCGAATAAAACGAAAGGATATATTATTTTCTATTTTACTCGCTACTACTTCGCTCTCATCCATTTCGTGGTCGGCGAACAACACCCAATTATTTTGCACCCCTTCCTCTGGCTTGCTAGCCTATTACTTTAGCTTCCATTATTTAACCTAGTCCATTTTCTTCAGTCGGTTCACTTCATCCCGGAGACTTTTGTTTTTTGCTTCTACGCACCGCGATGCTGTCGTTTCGAAAGTACCATAAGTCACTATTAATTTCAGTTCATAAATTTACGTCCTAGTGCTTCTCCCTTTTTGCGAATTTTTTGCTTTTTTTTTTTGGTTTTCCCCCCTTTTATTTGGGATATTCTTGTAATTTTGTTTTCTGCTAGCACTTCATTTCTTCTTTCGGTCTTTACTTTCGATATTTTGTACTTAGCCCTTGACCACTGTTCTAAAAATGTGTGGCATTGCATACGTACGACGCACGTAACTGTCCATGTATTTGTGAGTACATGTGGTCACGCGCACACCTATGGCAAAAAGGCGGCCATTTACAGCATTTTCCCAGCAGGTTCAGGATATTTTTTGAATTAAAATAAGTCTGGCATCAATTTTTTTTGTTTAAGCTCTAATGCATCCGTCGTTGAATAAATGAACGTGGTTTACCAAAAAGGACCAACGAGATGTCGGTCTGTGCAAGTGTGTTACGAGTATTGTACGAGCCACATATTAAATGAAGATCATTGCGTATAAATTTTATGATACGGACATTTCACTATTCTATTTTCCTATTTATTTTCTATTAACCTCTATAGCTTTTATACTTTATATATCTTTATCCTGCTTTTATGTTGAAAATTAACATCAATAACGCTTTTTTATGTTTATTGAACTTGGTCGGATATTATAATTGAGATTGTGAGAATGGGGAAAATGTTGAAGAGAAAAACATGCGAGCACATTAAGTTATTGGATTAAAAAACCAGACCAGACATTACTTTACGAAACATTTATTATATCGAACTAAAATTTTCTTTTGGTGGTCGTACTCGTTAATGTAGTGTATCGTAAGTCCTATCCAAGAGTATCTTCTGTATCCTATGTGGAAACGCCAAGAGTTTGTAATTATTGCTTGCAAATGCTTTTGGTGTGCGGACTTTCCAAAATGGACTCATTTCCAACTACGGTCTCTTAATAAATTATTCCAGATTCCTGTCAAAATTTTAAAAAAATATGATTGACTTTTAAAAGCTATGCCACAAAAGTTTTAAATGTTCATTTTAAAAAGTGAAAAATGAACAATTTTTTACTAAACGGAATTCAGTAATGTTTTAATTAAGAACTACCCAAAAGGCACAATAATGGACAACTTATTGTACCTTAAAGGACATGACTCCGGCCTGATTTAATCCCTTAAAATTATTTAACCTCCCATCGAGCTGTTTTTTTTTACAGTACTACCACTATCGATTACTATAACTGCACTCTTCTGGACACTTCGATCATGAAATGATACTCGTTCTGACTTTATGCAGAGTTAACGTATCGTACGTGCCGTGCCGTGTGGTACGTTCATTGATCCCTCGATGGGTGATGATGATTTCTTAGCAGCAGCACCAGCAGTCCTTAATAAGCTTGAATAATTTAAAGGTCGACATAAACTTCTACCAGGGAATGTATCGTAAAATATTATTTTGCCGCGCTGCAGCAAGCACCAAGTTCAAAATTGCACTGCATGCGTGCTGAGCCGTTAGTTTGCCGCCAGCATGTTCTTAAGGTATTCTTTGTTGTTGCGATATTTGCGCTGGTCTTGCTGGTCTCGCTAGTAGAGCTAGTTAGTGAAACTGCTGGCTACTTTTTCTACTGCTGTGTAAAGTTTTTCATTTCGAGTGGCCGTCGGTGTTTGTCGACGTCATAAAAGCCAATTTTTATTTTTACGATCGTTATTTTATATTTCCGCCTTGCGAAGTAAAGCAGAGCGTACAAGAATATTAAAAGAATTGAGAACATAAAATTTCTACTATGGATGGGTCTTGTTGGTGTGTTGTTGCTTTTAGCGCTACTGTTGCAAGTATCGATGCGGTTGTTGTCGTTGTAAATTTCATTGCGCTTCCTCTAATAGTTAGTTTTTCCTTTCTTCGTTCCTTTCTACCATCCTTTCTTTCCATCATGTTGTTTTATGTTCTCAACTTTTTTGTTTTTCTGGTCCGCACTTTTCTGCTTACGTTCATCAATATTTTAGTAAGAGAGGGCAGCTTCAATAGAAACGACTTCATCATCCAGGATATGGCGAATACATAGTTAACATTCACTCATAGAGCTTAGGCAGAGACGAGCGAAGAACGACGGAAAATCGATTATTTAGCCGTCGTTTAATACAAAACGGAAGAGAAAGCAAGTAAATAACACTAACTTCAGTCTGTTCGAAGATCATACGTCCTGCTTCCGTAATCTAAATCTATGGCTGAAATTCAACAACTAGTGGGCATGGCACGCCTCTATTAATATTACAGTTGCCTTTATTGCTTACATTATCTACTAATTTATCTTCTCAAAAAAGTAGTCGAGTATAATAGTTGACGCGTCACTCCCACTTTTCGTGGATTCATAATGTCGAACACTGCCACGTCGGCCACAATATATTAAACCCAAAAATGAGTAGAGCCCGAAAAATTAGGTTTTGTCACTTCATTTCAAAAAAGTAAACGTGTCACTTAGTCGATTTTGCCCGTTTTTAATCCCAAACTAATAATTTTGGCAGAGAATATTCGTGCTGAATTTCACGTCGATACCTCTTTCGATACCTCGTCGATTTCCAAAAAGCCAATCACACAAATGCACAGACACACAGACAGGAGATGATCCTGAGCAAAAACACACATACTTTTCCTTACCTACCGCACCTCCTTTAATGAGTTACAAACGGAAGCACAAAGTGAATATACCCTATTCCTTTGGAGTAGGGTATAATGAAGTGATAAAGAACAAGATTTAAATATATGATGACGCTGACATACATTTCGGTAATTTTGAAGAGAAGCGATTTAATTTTCTGGAAACTGCTTTTTGCATTTTAAACGCTATTGTTTTAAAGCGCCCCTAAAGGGAATTACCTATCAAAAATCAACAAAGTTTTTCAACTTAACTTCTAAATTATACTGTAATTTCATTGAAATAATCATCCGGTATTATTCAATATTAAAATTTAATTAAAAATACTAAATTTGCCCCAATATTATTATATTCAAACAAATTTATTTTTTATTTTCTAATTATTATTTGTTTTTGTAAGCAAAAGCACGAGCCAAACTGCATTTTATCTCTAAAATATATTTCATAAAACTAATGAAAACTAAAGGAAGGAATTATTATTATTTTGCTTTCTAACAAAACTGATGATTTTTAAATTAATACCTATATCTTCAAATTAGTTTTTCTTAAATTAATATCTATATTTGCAAATACAAGGAACGAATAAAAATGAAGTGCATGTAAGAAACGGAGAATGTAGACAAATATAATGAAATACATTAGAACGTAATAAATTTAAAAGTATTAAAAACAAATAGAAACGCATAAAAGTCAATATTAATCCGAAATGTCATCAAAAACATTGATAAATGGGCGTTTTAGCCATACCGATTTCTAACTCTAAAATATAAATGGAAATTTATGGAGGCTATTAAAATTCATATCTTCCTCTGTCTCTCTCTCAGAAGCACTCAAATACTTGTAGTATTCATTTTAATGGATTTGTGAATTTTGCAATCGTATTTTCGATTTATGTTACGATGGTTTTATTTGCCCGTTATGATAAATTTGCAAATTAAGTATAATGATTTATGCCTCTATTACGCTTATATAAAGCGTAATATTATTATAAAACCAAACGAAGCCGTTTCTTCGTTTTTCTATTATGCTTTTTCTTAATTTTTCTCTGCTTTGACAGCTTGTTGATAAGCAGCAGACTAAAATTTCGTTGATTCCAATGAACAAACGTTATTAGTGCTTATTAGTGCATTCCAGACTGGAAGCCCAAACCGAATAATATTGGGTTCCAAATACAAACCAGGTAGCGACTAAGAGGTAAACTGTTAGCAAGTGTTTCTCTCGCTCGGGTGTGAGTGAAGTGGCGTCGTAAAAATGTATCCAGTAATATTCTAGACGTCGTTCGGTGTGTTGGTGTTTTAGTGGCGCGAAAATAAATGGACGGATTCAAAATAAGATGGTAAGAAATAATAAACACTAAAACCCTACAATCGCCTGATTATTCCATTTCTGGATTTTGTCATTTTTTCGTATCGAAATATCATTTCGGGATAGGTTTGCTTTGGGATAGGTTTTGATAGGGCGCTATTACATTGCAATCATTTGAATGGCCAATCTGGGAGAACAATGAACAATTACTTACTCTTAATTACTTACTCTCACGTCCATTTTGATTGATGCTATTGAATTCAAACGAACACCAATTTTCCAAATACTAAATAGTGTCAAATACTCCTTTTTGGAAAAAACTCAGAGCTAAACAAATGCGTACTATAAGTGAATTTCATATAATGATACCTTATTTATGCAAATTCTGTTTTTTCTTCCTCTAAAAGTCAATGCAATTTTATGACACTACACTGAAATTGCGTTTTGATTTATGATTTACCTCGCCGACGGCAATTTGTTTGTATGGCCTGTAGTAAGTTCATCCTCTCACGAGAGAATCACAATTTCGTGAGAGCTGACAGGTTTGCACGGAAAAGCAAAAACAATGCATTGAATGGCCATTCGAATTATTGCAATGTAATAGCGGCCTTAAACAATTTCTTGTCCAAGATTTCCTCACTCGGTCACATTTTTCGTTATCTAATTAGTTATTTTTTAATATCGCTTTTATTTTTCATATTGATTCAATACAGTTTCGCCGCTATACAGTTTTCAGTTTTGAGTGAAATGAATTGGAAGTAACAAATTTAGGCAAGCGGGTTGTGTCCTATCAAAATTTGCAATAAGATAACAAAAAATGTTCCAAAAGCTATAGTGATAAGAATAAATAGATGGCTTTAAATCTTTTACCTTTTGTTAGAAATTTTCTATTGTTTTTATCAAAAAAATTTATATAATGCAAGGGCAAAATTTATAAATGCAAAATTTATATAATACACAAAACACAAAATCACACAATCGTAAGGGAGGCCCTCCCAATACACACAATGCTATCATTCACACACACGAATATACAACACTAATAAAAAGGCGGCAGCAGGGATATGATGTAGTGGCGATACAAAAGAAGCTGCTTCTTCTCGAAATACACTGAACGGCAACAATTTTATTAAAGTTCTACCATTGTGAAGCTAATCTTCGAACTAATACGAACGCTTACAAAAACTTTACAACTTTGGAACTCTCGAATGAGCACACACACGCAATGCAATGCACAAACTTTAGAAGCTTAGTATATGTGAATGAATACATGTGTGATACTTGGACAAGAGTCTATCTGCTCATGTGCATAATTTGTGGGTGTTTAGCAACAAACAAGAAACAACAAACTGGAAACGTTAGATGTAATTAACAAGTTTTATTTTGCTTCATTTTTAATTTTCATGAATTTCGTAAATATTTCGTAAAAGCTTCAAAACAACTTCTAATGAATTAAGTGGCGATATTATTGCACTGCCTGTAATTTCTATTAAAACCTTAATTATGTTTCAATGTTGTTTTGTTTCATTGTTTAGAAGATCTTCCCAAATTAATTCTCAACAGAATTTCTAGTATGGTTGTGAATATTATTATCTTTCTGCGAATAGAAAAGTAAAATTCTTAAGAATTTCCCATTTTTCTTTTGTAGTATACTTTAATGAGTGTGGGCAGGGTGACAGATTTTTCCAATTAGTACGCCTACCTCTTGGTTAATCTGATTAGCTGCACTGTGGTCAGTCTTTTGCGTCTGTGGTCAATTCAGCATTTTACACCCTTCGGTACGAAAGACATTCTGAAATTGAACTCATTAGTCTAAATTAAAAATATTTGATTTAATATTTATATTGTATTTGATTGCTCGATTATATTGTATTTGATTTGTAAGCTTTTCGTAAATACTTGCCATTTTTCCCTTCTACTGCAATTGTTTCTACATTTATCAACACCCTACACACGTAGGATATCGAAAATATTCAATTCGCGCCTCCTTTTTTGATACATTTAAATGAAAATGACAGATCTTTTTGAATGTTCTTCCCAAGTAAATAGTTTCATATATTGGAATACGCTGTCTAGGAAAATATTTAATTCCGCGTAAATAGATGCGGATCGCCTACAAGTTAGTTAAAGTCAACAGGAAGCTAATAATGCGGATCTATGGAGTATAAGGTCGAAGAAGACGAAGTTAGCGTTCTCTTACTTATTTTCTCTACCTTTATGAAATCATTACAGTCTTTCATATCTGCGTTCTGTTCATTCTAATGCCTTTAAGTGCATTCAAATCGTTCGGAAAGTTAACTATTTATTATCAATTTATAATTCTCTAAGTTTGTCTCTTTTTTTTTTGAAATTATATAAAGTTTCTGCACCAACAATTTAGCGACCATCCTACTGGCTGTAGTTATATATGCCTTTATACCAGTCTGCCTTTCATTCCCTCCCCTGCACCCTCTCTATCTGACTTTCTCTCTGAGCCCGTCAGCTTTGTTGGGTTTATCGGCTAGTTTTCTCCTGACTGAATTCGATTTTCTCGTTGCTCACTTTTCCCAAATATATTCAAATACACTGAAAGAAATGCAAATCCAACCGGAATTTTTACAAAATTGTGTACGAAATAAAAAATTGAACTCTAAATATGCTTACCGTTTACCGCATCATTATTTGAAAATTATATACTTTTAAAAACGAAGGGTTTTCAATTTTTGAAAAAAGTGAAACTTAAATTAAATTAATGAGAATTAAATTAAAGCTAAAGTATCCTAAAAAAGTAGCAATTTTTAGAAAATCGTCATATATTTGAATAAAATGTTTTACCAATAAACATGTAGGCGCTTACAATAAGTACTCAAATGTGGTTTTCAGAATTCCATTAACAACCAAGAAGCTCCTATACTTCTAGTTCTATAGTTCGAAGAAAACATTTATTTGTTTGAATTATTTCGGGCTAATTAATATTTTTCTGGGTACGGTAAAGAGCAGTACTCACAATAGAAAGTACAAAAAAATTTAGAACTATCTTTTAAAATTATTGTAGCAAACCAACAATAGGAGCCCAATGAAAATAATGGCCCTTTCCCAAAATTGTTCATTGATGTTGAAACCAAGTTAGATTGCGTGACTAAATACGTTTGCTAATATTTATTCGAGCTTTAGTTTTATTATCAATGCAAAATTATCAAAACAAATAAAATTGTGGCATATGCGATATATCATACATACACATATACACAGGCACATGCACCAATACCGCACCAGTTCCAAATTTCACCCATGACGAATTCATGGAATATTTTTAAGAAATTCTATCAAATATTGATGGTAACCTTACTCTTCCTTTCATCTCTCACCAACACTTTCTGTTGCTGTTGCTGAAATATACAATATAACAATTTTTTTCGACGCCTATTCCTTCGATCAAAATTTAAGTTACGAGGTTGCAAAGGCACTCAAAATAGCAAACTGTTGACAAGGACTCTTGTTTGTCTACGATTTGCTCATTATACTAATATTTCTTTATTAATTTTTACTACTCAAATCACGTTGGTTACAAATTATTAGAATATTTCATGACATCCTTTCATTTTATCGTCTCTTCCAAAATATAATTCGTTAAAAGGTGTGCAATATTTAAATTCATAAAGTTTATGTAAACATTTCTATAAGCCCGCACCTTATTCAATCCCTTTTAATGCTGGTGTGTTTGTGTGTGCGAGGGGTGGTGCATAATATTACCAGCCACTTGTTTATACAATCCTCAGAAAATGACATAATAAAAATATATGGGTTTAATCTTGGTTTTAGTACTAACAATCAAAAACAGAAAAAGCAAATAGTTATTCTTCCTTTATTCAGGACAAAAAGCAGTATTCGTATAGTGCTTCTTTTGTGATTGCGCCTCTTTGGCGCACACGTAAACAGAAGGTCTGATAGGTCACATATGGGTAGACGCATTTGTAGCTTCACTACAAGTGCATCAAATTTTATTAAAATTTCTTTAAACATTTTCTGAAATTATAAAAAATTAAGTTATTTTAATTAGCTGTTGCTTTTGCGTCAGCAAAAAAAGTTTACAATGATTTCAGAGAAAGCGCGAATCTATTATACACTTATCAGTGTTATACCGTTACATATAAACTCATTTACAGTTTAACGATGTAATCATGAAAATTTTTGCGAAATTATTACGACAAAAAATTTACAATAATGTCACATGCTTATCGGTCACACGCTTGTGTTTAATTAATTTCCATGGCATACTTTCAGGCTTCACTTAAAAGTTTAAATACGGTAATCCATGTGTGGTGTCTTGGGCAGAGCAGAATTGAAATTTTACTAAGCATTTCGAAATAAACTTTGAAGGATTTTTATATTTTCCGGAAAACTAAATGTCTGTAAAGTTTTGTAACTATTTAACATCTTTGGACAATTTACCTCCAACAACATTTTATTACTTATTTAACCCGAATAGAATACAAACTTTAAAACAAATGAACTTTTGAAAACCTTAATAACTAGACAAATTTATTGTAAAATCAACTTGGGAGGGGGGAGACCTAGTAAGTATTATCTTATCGAGCAATTAATACAAAATTGATATTTAATTGGTATAAATATGATCAATTATGTATCCATTTATATTAATTATTATTAGGCTAAATATGGTATACAAATGTAACTAGTATACATATGTGCATTTGTACATCCATATATACGATACATACTTATTTACTTTTGTAGTTTTCAAAGCAATATTATTTTGAAAAATGACTGTGAATTCTGGAGAATTTGGATTGTTATCGTAAGCATCTCTGTGCCATTTTGGCAGTTTTCATTGTTTAGTTTTGCATCACTTTTCTGTTTAGTGTTTACAATTCATAAAAAAGCCACAACAAATTTAAGGCGTTGGTATTTCAGCTCATTTCGAGCAACATACAGAAGTGTCCTCACAGAAAAGTACTATTAGCCATTTGCGTACGTATTGTACAAGAAGTGCACATACATATACAACAGTTTACTCGACGAGTATTTGCCTCCCATAGAACAAGCTCTTCGGTTAAATGTGGCCCGTTATACTCATGCTTTCATCTGTTTCACTTCATTCTATCTCGCTCGTAGCTTTTTTTGTGATCGTAATACTTACAGGATGTTTCGGCGGATACTCACTGCCATGAACACACTTGCACACATGCGAGCATACACACACATCTCGCTTATACGCAGAGATATTTTGATGCGTTGAGAGACAAAACGGCAACCAGACAAAAGTCTTTGAGAAAATATAACCATAGAATCTTTAGCCAAGTTATTTAACTTAAGCATCAAGTTAAATGAAGCAAACAAATTCCAGCTGATATGCTGTATATTTGTAAGTGTGTGCGCCTGTGTGTGAAACCTGATGAAGGTTACAGAAGAAAACAACCGAAAATACCGTATTTCTACCGCTTACCGATATCCTTCCTCCAACGATAGAGACCAAAATGTAGAAAGAGAGATACATAAAAATACGCTTGAGAGACAGACAGATAGAGGATGAGAGACGGGGAGACAATGACTAAGGGTTGCAAGGAAAGTTTGTTGTGGATTACCTCAGTAAATATAAGACAAAGTCGAGAAGAAGAACAAGATCGTTACTGACAAACTGACAAAGAAGACAAACAATGTCGAAGATGAGAAGGAGAAGAAGGAAAGGGACATAGAAAGAAGGAAAATTCACCCAAAAAGTCTCTTGTAACATTCCGTACATGTCTCATCCAACAATTGCAAGCATCATGAAGAGCTTCATGGGAAGACCGCTTAGGACCGTTTTGCACCCATGCAATTCTCAAATGTTGCTTAAAGAGTCAATATGAAATTATCATATTCCATTCCTTCTTTTATTCCCCCCGCTCTTGCTTGGCAGTCTATTTGCCGTCTGCAATTAATTTAATGTATGTATGAGCTATGTGGTTTGTGAATTTGAAGAAGATCTGTTTTAGATGATAGTTTCTTGAAAACTCAAAATAGTTGTAACTCTCATCAGCGTGACGTTGTTGCGGACGCAACATTGTCAGATTAATATTACAGGAGCAAAATTTCAATAGAGATCGGATAAATCGGCCCATATGCGGTTTAGAAAAGGAAGCAGAAGGAATTTTTTCAACTCGCATGAGATTTTCTGAACTCAGAAACTATATACAAAAATGTCTACAAAGAAAAGAGAAGGAGATAGAGCTGGAGAGAGTGGGACAGAGCTCTGTTGTAGATCGTCAAATTATTTTCAAAGATTGCGATAATATTTGCCCTTTGTTAAAAGCAAATTGCAATTCCTCTCTTGCGACCTCCATTCTACTTTTTCCTATTTCCCTGCACAAGAAAATGCACAACAAAATTACTACGTGTAAATAATTTGTTATTTGCGCGATGACATTTGCGCCTCTGGGTCATTCATTGTGGGTTATAGATCCACTGTGCGACGCTCTATGCATTCAATGAGCATTCCTTTCTTCCAATATTTGAGACGGGGAAGTTACTCCACCGGCATCCCTTCGATATGGACCAACCTGTGTTGTATAAAATGCAATTCTTATTATGGTTTAGTAAGAAAATATAATATTTACCCACCTGAATAAGATTTTTTTTAAACATATATTTCAAATTACTAATGTTCGCAAAATCAAAAGAGAAAAATAGCGATACACGGTGAATATTTTTACCTTGCCTTGTTTTAACCTTTTGAAAACTTACCTTCACAACTATAAAGAAATTCAGTTTACAACTAATTTCGATCACTTCCGCTCCAACGAAATGAAGGAGCACATTCTTCAGGGCTTCTCCGAAACGAAAAATTTTATTTGAAACAAAGCTTCAAAATCATTTCAAGCGCACTTCCGATGCTTTCGCAATCTCCTGCAACAAAGTCTGCAAAACACTGCTAAAGAGCACTGCTTAATGAAATTCAATGGAAATATTAAAAAAATAATTAAGAGAATTATATTTGGCTTTGGCGACTGTTGTGTACCCTATGTATCTACCTATTTTATGGATAAAACGATGAATAATGGGTGAGAAATAAACGATCCATAGCAAATTTCTACATTTATATCTGTTAAGATTTGATTAAATTCTAAATAATTTATAATAAAAAAGGTAAAAAATTTAGCTTGGTGATTGTACTCTTATTTGTTCAGATTATGGAAAATCTGCATACGATGTGAAGGATCTGAAGATTGCATTTAATTTTCGTAATCTACCATCGCTTTGAGTGTATGCTATAATAATTACAAATTATAAAACAAAATGCCAAAAAGTAGCAGCAGCTGTAGAGGCAACCGGTAAAGCAAACACAAACAAAAGCGAAAACAACTAACCGGATGCGCATTGTGCACGGAAGACAGGAAAAACTTGTAAAAAAGATTTTTGTAGCGTTTAATGCTTTTGAAGTTTTCTAAATTTAAAGTTCTCTCTCAATTTAAAAGGGGTTTAAGCTTGAAGACTCTCTGTTACAAAAAATATTTTCCCAATCTTCGTTAAGTTTATATTTCCAATTTAATAACTAATTTATCGTAATGAATGAAATAATTATTATTGATTTCTAATAATTTTTACCATAATACTGGGTAGAAATTGTCCTTTATTTAAGTTTTAACTTTAACGCATATAACTCTTGTAAAAAGCAAACATCACAATTTTCGAGAACGTATTTCCTTCTTTACCAACCCCTCCCCCCACACCGCCTTCTAACAAAAGTCCTTTAGTGAATACTAAGTAAAGAATTCGTGTGAAAGGAGTGATATTTGCTTTCGGGCTATCAGAACAATAAAGAAGATCGTATGGAATAAAATTGAATATAAGATTTACTTAGAGATCCTTACCATTTGGCCACCAAATTGTCCAATCATTAAAAGGCGAACAGAATGAAGAAAATATGCAATCACAATCGTCCGAGAATCATCAACACAAAATTCAAATGCAGGGTACAATTGATAATTTGCAACGAGGACCAATTGGAGATTATATTCGGAGTTGACATTCCATTGACAACACATTTGGTTGAGTGACTTCGTGCGTGTGTGTGTATATTTGTTTGTTTGTATGTATGCATGTGTGTGTGAGTGCACTTTATGAAATACAATTCAGTTGGACGACCTTAGTTGAAATGAGAAAACTCCAAGAAGAGAATAATCCTTTCTAAATTTAATTGAAAGCATTTCATGTACATTAATTGGTTACATTTTCTGAAGGCACTAACTAAATATAATCTAAGCCAATAATAGTTAACTAACCTTTTGGTATATGGAAGGATAGCATTATTTTTCTATATTATCCCCTCAAACGAAACCCATTGCCTGGATTATGTGGGTAGGCTTCAATATAAGAAGCTTTCACATCTTCACGGATCGCTGAAGGCAGGACGCTGTGTTTACACTGTAACGATCTGAAGTCAAGAAATGCTTAAGTTTACCTTACTTCAAAGTTTGATCAGAAACATTTATGTTTATGCTTTACCATGACTGTGACGTATTATAGAGACGCACCTGACCAGACGCAGTTTAGGAGACTATATTCATAATCAAATATTATTTATACTTTTTATTTGGTTTCAATTAAAAATAGTCATAATTTTTGATACAATAATATCGTATTGTCACACAAAAAATGTGGTCTACAGTTCTCAACAAACTGTAAACTCTTGACTGACCCAAGCAGAAAACCATGGCTGGGCAAGAAATATTGAACTGCAGCTCAAGCAATTCAATTGAATTAATCGAGTTTTGTTCATCGATGTGACAATACCAAAAATAACAGCTACAACAATGACAACAACAGCAACAGAATACAGTTTACAAGGATATTTTTAAATACGATTAATTAGGATCCCAAGCAACAGCACCAGCAACCGAAATCGATGACAGCAGCTAAGCTAAGTTTGCTGAATAATATCCAGCTTTGCTTCGAGCACTTCTGATAAGGGCAAACTGTCGAATATCCACTGAAGACATTCGATTAAACCACTCTGAGTCTTTGTGGAGCTGTCCGATTTTGCGATTGTGTTTAGCTTTAAATTTGTTAATATCGATATAAAATTACGATTGCGTTCATTGAGAGTACGTCTTTCGTCACGAATGATAACTCCAATTAAGGATTCATTATTGCATTTACATTTTCAGTATTTACTACCGAGGCAAAATTTAAAATGACTTAATCTCCGTTTATTTGTTCCGCTTGTTACAACTTCCGAGTTCGTAGTGAGTTCGAAGTGCTGATCTCCCGGTGACAACAGAATCTCTTTGATAAGCACTTGGGCAGCAGGGGTATCGAACACAGTATCTCCTGCGGCACTAGTACTTAGAAAAGTGAAACTCGCTGCAAAGAAGCTCGTTGCAAAGAAACTCGTTGCATAAAACTGATCTGGTAATTACACGAATCATTGAACTCGATAAAAAAACACGCGCGTATCGCTCTGTCTCTGTTTCCCTCCGTTCCCTTCCTCTATTTCTTTTCTTATTCTTCTAACAATTTATAACAAAAAAGGAATTGAAAATTGTGTTTGACGAGGTTCTGAAAGAATCAGGAGATAGGGAAATAATAAATTGAAGTGGATTAAAACAAGCGTGACATTACATGTATTAAAATCATACGATTTGTTCTGAGAGAAATTATAGAACCTCGTTTATGTAAAAATTGGCTCAAGGAATACTTTAACGCTGTTTATCTTCTTCCTTACTACTTTTTTTAATATTATTGATTCTGGCTGGATAGCGATGCTATCGCGGAAATCATGAAACTTGTAATCGATCTTATTCCCAGTTCCTTAATCTGGTGTCGCGTAGTGAATGCATAATATATGTACGAAGATTGGACGAGTATTATCACTGCTGGCTGACATGGTTAATTGCAAACCGTCGTTGTTATTTGCTTTGGTCCTAACTCCGTGGATTAGATTCCTTCAAAGTATTCCCACAGACATTCTTTTAACGATCCATTTGAGGTTCATTTTTATAAGAAATTTTTATGTATTTTATATATAAATATTTTATCGGAATTGTTAGGAATTTGGTTTTTAATTTTTACATTCTAATTCTACGATCTTTCTAAAGGCAATTTTCAGAATGAAATATATTGCTGTTTCTGTTTTATTTGCATTAATCTTTTGTCGAGATTAATTGCGAGTTCTTTCGGGTATTCTTGTTCTTATTTTGTTTATAGGTTTTATTCTTCAGTTACTGTGATTGCTCTTGTTGTTACCTCTATTACAATTATTACTGTTTTGTAATGATGTTACTCGTAATTGCAGTAATAGCGCAGCAAATACGTCTACTTTACTCGTAGGTCGTTTTTATTGGCTTACAAACTTTTTCGAGTTATTTTGGGTGGGACGCCGATTATTGTTATTTTTATTGTTCTTGTTATTTCCTTTTTTTATTCCTTTTCCTCTTTTTATGTATATTTTTATTTTTACGTTTTGTTTGTTCAATTGCATGATTGTTATTAGCTGCTGTTGTTGTTTATTGCTTTTGCAATTTCGCTACAGGCATCCTTGTTTCTTTTATCGTAACAACTTTCATGAAATTGCTAATAAAAAAATATTCCCTCAACTTGTTTCTGGAATGTTTGCGTATGTATTCGGCTAACCCTGAGCCGGTTGCAACAAAGTTATTTCTTCCTTTTTTTTCACCAACACTGCCGTTCACTACCCGTCCATTGACACGAAGCCATTGCCTCTTTGGAGAAAAGGATCTGTAAAAAAACGAAAAACTATTTACTATTGCTTTTTACTATTGTCAATATTAATTAATTACCTTTTAATTTTAGAATTTTAAATTTATTTTTTTTATAAAGTATGGTTTAAAAACAATAAATATGGGAAAAACACGACCATTTGCCAATGTCCATGCCCTTTTTTTTACAACAAGCTGTCTATAGAAATCGAGAATGAATCGAGAATTGCGTTCGAGTTTAAAAGCCTTCTTTGTGACGTCATTCTCATATAATCTTGACTATCCCAGGAAAGTGATTTCGGCCATTTTTGGTAGTGTATTTTTACATTAAATTAGCTCTGAATTCACCTTGCTGAGGTGTAAATTTAACATAAAAAATTTATACATCATTCAATACAAAACGAACTAGAAAGCAAGACTATTCATGTCGAACTTTTTGATAATGCCTCTAATAATTCCTCATGGAATCGCGATTTAAACCTTTTTACCTTGCCCATTTTGTGAAACAGGTTTCACGAACTAGCTCATATTTACTATAAAAATACTTTTTACCGCATATATCTCATGCGATTTTGTCCATTTCAAATCTCAAACGTATTTTCGCTTCGTATTTGTAACAGTATTCTTATGCCAGTAATCATGATTTCCACAAAGAAAACAGACAGAAAGACAAGCATAAATAAATCTTAAGAATTTATTTAAAATCAGAGAATATATATTCTTTCCTATACCTGCCGTGACTCCTTCAGTGCCTTTCCTTCGAATGTATGAAATAAAAATTACAAAAAACATTTTAAAAATTACTTTTCATAATATATCACGATTTTGGTGTCGCAGATTAAAAAAGTTTCATATATGCTCCAAAACTAATAAGAAAAGGAAGAAATTTTCTTCTATGCAATTTAAATTTCGAAAAATTATCCGACCAAATATTTTATACATTCGAAATTGCAAACAAAAATAGTTTACTCTGAAAACAGTAACAAATTTTGTTATCAGGCCACGACCTCACAGACATTATTCAATTAAAAAAATGGCAACCATGTCTAATTTAATTGAAGTTTCGGATTAAAAAATCTACACGGAATCTAATGGATACGCTTTGAAGCTGAATTTTTTACAATTTCCGCTGAAGCCAAACAAGAATACAAAACAACTGAACTAAAGGGGGGAAAAACGAAAGAGACGACAAAGAAGAAGACGACGAACAAGATGTAAACGAAATATAACAGAGTAATAAGTAACAATCTAGCGCAAACACAAAGGCAAATAAGTAGAAGACTGCAATATGATTTACGTATAATTTATTTAATTGAAGTACTACTGGCTGCATTTTATATAATATGTGCATGTGCGCCTTTGTGCATGCACGTTCGCATCTATTTACACGCTTCGTACATCTTGTGGTTTAATTAATTCGAGCCAGGATCCGGTTGTTGTGGTACTGACTGATGGCATCATGTTATTGCTGTGACGACTATTACTTTACTCTCATACTTGCCACCTGCATCCCGACGTAAATCATTGTCTTGTTACCAACCGCGACCCCCACCCAGCCCAACTTGTACGCACACTCATCTAACACATACACACACACATCCACAGACAGAATTCTTCATGGGTTTCCGTTCTTTCTTCTTCTTCATATCTATTTCATTTCCTTCAATTACATCTTGCCCTTTCTCTTTTCTCTACATTATCAAACAAAGTGCTCAACTTCATTAATGTTTCTCTGCACTGTTGCCAGCATCCATTGTGCCGTTCCGGTAACATGTTGTGCCGGCAGACTGCAGCACATCATTTTGTGCCTTTTTTCTTCTATTCTCTATCCCTCCTTCTCCTTCTTCTTCTTCTCTACCGCTACTTTAAAATTTCATTTCATTCATATTGATGCTTTTCCATGAAATCAAGTTTGCAGCTTTTGAACTTTTCCACACTTGGTTTTTGTTACCTTGACATCCTTCAATCAATATTGACACCCCCCTCCAGCTATGCCATGTCTGACTAACTTTTGTACTCTCTCGACGGCACTATGTGTGATGTTTTGAGCACCTTCCGCGTATGCGAATGGTGTTTATTTTTTCATGTTCTTTCTGTTTCTATTTGTACTGTCTTATATTTCTATTTCCTGATTTCATCACATTTCAAATTTAGTGTAGGATGACAAGGATAATCTCAAGAGAAGAGAAGAAGAGAGACTTACAAAACTATTTCCTCATCTTGTTCCTGAAGTTTCGAAAGATGAAAAGGATCTATTTACGTTGTATTTCAATCGCAAACACTTTATATTGACAATAAAAGTTTCATTTTCTTATGTCTACATAATCAACACCTTCTATCGTACTTCTATCATATTTTAAGTTATCGCTCCGTCATTTACAGCATTTGGCTTATATGATGTTTGACTGTCATGACACTAAAATTTATATATTTCTTTAATCCCTAAAGAGAAATAACGAGGAGCGTCAATTTGTCAAACATCAAATGATTGACAGTGATTATATAAAAAGTTTTGACAGATTTCCAAATTTACCAAAAATTGCGAGCGGTTTAGAGAAGGAAAAAGTCAAAATGATAAGGGACGGAATTTTATATCCTATAATTAATATTTTTTGTCGAAACTCATTCATCAAATCGCTAAAAGGATGCTATTACTTTGTTGGTTGTAAATAATGATTAATTCCAGCATTATTTCTTTAACGAGATGGTAATAAATATGTCGTAATGCATATCTTTTATAGATCTTATTTCTATCAAAAACTTTGAAGGTCTGCATGTTTGCTTCTGTAGAAATTGTAAAGAAGAATTTATAGATATATAAAAAACGCAATAAATCTCGTTTAATAAAAGCTGAACATTACTGAATTAATAAAAATATAATGCTGAATTAATTCAAACTAAAAGCAAACATTTAGAAATCTTTATTTTTCTACACTTATCCATCATTCAATAAAAGCTGTAATATCATCATTATCCTTGTCATCATCATCATCATCATCGTCATCATCCAACATGCTTCAGTCACATCAAGAAACATTTGCTCAGATTTTATTAAATTCAATTAAGTGAACAAGTAGAGCACACACGTATACACACACACACACACTTACATGCACACCCACAAACCCATGTGCCCACAAACACGCGCAAATGCCTCCATCAACGAATTCCACAACGAATTAAGTTTTTTAAATTAATTTGACCCTCAGTAGCTAGCTTTTGACCGCTGATGCCTCGTTGAGCATGAAGTGACACATGATCGACTGATACATGACCGTTCGTTACACAAGTACAGTGTGTCTCAATGCAAAGGCACGCTCATAAAATTCAACTTACGAATTTTCTATATGGAATGTATTGTATTATTGTTTCATTTGTTTCTGATAAAGAAATTAAATATTTTGTAATCTAATAAAAGAATTAATTAGCACTGGAATTAATACATTTCCGCAAAACTCGCAGATTGCGATAATTTGAAAGATTGTGAAATTTCACAACGATTTAAAAATACTAAATATTTTTTTGCATGTATTTTAGTGTATTTCAATGTATTTCAAAATTTTAATTCGCTCCAAAATATTTACAAATATAGACACTAGTAATTACTACTTTAGGCTCACATATATTATCATGTAGACAAATAAGTCTAAAAAAATTTACTGCAAATGTCTGGAAGAGAACGAAATGACAATGCCATCAAGTGTTTATTTCCGGCCTTTTTTACCTATAATTTTTATTTTATTTATTTTAAAAATTTTATTATTGATTAAATTCTGCTTTGAAGGAAATCTACTAAATTATAGAATCACATTCGCAAAACATTTGATCTACTTAAAATTCAATACTTTTAAGGTATTCAATATTTAATGCATTCCATATTTTTTCCTTATACTTCTGCAAGTATTCAACATCTAAGAGCCCTTTCTGTTTTTATCACAACAATCGAAATTCATAACGTGGAACATCACTTTGGGTTATAAGCCCACCTTAGTTTAATTCCTATTTACTTGTCCTTACGTATTAAAATCCATGATTTTCACAAATACTGTTCCCACACGCACATGTTCACACTCTCGCATGTTCATACACCAATGTCGGTTCATTGCTATTATATCTTGATCTTTTGTGTTAATTGAAATAAAATTAAAATTATTTAATAAATGCCATTTTTATTAAATTTAAATTGGCTCAATTGACCGTCGGCAGCCATTGGTACCCACTTGAAATAAACGACGACGCGACGTTGATGTATTGGAATTGAGATTTTCCTACAAAGCGTAAATAACACGCTCTATACATTTTGTGTAGACGTACAATCCTACACAAAACAAAAATAGAAAGGAGGGTGGGTGGTGATTTAAGTCGATTCATAGTTTTATTCATATGAAATAATACCGATCACGCTAACTTTGAGAACCTCGGCTTTCAATTATTTTCAAAAAAGCAATTATGATTAGATGGTGAGAAAAAATTAAGGGGCTATAAACGTTTTTTGGATAAATAGGGGACAGAATTTTCCCAACGTACGTCTTTAATGCTGCATCGATAAGCGTAATTAACATAGTAAGGCGTCATTATTTTGAAGACTTTTAAAATCGAACGTTGAAGAAATCCGGATGAAATTTTTTCAATAAGTAGTTTTTTGAGTGATTTCCTTAAATCGTTATTACTAAAGTAGTACTACATCGCAAAGTAGAAACCAAACATTACAAACTTCATGCATTTGTTATTTAAAAATTTTTATTATAACTTCCTAAAGCCATTTTATGTGTAAAGAAAGCATTACATTAATATAATTACCCATCCACCCTAACCGTTTTTACGTGCATAGACTTGAATTCAAATACCATCGAGGCCCTAAATGTTCAAATAATACATTTTTATCAGCGCTTCTGCGAGATATATTCTTTCAGGGGAAGCCTTTAAAAGAAAGTGTTCGTTACGAATGTCTGAGTGCATTGTGCATTGTTGTGGGCGTATAAAAGATTGCTCGTTATTCAGCCCTTTAGCTGGCGATGTACAGTAAAAGACAAGGAGCATCATCAGAATCAGCATTAACATGAACACTGTCATTTCCATTAGCATCATCAACGTCGACATCAACAATAGTGATGGTAGCAACAATTAGCACGCAACAACGGTAATTACTGCCTGTCGTGAATACAACTAAAAATTGTATTCAGTTAAACGACTATCATTCACCCGTATTCTTTCAGCGCTCTTTCCCTCTCTCTCCCTCTTCCTCCTCTCGCACTTACACCTTTTTATCAATTCCGCAAACCCTTTTTCTTAAAAAAACACCCTTTTTTCTGACTTCTGTATTTTATTCTGCTGAGAAGGATTTTTGCGGTAAATGACATCACGTCTGATGCGCCCGCAGGACAATGAAAGAAGGGAGGTAATTGTAACAAACTGCATGTGTATATGTCGAAAGTTATAGATGGCTTTGTGGTCGGTATATACGGTACGGTACGGTTCGGTACATATATGAACAAAACACGTACCATTTCGTTTGTTAGTAAATTTACTAGCACACATTCCCAATATTGTTTTATTATACATGCTGGTTGTTAATGTTATTTCTGCTATTTTTGTTCTTATTCTTGCAAGCTTTGTTTTCAAAAGTGATGGCAACATTTTTGTTTTGTTTACAATAATAACAATTTTAAGAAAAAGCTGTGACAAAAAGATTCAGTTGCCCAAGTGTCCACATTTCCAGGACTCTTTTGGTTTCTTAAGACAATGTTTAGGAACAACATTAGCCTAAAAAGCTATTAGAAGATGTATGCCTGACAATCAGATTTATAATTTAGCAAACTAAGAATAACACCATTTTAAAACAAAAAGCCCAAATAGCAATTCGCGATGATGTTATGATATTTTTCCTATATAAATAAATTAAATCTTTCATAAAAAAACCGGGGAAATTATAAAAAGGACCGCTAGGTGAGAAATTTGCATTTCCACGAATTTTTAATGTGTTGGGAATGGGAAATATCATGGTGTGGATATAACATTATCCGTTAGAGTAATACATATCTATATCTATTGCCCTCAATAGAGGGAAGTACTTCATATATCAATAACTGAAACAATTCCATCTATTCTTGATAAGCCGTTTCATTCATTCATTTGATATCTCGTTCTCTAGAAAAATGAAAGCCTTTATATATTTTGCAACATTTATCCCATTCATCACAAGCAAACAACAAATATTCTTTTCCTACTCAATGACGTAAACGTGAATGGCCGTGCCGCATCTTACATTTTTCGGAGTTATTATGAGATAATTAATGTTCGGAGTTATGTTCGTTATGTTCGGAGTTTTTATGAGATAATTAATGATTTTCTTATTTTAAAATTTTCTATCTTGAGAGTAATTTTACCAGAAAATATTTAACCAAGGGACTAGATTTAAAAAGCGTGTGATTGAGTGTTTCAACACGCCCTCAGAGGGTGTGATTTTCTCCTTTATGTGTTAATAGCTTTTTAGCAATATGAAGCAATTTTCTTTATTTATTCCGACTGTGCTTTTGAACCGCGCCAGGGACAATTTTCTTTAAAAAAATAATCGTTTAAATAAATATAAAAGAATAAATCGTCCACAACTACCAGGGGGAGGACCTTTCCATAAAATATCTCTACCCACGCTGTCAATCCTGAGCATTTTATGCAAAAGACCTCGCATAATCAAATTAACTTCACTTCGCCGACACGATAAATACTGGTAGACTATATATGAGAAAGAAAAATTTAAAGCCTCCGCAAAGTGTAATCATTCGGAATATAGATCAAGTTATCGTTGTTGTTGTTGTTGTTATTTATGTGTGTAAGTTCAAGCTTAATTGTATTAAGCAAAAAAGTTCAAAAAATTTATGGGTGACACAAAATGGAAAATCTTAAAGAATACTTGAAGGTATTAATGGCAAAATAACTTCATTTTGTTCATGTTATTATTACGTTTGTGATGACGTGTCGGCACAATCACATTTTCGTTTATGTGTTTCTTTAACGCTTGTGTTGAGAGCATGTTATCAAGAGGAATTAAATTTAAAATTATGCTGCTTGATGCAGCAACTACTCCTTCTCGCCTTGATGGGAGGAATTAAAATGAACGATGTGACGCCCATAAAACAATGTACCCTAGCCGCAACACCAATAACAAAAACAACAACAACATATTTGCTAAAGTTAATTTAGTCGTAATAAAATAACTTTGCATACTTTAAGGCGCAAAGGAAGCTTTTCTAAGGAACTATTTGTATTATTTATGATGTATAAAGTATAATACAAATCGGCACAAATTTCATGAAAATTGACATCAAAAGGATCTGTTAAAAACACAACCAACTCAATTAATATTGAATAAATTTACTGATTTTCAGAAAGTGGCTTCAAGTTAGTCTGAAAGAGAGTAAATTAAAAAGAACTAGGGTTGTATAGTGGGTTGTATAGTGTTAATCATACTTTATAACTTGCATTCATTTGAAACGACTGAATTTATGGTACCCGAAACGGATTCATGCATTTTCTTCTCGCTCAAAAACCAAATTGATAATTCTAGTTTACAAAATTGTAAGAGATAACGTAGGCAACGACTTATGACATTCGAACAAAACAAAGTATACGATGATTATCAATAAAAATGCAAATTAATTTTACTTACAGGATGGCTCATAGAAATCCATCAATCCATTCAACAATAATTTGAATTTAATTTTTGAAAAACGTGACGCGATATGTGAGATTACAATGTTAACATACTCGTGTAATAAGTGATATTTTTTGTTTTGGTCCTTCGTTGTAAATTTTCTTGCTTTTGATATATTTTAGAAATATGAAGAAAATTAACGATAGCGAATAAATAAGACTTTTACGATAGCGATGAAAACAAAAGGAAGAGTTTCGGTTATCAGTGGCAAGCCTTGTTGTTTTTTTTTCATTTATTTTTTCAAATTATTCGCTCATTTCTTTATGGAGAACGATTATTCTGAAACAGCCGGTGCCGGTGTTCGCGGGATGAAAGTACGAGTACTTTCCATGGTGAAATCGCGGAATATTTGTAACGGCTGATCATCTGTACGCTGCCTGCAACGAGTCCACAGCAATAGCTGGAAAAAACGCTGGAATGGATCAGCAATTGCATCCGCTACATTCACGATTGACGGGTGCAGACTCTCGTAAGAATGCCGGCTATACCGAACGACAAGCTGTCACTGAATTTGTGATAAGAGGGCTTTATCGCTACTTTTAAGGTCCTAACCCCACGCTTGGAAGCTATCTCGAATAGAAGCCATGTTGTTTGTGTATTTCTTAATTTTCTTTTTTTGAGATTAATTAAAGAAGTTCGTCTGTAAACTATACAAGCGGTAGAAAACGTCATAAATATGTTGATAATACTTTTTATACTCTTTCAAATGTTCAAAAAAACACAAAAAATTCCGACAGATTTTAGAATTAAACACTTTGAGAATATTTGAAGTCTCACTTGTTGAGATTGTGCTCGGTTGATTAAATTTCACTGTTCTCTGTTCTTTAGAAAAGCACGAGCTCACCGATCGGGTCGGACTCAATTTTTGAACTGATCGCCATTCTGATCGTCCGGTTCAAGTCGTTGATTTTTTGAGGCACAATATCTTTAATTTCTGTCGCCAGGGCGCATGTCACACACGAATACAAATTCCATGAGACGCAGCACAGAGTGGACATAGAAAATGACGCAACTGACTCTCATCAACAGCCAAGCACCCCCGCTGCCCCAACCCTTTATCACTTGTCTGACGCACTATCTACAGGCATTCGCCGGTTGCTTCCCGGGCATAGACTTCTTTGCCTCTTTTAATTTATTTAATTGAGAAATTAGTTGACTTCTGGTCAGTCCGTTGTGGTTGACATGACAGATCATTAAATCGCGTGTCGTCTATAGAAGTAGATGAGAGGGTATAACATGACGCGACCTCTCCACCCCACTCCTTGTTCTGCGTAAAGCATGATCCCTCGGAATCCAGTGGTACTGTCAAATTTATTTTCCATACTTACTCTGTCTCGCCCTTCCTCCCAACATGAATGCCCATCCGTTTCTCTCTCTCTCTCTTTCTTAATCCGTAAGTATTTTTTATTCTGTACTTATTTGGCCATTTAACGAAATGACTGCATGACTGCTATTTATTACAGTTATATTTCGCTGCAATGCTGGCATCCTCTCCCCGAGCAATCTGAGAGATTGTATGTATGTGATGGTAGTAAGGCATCTATTTGTAATGGTGATATTGCATTTTTTCTTTAAACTATAAAGTTATAAATAGGTGCGAAGAATAATACTATTTTTTGGAAGAATATTTGAAATATCACAGCAATGGGGGGAGTAGCTTCAATTATGGTTTACGATGAGATATTTATTAACTTCATTCTTATTTTATATGATGCCCTGAATTTCCTGGAGAACGACATACTAAAACTATTAATGGGTCCATTATGTGGATCACCACATCCCCTTATTTCAATCGCGTATGATCTAAAATCATGTGATATGTAATGCGCACATCTTTAGAAGAATATCAAAGGAAACAGCGATGAAGTAGTAGTAGATTCAGTAGTAGTAGTAAAAGTAGTAGTAATGGTAGTACTAGTAGTAGTAGTAGATGTAGTAGTGATGTAGTGATGAAGTAAAAAGAGGAGAGAAGAAAGATAAGCGACGCTAAATGAAACATCGTAAAATGAAATAATTTTGAAAGGCGTTTTCGGTTTAAGCAAGTAGCGGTTGAAGCTTTCCGTAACGACGGGATGGATGGTTGAGTTCATCATCAGCGATTTATGAAACTTTTAACGAGAGAATGGATGATTTACAAGCCATAGTCTTAATGCTAATTCAATATTATACCCGATGCATTCTATTCGCATCGTTTTTCAAATCCAAACATTTTTAATAGACTATTAATATCGTCGAGCTTGAAGTGTAATGAAATCTGTATGAGATTAAATTAATTTGGTTCAATTATTTATAATTAAACAATGAAACATTCCTCAACGGGAAACTGGTGACCAGTAAGCAGTCATGATAAATGAGTACTCGTTTGCCAATTAAATATCAAGCCCTCTGCCACTTGACTAACAGGTCAAACACTGGTGCTTGTCTTCACACTTCAATATTGAATGGTACTTGGCCTACGTGCGTACCCTCATGGTGCGTACTAATAGTATGTACATTCATGGTAATTGAGCTTAGAAAATTGAGCCGAATTCGAAAGCCGGGACGGTTCCTCCCCCTCATGTTATGATCGATGATAAAGGGATAGGAAACTCGTTGTCGAAATTTAAAAATTCGTTATAATAGCCATTTTTTGGTTAGTTATTTGCTATGCGTTTGCTTACGAGTATGCATATCATGTTTATCACAGTCATCAAGTGTGTTGAAAACATTTTGCTCACCTTATATTTCTATATAATTTTCACCAAATGTTTAGGCTATGTAACAGTGTGCCAAAATGCCAAAAATGCGTGTGTAACAGTGTGCGTGTGCATGTGTCATATCTCTGTATCTCTAGTTGTGATCATGGCACATCATCATCACCAAATCTTCAAGTCTTTGCAACAGGTATTCCCACCACATTCTGTATCACTACTTTCGAATCTCACTTCTTTTCATTATTCTCGTATGCAGCACGTCTCAGGAGATCATATTGTCAGTATATGTTCGCTTCTTAAAAAGTTAAGAAAAACTGAAAATATTTAATATTAAACTTATTAGTAAGATATCGTCTTATTAGTAAGACAACCCATAAGGGTGCAGTCTCATACAGTGTCCTGATTTCCCACAATTGTAGCATTTACTTTCTGAGCTCATGCGTGAGTGAGGTGAGCCATCACTTCTTGTATTGTACTCACTTCTTAATTTATAATGGTTTGATAATTATAATTTTTCATTGATAATTGGCAAATATCGAACAAGTGAGAGATTATTATGTTCGTAAAACGAACCACATAATAGGTGTTCGGCTACAGCTGTTGAATAGCTGTTAAATACGCTGTATTCATGCTGTAAATAAACATGTTAGAAGCCTCTTGTACAAGCCTTACATATGTCTGTTAGCCAAAAAATTCTGCCTTTGTACAATTAACTGCCATCTACGATCTCGAGATAGTACATCATATATTAAGGGATTAACATTTCACTTAAAAATTCGTTTAAATGGTTTTTAATTACAAAATTTATCATAAAAATCGTTAAAGAATTCTATGCAAACTAAAATGAATGTGTGATTCTTGTCCCGATTTCAGAGAACGCCTCCTTAGCTTCCTATCGTTGGTAATTAATTTGCAAACAACTATTATCGAAAATTTTCTTAAGACCATGAATAGCGCAATTACGAATGCATCCGTCGAATTCGTTTGCAAAATTTAACCTGCTTAGCTTGTGTCGATTAATATTTCATATGCTTCTAAATTTAATAATCAACTTGCGAAGTTATCCTGTTTACATTCTCTCAACGAGAAAATCGAATTTCACGCCTTTCTAACGCCTCAGATTGCCTGAGAGAGTATACTTCCATCATTTGTATCAGGGTTGCATTGAGTAATATTAGTATTCGTTGAACTCACTACCATACTCACTACTATACTCACTACAGTAAAGAGAAATCTCGAAGTGATTAAATATTAAAAATTATTACATAATTCTCTCATAATTTCTCATAATATTTCCATAGTATCTAACTATTTCGAAAAAAGTTTAAGCGCAGCAACTTGGCAGCCCTGGTTTATACTTCTCTAGAAAAAATAAATGAGAGTAATTTTAACAGTGTCGCTCCCTTGTGGGTGTTAATAAGATTTAGGTTTGGAAAGAGTGTTTTACACGCGGCAGCAAAACAGCGGAAATAAGGACTTATGTAAATCTAAAATAAATTGAGTTCGAAAAGAAATTGACTCAGAATTGCAGATTTTCAATGAAAAAGCAACAAACAGAATTCAGAGCTTTTTACTGAAAAAAAATTAATAACTCCGAGATAGACTGAAACTAAGAATTTAACGGATACATTATTCTATTACTATTTTTATTCAATCAACATTTTAGTATTCTCATTCATTTACATCTTAAACGAGATAACAAAACTTTATCTTCTTTATCTCAATAAAATTTTTTTCATTTTCAATTCTTATTAAAATTTAACGTCTTCGGTGGTGGTTTTTTTACTTATGCATGCAATTATATATTATAGAATATCTTGTGTTGCCATTCATCCATCTCACTCCATCCCGTCTTTTACAATTAAGTTTCAATTTGACACTTCATTCGTAATTACGTCGAATATTGTGCGACTTAATTGTGTTTCCAGGGCGTTAAATTAAATTAAATGAAAATACAAAAGCGAAACTTCATTTCTGTTCAGTTCTCCAATTTAGACTGACTTAATATTTTTCCTTCAAGCCATCCATATATTTCCATATATCTGTGCATCTATCCATTTATTGCTGTTCGTCTATTCAACCACTGTGTGTGTTTGTCTATTCATCTCTTTTGATAGACAGAGGAGTAGCGGCGGTGTTTCAAACACTTTGCCTGAAACACTTTATCTCACCACCCCCTTCCCATCCTCCACCAACACTCACTTGTACTACGATTTCAACCTGATTATTGACTTCAATTAAGTGTGCTTATATGCTCCTTCTTCTGATTTTTTAATTTAGTTTTATTCTTCTTTTTGTGCGCTTTGATTTCGGTAAATTGCAGTTTTTTTAAACAGTTGCTTTATTAAATAATTCTCCGTTTCATTACAAATTTGTATTTGACATACTTTTCCAAGTGTGCGTGTATATACACTGGAAAAATAAAAGCGTTAGTGGATTTGAAATTTTGTCATAAAGTTCTGGAGCACTAATAAAGACTTTGATGTTAATTTTAAAACTTTTTCTGTATGAATTTGTATGATGTTTCTGTTATTAAAAGTTTGACTATTCTACAGAGTATACAGTGTGTGTAAATCCGTCTTGCTTCATGTCATTAAATTATTGCTCGGATGTGTCGAGATATCAAAGCTTAAGACCAGCTTGCTACAAATAAACTTTATATGCCTGCGTTGCCTTCTCGAGAAAGTAAGACTACATAAGTGGAGAGAATACATCTTTCTGTTGATTCCGTGATAGAATGCGAGAAACGGCTGTTATATAGCCGTTACTTGGAAAATGTACGTAGGCTATTGTTCGAATTCATTTATTGAGATTTTCGAAATTATTGAATTACTCGTGTAGTATCATTGACGCAGTTAACACAGAAAAAAAATGCAATCAACGTTTCAATCATTATGAAAGTATTTATAATTTGCGACATTTTTTCATGTAAAGTAAAATTGAAAAATTTATTTAAATTGAATTTAATAGAAACCGCCACAATATGAATGAATTTATATTAAATGAGTGTTTTATTCGATTTGCTTTTCCTCTTTTTTCGTAAATCTGCATTTGTAATTTCTTCGGATGGCCGACAAAACACTAATCCGCGAATGGACCCCATCATAATCCGCCTTACTATAATCATCGCCGTCATCGTTAACATCATCATCTACACAATCGTTCGATAACGTAGTCACGTAAAATAACTCCATAAATAATCGGACAATAAGTGGCAAAGGAAACAAGGAGAGAGAGAGAGAGGGGGGATTCTCTTAGTTTTATTTTTCGATTTTTATTTGTAATTAAAACGGAAGTATGTAATTAACACATATACGCATTCGCACACTAGCGCAATTGGAAAGCAGACAACAGAAGCATCACGAACAATAGTCTGCGGAATGGCCCTCATAAAACAAACCCACATCAAGAAAATCACATAAAAAAATAAGGAAATGACATTAAAAAGAGATCTAGCTGACTATTATTTAAAGATTTCATATGGTCATCGTTGTTGTAGGTGTTGTTGTTGTTAGTAGTATTATTCTTGTTGTTTTAGCTGTACATCATTGAACATTTACCTTACATTTGATATATTTTATTTACTTCATTTCATTTTAGCTCCCCCACCAGACCAACTTCAGTCCGATTCGATTCCCCTCATTTCGAAATCGCCGCATGGACGGACTGGCGAAAGCCAGTAAAATTTATCGCTTTACGAGGAATCGGGTTTTTTCTGTTGGTGATTCTTTCATGTGTGCTCTAGAGATTTATTCGGTTTTTCCGCTTCCGGGTCATTTGAATTATACACTGGGTTTCATTAGTAAACGCGCTTAAAGATATTCTTGATGTTATTTGCTTTACAATAATTTACCATAAATTCCTGTGACCGAGCGCAGCTAAGTCTTTGAAGGAAAATTAAAGCATTAATTTTGAACACGTATTTCTAAGCCATTTGAAGCCCAAAAAAAATTTCATAATATTAAAATCTTTTGAACTCTACCACCCAGAAACGACCCTTAAGGAGTGATAAAGTTGAAAAGTTGTCTAAGTTAATTTAGATAAATTAGAAGAGATGTTCTATTTGCGGGTAACATTAAAATCCTAGGCCTTTTTTGACGCCAGCAAAAGGGTTAGCAGATAAAAAGGAAAGACGGTGTTGCATTGCGACATCTCTTAATCTATTCGTACACTCTGGAAGCAATAGTTTCACTTACCTCGTTTCGTGTCAACATTTCTATTACGTGTAAATGTGTGTATGTGTGCGTGTATGTGTGTGAGAGTGTGTTTTCGTATGTCCTTGATCATTCTTACGTGTGTGATCGTTGGGGAGCAAAGCATATTTGTGTTCTTCTTCGTTTTAGTGACTTCAAAGGCTTTCCCAGATGGGTGGGAGTTATATTGAATTCATACTAGGTAAGGTTTTCTTAATTTGTATTTGGGAACAAAAACAACGACGTCATTTTGTTATACTTTTCTTTATTTTTCTACGATTCTTGGTGTCGATGTTCTCTACTTTGCAACATCTCGTCCTTTTCCGTTTCTGAAACATAAAGACAAATAAACATATTTAATTCCCTTTAAAAAACGTGACTGTTTGGATGGGTTGTGCGTATGTGTTTGTGTGTATGGGAAATATTAAAAGAATTTATACGAAAATTCAACATGTTTTAATGAATATCTTGTATTAAGGTCTTCATGTCTTTGCAACGCCATCAACACACAATTGGACTCTGGGGGTAAGGGAGCCTCTTCTGTGATTCCTTAGACCTTCTTTTAACCAAGATTACAAATTCCAATCATACTTAAAAACTCATAAGGGATATGATTATTATTAACATAAATCTAGAAGAAACTTTTTTTGAACTCAGCTAAAGTCTTCCTAGCGAATGTACAACTGACACAATATGCCACCACCCAACCCTCCAAAAGAAGGGTTCATTTAACGTCTGTTTTAGTTGGAAATCAAAAACAAAGAAAAAGTTAATGCAGAAGAAATTCCAGCAAGGCGAAAATGTTCAAAATAATTTTGACGTAACAAACACGCAAGCATTCACACTCGTGCATACACACACACACTCGCTCTATTACGCATACACGCACGCACATACACGTACAAAATCCATTACATCACTCCACGCACACCAAAATGAAGTAATAAGTCAAACATAAGGACAGAATCGATTTTGTTGTTGTTGTTGTTGTTACGTTCTATTTCGAACGTCTTCATTTAAATAACGATAAAGGAGAGAGACATAACAACAAAACTCAGTACCGTCGTTACCGGTTAGTAAATCAGCCCATCTCGTTCTAGTTACTAATTGCATGTTTTTACACGTGCGTGTATGGTTGTGTGTCTGTGTATGTGTGCGTGGAATTTCATAAATCGCATTAAGTCTTTGTTGATTGTGTTCGTGTTCGTGATGTAATGAATTCAAATAGAGAATGCCTGAGAATTATTACAGCTGGTGCAAAATTTACGCTATTGCCAACAACAACCAACAACATCTATAACGCGGGCAACAACAACAACAGCATCATCAATAAGACAGTATTGGCATACCAACGAATATCGCACAAACACCTTAATACCTTAACGTTAGTTAGAAAACACACTGTTTTTTTTTTTGAAGAATTTATTTATTCGAAGTGAATAATGATGTATTTGTTTGTTTTGTTGTCAAACAATTAGTCACGTTTGAATTCCAAATACGATTTCCTTCATGCGCTGCCAATGGTTCAGCTTCTTCTCCTTCTCCAATTGGTTGTTGCAGGTGTCGGTATTGTTGTTGTCGTGAATGTTTTTGTGGTTGTCAAGTAAAAATATCCGCACAATTTAATGCATTTCGAATGACACTGAAATTGATTTCAAATGCGAACAATTCTTGCAGTAGATTTCACAATTTTTCCTTTACCGCAATTGCCGAATGGTTTGGCACTTCTTCCTCTCTCGTTGCTTCTCCTGCTGCCGCTGCTGGATTTCAATTCTACAAAATGTTGCTAGCCTTCCGGTTTTTGTTGTTGTTTTGGTTGTTGTTGTTGTTGGTGTTTCTGTTAAAACTGCACCATAAAATGCGGTCTTGTAATTTAGTGACACTCTGTGGTTTTTATTCGAGCGCGAGCTCCGAATTCCTTGCAGACTATGTAACTCGTGTAAAAACATTCCTCACTTCCCGCAGTCTGGCCCCGACTGATGGCATGTGAAGTGCATAAATTCATTCGTTCAGGTATGAAGCTGGCTGCAATGCTGAAATACTGCAAGTATCATCACGACGTGGTGAGTATCCAAAAAAAGTATCCGCATATAATGGAGTGTTTGATCCCCTTGACTACTCTACACCCGTCTCGCAACTACAACTAATAACGATAGGGGAGTACCTCTATCATTTGGTTGAGAGAAAGTTAGATTCATGCGTTCAGACAATGTTCTGTCTTATATGAAACCATCTATAAACACAAAATTTACTTATTTTTAATTATATTTACGTGAGCTTCATAAAATAACACCTAAACCATACAAAGCCACATCATTTTAACGAAATTGAACAGAGGATTATATATATATTTTTGAACTATAAAATTATGTTCTTATGTCATTTTTCACGTTTCGTTTTATAAAATTGTCGTTTATATAGAAACTTATCATTATATAAAAACACAATTGATTTATTTCATTTTTCTGCTTCGAACATCCAAATCCCAACAATGCCCAAAATGATCATACATCTCTAGTTTGACTAAATAGCCTGCAATAATGATTAGCCCGCATGAAGGAAGATTGTTCGTTACTAAGTAGATTCCAATAAAGGGGCTTATAATCATTTTCGTAACTGACATTCATGTTATGAATCTTTTTAATGGAAAAGATTCTGCATTTCGAGAAAGGAAAAGCAGCAGCACAATACAAACTAAATAATCACGGTTATTCGCTAGAAAGTAATAATAATAATATAAGGTAGAAGCCTTAAGCCTTTCAGGGAAAAAGTAAAATTTTAGAAAGTCAAACTATTTTGTAGAATAGGTTTTCATCCTTTTAGCGTAAAGTAGCAAGCGCCGGAAGGACTTTAAAAATTTCAGAAATGTGGGCATTATTTCATATTTTTTCCAGTAGTGTCGAAATTGCTTAAATGAAACAAAATCTCAAACGGAATTTATTTATTTATTTTATGAACGCACCACCGCATGGTGTTCTTTTATGAATGATCATTAATTAATAATCATTTCATACCACGTCTCCACCGCCAATTTTTTTCAAATCAGCTAACGCTAACCGTCTCAAATAATTGTGCCATCTCCAAAGAATGAGAAGAAATGAGCTTTTATTTGTTGTTTCTCCTCCTTATGTTCGAAAGATTTGTCTCGTATGAATAATAAAATTAATAGAATTCGTTAATTAAATTAGTAAACAATCTTATCTGGGACTGAATTCAATTTTAATTTCATTTCCGCTAACGTTAATTTTGTGACGTTCGTGTTTGAAATCTAAAACAATCTTGGTTCAGATTTTATAAATTCAAATAGTGTTGCTTAAGAACTTTTATTAATTTCACAATTGTATGAGCATGTATGTGTAATCATATTATTCTGCCCGTGGTATGCGTGTATATGTCTTGCTATATTTTGCTCTATATATCGGTTAATATTATGCCCGAGGTATCTATATATTTTCTCAACAGTTTCCGTATATTTTTGAATATATTCTTTGGCGACTAAAATTTATTCCCTGAGATTCCAATAAAATTTATTGAGAAGCAGAATTTTCGTAATATTTCCACCTCACGAAATATGATATGCTTCGTCGAAGTAACAATTATTTTCTTGCCAACAAACGAGCAACGACACCAACGTTGCTCGTTGAGGAATTTTTGCAATACTTAAAATAATTTCCTTTGCATAGTTTCACCACGTTTAAGCCCTTTTATGGTTGTAACCGCGTATCTGCAATACGTAATACTTCTATTGGATAACGGAGTACTGCCATTACACATAACAATTCGTGCTTCTCCTCTTCTTCTCAGTGACGGTTCTTACAAAAGAGATTGCTGTTGATGCTGTTCTTGCTGCTTTTCTTGTATGCTGGGACTATACTCCGTCACATCTCTTGCACTGTTGCCCCCTCCACCTGCTGGTGTTGCTGCTTAGTGCAGTTTGTTGCTTGCTAATGAAGACGCGTTGGCAAACCCTACACAGACTAACCCAAAATGAAGATGCGCTATTTGAGTGTGAAAAATGCCTTCTGAGTTGCTTTCTCTACCACAAAATGGGGTTGGGGGAAGGGGCGAGCAAGGGTAGATTATCATTTCTCTACTCATTCATGATGGACAGAAAGACTGACAGACAGTCAAAGCGATATGTGCTTGACATTCGCATACGCCTCTAAATGCCACGGGGATGAAACGAATGACTGAATGAATAAATGAATGACTAAAACTCATCCCGATGAATGAGAAGAAACAGGGTGGAGGAGAAAGTATAGGGGGCGTAGAGGAAAAAAGGGAAAAGTGCGGCTCTTGATTTCTCGAATCTTTGCACTTCCAACAACACTTAAGCACGTTTGTTGATTTCCAAGCGTCTTCTCAATGCCAAAATCGCAAAAGGTTGTGTGAAATCAGGACGCAGCGAAGTAACTAAGTCGTTGAGGAGGTAGTGGCATCTCCAGGGTTCATCATGAAAGAATTTCCAGTTGCCTCTTCCACACCTCCCACGCCCCTCCCCCCGCCCAACTCCACAGAAACTGTTCGTTTGGAAAGAATTTTTGGTTAGCGGTTGTTTTGCAAAAGGAGCGAACTCCTTTTCTTTTATTCTTCATTTTGCTTTCATTTTGCATAGCATTTCATTAACTTGAAGAGCAAAATTGTTCATGTGTTGTATGAATATTTCTATGTTGTATGCGCGTATGTGTGTGTGAACGTGTGTGTGTGTATGTTAAATATGTGTTTACAGCAGTGTTTGCGTGCGTGCTTATGTATAAAACATTTGAATTTGCTGCGTCTTGTTCCCTCGTTTTCGTGGCCACTTTTGCCGATTTCTAGTGTGTCGACTTTTAGATACAAAATTAGGAACGTTCTGCATATTTCCATCATCAACTCATCATCAAAAGGCAGTTGGCATCTCTTTGTGGAAGCAACTACTTTTTATTCTATGTAAATGAAAGCGATGTGTGAAAGCATGTGTGTGTGTATGTGCGGGTGTTTGTTTTCATACGGCACCATAAGTCGCATTGCCAACATCAGCTCTTTTGCATTTTACATGAGCACGCAACACATGTGACAACCATCCAGTAATAAGGAACACAACAACAACAACAACAACACCAATCACAACTTCGTCGAAACAATGACAATATTTTACCCTCCCAAATTCATTTTTTCTCCCCCGAAGGAATTTATTAAGATGGACATTTTTTTAAAGAAAAAGGGCGATAGATAGATTCTCAATATTCACCACTCTGCAAATTTTAGGGTCAATTTATTTTGTTAGATTATTCGATATCTGTTGTGAATGTTTCGCAAACACATATTAATATATCAGTCTTGCTTTCTTTTCGTTCGATTTATTCACTAAAGAATTCTCTTTCTCTATTTTTGAATCCAAAGATAAATTCGTGAATTTCTTTAGCTTTCATTATCAAATCTCAATTTCTGTTTGATGATATTTCTATAAGTAGTACTTAAGGATTCGTTTCTTTCGCGTACTTGCAGATCGCAAATGCGAAAATCCTTTAAAAAAGACAACAAAAACCTCTCATTAAACATGTCTGCTGGCAAAATCCACTTGGAATTCATTCAAAAATGTCGTCAATGAACAAAGGTATCTCAGCGACGGCAGCGGCGGCGACAGCCAAAGCAGCAGCAGCTGCAACAACATTCGGAAAGGGAATTACTGTTTTTGGCAGCATTTTCACTATTCAATGCACAAAGCCATGCGTACCGTGGTTAGCATTATAAAATTCGCAGCCTTGTTTCCTTACACGAGTCTTTTTGCTCTCTTTTCCGCCCTCCCGTAACCACATTCAGAAACTCGTGGTATAGGGCGCGCCTGGTGGTGTTAACGACAACTGTAAGTGCGCTGCATCAATGAAAAGGAAGGGCTATTTGAGAACGAAATTATTTTTCAGCGTCATCCATCGAGTGAATTGGGCAGAATTGCCGGGGGGGGAATTTATTACTTTGGGTTTATTTTCAGTATTATTTGGAAAGATTTAAGTCTGATGAACAAACGCCAGTTGTAACACAGACACAAATTGCATATCATTCTTTAAAAAATGAATTTTTCTACCTTAATTTAAATCCATCCGGATTCCCCGGCTGGTTAAGGGCTGGGTAAGAAACTGAAGTAGTGCAAAAAAAAACAGGATATTTCGTGTGAGATTATGAGAAGGACACTTTGAATTAGTTAAGGCTTTCCAAGATGAGAAGAGTTTCGTCTGTACAACCAATAAGTACCGTGAAAATGGTCGTTATCTCACGTACGAATCGACTCTTAATTGCTATACATGATTATATACCTAATTTTATATCGTAAATTAGGACCCTTTGGCAAATTCAGAGAATTAGCTCTCTTCCCACGATAAAGGGAAAAATATGGGTATGAGTATGAGTATTTCTGAAAAACGAGAATTAGGGAAAGGTAAGCAGCGCTGGGGCGTCCTTGTAATTTATGTGCTGATAAATTGTTCCTAAGCAAATTACTTGCTAAAAGGTTTTAAGAAGTTTTTTTACCTCGTTCTCGCTCAGAACTTTCAAGCATTAAACAACCTGACTTAACTAAGGTGACTTTCGATTTGGGTTCCGCAGTCCAACAAACAACTTGCGTACTTCCCAAAGAACAGTAACAACAACAATAACTACAGCATCTTTGTATGTCTTATTGGCTCGATTTTCTTGTCCAAATATCTCATAAACTAACGAACAAACATTGAAATACGATAAGTTTTGTAAACAACGCAAAGCATCATCACATGCCCTTCCGGTCTCAGTTCAATTTAGTTTCATCCAACCATTCCAACCACCATCATCAGAGAAGTTAAGACAAGACTAAGAAGAAAACCAAGAAGAAGGCGAAAAACAGAAGAAAACTAGCTGCAAGGAGGAGAAGTTCAAGGACAAGTCGAGAAGGAAGAAGCTGAAGAAGAAGTATAAATGCAATAATATGAAAGGGTAGGAGGATATTCCAGATAGCAAAATTCACAGATGACACTCGAGAATAAAAGTCTGAATAAAGAGTATTTTGATTGGTTAAGAGGGCGGGGGGGGGGTAGGGATGTGGGTAGTTAAGTCTCCCGCCGTCCATGACATGTCAGTCATCCTGAATAATATCATCTCCCGGTTGAAAATGGATGACAACGAAGAGATTTACTACTTGTCACGCACACAAACGTCATTGTGCCGTCAGCATATTTGTGTCTCTGCATACGTGTCTATGTATATGAATGGATACACTAGTAAGGATAGCAAGCAGTATATGCGGTTATGTAATGAAGAAAGGAGCTGCTCGTACCGAATGAAAAAGAACACAAAAACGGCAATTGTTTACAGAATCTGGTTAAGTGACCAAGACAAAGTAAAATAATTATGGTTTACATCATGACTCAATGATACCAATTAGATCTAGCAAAAACAACAAGAACAAGGAGGGCAAATTCTATTCAATTATTTAGAGAAAATTGTTATTAAACATTACATGCATGTACATGTATGTGTATAAGTGATACGAAATGGTATGCGTGATTGAGTAATGAAATGAAAAAGACATGTAAGTGATTGCTGTGTGTCAATAGTTTAAGTATTTTCAGAGTCTAGCAGATTGCCAACCAACGTAATTATACGAGCCGTGAAATATGCCTCATGAAATTACCCTCATTCTCCTTTTGCAAATCCTTAAGATCATCCTTATTCGAAATGTTCTTAACAAATTAAATACATACATTGTAACCGCTGCTCCCGTCTGCCCGAATGATATCGGTTACTTAAGAATGTCTACGATAAGGAACAGTTAAATATTAGTTTGACCCATTAGCTCAAGATGACCGGCAGATAGATTTTGCACATTAATAACTAAGAGATATGTGTACATATGTTTCTTATACAAACACCAAAGAAGTCAAATCTTATTGGCTATCCACCCCTCCCAACCGTTTCTGACATCACTCTTTGGGAAACCAAATTCGTTGGCATTTGAAAAATTTCGGCTTTTCCGGAGTCCTTAATCATGTCAGAGACTCATTTGGTCTCTCAATTTTTCAGCCATATCATTCGATAGTACCCGCTACTGCACACCTTGTCTCATAGCCGTTAAACATGATGCTTTCCGATTCATGCCATTCAAGAGAAGTCCCTTCTCATTCTCAACTCCTTGACTCGAGCCTGACAGCTCTATCGCGCCACATGGCAATGAATGAACGAACGAATGAATGAATAAATGAATGGATGAATAGATAAAGCATTATCAATAACGAATTTATCTGAAACAAAAAATGACAAACGAGAGGAGAGAGGAATAAGAACGATAGCAGCAAATCTTACCGAGGGCATAACCCGAACTTATGTTGATTTATGAGCTGAAATCACAAAATAATAAAGTCTTTGGAAGATGATGAAGAATAGAAAGAAGAACAAGAGGGACAGAAATCTGGTAGTGCATCGTGGTATTTGCCTGAGAGACTGATTACGATAAAGCATGACAATGAAAATGAAGGTTATGAGTATTTTCTGATGGAAAAATAAAATAAGCCAAGAAAAAAAAATGGAAATGATGGCAAAAGGAGACAACTCTGAAGAAGTAGAAACTTTTGAAAGATACGACGATTCAGAATTCCGGAGCAACTAGTAAAGTTTTCTTTGCGGAAAAATGTTGACAGCTTTAATTAATTGGGAAAAGATTTCCGAGTTAGTTTAGTTTTAAAATGACATTTTTTTAAGAATTTGCTTTTAAAAGTAAAGACTTACTTGCAATATTTGAAAAATGTCTGAAAAATTTATGAAGTTTTTAAAAACAAAGATTGAAAAACAATTGAAATTTGCAAAGACGTCTTATGTCATTCTCTATAAAAGACAATTATATATACTTATTTTCTTATTATTTATTATTATAAAAAATACTTTTTTCGTTTGTCCTTCAAGTGCGAAATATGACTGATCGAAATCTCGTGAACTCCTACAGTTTCGAAGAACCATGGTCACGAAATCACGAAAGTTTCCCAAAATGATTTTGCAAATCAAATTTGTGTTGAGCCCCAACGACACGGCAACCCAATTTAGTCTCAGGTTATAAAAAATGCCCATTAATCGTTTTCTGTGACTGTTGAGAACCGAAAAATTAATTACCTAATTTCGGGATTTGTTCGTTTCACAGCCGGAGCATTTTTCTTGGTGTTTTGTCATTTCAAGAATTTTTGGTTTGAGGAATTTATCATTTAATGACCTTGTAAATTCGAGATTTCGGCACCAACCCATTCATTCCACAACATTTTTGTAACAGTTTTATTTAGAATCGAAGTTGAAAAGAAAATGGAATCGTTTAAGGATTTTTAAATCGCTCGCAATTAAATTGCTTCTCGTTTTTACGCTCTTTTAGGGTTAAACTCAAAATAATTTCCCAAATTTATCTTTTAATAGAAGGATAATATCCTTCAATACCACTACAAGGCAAATAGATACTACAGTATTTTACGTTAGTTTGGTTATATCGATTATTTCTCAAAGTCATAAAAGCTTCATTCGTTCATTCTTCATTTTGTTGCGATGCACCATCTATTCATTATTCTTCCAGCATCCACGACGTCGTCAAGACGGTTCGATGAAGAAGGAGAAGAAGAAGAAGAGGTTAAGGAAGAAGAAGAAGAAGGGGTAGATGAAGTCATCATAATGATTTAAGCATTTTCATATAAATCCCCGAGCAATCAATTCATCAAACCAGCAATCAAACAAATTCGCAATCACCTTTATCAAGGATAAAAGGATGCATATTTCCGAGTTTGGATTATGAGAAATGAAGAGGAATTATTACGCGCTATCTTGTCATAAAAATGAAATGAAATGAAATGAAATAAATGATATTAAATTATCGCCGCGACGTAACGAAAAAAGAAACTAGTTTCAAAATATATAAAATAGAAGAGTTTATTAAAGATCAAAGGGGTAGGGGAAGGACGAGGGGGAGGGGTTGAGAAACTTAAAGCAGATGACGTCTAAAAGAATTATTTATTACTATTTCACTATCAAAAGAAAACGAACAAGAGGAAAGAATAAGAAGAAGAAGAATAAGAATACTAGGACAGAAAAACCATCATTTTGACAGCCATCACAGAAATAAACTTTACGGCGTCTTTGTTGAAAATTATTGCTCCCGAAAAACTTCACGAAAATGGCTCCAGAGGAGTACATGTGGTTGATTTATGATTAAGTTTATCACTAAAAAAATAGAAGTCATAATGTTTAAATAAATGAATACGAAATATTGCATTACACGAAAATTATCGGCAGTTGGAAAGTATTTTACAACGCGATTGAAAATGCAGAACGTCATTATCACACACACACACACCCCTTTACTGTCCCGTGACACTTCGCTCTTGAAAAAATGTTAAGGATAAAGTAAATTCACGGACATGAAATAAAACCAACTAAAACAAAATCCATTTTGAAAAATAGCCCAACATAAAAAAGAACCTTCCTTTCCCATCCTGTATCTTTTTTAATTCATACGTACATGTTTTTTAAGGGCATGCTTTGGCAGTCAAACACTAAAGAATACTCTATTTATTTATTCATTCCGTCTTAGCACAAAAAACTAATTTCATTCATAAAGCTGCCCCACAAGTGTGAAAGGATTGTCGCCGGAAGGATTGTCGTTTGCTCATCTCATTTTGTCTTGCTTTTGTAATAGAAAATCATCAGCAGCGAAACAACCAGACGATGATCATACACACACTAATGTCATCATCATTGCCATAAAGAACAACAACAACAATGGATTTAGAGAGTGTATGATAAAAAAGGAAGCCTAGAAGAGAAGGAGCAGAAGTCGAACAAAACGGCGTGGCAATGGCGACAAGTCACTTAGTGCTTTATTATTGAATCTCAGTTCTTTCGACACCGGCTCTAGATTCTGAAATCTTCCCCTCACTTAATGAGCGCGTTGCCATTTACAGAAGTATTTACAGAAGTATAAAGAAATTCAGTTTTTTATAAAGCCCTTTGTTTACGATCACTACTAGACGTAGTAGAACACATCATCATATCATCCGTTATCCATTATAAAATTGAATTTCACTAAAAATTAAGTTCTAATAAATTCCAGTAAATTCATAATAGAAATGAAAATTGTGTATTTATTCAAAACTATTAAAACCATTGAATGAAATGAACCGTAAAACCCCTTTGCGGCGCAATTCATGGTGAATCAATTGTAATAGGAACATTTACGAATTTACAGAATGGAATATTTTACGATTAATGCCCCTCTTTTTGATAAAACATCTCCAATTATGACGTATTTAAACAGGATCCCAGGATTAGAGTAAGTACATTTAGTGTCAACATTCGAGAGATAGCCTATTTATTCCTCTCACTTTTTCAAAAATTCTGTTGAGAAGATACTCTTTCGCTGATATTAATTATTGTTATTGTTGTTGGATTTTATTTTGAAGTTCTGTTGTTACCACCAGGCGCAGTAACTTCGGTTTAACAAATTTTTATTAATCAGGAGCTCATAAAATCATAAGCACACTTCAGGCCAATGTTCAATGGCTACAGTTTGCTGTTGCGCCATCTAGGCGCGGGTGGTGTCAGTTGTATTTTTACGATCCACATATGCTGGATACACACCATGGTAAAACAGTAAGCTGCGTTTCTCGTTATTTTCCGATTTACTCAATGCACGAACCTAAAGGAAGTTTTGCTGTTGAACTCACAGATGGCGCGCGAGTAGAATTAACTGCACTATCGTCTTAACAAAGGCTGCGAAATGCTATTTATATATAATTTTTGTCTCTGTCGGCACTTTACACCCGTATCATATATCCGTTGCTTGATCCCTCTATTCAATTGGCGGTGCACGCTCATTTCTTGTGGTATGTTTTATCTCGAATGAAAATCCTACCGTTAGACTTCGGATAGTAGATTTATTGCTAGAGGAAAATAATTTCTTTTCATTATTATCATAATTATTATTATCATTAAGTTTCTTTTTTTAATATTCTTTATTTAATTCTTTTAAATTCCTTTTTAAATTTATTATCATTATTATCTTTTGTATAACTTCGGTATCTATAGATATTTTTCATATGTATTTCATGATTTAAATTTATTTGATTTCTTAGTTTTTATCACAAATAAATTCAATTAAGCTTTTTACAAATGTCTTTTTGAAAATGATATTTATTTATTTGCTTTTTCCTTCTTCTTCTTCTCGTATGATATGATTTACACTTTATTATCTAAATTAATCGTTTTCTTTTTATAAAAGATTCGTTAATTTGTTACTACAGTTCGTATTGTACAATATTTAATAATTCGAATTAAGTAGAAGGAAAGGAAATCTTGGAATTCATAATACGTTATTACATTATTTATTAATAACTTTACAAATTGTCCTAATTCATTTTGTAGGTTTTTCTAAAAGTATTCACAATGATATTTTTATTTTAAAATTATGGAATTCATTCTATAGTTTTATTGAATTTATTTAGATTTGTAAAATATTTCCTAATTTTAATTAATTGTCCCTTATGAATTTATTTATACAAATAAATGCTACAAATTTGTTTTCTCTTGTAATCAAAACAATTAAAGCTTTATCAATTCCTAAGAAACAGAAAATAAATCTTAGGATAAGATAAACAGGTTATGCACAGAAAATTATTATTATTATTAAAAAAATATGAAAAGGGAAAATTAGTACAGTAATTAAGAATGATATGGTCATCGGAAGATTTTACTTTTAGTAGTAATAGTAAAGTAATACATAGTAAAAAAACTATGAAAGATTTTTTTAAAATTTAAGAAACACTGATTACTTCCTTCGGTTTTATTTTTTGCCAATTTATTCCAATTTTATCTGATTCTTTACTAATAGCTATACAGTATTTTCTGCGGGTTTTATATCTATCTGATACAATTATAATGATAATGACTGACATTAACGGAAGTGAGCATTAGGAGAAATGCTTGGCAACGGAAGATTTTTAGAACATTTTTCTTTGGTTTTTAGAACTTTATTTATTTACAACAATTACTTAAACCTAACTAACACAACTATTCCGTCTTTATAATCAATTTCTAATCGACATTTTAATCAACGGTATTCGCAAGTTTAATGTTTTCTATTAAAATGTGTTTCTCTTTTATACAATATTTACTTTCCTATTCAAAAACTTTATGTACAATTATATTATTTTAAGCAAAAAAAAAAAGAAGTAAGTAACAGAAAAATGAATATTTTTTAATATTTTTTATGGTATTTAATTCACAATCAAGATTCTTTTCTTTAATTACTTTATAAATATTTTACTTACGAAGATAATCTTAAAAAAATAATAAATTCAATTTTATGTATTGGATTTATATTAAATGGCAGAGATTATATTCTATCGTATATGACGATAAAATGCTAGTTGATGAAAATCGATTAGTCAAACATCCTTTAATAACAATCAAAAAATTAAAATATGTTTTATCAATTCATTTCGGATATGACTCAATTTGATTTCGATGATTTTCTCCTCCATTCCATACAATTCCATTGTATTTGTACTCAAATTTTAGTGCTCACACTAAGAAATATTCTCACATATAGTTTCTCTTTCAGTTGCTTTTCAGCAGTTGGAAATTAACAATACCAAATATACCATGTATGGTATAGCACACACTGATACCATTCAGTTGAAAGGCAACTGAAATGCATAGCAATGATAAGTGAGAGTGAGTCCTTAAAGAAACACATTGAGAGTACTATCGGCCGTTGGTAATTCGTTGAGGAAAAGAGAGAGTTTCTACTCAAGTTTCTTTCTTAAGTCCCTCTTGAAACTCATTAAAAGAAAGAAAAACGGAAACTAGAAAGCAAAATTCTGTTTATACGTTCTCGTTGCAATAAATTGGCTTAAAGTAGAAATGAAAATTGAAAGAAAACTTAAAAAATGTGAGATAAAAGATAAAAAATTGTGTAAATACTTTTAAGCAAAACCGTTTCGTTTTGTTAGTTATGAACACATTTCAGATATGTCACGCGTCATAAGAAGTTATATACATACGTGTATAAATAAAATATGCTTGTGTTAATGTTCAATGGAACTGAGTATGTATGACATTTCGATGATATGCTGACTTTTAATTGATTCCATGAGAGTAATCTTCATTAAAATCAAACAACTGTTTCTGCCTTGCTAGGCCACAACTCACACACCCTACACTCGTCATTTTGGAAAATTGTAATTGATTTGTTTCTTACTAAATAATACTATATATATATATATATATATATATATATATATATATATATATATATATATATATATATATATATATATATATATATATATATATATATATATATATATATATATATATATATATATATATATATATATATATATATATATATATATATATATATATATATATATATATATATATATATATATATATATATATATATATATATATATATATATATATATATATATATATATATATATATATATATATATATATATATATATATATATATATATATATATATATATATATATATATATATATATATATATATATATATATATATATATATATATATATATATATATATATATATATATATATATATATATATATATATATATATATATATATATATATATATATATATATATATATATATATATATATATATATATATATATATATATATATATATATATATATATATATATATATATATATATATATATATATATATATATATAATATATATATATATATATATATATATATATATATATATATATATATATATATATATATATATATATATATATATATATATATATATATATATATATATATATATATATATATATATATATATATATATATATATATATATATATATATATATATATATATATATATATATATATATATATATATATATATATATATATATATATATATATATATATATATATATATATATATATATATATATATATATATATATATATATATATATATATATATATATATATATATATATATATATATATATATATATATATATATATATATATATATATATATATATATATATATATATATATATATATATATATATATATATATATATATATATATATATATATATATATATATATATATATATATATATATATATATATATATATATATATATATATATATATATATATATATATATATATATATATATATATATATATATATATATATATATATATATATATATATATATATATATATATATATATATATATATATATATATATATATATATATATATATATATATATATATATATATATATATATATATATATATATATATATATATATATCATACAGTAAATATGATAGTTTATTTGTAGGCGAATGAATCGTATACGTGACTCGGCAATAAATATGCGATTGAAAGCTCCTAAAATTTGTTCAGAGATCGTTTATTTTAAAAATTGATAATGTCCATTGAATTTTAATCATTGTGTGTACGTAGAACTTTTTTATAACGGGTTATTCAATAGATACATAAGAAAATTATATCTACTGTCGAAAATCTTAATTCTCTTAAAAATCGAGAAAATTCTGTCCTAATAATCGTCTCTTGGAAAAGTCTTCATATGTCGCAGTGGAATAGATTTGCGCCAGAGTATACAACATTTAGGAGATTTGGGAGATTTAGTTAATGCAATTCTTAAATCACATTGTGGTAAATTATACGTATGGATGTTGGCTTGCAACGCTCTAGGGTCAAATTAATCCAAGAGTAGAAATCTTTTGATCAAAGTATATCCGATTGGATGCTACTCGAAGTATATCCGAGTGGACATTTTATGTGCTTCTTGAAAAACCCAATTCAATTCACGACTTTCAAAATAAACGATCCATATTATTTCTATAAAGGCTACGCCTGACATCGGGAGTAGAACGAAAAATGAATTAATTCAATTTATGGAAAACATAGATTTGTCTCTTTAGAGTGTTCTTTCCTTACATCAAAGGCAATACAATTAAGTATTAGTTTCTTTCTCTTGAGAAGTGTCACACATATAAACGCCTACCAAACATAAACGCCTGATCATATTTTCATCTAATACTACACACTTCTTGCTACATTACTTGACAATTACAATTACGAGCACAATTACAATTACACTTACAATTACAATCCGCATTCCATACGCGATTAATTAACTTCCATCAACTAAACGCTTAATCAATACTTGTACACAACTTCGATATCATTTCATCAAGATTTTGTATTTTTAGGAATTTTAGGTCTCTCGCTTTTCAACAATTTGTCAACAGAGGTGGCAAAAATGTCGACAGACAGAAACACTTTGAAGAGGTCTATAGGTTAAAATCGGTTTTTACGATTGCAATGGATTTGTATCTGTATCGTATCGTGTACCGCAGTTTAAATCTCTAAATGATTTGTGCTAGGAAAGACCTGTGCAGCTTATACGCAACTCTCGGGACCCGGCAAGGTATCAGTAATTATATGATTCCTACTGGAGTTTACTTTACTCGATGTTTGCTGTTGTTGTTGTTGTTGTTGTGACTGCTGGAAGGATTGGACAGTTGATGTCAGGCCGCTCATGCTGGCAGCAACACCACCCAGCATTGAATTCATGCCAATGTTTTTAGGCAGTGTCATGTGACCGCCGTTGCTTCCACCGAGAGAACTTATTTGCGAATTTGGAGCAGCGGTCGTCGCTGCCAGCTTCGGCATATTGTAATCGATTAAACTGCTAGCGGTTAAATAATCAGCTATGCTAAGATGGTCTGGAGTGATGGTTCCACCCGCAGGCTGCATTTCGTGGTGATGCTGAATATGTTGCTGGATGCGCTGCTGATGCAGTGGAGCTGTTTGCGATGAATGTGGCAGGGTGTGGTGATGCTGTTGCAACTGCGGCAACTGCGGATGCTGATGCTGATGAGCATGCGGATGGAGAATTGAATTCTGCTGATGATTTAGGAAATGACCGTTACTTAGACTACTGTGAGTAGTTGGGCCATTGCTTGTGAGCGCAGAGCTGGCTCCGCTCAGGCTGCACGAGCTCAGAGTACTGTTGCTACCAGGTGCACTGCCATTTCCACCGCCGACTCCGTAATTAGCTAGATTGATGCCCAGCGGGTCATACCGTGAGATATCGTGGCGGTTTAGAGAAAGTGCCTCGTATGGCATCGGCTGTTCACTCTGATAATTTCGGCGAGCATCATTCGTAAGTCTTAATGTATTCTGGCGACTGGACGGACTGCTGAATTCCTGTTCTTGCAGCACGTCAGTCGAAGCATCCTAAAATCAGAAACTCATTAAACTGTCACATCCTTCGCTTAGAAAAAAATCGCCTTATATTTCGTTCACCGCAAAATCATTGAATAATTTCGTGTTCCTGATTGAACTTACGTAATCTGTTGTTGGAAAATCCGATTTATTGCCGAAATCGCTATTGCTACCTGTGCCGTTGTTCATCACAATATCACCAACACTTGCATCTACGTACAGTCCACCCCCAACTCCCGCCAATACGCCACCCGAGCTCGTCCTCAAACCCGGTGACGATGAATTCGTGCTGCCGGCTGCACTTTTTTGTGCGTTAAGTATGTCCGGCTGCTTTTCGATGCCCTGCTTTAAAGTGTATGCCACAACCAGACGCTGGTGGCCGGTGCTAGTCTCTAGAGGTGCCGTGACCGTTACATCCATATCTAAAAAGAAATCAAAAGAGAAAGAATGAAAATGAAAAAGCTTACGGTAGAGGGTCAGCAATCTCTAAAAGGTCGCCATATGGAAGCGTTGCTTCAGCCAACTAAACTGCTCTTTTTTCAGCTCTTTACTTCTCCGGTTTTTTTATTCAATTCTTTCATTCTAACACCTCTACCATTCTCCTCGATTGTACGTTTTTTTTTCCTATTACGTACTTAAATGTTTATCCTTGTCATCGCGCAGGCTGCGTCCGCCTTGACAGCGCCGCTTCCGAACTGCCATCAACACAATGGAAAGAACGGCAATGCCCAAAGTAAAAAGGGTGCCAGTGAGGAGGGCGGCCAGTGGTAGAATGGTTAGACCTATGCGTCCATCTACAAAAATAGAAAAATACACGTTTGAAAATTGAAAATGTTTGAAGTTTTGCATCACCCTTCTGCTCTCTCTTTACGATTACGTTGCTCTTCGTCTTAGCCACCGTCGTCACGTGCATTTCTTCGGGGACATTGAGGATGGGGCATGGACAATGATAATGGATGATCGTACGTTAATCTGACGTTTGAAACAAAGAGCACTCACACTTTTAAAATTAAACTGGTGTAAGGTTTGTGTGGCCAGACCTGAGTAATTTCAGTGGAGAATCAAACGAGTTCAAAATGAACTTTCGCAACTCTTTCTTCTTTTCTTCTTTCTTAATTTTGCCTTTTTTATACGTAATATCTCAAAAATATCGCATTTAAACGGAAGGGGTAAATTCTCTTTAATGCTTCGTCTTAGCATCTTAGGTTAAATGAAAAATTATGGAGCTCATGACTAAACTGTATCAAATTATTGTAATAATTTAAAGGAGAATGAGTATCCTTTGCTCTAAAAATGCATGTCACTAATTAATACTTAATGCATTCTACTCGCTGGAATAAAAATTGAAATAATTTGTCCTGACTTTTGGTGTAAAGCATATAAAGGCTTCTCGATATGAATTTAACATTGCTTTAACAGAGTTTGAACGCAGAAATTTGTGGAGCCGTCAAATGGCCAGAGGACTTTAATTCGGATTTTAGATTTTTCTTAGAAACCTGTGTGACAATATGCTAATACAAAATAAAGTTCAACTCATATAATTATTGAAAACAACGACGACCAATCTGATTTGAAGCTGTTAAGCAATAATTGCGTTGTTTCACTGACACCGAATTAACTTAAGGTAAATATTTCAAGATGTGATGTTTCACCAATTCGCACATGGTGTGCCTCATGGGACGATTATAACGATAGAGAATTGGAGTCATATTGCCGCCGTATTTTTAGAATTAAGATGCTAATGAAATTTATTTCCCAATCATCAAAACTATGCTCGTTCGTGAACCTCACCATGACAAAAGCCGACCAACTTGTTGATGTAGTCAAAGTTGGATTTGTGCTCGTGTTAAACTGAAGATCTATCACGTGTCTCTTGGAATACCGAATGTCAATACATTAATGACGGTCGAAAAGGAGCGTAAATACTTTTCGGTACTAATTTTTTCGACAGATTGCCATAAGCTTTACAATACCATATATCTTCATCCTTTATTGAGTTCTCACGTTAGTTTAAGATTTAAAATTCTTAACGCTTTCTGAAATTTAGATAGAGTAGTATCTGCTACTATTACCACTAATAGTATCTACTACTACTACTATTACTACTATTGGTAGTAGTACTAAAAGTGGTAGTGGTAGTATTTCAATGAAATATGCAATAAAGCAAATATAATAATTCCCCATTACTGAAATTATTTAATTTTTACATAAAAATCATTTTTACCTTGAATCGTTATCGAATTAAATAACTATTCCTTAAACAGAAGTTTAATAATTTCCGAAAAGCCTTTAAGTTCAATTGTAAGAGTATATTATATAATAAATTCTGTTATCTAAACAAAGGCGCTATTCCCACCTTCGCACCAAGGCTCCATTTTCCCCTCAAAGTTCCCGCGTTTCAACGAGGGCAACCGTAATAGACTAAGGTTATTTAAGCCATTTTGCTTTATTGCCAATATTAAATATATATCTTATCTGTCAGTAATGTTTCCCTAGAGCCTTCAAGCTAACCAACCGAAATTCCAGAAAGAGGAACGAAAGCAAATGGCACGTGAAAACCGAGAAGGAATACAAGTTTAAGAAAAACCAAAGATATAAAAGATAAAATAAATGAAAAGAATTTGGGAAAAAGACAAAAGATGATGCAGAACAGTTTATTCGATGGCAATAGTCTAACAATAAAAATCGTTCGGGGCTAAATTTCTTAAGAACCACGAGTGAATGAATGAATGAATGACTGACTAAATGATACCACATTTTCACGATCGAAATTTGAAACTCGATATTCCCAAAAAAACCATCAATATTTATTATATATTGTTGCCACTATTGTTGTAAACATATTTCGCTTTTCAAACGGGAAAAGACGAGAAAAAATTTACACCCCGAAGGCGTCTGACGAGAGAATCACATTTTATTCCGGTTCAAAATTAATATTTGACAGGTTTAGACGCAACAAAAGGAAATGAAAAAAGTTGACAATAGTGATGATGTTATTGATGATGATGATGATGATAATCACCGTAAAAGAATAAACGACTATGGCTGGGGGCTATAAAATGTAACGACAATAATTTTACATAAATTCTATTGAATGTTTTTCCGTACGATATTTTCACTCTTGCAAAGAATGGCAACGACGTAGGTGATGGTTCGAGCATATCATGATTAGGTGGGAAGCTACATTAGAAACGGCTGTTAACTACGCGTTGCCAAAACGAAACAAAAAAAAAACAAAAACCAAAATGTAAGAATGTGAGAATGCTTCAGAAACACTTAAGCATTCGCTTAGCAACATTTCAAGTGAACACTTCAATTTCAATTTTCAATTCGTCGGAGCATAAACATATCCTTCCTTCTTATTGAAGCTTATACACAGACACACACCCACATACACAAACGTGCACACCCATATATGCAAACATCATCACATCATTTACTTGTACATTTAGTTACGTTTGTTTGTGTTTGCGTAGAGAATATTTTATTGGAGATATTTTCTTGAGGTTTTCTCAACACGTTGTCTTTTATTTCAATGCTTGAAATCTAATAAAACTTGGCTTTTTTATAAATTGGTGGCTTTTATTTAGGGCCATCGGCAGGCAGTAAGAACCTATCGTTTTTCGTATTTAACGTCTTTTTCAAAGGCTTTTATTCCTTCCTCGTTTCCTTCAAAGTTTTGGTGCTTAGTCTATTATTGAATTATTAAGTGTTCTTTAAATAAAAGTCAATTTCCTCCAACGACCCAACATCTAGAGGAAAAAATGCAGACAATAATAGAGAATTCAAATTTTGCCTAAAATGACGTGAGATCGCAATTAATTAATTAATTAATTACATTTCATTCTTATTCATCTAATTCGTCGGAATTATTATTTGTCTAATATCTTGAGAAGAAGTGTAAAGCAATTATAACCCAATGGAATGAAACGAAGTGCTAAGACAGACCAGTTTCAAGTAAGCGAGTGTTCAAGGTGAGTGGTTTGAGTAATAGATTAACGAGCACTGTTAGAGACACCCCAAGCGAGCACGCTCGTACACATATATACGCACATATAAGCAAATACGCACAATTTGAGCAGTTTAAGCGGAATTTATCGAGAGAAGAAGCATTAGCAAAATTGTCTGGAGGTAGAAAAGCAACATAGAAACAACAACAACAATGCCCGTTTAGTAAAGCATAATGTGATAATATCATAAAGAAAAAAACAATACCAATAAAATCTATAGCGAAAGCAACAGCCGAAGCAAAAGGATAATAAACATAAAAACATTATCGAGTCATAAAAAATTCTTCCGGGCAAATATATTGACTAACGGAAGTAGAAAAAACTACACAAATACACAGACACATACGCACACAAAGCACACACATACATACAACAAACACACAAAATAAATGTCCCAAAAAGCAATCACACACACATACATAATTTCAATCACATAAAAGTGTTCTTCTTCTAAATTGGATAAATACTAAATTGGCAAAGAATCGATAAACAGTAACACAAACACAGACACAGACACAGACACACACATACACATACATTTTATACACACCAAAAGACTTTCCTTACATTTTGTGCCAGCTGTTCGAACATGAAGGCAACAAATTTAGATTGTGATTGTGTTAATATTTTGAAGGAAAAACAACAATTATTACAATAACAAAAAGTGAAAATAAAATATTGTATAAATGGGCAAATGATGATACCTATTTACGGGTAATATTTCTTGAAAAGACTGTGGTTAGAAAATGGAACATGCCATCGATCCACACTTATTTCATGTGGTTATTGAGCATATGCGGTTGACAGGAAGAGACCAGTAGAGTGAAAAAACCCTTTTTAAAGATCGATATGATCCTGTTGTGATCGAGATGGTTCCATCAATATTAAAACCATTTAAGTAACTTGCCACGCAACTGACTTTAGTTTTGGAAAAGAAAGTTTTAAATTGATATTTATGCAATATGTGAGAGGTGGTTAATATATGAGAATATATTCATTCATGTGAAATACCGTTTATATATTTATTATCATATCTGTTTTACAATATCAGTCCACGCTAATGTGAATGCATTTGTCGGTTATTTTGTATAAATGTATTGCGAAATCGATATTTGGAGACCAATAATAATAGTTACTAAGCAATATATTTCAACCAATAATAATTTTATGGGCTCCAAATGATAGTCCGTACAATAACCTTGGAAGCTTCCAATGCTCGTAAAAATTAATTATCATGAAGAGGCAAAAAAACGGCGGTCAGTTCCCATAATTGTTAGCGATGACGTATTGAAAGGTTCACATTTTTCTGTGAACTCCACCTTATGATTTGACGGACTCCTTTCGGAGTGAGAGTGACCTCTGTATGTCACTCAATGGACTCATGCCCATTTTCAGTCATAAAGAAATTTATATGTAAACTCCAATAAAGAGATCTATTGAATTGACATTCCCTGTTGAAACACACGCATTTAATCTATTCGTGTTGTAGAAAAATGCATCAACAGCAGTAGAAAACATAGGCATCGAGAGAAGGGCGCTTTAATTCAACAGTATGGGAGTATGGGAGTATGGGAGAATGTACTGACAACTTCATATTGCTAAAATTTTTGGAATTTTTGGAATTATTGCTATGAGGCTTTATAGATCGCTCGCCTCAATACTAGGTATTATATTTTTTAAACCTTGAGAGACTGAAAACAATATTTCACAGAAATACTTTTCTGTTCATTATATAATTCTTTTTTAAAAATTAAAAAGCAAAACCTGTTGAGAAATATGTAACAATACTCAGTTGATTCGACCATATTCACCACACCTTCGCCGAAAAAGTTGACTTAAACTAAAAGCACCCTCTCCCCTCGACACCCACGTTTACTATTGCTGTTGATGTGGATACATATTTCTTAAGAAATATGTTCCAAATACCAGCTAAGTTTCTACAATCTTGTAATTGTATAGAGCAAATGTATGTGCATTACACAGAAGTCTCTTTATGCCTTTAAATCTCCTAAGAATAATGTTCGAGCGAGCGAAACATTTTTACAAAAAATTCTACGAAGAGACAGAAAAGTTTGAAGATAGTACGCAATGTTTAGTTCTAAAATATCCATATTTTAAAGAGTACTAAATAAATTCTTATAATAAATTATTATGTTAATTTATTCTTTTCAATTGCGATTTCGCTTGCTCATTAAGAGGACTCTTATATGTATAGGTTTTTTCTACTCTACAATGATTGTGATACATTTGAAGCTAAAGCATGCAAATTTACAGATTTTGTTCTTTTGTTATTTTAATTCCTCTAAAAAAATCAAGAACAAAACTGAAATGAAATGTTCATGAAATTTCACCAAAATGCTTTAAGAGAGATCCATTGAGTTTTACGAGACGTCAGGAGTTGAAGCAGATGTTTTTAATTCGTTAAAATTTTTAAATCAATCAAAAATTTTGTATAATAAATTATTCAAATCGATCCATTGAGGAAGCACGAAGCAAATTAATCAAATATTTTTTAGTGTTGAAATCGGTAAACCACTAAAATTGATGTAATAATTTTAATTATAATTAATAACAAAAAGCTTTATTTATTATTAGTAAAGAATTCAGTAAAAGAGTTCTCACATTTTCCCTGAAATGCGATAGAAGCCTAATAAATATTTGTGTAGAAAATAAAGTATAAAGAATCGATTTCGTGTAACGTGATCAATTCTTTCTTGCTCTAATGCAGCTGCATTTTCCTTTCTGCAGATTTTCGCTTTACATTGTCTTTTTTCGCCTTACCCTCCCTCGTGCTCCCTCCCAACAATTTTTATCTTTGTCATTTCATCACTTAAAAATGTCTATGAAAAATTGTCTACTAAATCGGCAGGAAATCATCCAGAAATAAAACAAAATCGGGAAAAAAGAATTTCGACAACAAACAAAATAAATGAAAGTAAACAAAGGAAAAACTTATAACAAGAGCGCTAACTTCGAACTAGTTGAGACTTATATACGCTACTACCGGCGATAGTATCAATTTATAATGTGATCCTAATAATTTATGGGCGGTGTGTACCCCTCTCCTTTTTCTTTCATAATTTAAATGAACTAACTCATCGTCAACCCTTTTCAACAAAGTATCAATGGGCTACCCAGACCCATTTTGCATCGACCGATCAGCGCATTTATAGCGCCTAATACCGCCATCTCGGCCATGAAATTTTGGACATTATTTAGGCCAGATAGAGAGCAGACCTCTGTTTACAAACGGACGACCGACAGGGCTAAATAGTCTCAGATGATTCTGCACCAAAGCATGCTTTCTTTTCCATACCTGCCACGCATTCCTTAATGCATTGCAAACGGAGGAAGAGAATTAATATACCCTAACCCTTAGGGTGTAGAGTACAAATATTATATAGAATTTTTGAAAAAAGAAGGAAAACAGAATCGGCAGAGAACGGTTCCAAAGCAATGCAATTGCTCCGTCTGAGCTTCAGCGGATGTAAAGCGAGCTGAAAGAATGGAATGAAATATTCCAAAAAAAAACGAAACAAAAGCGATTCTGTCAACTCAGGAAGCATTATTTTATTGAGGGGAAACACCAGACGAAATGAAGTATAAGAAGAGGAAAGAAAAAATGTGTTGGGTGGCGATGCAGATACATGGAGCTGTTGGTGATGATGGTGGGATGGTTGGCTAGTGCTGACGAAGATGCTGGTACCGACAACAGCTCCGGCAGCGGCACTGGCATCGACACTGGCACCGTTGCCGACACTGGCACCGGCAGGATTATTGGCAAGAAAGAAATGGCACTTGAAAAGTACAAAAAAAAAACATGAGAAAAAATTAAACGCAGCGCCGCGTAAGGTAACGGAGTATGAGAGAAATTTTATTTCAAACGTCAACAATGTAAATTACGAATGTGTAGAGGTGAAAAAATTGTTGCAGCTGGGTATCATCAAGGAACCGGGGCAAACATCCAAAAGAAAAAATAATGAAATTCTGAAAAAATAACGGTCCACCTAGAGAAATAAGCTTCTGTTGTTTTTTCTTTTAAGATTTATAAATTTCAGTAAAACAATTTCTCGAGAAGCACAAAATAGCGATACAGCGAAAGACGAGTCTACCACAATTGATTGAAATTTATGTAATTTCTAAAAAATTACTATTTTACTTACGAAACTAAGGATTTCATATGGAATATTTAACATTTTAACAGAGTTTAGAAATCGCAAAATTTGAGTTTTAAATTACTTCTATATACTCTCACCAATAATCTGCAGGAGAATAAGTTTAACAGTAGAAAACATCTGTAATCACACGAATGTCAGGGTCCCGATTCTTGTAAGTGCAAATTACTAATTGTTGTCTACAAGATATTATGCTTTTGTTGTCTTTCCAAAAGAAGTAGGAGACTTTCAAAAGACCCCGCCACTCAAGAACATGACCCTCCCTTAAAACCACGTCGCACATAAAATATATATATCAGAGAAATCAATTATCCCTCTTATGAAAAGCTGAAAGGTGTCCTTCACACTAACTCCTTGCTCCTCTTGATCCTTTCAAGATATGCATCAACGCGCATATTACTTAAGTAATGACACGATGAATGAAGACAAAAGAAAGCAACGAGGTTGAATAAGATATATTATTATAATTATACTTAAGAGCATATTTATATATCGACAGGCCTGCCTTGGCCTTCGTTTACGAACGATGATTAAGAGAACGACAATAAACAATAAAACATATACATATGAAGTGAATGAAGGCAAGACTGGGGGACACATGGGAAACATTTACTGAGCACAAAGCGGTAACGGTATTATTGTTCCTCGTATTTCATTGTAATATTTAATGGCAATAAACATTTCAACCTGGTTGATCCTTTCCATTTTTCCATTGTCCAACGGATAACGACGAAGTGGGTGTGTTCTTAAGTTTATTAAGTTTGTTTAATACTTGTTAAAGGAGTGCTCACCTGCACGCTTCTCCGCCTCATTAATAGGTATATTTTCCAAAACAATTGGCTCCGATCGACCCTTTTGATTTACGCTGTAAACAACCAAATGAAGTGCCGGCGTGGGATCAGGATAGTAGTCCATAGGAATCAAGTCTGAAATTTATAAATGGCGATACATTTTTATAAAACATGTCTTTAATCGTAGGCTCAATTAAGGATTTACGGAAATTCATAAATTATACAAGAATAAAATTGTAAAGTTTTACGAGCTGAAAAACTTGTACGAATTATACACAAATAAGTATTCAAGAGAATTTCTTAATGAGATCTTGTTACGCTTAGAAACACACGAATTATTTAATATTTCAATTAAAATGTTCTGCTCTCTCAACAACATCCTTAAATTATTAAATAAGAAATAATTAAATCGTGAAAGAAAGTTTCACGACTCACGCCTTGTCATAAAGGGAATCCTGTACAATTCCTTTTATTTCTTATAAAACATAAAAGGTAAATAAAGAAAGAAGAAAGGTGGTAAGAAGAAATTAAAGAAAGGGTAACCCTTCAGGATTATGTATGCTCTACCGTTTAAGTATATAATTCGTCCCGAAAACAATTGGTGACTCGTAGTCATAAAGGTGAAAGAAACGATTTAAACTGATGCTTAATTTATAAATGTTGAAGCTTTAGAAGTGATCCATGCGTATTTTTGACATTTCAAACGAATTTTAATGATTATGAGATAATTCTAATTAATGAAAATCGAAAATGTTAATCATATGACAGCGTCTCAACAATGATTTATAATTCCTTCGCTTCCTCCTACTAATGGAAGTATTTTAAAGTTCTTAAAAGTCAAAAATATGTATTACTATAAAGGTAGTTTCTTGTTCAAAAAATATATTAAAATCAATCTATTAAATCCTCCAATACTTGCTCAATCACCAAAAATCACAGCTAAATCTTATAAAAAACAACAACACAAAAAAAAACGTCAACCACGGAAACAACGAAAAACAAGCAACCACTACGTTAAATTTCGCAACGTCATCCCAATTCAATAGTCTTTTTTTGTTTGCACTCTTTAGTAGTTTTTTTTGTTCTCATTGAATATCACCGTGAGTATTGGAGCCAAGTGTTTTTATCCTCAACTGCGTTTATATCTGTCAACAACAAAAATGTGACTACCCACTTTTAGAGCTCTCTAATGACTCGCACGTTTCTCCACCTGATTATCACCGAGTGATAATTGCTACGCATTAGCGGCAGTGATTAATTAGTTTTCGTAATAGTTTTTCTGTCGTCAGCAAAACTATCTCGTGCATTTCCATTTCGCCAAACCTTACGAGAGTCGTGCTTTTATATGAGCGTTTTTTGGGCTTTGGGGATTAGATGATATAATATCTAATAAAGGTTAATCGAGCCAGCATACAGAGACTTCTTTATCATGGGAATATTTTAATGTTTATGTTACTTTAAGGAGTTTTTTTATATATTGGAAAAAATTTAAGACTTTCAATATTTTTTCAAGAATTTATGAATTTGGCGATAACTCGATTATTATGATTTTTTTTTAAATTTTTTCCAATTGAACCAAATGTTGTCTGTTTTCGCCGCGACAATAAAATACTTTCATTTCAAATAAACAGGATAGAGGTTTTGCGAGGAGCAGTCCACTTAAGGCAACGTCAATATTAAAGAACATAATGTGCTTATTCCATACGTTAGACTGTCTCGTCTCGTCTCACCTTTCCAGCTGCTCTCCAACTGTTTGATATAGCTGAATTTAACAAGACGTCATTTGCAGAAGTATCAAACAGTTGAAAGGCAATTGGAAAGCCAAAACGAGACAAGACGTTGCGAAAGATGGAATAAGCACATAATTCTGTCAGGCCCCCAATGGCACTTTGAGTTGTATGCATTTCATTCACGGTCTCTTCCACACTAGTGTCCCTCACACTAGTACTTTTTCCCGAGTTAGGCAACAAATTTATTTGGAGGACAAAAATAAAAAGCAAAAGAATATGAGCGGCAAATCTCCGCTTTGCTTGAGCTAATGATTCAAAGTTAGATAACCGAAGTTTGCTTCATGAGTGTGTTTTTATGCGCCCTCACCTACAAGGACAGAAGCACACGTGCAAAAGTGCTGCTTTGTGAAGTTCATAGCGATTCTCGATATACGGGTGCGGCACGGTTTGCGGATACGCGGCTACGCTGGAGCGCTTTCTATGGATTTTTGAGATTGGCAAGGCTGTGTGCAGGAATCAAAGAGATAGGATGACGAACGTTTGGATGTGAGGCACCGAACAAAGTTTTCGCCATGAACGACATTTTTCGCGTCATTCTCTAAAAGTTGTAGAACGTTGTCTCTTTATGGAGTATTTGGAAAGTCTAACGAACCGTAAAGATACGATTAGTTAGGCAAACGTGTTAAAGTGCAATGATGAAAATTTGAAATCAATCTTCAATGATTACCATTCTTGTTGTTGCTTGGTGTTGTTATGGTTATGAAACTTTTTGATCATAATATTTGGAAATTTGTTAGAGAAAATGAAATGAAATACGGCGTTCGTGCGAATTAAGGGTGATTGTTTACGTAAGACGTGGGCTACTGTTTGCCTACGTGTGTGTGTATACGTGTGTGTGTGCGTGTATGTGTACGCGTGTATGTATGTATGTGTATATGTGTTTGTATTACATTGAATATCCTGTGTAAACACAATAAATTCCTCTCATGGCTTGAGGTTTCGGTTATTATTTCTGTTTCTTTGATAATTATTTGACAGATTTAATTCTTATACCCCACACCCGAGGGGATACAAAGAGTAGCACACTTTAGTAGCACATCTCTAACCCTTAGGGTGTGCGGAATAAAAAGAACTGATTAAGGATATCAAGACATAAAGAGAAGAGTAAAGAATTACGACAAACACAATTTCACTTCGCGATGTCTCAAAAATTAAAAATAATTTCAGAAACGTTTTTGAAAATGTTCAACCCTTTTAGGGTTTTAGATCTTTTTCGAATATTTTCGAAAAATTATATCTCATGATTTAGGGACTCATGATATAGAAATCTCATGATATAGAAAAAAGACTCATGATATAAAGAAAAGAAAGGAACTAATTTCTTAATAAATTCACTTACCGCTTAGATCGATGCGAAATATGGGCGTATCCGAATAGGTACTTGTCGTATTCAAACGCAATTTCTTTGTTTTCGAATCGTAGGCTTCCAGAAAGAATTGCTGATGAAGGCCGCCATCGTATCCCGCCAAACATTCTAGTTCCATCGTCGAGTATATGACATTATCGTAGTTGTCCAAATGAATGCCACTACTGAGTAAGCCGTTGACGCTTACCTCACCAGCACCTTCATCCTCAGCGATAATGCCAGCGGCATCATTGAAATTTAGTTGCATGCGTGAATAGTCGTAATGCGGCTCCACCGGATGACGTAGCCGTTCAAACGGCATTGCAGATGCGTCAATAATATGTCCCTCATCATAATCGATACGATATTGTGACATACGATTTTTATCAAACGCACCGCTGTTATTAATATTATCTGTATAAAGCCGTGGTTCATCATTAGCAACAGATATTCCATTGTCATCGACAATATCGGTGTCTAGTTCCCGCTTAGAAGCATTCATTCCATTACCATACTTTTCTGCAAAATTGATAGCATTGTTTTTGATGCTTGATTCTTCGCCGCTTGTTTCATAAAAAAAATATTTGTTCTGCTGTTGCTGACATTTATGATACTGCTTTTGCTGTTTTTGCTGCTGCCGTTGAAGTTCTTCAGTGCTAATTGCTGGCGCGTTAGATGTAACAATTCTTTTAATACCGTCCATAGACTTACTATTACTGCTGTAGTTGTTGTTGTTGTTACTCATGCCAGAAGGATGCCTTAGTGCAGTAAATGTTGTTGCTCCTGCTGTTAGTGCTGCTGCTGCTGTTGCTTTTGATAGCGACAATGATGGCGACCCTGATGATGATGTCAGCGATTTTCGTATGCGACGCTTCTCTAATTTATCAATGTCTTTTTCATGTCTTCTTCGTTTAGTTACATTGCTCGCTTCTTCGTTACTTCGTTGTATGATATTGTTAGCAACATGCTGCTCCTGCTCGCCCTCGTGGTGATTCACTACATGTTCTCGGTTTTGTTGTACCCGATTCTTCTGCCGAGAGTGATTACTGAAATATTGCGGTTTTGGTAGTTCGGGGTGGTTTGCTGCTGCTGCAGCTGCAGGTGCAGGTGTTGTTACATTTTGTGATGTTGTTGTAATTCCAGCATTCAATGTTGCTGCTCTCTCTGTTCTTCTCTGGTCTTTTGTTTCTTCGATACCACTCAGTGTTTTTGCCAACGTCTTTGTTGTTTTCTTCTCTACTCCATCATTTTTTAGTTTTTCGAATTTATTCTGGAATCGTATACTTTTACTGCTCTCGCCCATACCACGTCGCTTTAACTGTTCAGGCTTCTTCATTTGATGGATTACCAATGGGTCGTAGAGGCTGAGTACATCTCGTTTATGTGTGTATTTGTGACGCTTGCTCTGATAACTTGTTGTTGGTGTCTTACCAGACAATAATAAATTTGTTTTTGTTCTCCTCAAAAGCATCAATTGCTTGTCGGCGCTTGAGCTTCCAGTGTTTGTGCTTGTTAGTTTCTTTATATATTCGTAAGTAGCGGTACGCTTCAGTCGTGGCTTATCTAAACGACCAGCAGCTCCAACCAGGCCACTACCACCACCGCCCCCACCTGCAGCACCTGAGTAGTTATCATTTGTTTTGTTCTTAAGAAAAGTCACCGCACCCGTTGATTCTTCTGCTGTTGCTATCGCTCCCGGTGATATCGTTGCACTTCGGTAACCAACGACATTAATTTTTTGTTGTTTTTTTCTTCTGTTTATCATTGCCAGAGTTTGAGACGGTGTAAAGGATGTCCGCTTCTTCAGATGCTGCAATTGCTTTTGATTAAGTTGGTTTTGTTGTTGACGATATTCATGTAACTGAATGAACTTCTGTTCTTCAGTCGTTGTATCTTTAATAATCTCGTAGTTATTTGTAGTTTTCATTACCAGTTTGTCGCCTTTATTACGGTCATCTATTCTGTTTTTACTCTTACTGCCATCACTAATACTATCATTGTCATTGTTATTGCTGTTGGCATTATTTTTGCCCTGATAATGCCCTGAATGTCCTTTCCTTATTTTGCTAGCATTCTTGCCATTTGTTGTCCTCTCACGTACGTATTCTATGTGAGGATAATTCGATTCGTGTCGTCCATAATGTGTCGGCAACAATTGATTGGAATGCATTGTTGTTTGATTCGAAGAGTTTAGTGAGGCCGAAGTAACAACGTATGGTCGTAAAGTGCAGTTGCGCAATGCGCCCGGCTTGGCTGTAAATTGAGTCACAAAAAATATGATGATATATTACATCAAATTTAAAACGAGCATTGACAGATCGGACCAAAGAAAAATGACAATAAATCATCAACCGGAATTGAAGTAATTCAAAGGAATGAGAGATAAATGGAATTGGATTCGACTCATGGAGTTATTTTCTTTAAAATAATTCAAAAAAAATCCAGGTGTCTAATTTCACGAGAATTATAGAAACAAATATACACGATAGAGAGTTGCTTACAGTAGAAATAACTCTTCTGTAACGCATACGTGATGCGGGCCATTTATTGGCTTTCTTTTGAAAATGTGTACAAAACACCCTTCTGTATTTTCCAATGACTCCTACAGTCAGTTTGTTACAAATGGTAGACCGCGTGATTTATTAACTTCGTAAAATTTCGGTCTTGGCTGGTTCTGCAATAGCCCAAAAACGTCTTGGAATTGTCCGCGTGACGTCGACCGATGTTGATGAAAGTCCCGTCACTAGAATTCAATTTTTCCTACGAAATTATTAAGCAGCCATAACTATTTGCTGCCAATTAACGTAGCGCAACTTTGAAATATTCCAATCCATTTCAATTATAATTTTAATTTCATCTAAAAATTATTATTAAAAATTCTGAATACTTCTCATTATGAATACATTTTACGGGGCGTATAAACTCAAGCTGTTACTTTAAACTCATAAAGAACGAAGGTATCCGCATTCTCCAGCTTGGAAGCTTTAGAAAATAAAAACTAGTACGCTGAAGCGAAGATAACGATTAGGGAGGGGAAAAAGCTTAATCTGAGCCAATTTTCTGCCACTACGGAGCTTACCTGCTGGCACCACCTGAAACAAACAGGGCTCCAACTGTTTCCCGATTGAGTTGCGGCCCCAACACGCCAGTGTGCCATAATCACGTTCACTCTTTGGTGTGTACATAAGTTCGCTGACTGTCTCCACTACAAAGAAATTAATAAAAATTTTAATGCTTTTAAAACAATTGTTTCTTTATTCTTGTTTTGATTTTAATGAAAGAAAATCATGGAATTAATGAGTTCAAAAAAATTATATCAATTAAAAAAATATATATATATACAGCAAACCGTAAGTGGATATGTCTGCCACCCTGTATGTTTTTGCTTTCATATTCATTACTCCCTTTGATATGGAAAAACTTTTAAATGTCGAACACCAAAATTCTAGAAAGGCAAACGTGGCAAACTCTCGAAACGAAAAAATCCGAAGTGCAAAATCCCGAAGCGACATAATCCCGATTAAAAAAAATCCAACTCAAGTAATCCTCAAGGACGAAGTACTAAAGAAAAAGAAAACGCGTAACGATAAAATCCCGACATAATAAAATTGCGGTTCAGAGTAAAATTCCTCTAGGTATCTAAGTGTATGAAATCTTGTGGCATTGCCTTTTTGTAATTTAGGGGTTTTAAAAAAAATTTCAAGGAAGCAGAAAAATTGATATAGTTTTCATGGCTTGGCATAATTCCTACCAGACCTAAACTAGCTTTTACGTCTGCTCCGACTTTAGGCCGATGAAATCGACAATCTCTAAGCTTTCACGAAAATTTCAAGCCGGAGTTCTCTGAAAACACCAATCTTATTTATAACTTCATAAAATTTACTAACAATTATAAGAAACTACAATTAGAATTTCACTCCCTTTGCGCCACTTACCGTAAGCTTCTAAATAAGTGTCATTGGATTCAATGATTGTACGATGTATATCGCCTGATGTTGTTGTTGTTGCCTCCTGAATAGTTGCATAATGGCCAGATGGTACTTCGAAATGTTCGCCGCTACTGGAAAATGTCCATTCGAATTGAATTTCAGGAGGATCTGAATTGACACGACACGGAATTGGTACGGCCTCCTCCAGCGAGGCACCAATTACACTCAATGTATTCGTGCTACAAACAGGAGCATCTTGAGCGGTAGGATGGAAAAGATGAAACGCAAAATGGCAAAGAAATAGGAAACCAAAGAGAAAAAAGGAACATGAAGTATTAAAATGTTATAAAGGCTGATATATGCCAGTTTGTATGTGATTAAATTTAGCTTAAATCATTCATATATTTCCTAAACATTCCACGGTGTGAACTTATAATAAACAAAGTTGAAACAAGTTAGCGCTTCGTCGCATCAAAAACAACGAAGAATACACATCCGTTTACGAAGTCACGAATTAAATCATAAACTTATAATTAGTTTAGTGTATTTAGTAAATACGGTCGCATAACGTTAAATCATTACGATTGTGCTCTTGGGTTTTACGACTTATCTTGCATTTTATGGGTTTGGCAACTTTGTAGGGATCCTTTCGAACGTTTTAAGACTTTTGAACACTTATTCAGTGAAGTCAAATCTAATATTTTATTTTAAAAGATTACATATGCTTAAGAAATACGCACGTTCGCAAAGTTAGCAACACATTTGAACTTTGGGTCAAAACCTAAAAAAGTTTTGATCTCTAAATGTAGGTAATGCCTAACTAATCGGACACATTTGAGCCATCGGCAAACAATGAAATAAAACCAAACAATGAAATAAACAACGTATATCATTTTCATTCATTCAAGTTTTTATGGTTCGAAAAAGTATATTGGTTCTATTTTTGAGAAATATTTTGAAGATTGAACATTGACATGACATTTAGATCAATCACAAGAGGAGTAGTCAGAAAAACTCTTAATTGAGATTGATTTCAAGCAACAAAAAGAGTCTTAGATTTTAGGAAAATTGGAAATTGTGGGAAAACTAAATTAAGGTGTATTTATTTTGCTTATTTTGTCATATAATTTGAAATTCAGTTACGGATAATTAGAACTGATTCTCAAATGAACAAATATTATACAAATAGATTTCTTTAATTAGCATAAAGCAAAACGTTATGGGTAGTAATTAACCTAATTGAAAATAAACATCTACTACCAAGTACGTTGACAGCATTCAATGTTTACTTTGAATTTGAAGGGGGGGGGGTAAGGAAGTGAGAGGAGTCCAATACACCCAAACTCATAGAGGATTAGATATTGTTTTATTGCTCTTGCCAAAGCCACATTTGTTTTAGGTGGATGAATGGATGCGGAATGAATTAATTATTTTCCATATATTTTCCATGCATGCGAAAATTGAAAACAAAAATCAAGGACTCCCTCAATATTTGTCAATAGTGTTTACATTTTCATGAATTCTTTGCTTTAATTTCGTCATGCCAGGAACAATATTTTTCATTTGGAAATACATCTTAAAATGTTTTCAAGACCTTCTAGAAATGGGAGCGATATATTTCCTATTTTGATATTTTTGGGCACAGGCTACTGAACCACTTTAAAGCTGTCTAGCACCAGTCGAACCAGTATCAAATAATGAATAGGTGGTGGTTTGGTAATAGTTTGACACTCACGACACTCACACATTTATGAATTGTAATTATTATACAATTTTCCAATTTATCTTCGATCAAAATATTTGCATTTTAATTGTTTTCTTGTTTGCAGAAATAAATGCGCCTCAGTAATTGAATGCAATGCGTAGTAATTATTTATAACTTATTAATGTAAACTGCTGGGAATGGTACGCATACGGCTTATTGTTCGATCAATTTACAGGGTGTGTTAAAAGTTTAAATAATAGATACTAAAATTGGCAAAAACAGAATGAAATTGAAATTTGAAATTAAATTTGAAATAGCCTGTGAGGACAGTGAGCTCTGAAAGTAGCTGTGAGGACTTAATTAGGTGCTACTTAACATGTAAGAGATATCTTTTATCAATTTCATCCAATATATCAATAGATGTCTATTTAGAATCTATTTTCCTATTCATTGCAAAAAAATATCAGCAACAAATGAGATTCACTTCTTCTTGGTCGAAGTTCATACGCATTTCATCAGCATCTGTTGTATTTGATATTGTCGAAATAGAGTACATTTACAAGAAAATTTTTGCTTATTTACAAAAACTAATCAGACAGAATTATTGTACAGAATACGGTAAAGTTGCCACCGCTAAAACCGATAGTGAGGAATGGCGAGATGGGCCCGTAAATGTCGGCACCTGCTAAATATCTCGGTGAAAGATCGAATATTTCACTGCACACTGTCGTATATTTAAACCACTTATACGAAAAACTTTGTATTTATGCGAATATTTTAATTTACTTAGGGTTGTAGTCCTTGCCAGTGCCGAAGGGCGTCATATGTATAAACTTTTTTATGAGAAAAACTTTTTTCATTCGAATAACCACCCAACGACTATGTGAATCTTCGGTAAATGGCGATATAATCGAATTTGGGACTACCAAAGTAACTTATTTTTCTCTTAAGCAATAACGTCGGCAACAGTATCCAGTTTCGGTTGCAAACTACGAGCTCTTAAATCAAAATTATTGATATTTTCATTAAAAGCTGATAAGACACTAATCTTATTCTTATAATAAAAGCACCCTGTAATGTAATTAATATTTTTAATTACGATAATTATCTTGTTAAATTCAGTATCAGTGGTACCCAATCTTGAATAAATAAAATCATATCTACACACACCACGCCTACATTATTGATCTTGATTCTCGTATATTGCATTAATGCCACAGTGCCTTCGATTCGCGATTCTTATCAGGACCTCTAATGGAAATAATATCTTTAGACAAAGAAAGTTAATCGAAAATTGTTTAAAAAGGGCAATGGTATTAAACAAAAGAGATTTGTATTCACCTGATTTCACACTTGTCCAATGCCCTATGTCGTTTGAGAATTACTGACTCATGCAAGAATCAAAGGCCTTCAACTATTACAAAAGTGTATAAACCGTTACATACTCGCAAAGAATACTCCAGGATTTTCAGATTACAATATTTTCATTTCAGTTTCGATTAAATATCGCAAAGTGAGGTCGCAATCATAAAAATGAATACAAATATTCTCGCAGAAAGTGAAATTCGTCCTTCAGAAACTTTTGCTAGACTTCTGAGATTTGTGAGTATTTGTTCAACTCTCGTCGGCGGCAATGTCATCAGTCCGAATTACCGGCCAAACTGGGTAACCGGAATTGTCGTCACCAGCATTATTGGTTACTTTATTTTTACGGGAATTACAATCGCGGAGATATTTGAAGAGAACCCAACTTATATGCTCGAAGCATTTTGTATGTTGGGAAGTGTATTGCAGGGAATAGCAAAATTATATTATGGCATTAAGAAGACTAAAATATTAGTCGATATTATCTCGCAGTTAGAGAATTTGTATACTACATTCGAGACGGTAGGCCCGGATTATTGTAATGCTCTAACACGAAACTGTAGACGTTCACGGAATATCATAATCATGTTTGCTTGTTTGTACATAATTTGTGCTTCTGGTGTGATGGCAACACCTTTCATTGTGATGATTACCGGTAAACGTACAATGATGATGCATTTTATGATTCCCGGTTTAGACATTGAGACAATATTCGGCTATTTTGCTACGATGGGAGCGCATTCGGTGTGCATGTTTGCGGCCTCATTTGGACTCTTCTCGGGAGATCTGGTTATCGTTATCTCCATAACGCACTTGTTTCTCTTTACGGATCTCTGGACATTGAAAATAAAGGACTTGAATACTTGCATTTACGCCGAAAGGGATTCGAAACAGCGCAAACTTCTTCTCTACGATTTGATTGAATGGCACATAACGTTCGACGAGTTCAGTAAAACATGCAATACAACATTTTATGAAGTAGTTGCTGTTCAGATTACTACCAGTGGCATTTCAATCCTTTGCTCTCTTTATATATTTATTTGTGGCGACTGGCCAGGCGTCTATAGCTACATGTTATTTCCTTTTGCCAGCCTTTATGCTTACTGTATGCTTGGCACTCAGATCGACATATGCGTACGTGTTGTGGCTTGCCCTTGGGGCGTTTCAGTTTAATTGATTTTCAAAATTCTTTCTAGAATGAACGCTTTTGTAACGAAATTTTCAATATTGATTTTTATATGCTGCCAGCTACAGAACAGAAACTCATCAGCGTCATATTAATGAAGGCTCAGACGCCAGCAACTATTAAAATTGGCGGAGTTATGCCACTGACTGTACAAACGGCGTTGCAGGTTAATACGATTTGTTTTTTCGTTTTGATTTTTTAGATATTAAACCCATATAGGGCTCATATTAATTCAACAAATTTTCCATTTTCAGATTACTAAAACGATTTACAGTATTTTCATGATGATGGTACAATTTTTAGTCGAGTAAACATTTCGGCGAAAGCGAAAAGTATTCGGGAAAATTTCCAAGGAATAAATTTGGATTTTTAAAAACACATTTTAGATGAATTTCGATATATTGAAATATCTAGGAATTACCTGCACTAAAATGCACTGAAAGAAGTAGTAAATATTTTGTGTAGAAATTAGATACAATCAGAAGAAATAAAGTAGCTTGCTTCACTATTAAAAAATTGATATTTTGAATAACTTGATTTTTTCAGCTGATTTCAATTGATTTTCAAATTTACGAAGTTTTCAATTATCAAATACTTTGAAGAAGCTGCCCAATTGTGTTAAAAATATATTTAACAATTTATTTATCTAAAGCTACCTAAAGCCTCGGTAACTTCATGGATGTAGTAGCCATTTACCACTGGTAAAGTGGTCATATTGGTAAAGTCAAGGGACGTAATATAGATTATTATTTATTAATACTAGTTCAAATGACACTGGTTCAATTTCGGAGACACAGTTCGATTTCAGTACACAACAGTATACAAAATTATGAAGTTTGATGCCAAAATATGTGACGATATCTTCATTCATATTACTGTAAATACTTCGTAAATGGGTTGAATATGAGTCGGACATCTAGAGACTTTTCTATATTCATTAGGTTTCCTTTGGTGAGTATAAAGTGAGTGGAAATGAGTATAAAGCACAAAGTGATATCATTATTTATTTTGTTATAATTGTGCTTCCGTTTCTATTTATAGGTAGGTGTCAATGAATGCCTACGCAATAAGGTTTGACAACAATAAACGAATACGATTCTTAAAATTATTTCCCACACCTTTTTTTAAACAAAGGGAAAAATTATACCTAGCAAGGAACTAAATTATATAACTGCTTCTAAAACCATCGGAAACGGAAATTGTACCAAATCATTCGCGCACATACAAACAAAATTCAATTTTAGCCTAAAACGAATTATTTTCTTTATGTAATTCGGTTACGGTATTACCAGATACAAGTACGTTCGTTGTTCAATATTTTAGCATACTGATTATGATAATGCTACAGATGGAAAATTATCGGTACGAGCCAAATGGTCTCCCTAAAAAGTAACGGAAGTTGTCCCATTCACGACACAAATGTATTTTAATAATTGTATTTGCATTTGCATTTTGCAATCGACATTAGTTGGTGTGCCATCGTTGGTGTGTGGCGCCAACAGAGCAAATGTCACACCAAAATTAAATGTCAAACCAATTTAGCGCTAATTCCTCTCAACAAACATTTTTACACGTGCCTTGCGTGAATATCGTAAATATTCAGGCATGATGGGAAAGAATCCGGATCTATTTAAAAATGCATACGCATATCAGTGCGAGCACTTACTCACACCACGCACTAACACTTTTATATTAACGAAAGGACAATAAAATTCGGCAATCACAATTTTATTGTTACTTTCATTTAACTCCGCCTTCTTTTCCCTCCGCGACTTTTTCATTTGTCGTAAAATAATTTATTTTAAAACTGTAATTAAAATCATAATTCATTAAAATTTCAAGCACTTACAACGTATGCGTAGATTCACCAAAGCACTTTGTGTTTCACCGCGATCATTTGCTGCCGCACATGCATAAAATCCGGCATGAATGCGTGCCACGCGTTGCAGCACTAACGACCTCGTCGAAATTATGACACCCCAGCTTACATTCTGTGTAACTGCCACACCCTGCATTTAGAGAATATCAATAATTATTCATTAATGAAAAATATTTGAAAATGCAAGGCAAAAGTTGTTTAGGATTAGTAGGCGTCATTAAATCGTCAGGAGATCGTTTATAGGCGTCATTATTTCGGTTACCTTTCTCTTTGATTAGCTTTCTTCTAAAACGTGCTCTTTTTGCAGAACGAAAAATTAAACGTATTAAAATATTTCGCTCATTTAGTAACGTTGTAATATTTAAAACTTCCTGGAAAGTTTTTGCTTCAAAAGATCGATATTTCGCTTAATTATTATTTATTGCGTTCAAAGTGCGCATTAATTGAAAGATTAACATATTTTGTCTTAGGATTTTTTTACGTAATCGGTTGTAAGTAAATAACTACGTAAAAAATACCTTGGAATTTCATTAAATAAATGAAGCGTATGTGGTTTAAATCTTAGGTAACTTAAGCCTAACAAAGTTAGTTAAAAGCGTTCTCGATTAAATACTTCGGAACATTTTCCTGTCGTTTTGGTGTAATGTCTTTGGAAAAGATTTTTGTATTAGCGTTAAAAGTGAAAAGGTTTAAAAACTTATCATAATGATCATTATTGGTTTATAACCATCCATCCAACCAAATCATCCGTCTACGGACACAACCGACTTACGACACTTTCGAAAGGGTACGAAAGTAAGAAGGAAGAAGGAAATAAGCTAAAACAGATGGTGAAGAGAAATGAATTACCATCAGAAACCGCGAAACGGAACAAAACAAGAAATTGCACTTAATTTGCGTAGCCATAATTTTTTTTCCATCATCAATACTATGCCATTTTGCCATTTCAACGTTTGCATGCGGCGCACCATGACTGTGCTCCACCACCCTTACTCCAGCTATTTTGTTATCATTTTTTTTTTTTTGGTGAGTGCAAAGTTTGTTTCGTTCTTATTTTCTCGACGCCCAATTCAATATTCATGGTACTCTAAACACTAAACCACTTGTCGTTAGTGCTTAAGATAGCTTTTTGCGCTCATCGCAGGCATCTCTCAGGCACTGAAGCACTCTAAGGTCCGGACGCTCTACAAATCTACACTCCGGCAAATGGGATCAGGTGGACGCGGTTTAATGTCACTGAGACAAAGCGATGTACCAAAGGACTTGTCGGTCAATGAGAAATATTTAAGCACCCTACCATAAATGTATTTATTGCGTTTAGTAACCGCAAATAGTTATGACATCCTTAAATAAGAGGTCTGAACGACACTTTCCGCAAACGGAATTGAAATGATGCCAAGTATGGGCGAAACATATGTAGTTATATTCCATAACGGCAATATTTTTTGCAGTGTTCGTAATTAAACTGCTTATGTAAAATGAAAACACTTCATCATTTGGTCGTACGCCATGAAAATGGATTGCGCGAAAAGAAAATGAAGGGATACGCAGAGATAAACAAAAAATTAAATAGTTAAGTGGAGAATATAATAATTATGTGTTTTTTTCTCTGTGGCTTGGTCCCAACAAACCGTGATAAAAGGAGATAGAAAACCACATGGGCAGGTTGGGAAAAGAAGAAAATCGATTTTGGATGCGATGTGGTTTGGATAGAAACGACGAGATTAACCGTGACAAAAACAAATAATTAAGAAGATTAAAACATAAATAAATTCAAACACTAAAGTGAAAAAAAGTTGTAAAAGCACAAACCGCAATGAGGACGCCACTCTGCAAAGTAATTAATCTGGTTAATCACGAGATTATAAAAATATTTACTATATTAAAATATACGAATAAAAAAATATAACAATGTAAAATACTCCTTAAAAATTTACCGGATAATAATTTCTTGCAAAATAAAAACTTGCAAATTTAAATCTCAAATTTATTACTTTAGCGGAAATGTAAAACGTACTAAAAGGAAATATTGCTCGTTCTGCAAGTAATGTCTTATTTTCTTACGTATCATTTCTGTAATTACCTCCTTTCCCCGCCTCTACCCGACACGAAAGTACTTACGTCATGTGACCACGTGATCCGATGTTCCTTTGGATTTGCTTTTATGTGACACTCAAAGTAAACATCATCGCCTTCTTTTATGTCATCCGGTTTTAATGTTGAGCCTAATGATAATGTCACTTGTGGCGGATCTATTTTTCATTGTTGTTGTTGTTATTGTTGTTGTTATTGTTGTTGTTGTCGCCGGAAGTAAATCCACGATTGTTGTTGGCATTGTCATGACAAAGTAGTTACATAGCGGCCAAAGTATTACCGGCGAAATACAAATCAAAGAAAGAGACAAAAATTTAAGTAGAATAAAAATACAGTACTTTATTTTATTATTTTCCTTGTTTTTATTTCTTTCTAAAGAACTGGATTTATACCGCAGAAGTCGTCATTTTCTATGGGATTATTGTCGGTTTTGATATATTTTTATGCAAACATTCAATAAAGAAATAAGCAAGTTTGTGATCGCTTAGTAAGACTTAAAGGCGCCAATTTAGAATGACTCAAAATGTATTTTTCATTCAATGAACCGAACAGGCAGAAAAGCAAGACGTTTTTCTTATAGGGTGTCACTTAAAGAATTATGGTGAATAGAATTAAAGAGCTGCGTGTATATGTTGATCAATAAACACTCAAGCTTAATTGAGAGGAAATAGTTGCGGTCCGAAAGCGTGCGGCTCTAAGCCTATTAATAGTAAGATTTTATCTACAGTCGTAAAAAATTATTAAACTAAAAATGTTTGTTGCGTTAACGACAAGCTACACGTGACATTCACTGTCTAATCGAAGAAAAAACCAGGCGTGCTATTCATATTACGCTCATTTATACTACGCTTCTTTACGCTACGCTCGTTTCCGCCACGCTGTCCAGCTACTCAACCACTCAACTACGACCATACTTTGGTTTTGTATTTCTTTGCATATTCGCAAATTTATAAGATTTTCTTTTATAACGCATGAGCAGATAAAAATTAAATAAAATTGCTTTCAAGCTTTAAAATAAGTAAGCTAAAAGGCTATAAAAGCGTAAGAAATTTAGAAAAGGGATACAGGTAGTAATAATGAATTTAACTATAATAATAAAAAATAAAACGTTTATTTTCAATACATTCATCTAACTAATGGACACAATGGCTTTCTCCCTTTTTTAAATTCGGAATTGGTCATATTTACATATTTAATAGTTACTGAGTTTCTTAAATAGCGGAAAAGTTGAATAATTATTTTTATAGCAACCAATATTGGGAGTTAGGATTGAGGACAACTTCTGCTCGTTAAGTTATACTCTTGAATTTTTAGTCAAAATTAATTTCAGTAGAGTTTTGCAGAGGTTTCACTGAAAGTACACAGTAATAACGAAGCAATCGGTTTCCTTAAGAGCTTCAAAAGCTGAAGTTAAACCTACAAAAATTTGTAAGTTTTCAACTTATAAAAGTTTCATGTACCACGAATTTTGCCAAATTTTAGAAACTTCAACATTAAATTTAGCTTAAAGTGAACCCAGTCAAACACAATCGCACCACTCTCACCACAAATGCACGCACGCACACACACGCACACGCACGCACTCACACGCGCAACACTTTTTCCTTGAAGATTTTTCGAAAGCTTCCTTGATAATTATCGTTAACGAATAGTTTCATGGTTTATTACAGGCGATACGTGCAACGGAATTATGTTGTAACCACGTGTACCATGAGTATTCGTATTATGATACTGTAAGTTCTAAGCAATTTATGAAAAAGTTCAATGCTCCGGAAACTTTATACAACTGCCAATACAATAACTTGGGCTTTTTACTGCTAATTACTTAGGATATAATTATTCGGAATTACTTAATACATTTTAGAAAAAATAAGATGAACCATCTTCATGACCCTTATTTCATCTGCATCCTTGGAGAGTTCGAGGGTAGTGTTGACGGTTGCTTGTACCAATCTCAGAAAGTGAAATATATTTTTGTATAAATTTTATTAATTTTAACGTACGTGTCTCTGTGCATTTGAGCAATGTTTCTGCTCAAAATATCGCTGATACAAATCAATGAAATTTTTGAAACTACGATGCTTGCTGCAAACTTCCTCCCATCCTCACTCTATCTACCGCAAACTATTTTCTATTTAATAGCTTTTCAGTTTTACGCCTTGATTGATAAGATAAATTTATAATGTTCTTTTTCTACGTCACTGGTTTTGTGAATAAATTAAATGTTTGTTGTTTAGCTTAGATTCCTATGGAAGTATTTCGCGTGAACTTTTGGTGAAAGAGAAAAAATGGTGGATACGAATTAACATATGCATTTTATTTATGGTATTAATTTATGCCTTCTGAGAATTCAAATTCCCCCACATAGTTTAGAAAAAGCTTTCCAGCTCACTCACAACTTAAATTAATTCACATAAATTTAAATGATTTGAAATGTTTTCGTATAGGAGTAATCGTGCTGTTTCAAAAACCCTGTAATGGAGATAAAACCATTTTACCTGGATGTAGTAACTAACCCTTTCATTAGTAAAGTGTAATCTGTTATTAATGACTATTCTAGTTAAGAGAATTAATTGTGATTACAGAACTTTAAGACGTGTTTAATATTATCTTCAGATTAGCGATAAATGACTAGATCTTAGTGTTCCGGAAATGATAAAGTAATGTTAAATATTATGATCCTTTATAAAACCGTTTTTGTTTATCCCAAGGCAAGATTAATCATATCATTCAATTTAATTCTTTTTTAGATTTTTCAACGAATACTTTAATTTTGGAGACCGCCTAAATGGACAATATGCAACATTCAGTAATGTGTTAAGCAAATTATAAAAAAAATCTTAATATAAAATAAATTCTATTTTATATAAACTATAAATTAAAATCTTTTACAGGCTTCGTAGAGGTAATGGCTTTGAAACGGTTTTTAGGTACGTTTTACACCCCCTCCCCCCCAAAAAAACAATACACAAAAATATGCAGGTATTAAACATAATTGCAAAACTTTCATATAATTCAAGCCGACACAGATTTATTATACTGGCAAACAGAAAATAGGCAGACATAACGAAAAGTTGTTGTCGGCGGTGAACCCATTTTAACCCATCAATTTATAAAAATGACTTTTCAACAAATTTGTTAACAAACTTTCGCAAAATTTTTAGCACATCGCAAAAAGAGAACAACGTCGGTACAAAAAGAAACCACTAATAGCGTAATAAATAAATATAATAAAATATGTAAATAAATTTATAAATGAAAGTTCAGCAAACTCTTCGAATTAAATAAGAGATGGCCCATTTTTGCAACTTCGCAATTATTTATATGCACGACAGCGGGTTGCCCAAGCGCAAACTTATATTTCTAGTAGTTCGATAAAAACCGGTAGCCTTTTGTGAAATGCCGCCGCGTCTGCTTCAAAACGATTCCTAAAAAATATAATGGTTATGCTTGTCGACAACGGATACGGCTGCCCACAGGCGGATATTATTCAAAATGTATAAATATAAATTGTATTGCATAAATTTGGCAACTTTTTTCTACAGACATTGTCGCCTACAACCACCAAAACAGACCACCCTACCACTAAGAGTTGCCACCGTGGCGAAGTTTCTGCGGTGTCCAAAATTGCAGGCGAGATCGTGAGAAGGGTGAGCTCTTCGAAGTGTTGTATTTATTTTTAATAATATTTGAAATATTTGTTACTGTCTACGCCTGCGTTGAAACATGAATTGTATACAGTATCAAAAAATGAACGAAATAAAAGAAATCACAAGAGAAAGTCATAAATAATAGTATAAAGTACATACGATGTTATAGCACTTAGCATACAGTGTAATTTTTCACTCCATTTTAAGGGATTCGTATCGCCGCGGGGCAGATAGAGAATAGAAAATTGATGATTGAGGTCTGAACGTATATTCTAATATTAGAATTATTTCTGATTTTACTTTAAATAAATTTTTAAGCAAATTTAATAATTCTCTCTTTTTTGGTCTCCATTCTATTCATTCCATACTGTCCCTACCGTCGATTTAAATTAATCATATATGGATCAAAAGTGTTACAGCTTTCGTAAATAAGCGATCTTATGACAATGCAAAATTGCATGCAATATTTTTTTATTACTATATTTTCCTCTCGGATTCATATTGGTTCTTCTTTCCACTAACTTTGGATCTTTCATAAATATGCTATCAATCATTAGAAAAAGACTTACACATAACATTCAACATAAATGAGTCTTCCAGTGCTGAGTTTTGTAATCTTGGATTCGATCCTTCGCACTTTAGCATGGTTCCATCATCCTCTGGTTGCGGAAGAAATGATAACGTTGAAATAACTTCGCCATCACTTTGCGTCGCAAGGAGCTAAACATGCAAGTAAAAAAGCAAAATAAAGAGAAAATAATTAAAAGTTGAACTTTCTTTCCTATTTTTGGCATGATTTTGAAAGATTCTGAACTAACCGTTCCTCTCTTAAAAGGCCTGTTGTTTTGCGTCCAGCGTATTTCTGTATCTGGTATCGATCCGGTCACGACGCAAGTAAGATTGTAAGGCGTGTTCGAGGAGAAAAGTTTTTGTTTGTTGATGAGTTTCGTAGAGGTTGGTTTCACTAATGGAAAAATTTAAACAATGAAATAATTAATACTTAATAATTCACACAATAAGAAAAAAAATTATATTTATATAAATTATAAATTGCACCGCAATAGAATTTTCTTGTTATTGCAAAAGTCATATATCATTTTTTTTTCTCACTAAATAGTTCAATATGATATATACTATAAATAATGTCATAACATTCCCGAAATCATCAAACTATGCTTAGACAAATACTTAAGCTTATATGTGTTGCTTATTCTTATACAAATTCTTATATTTATAGAAGCAATCTACAATGACTGAATGAATGCAATTCTTACGCAACATTTCAATTCGTATACTCCTTTCCACCGGCGGAACCAACTTAGTATTCGATGCTTGACATCGATACGTATTGTTAAGGGCCGAACGTGTTATTTGGGAGACCTCTAGGCGATTAACGGTCACATGGCGACCCATGGAAACACCGGTACCAGATTGTAAAGGCTGAGTGCCATTGAACCAAGTGACAGCAGGTTCAGGCCGACCTACACGTGAAATCGAAAGGAAAGGAACATAAGAAGAAGGAGGAGAAAATAGAAGAAAATTTGTCTTTAATCCTCGTGATTTTCTTTTCATTATAAATAGCTATATTTTCAAATACAAAATTAAACCAAATAACCAAATAGAACCAAATAACCAAATAGAAAACGGATCAAGAACTTCAGCGAAAGAAAGGGATTATTACCTTTGCAGGATATATATCATACAATATAGAAATATTCCATTCTCTAGCCCAAACTTCTTCAATGATTTAATCTTTTACAACATATTCATGCAAAAACATACAAACACCCACACATGAATATCAATGGAGAATGAGTATATGTATACGTATCTGTTCATAAAAAATGTACTAAACATATAATTTCTAATTGAGCACAAACATTTTGTGTTTTTATTCACAGCAAACCTCGTTAGTTATCTCTTTAAAACACAATCTCGGCAGTAAAGTCCAAATGGAGAGAAAATGGTTCGATTCTCGAAGCACAAAGTGAAATCAGTCCGAACCAAAGTGAAAATAATCCAACCTAACCTACACCAAACAACTAACCAAAAAGCTGCAAAATTATTTCCTTAAATTTCAACTGGGTCAGTCAGGAAATGGGAATAAACCGATGTAATAATGTTTCAATTATTTATTATAAAGTAAATAAAATTAAGTAATACAACTGCCGGTCAACCTAACAACAAGTTAACGACCTCCCCCGACCAGTTCTATATTAGGGAAGATACCGTCGCCATGAGAAGTATCTCGGTTACGTATTCGATGAAAATGGTTTGATGGAAGAGAAATCCGTTGGCCAATTAACAAAGTAATTGAGCTGTTACCAAAGTGAAAACGAAACTTTTAAACCATGACAAAAAAGAGAAGGAAAAAATATGTGTACAGAAATATACGTAAAATGTGTATAGTTATAACATACATAGAATAAAAAGGTAGGAATTAAATAGAGATTACTAGGCTGCCCTATAAAGAAAGCCTACACAAATTTTGTAGACAGACAGACCGAAAAGAAAAAAGCATTAACAGCATCCAAAAGAAGATTTAATTAAACGGTTCAACCTAAAGAGTGAAGAATGTAGTTATATATTTATCGATTTACTGATGAAATTATTTAAATAAATTAAGCTTAATAATTTATAAAAGGAAATGAAAACGGAAAAAGAGTTTCTATAGAATAACAAATCCTTGTTTTTCTTTACGACATTATATTGATATAGTCGTTAATTAATTTAAATTACGATGATCATTGGAAGACCTATGACTTCATTTTAGAGGAACTTTCTTAAAGTCACAATTAAGCGACCTAATTGAATTTCAAAAAGTGAAACGTAATATATATGAAAAGTGGAAAAACTGAAAACTGCTATAAGAAGCGAAAACATTTTCGTGTTAAATTAGTTGTGAAAAGTTGGGAAAAGTACGTAGCGTAAGCAGACATCTTACACCGAAGTGATACAAAGACTTTCTCTCTATTAAGCCTTTATTAAAATTACTCGCATATTATTATTTTTTACTCTGCCTTATGGCGTTATTAATGAAATGCACTGAATATTTAATACACATAACATAAGGTGCAGAAAGTAGTGAGCAGAATGTACGTGGATAGCAAGTACTAGCGAAGCAGAAAGACGGAAATATGATGAGCTTTAAGAGGTGACAGTGCATTAACCTAAAAGCCTTTGAGGATGCCGTGGTGTTCAGGAGCTCCTGGTAGATACAAGCGAGTATATAATTAAAAGTTTTCTGTGCTTTTCGCGCGCACGCACGTACGCAATTCAGATCGGATCATGTTTCAAAGGCGTCTCCTCCACAATTTAAAAGTATTTCTTTTTTATTACTACATAATATGTATCCATTTACTTATTTAAAACAGTTATATACAAATAATTATTAGTTGATCGTAATTAAAACCAATTTAATCAATTTAATGGTTTGTAAAAATGTTGTTGCGGATGAAACGAAGTGTATTAATAATTTATTTAATAATGCATTATTTTATTATGTAAAACCCTACAGACTCTGGGATATAGAAAAGTAATTGCATTCAGTCAGAAGCTTATAAAATAAATACCTTGTTTTAAAAGGTTGTCTTATGCTTGAGAAAACGTAGCCTCCGAACCAGAACGACTATAATCATAGAAAATAATCTGAAACCCGCCAAATAATACAATGATAAAGTACTGGCATCCAGTTAAAAAATATAGATATCTTTACATTACTACCATCAACTTATTTCCATTTTATTAAGCAATATCCTGAAAAAGGGAAATCTTTATGTTACGGAAAAACTTTATTGAGGAATATAATAATCTTCCTTATGGGGCCAGCTGAGACAGCCGCAATTGCTTTTAAGTGAGGCCTTGATTTGTAGAAGTTTAAAGATTATAATGAAAATTGCAAAACTGCGGGATATTACACAATAAATGAAATACCAGAAGCTCTATTTATATGACAGTGTTTTCTCTTTTGCGAAATAAATTGCAACAGCGTGAGCAACAAACGCCAACCGAGCCGCTGGTATTAGTTATTGGTTGGCTAAGACCGCAAGCATATTTTAAAACAGCTAGAGGTGACACCGGCAATATTGGTCTGAAGCGAAAATTTTATAGGCAGCATGTGGTATTCCCAGACGACCGCAAATATAGAGCAACACGTTAAAAGGACACCTAAACAACAACTGCAATGGTAAAATGAGGACAAGTAAAAAGCAATCATTATTTTTTGAAGGGAATGTTTTTCTTCTGGCGTACGATAAATACACTTCAGGAAATATAGTTTCCTTTTAAGAAAAAATGTTACAAATTTGTAACTCGTGCAAATATAAAAATATTATAGCGTATCTCTGAAACCCTAACACAATTCTCAAATTTATAAAAGATGCGTTCCCTAATGTTAAATTATATCTCAGATATTTTCGGTACGATATGTAGCATTCCTAAACCACTGTTGAGACAGACCGTAATCTACCTTCGATTTATTTCTATTTTAACTCGACGAGTTTAAGTCTTTTCGAAAAAATTCTGATTATTCGCAACATGGAAGCGATTCCAATTTTCTAAGCAGAAGCGTTTTTTTCCTAAGTGTATATGGCTTTGCTCATCTTCAGGGAATTTCTTCACAAACATCTTAAATCACCGCTTGACTGCTTTCACCGTTCTACGCCACGTGCTATGTTCGATGACGATCTTCTGAGAAGACTGTGAAGGGAGTATTGAGTAATACTGTGAAGCTTTACGTTGCAGGTGGAGAACTCAAATCGGTTTTCGAGTCGGCGTACGTGACATTGTTTTTTAAGACACATAAAGTGGAAGCAGAAGAAGAAGAGTACACGTTCAAGGACCACATGGTGGGTTAGAATATTATACTGCTGTATATCTTTCACTGACTCTGACTGAAATACTTTTTAATTACCTTAAAAATCCCACAGAGGTGATAAAATAAATAAACAAAACGAGGTTCAAAGTTAAAAAACAAATGTTAAGTGAAAACCAAAACAATCTACGAAAAGCATTCTACGGAAGGCGCGACTAGAAAAGTCTGAAGAAATAAGCAATGAAAATAAGAAGCGAATGAGGATTAAAAATTTTCAAATTTTAATGTTTCGTTGATGGATGTTTTTCAATATTTTTAACAGCTCTACAAGAGCATGCATATAGAAATGCTCAGCAATCAACACAACCCTGCTGTCACCGACATCACGTCAAATTTAATGAAGGATTGACTACTAATGAGGAAAGATTGAAAAGCAGATAACTTAATTGTGAAAAGTTGGCAAGTCACGGGGCTTAGCACAATATATTTTACACAACAAAGCTGTTTGGGCCAATTACTTTCGACGAGAGTTCCATGCAGTGTCTTCATATTAAGGACTAAATGAAATATGTTTCATTAACAAAAGCTTTTCGTTCCCATTTTACGCAAAACTCCAGATAAAAATCCATATAGCTGAATCAGTTTAATTACTCTAGCAATTTTATTTCTCTACAAATTAATTTTCTTCGTCGAAGTGTATTTTCCTGCGGTGTATTTTTGTCCATCATTCAATTCATATTTAATGTTTAAATAATTAAAGAACCTTCAGAAGATCAATTTCTTATTGCTCACAGTGTACACAATTGACATTCGAAGAAAATTAATCCAATAAAGCAAAGACACTACCGCCAAAAGAGCAAAAAATCCCGGAAATATTTCGGGCAACTACTAAGTCACGTGTCTATTAGAAAGGTCAGCAAATGTCTAATAGGCTCAGAACACACGAACTACATTAATCTGAATTATGTCACAGCATTTTCACCATGACATTTTCACCTGACAAATTGCTTAATTTATATTACATCATAGTAACGTAACGTGACGGTAAGGCTAAAGCAGGGTGGCCTTAATTGAACAACGCAAACAAACTCATACGCGGCATTAAAGCTTTCTTCATGTACACACGCTACGACGCTTTTGAGGAATTATTGGCTCCACAAAGGTCTGCATTCGAAAACCGTTTTATATGCCTACTTGTTGATATATATACATATACATACATACATATGAATATATATACTGCATGCACACACCAAACCAATACTGTTTTATATGAGCATTTGCACTATAAGAAATAATACTGAATCTGCGTATTTAAAGCATATCTTTAAACTAAAAAAAATTGTTTTATTTATTTCTTCTCTTATAAAGTTTTATTGTTTCTCAACAATTTAAGAAGAAAAATTTTATATTCCGGATTTTTCATTTACTATCAGAGTAACGTTACGTTCTGCTTAAAATCGATTTAAAATCAGTGATTTAAAACCGCTTCGTAAACGGTGAATTAAATTTTAAATATAATTTAATCGATATTTAATCGTATTTTGAAGGGATTTCCATTTTTATCTACTCGCCATTTTCAGCTTCATCTGCCACGAACACTCGCGATGTCTGAATGATTTCATCTTGATACTCATTATTATTCAACCATAGAGAAAGAGAGTAGACCGAAAAGATGGGAGAAAAACAAAAGAGAAGCGGGTGTGGAAAAATTGATGTAGAGCAAAAAGGTAAAGAAGACAAAGAAGAAGTCAAACTACAAAATCCGAACTGACGTGAACATTTTAATCCGTAGAGAAGCGTAGATCCTCAATTGGCAGGTTACAATAGCACAACCAAAAAGGCAAAATACTGAAGAATCAGACACACTCTGCAATAGCGGAGGAAAAAAGACAACGGAAAATGGGTAGCGGTGAATTGAATTCACGACTTTGAAACCGGAAACATACCTTTTTGCTTTGGTCAAAATAGAATGGTCTAACGGTAGATTTTAAAACAGAGAGACCAAAAGACTGGAATATAATCGAAGACTATAGAAAATAATTCGAATAAATATTCATTTATTATTTCGTTTCTTAAATTTTAGGGAATCCGACAGGATAATGTTCGATTTCGTTGTTGATTTAACGTTTACCAGATACTCGTAGAAAACGAAGATTATAATTGACTACTTGAATCAACCACCATCACCAGCTCTTCTCGTAATTTTTACGCTACGAGGTGGTGCGAAAGATTGATCACAGACTGTCTATGTTACTTCCAAATATACTCCGGAAGTGAGGTTCTTATCCCAAAAAGTACACAACTGATAGTATCGCCCAACTAGTTTCACAAATTTTGTCCGGGTGTGTGCGGACAAGTGCTCATGTGTGTGTGCGACAAGAGTAATGGTGATGGTAGTGGCGATGTAGACTTAATGTAATCGTTCTATGACAAAGCAGTGACTAAATAATGAAAAAATAAGCGCAGTCGACATAGATAAGAACCCTCTTGAAAACATCCCTGAGCTTAAAACGTATACTGGATCTCTATAACGTATGCAGTAAATTTTTCTCCCGCTCTCGCCCGATCTATCTATCGCTTTCAATCTCTCTCTGCGTCTCGAACCTTGACCTCACTCACTCTTAATGTCAATCACTTTAAGACCAATAATGAAAGAATGACTACGTACGACCTCATGCAAAAACAAACGATTACCCAATAGGAAACTATTATCGCTGATATATTTCCTTCGTATATATATTCAATTTAATAATAGTATTTGATAGTATTCAGTAATCGAATATATCTACTAATGGCAGGTTTCGACGATTACTGCATAAGCCTTTAAAAAAGTAATGTGGTAAGTTTCGAGAAGCCCAAAATAAAGATATTTTCATGTTTGATAGACATCGATTTTGATAGCATTTCATGATTCTGATTCAATTAGTCACGCTAGCATACAACTAAATATTATTTTAAAAGTTGGGTCTGTGTAATAGGATAAAAAATCTGCAAAGCTTATAATTATTGTTTGTATGAACGTAAAAATAATTTAAATTCAAACCACTAGAGAATTTCACGCAAGAAGAGACTATCAGAAACAACCAAATAAATAAATAAATAAATAAATAAATCAACAAATATATAAAAAAATTAATAAATAAATAAATAAATAAATAAATAAATAAATAAATAAATAAATAAATAAATAAATAAATATATATATATATATATATATATATATATATATATATATATATATATATATATATATATATATATATATATATATATATATATATATATATATATATATATATATATATATATATATATATATATATATATATATATATATATATATATATATATATATATATATATATATATATATATATATATATATATATATATATATATATATATATATATATATATATATATATATATATATATATATATATATATATATATATATATATATATATATATATATATATATATATATATATATATATATATATATATATATATATATATATATATATATATATATATATATATATATATATATATATATATATATATATATATATATATATATATATATATATATATATATATATATATATATATATATATATATATATATATATATATATATATATATATATATATATATATATATATATATATATATATATATATATATATATATATATATATATATATATATATATATATATATATATATATATATATATATATATATATATATATATATATATATATATATATATATATATATATATATATATATATATATATATATATATATATATATATATATATATATATATATATATATATATATATATATATATATATATATATATATATATATATATATATATATATATATATATATATATATATATATATATATATATATATATATATATATATATATATATATATATATATATATATATATATATATATATATATATATATATATATATATATATATATATATATATATATATATATATATATATATATATATATATATATATATATATATATATATATATATATATATATATATATATATATATATATATATATATATATATATATATATATATATATATATATATATATATATATATATATATATATATATATATATATATATATATATATATATATATATATATATATATATATATATATATATATATATATATATATATATATATATATATATATATATATATATATATATATATATATATATATATATATATATATATATATATATATATATATATATATATATATATATATATATATATATATATATATATATATATATATATATATATATATATATATATATATATATATATATATATATATATATATATATATATATATATATATATATATATATATATATATATATATATATATATATATATATATATATATATATATATATATATATATATATATATATATATATATATATATATATATATATATATATATATATATATATATATATATATATATATATATATATATATATATATATATATATATATATATATATATATATATATATATATATATATATTCTTATTTTCATATCAAGACCAATTTTCTAGAGGGTAATTCTAATTTCACACAGTGATTCGCAAGGAATTTACTATACTGTGAATACCTTGAACCCTCAGTTTAATTAATTCTGCTCACAAATTTTAAGCTTATTGTTCGCGGTACATTTAATAAATTTCCAAGTTTTAGAGAACACAGTTACCTAACCAACCCGAGTCAAATTAACGTTCTTTATTATACATTATGACTGTATTAGAAAAAGTATAAATTTTAGGTTATCAATTATTTAAAAGTTATCTAATATAATGCGCGGAAATATATAAATTTCACATTTGCGGAGTTCAATATACACAAACGTATTCCGGCAAAACCATTCATTACATTATTTATATTAGGAAATTGAAATCTGTTCTGTAACAACTGAAATAAAATTACTATAAACATTTCCCTGCAGTCAAAATATGCGATTTACAATAAATCATTTCACTAATATTGAAAAATCATCAATACCATTGCAATACATCGATAGCATATTTTGTAACTTACCGCCACGAACTTCGCAGGTTAATATTATATTATCGCCTTCGAGAAGAGGCCCCACAGCACCAGCAACATCGCGACCCGAAGCGTCATAAACTAGAATCTGATGTGGAGGAACTATGAATGATAGAGTAGGGGGAAGATTGCCGAAGGTTTTTTAATAATACAATTATTAAATTTTGTTATTACGGAGCAATGCGAAGCTTTTATACTAACCAATAACCGTTAAATTAATCCTATGATTGCGTGTGGGTGAATTCTGAAAATCTACACGACATCGATAAACCTTTAAGGGATATACGAACAGAAATTGTAATGCAACCTAGTCTTCCCTCTTCATACTTACCCCTTCGTCATCCAATTGAATGTTGTCAACTGTCAATTTGGCAGGTTGTTTATTTGTCACAAAATAGGCACGCGGTCCAAATGAATTAGTATCCGACCAGTACAGAGCTTTCTCGAAGGGTCTCCCTCGAACATCGAAACTGTTAAGAAAAGAAAAGAAGTGTAGGAAAATCAGACTGGAGATATGATATGTCTTCTTGTATTTAATACAACAAACGTAAGCTGGTGCAAAATGGTTTTCGTTGAATTATATCATTTACGGCTTATCTTATTACCGATTTTTTTTGTTTTGTTAATCTAGTATTGTTAATAAATATTGAATTGTCAGCAATAACTGACAACACTGAGGGACTTGGATTGATATCAAATTTTTTCTTATTTCATACCATAAAAATATATATAAAGAATAATATGATATCACTACATAATTTAGTAATGTATTGTATTATTATTTTGTCTGAATTTATTATACAGTAAAATATTATGCTAAAAAATTTCTTATCATGAAAGTAATTTGCTGCAATATTTAAGGAATTTTTACTATTATATTTCCTTTGCAATCTCGAAGAGAATTTGCATTCATAGCTTGTCACTTAATTCGTTCAGTCAAATCTTTTAAGCATAAAACTAAATTTAATTTTTTCCTGTCTCTTCATCATCATCGGATCCTTTCACTTTGTTTCTCGTACTCTTTCTCGCTCTCTCTCTCTCTCCCTTTATCTCTCTGTCCCTTTCTCTCCTTCGAATTTCCTTATTCGTTGGTTGTCACAAGCTTTCCTTCATTAATCGCATCTCGTTGTTTTATTCGCCGCAACTGTCGTTTCTTAGCCAAACCGCGTTGTTTGCCTTTCTTATCCTGTCTGTCAGTCACTTTGTAGGAGTCTTCTCTTCCGCAGCCATTATTCCCGCTCCTACAATCGTATTGGCTTTATTGCGAGCCACGCTACTGCTGATTTTGTGTCTCCTTTCTTCCTTGAATTTAGCCTTCGTCTGCTTCCTTCTCGTTTTCCTTCTTTTATGTCCTTTGGGGCGCAACCTTCTGGTCATACGTCTTTGTTTGTGCTTTCAAGTGGTTTTTTATCATTTCGTCGCTAACAAAATTTATATCCTGTGCTCATATTTCTTCTACTTTATCGTGAAAAGGAAATGTTTGTCTTTCTTGTGGTGCGTTTGCAGAGTACGATACCATAAAGACGATATTTCTGTTCTTGGCGTACCTCTCTCTCTTTCCTTTTCTATATCTCTCCCTTTCTCTCTCTCTCTCTCCGTTTCATGCTATCATTATCTCATTATGCGACTGTCTGTTGGTCTGAGTTTGTGTGTCCTGTGTGCTACTTCGGATGACCCACCTTTCGGTCGAATGACACAACGAGAGTGCCTGAATTTAGCGGGATCGCGTTGGAGAAAGCACAGTGACGGCTACTGCGTTTAAGGTAACCTTATAGAAGAAATAATTTTCATTTTGTATTTTAAATTATTACAGAGAGCCAAATCCTATTTACAATAAACAGCTATCTCCGATTTATATCATACAATTTATACTATTTTCAAGATGAAAGAAAATTTAGAGAATTTACTTTCGAATCTCATACCAAAAGTCTTCGTTATATATTTGTATTGAAATACGCTCCTGAACTTTTAATATATCTTTTTATCATTTTATTATGGGATTGTTTATTCATCTTGCTTCCTCTTTTGCCTGAAGTGTAAATTTATGCTTCCGGTTTTTCATTTCTGGTTGGTTTGTGATGGCCTAAAATTGGTGGTTTTGCGGTCAAGAGATACATTTATCTAATTAAACTACGCGACTTGATAAGTAAAATGTTGCTTCCTTTGTTTAGCCTTTTTTAAATTATGAAATTTTCTGCTTTTTCATTTCTATTGAATTTAGTTCCTGTGACGCATATTAAGAAATTTTCCGAATTTTTCCGAAACATTTGTTTTTCGTTTTTTACGTAAAATTCTTTTTCTATTTACGTAAAAAAGTGTACATGCTGGATTTATTCAGTTCTTTCAGAAAGGAATGTCTTTGAATCATCGATATTAAATTTAAAATGAAAAGTTTCCACTATCTCAATGAATGAATGACACTTAATGACTCAATGACACCCCAATGAAATTGAAATATTACACTGATTTCAATAACTGAACTGAAAGAACAATGTACATCAATCAATCATTGAAATAACATTTTTCTTTGCACTTATTTTTTTAATGGAAATTTAAAACGCATTACAAACGAAATTCGTAACAAAAAAATTCAGTAATTCTCCGTATTTTTTCTCCTTTTTTTCTGAATTATAATTAAGTTGGCATCTTAAAAAACTATATCCTTAATTGTTTGTTTGATAAATAATCTGGCCACTATTGAAAACCATGATATTATTACAAGAACGCGCTATACGCAATAATAATAATAATACGATACGCATCGCTGCGTGCAATAATTATACGATACGCTTCGTCATACTCATGTTACTCATGTCACGACGTTAATGAAGGTATTAAAATTTAAATGAAATTACGTGTAAACATTGAATTAATTCTACCGCACGGCCATTACAAACAGGCAGACAGAGCTTGATGAATCTGAATTTGTATCATTAATCGAATGCAATTATAATTATTGTGGAATAAATAAATGTTGGAATTTGATTAATCATAAGTAAATGGAGAAATAATTTTGTCATTTTTTGTGCTTTCCTTTGCTTTAAATACATATAACCTCGCAATAGTCTATCTATTTTAACAGTAATTTTTGAATACATTCATTTAGAAATTAAGTTTTCTTTTAAAGCGAATTATTTTAACTTCAAACAGCAAGGTATTTTTTAATTTCACGCATTTCTTAAATCTATTAATCCACTTCAATGAATGATGTGAATATATGCACTTGTTCGACATAAAGCTGCCTTTTGCGTTTCATTCTCCTTTGCCAAATTTTGCTGATGCAAAGAGAAAATGAATATTGTTTGCATGCAGAGCCCCGAAGTTTTTTGAAATGGATCATTTACGCAGAAGATAGTCCAACACGATTTTGTTAAAATTTTTATATGAAGGACAAGAGCGAAATGCAGTTCAGCGACAAGTTATTGAATTTATGGTACTTTTAATGAGATCACTAAAAGATCTGCAATTTCGCAATTTAATAAAATAATTGTTATTACATAGTTTGCTAAGATTTTGAGGAAAATAACAAAATTATTATTATTATTATTATAATTATTATTCATAATATTATCATTACAAGTTTTAGATTAATAACATGCTGACGAAAATAACAAAATTATTATTATTATTATTGTTATTATTATTATTTTTATAATTATTATTAATAATATTATCATTCGATTTTTCTGTTTTTCTATTTTTCATTATTCTCTTGATATAATTATCGCCTCTAGTAATTGATAGAATCACTTAATTATAATCGCAATTGTAAATATCGTTATTATCTAAGTCATAAATCTTCTTGCACAGCACTATTATTGCAAATATGAAATCATGGGGAAAAGAGCGACGTTTTAATTATATTGTATCCCTAACTAATGGTTCTAACTTCTGAACGTTAGTTGGTTGTTTAGAAAATTCTTCCTTGAACAATATTTTTCCCTGTTTCTTTCGCGTTTAGTTTTTCTTTCATTTAATTTATTTCCCATTGTTCTTCCCATTCAATCCTTTGTGATAATATGCTGCCAATTAACGCAAAACAAATAAACCCCATCGTGATTGTTAAGAAATTTTTGGACTTCTTCTTTTTTCTTCTTATTCTCTTTTAACATTTTAACATTTTTAACAATTCATTGTGTTGTAGAGGCAGCACAAGGCTGATGATACTCTTCATCAAAGCAATGTAATTTTTCTCGTCTTATTCTTATTCTTATTTTCCGTTTTTTTTATTCTGTTATCCTTTCATTATTTATACTTAAATTGTTGTTGTGGCGCTTTTCATTAGCCTCTCGCTTTGCTTTATTTCGTGCCAGTTTTTCGTTGCTCCTCTTTTTTTTTTTGTTCTTCGGCGGTGAAACGTTGAAAATGTTAGAGCCATAAAAAAGCCTCTGGTAATGAAGCGTAAACTCATGGGGATCTAAAAACAATGCAAAATGAAGGTTTATCTTTTTTCTTCTTTTTACTTTCTTATTACTGTTTTACCTTCTTTGGCGGACAAAGGGACCATTTCTTTTAGTTTGAAGACATAAAAATAAAACATCTGAGAATTTGTTTTTATACGTATTTATTTATTTATTTATTTATTTTTGCTTTTATTTTATTGTAGTTTATTTCTTTTTTATTTTATTTCCTATGGCTACGCGTTATTGTTGCGTTTATTTAATTAACCTAATTAAAGAACATGCCACTGCTTACGTTAAAGATAACAAATTTCTCTTGTCCGTGACAAAAAATTCACCAGAACGCCGACGATGAAGAAGAAAAGAGAGACAAGTTGTGGAAAAATAGACTCCGTCCAGGAGAAAACTAGTTGGGTGAAATAAAAGGCATCTCCTTTCTCTGATTATATAATGGCAATTAATTGAGGTTAACGAAAATTTTTTCCTTTTTTATCTCTTAGTATTACCCGCAGTAATGAAGATGTGCCGAATGTATAATGATTGAGAAGGATGGCAGGCTCTCGCACAGTAAAAAGCTGTTAAAGTGACATAAAATGAATAAGAGAAAAACTCAGAATAAATTCTAAGTTTTCTAAGCCATTTTCACTTTTGGCCAAAAGTGCAGAAACAATGAAATGAAGGAAAAATTTTCTGGAGGGTGATTTCGGTCTTTTTAAAATTTCACTGGAGTATCGTTTCGTTAAAGCAAAAAAAAGAAGGGTGAAAGCGTGTGAGAAAAACTAAGGACAAATTCTTTAAAAGCAATTTAAAAATGTTGGAAAATATTTTTCTAAGAATCAATAAAGTCGAACTTTAAACTAAAGTTAAAGCTTCTCTAGAAATGATTTTGAAAAAATGTTGGAATTTTTTCAAAAAGTGTTTTCAGTTTTTCTGTCTGCGGATGAGGCGATCGGTCGTTTTACTTATCGCTTTACTCAGTTAATAAATTTAAATATACCTAAAAATGTAATAATTTATTACAAATTGGGCGGGTTTAATTTTTTTGATAAGACAGATTATGTATACAAAAGATGTTCATCCATTTCTGGAGTGAGAGAGAGATAGAAGGTTAAAATTGAGCATAGATGACGCGTTTAAAGACTAACTTTAATTTAAAAGTTTTTTAACCAAAACCGTATATCAAATTTGTATTACTCAAATTTGACGAAATTAACAAAGGAGTTGATTCGCCAAGCTGAAGGTTTTCCGAAAATGAAAAATTACGAAAAGGAAAAATAACGGACTTTAATCAACGCTGCGATCACAGGATGCCACATTTAAAAACTTTTTATAAAATAGGATTTATGACTACCGATAGGATATTGCTAATGAAAAATTGTAATAAATATCATGGCGGATCCGCCTTGCAAAGAAAGCTTGCTTACAAAAAGTTTACATTGTTAATAGTGCTCCATTGGGTACGCGTTATAATTCCGAAGTTCTGCATGTATGAAGATATTATGTACAGAAATACTCTGTATTAACAAACATCTTTTTCATAAAATTCGATCTTCCATATTTTGAATTTGAATATTTTTTGTGAGAGAAATTGTATTGCACTTGGAGATCTTACTTATGGAAATTATGGCTTGAGATTTTCTTTGGAGATTTGTTTTGGCCAAATCACGAACAAACCCATTGATATACATATATAAATTGTCGAACAAAAATTACAAAATTTAATTAATATAATTTCAGGAAATAAAATTAAATGCGAAGACCAAACCATTACGTATGGAATTTTTAATATAATCTTAAATCAAAAAGTTGAAAAAATTTTTGTTTTTAATTTTTAATTACCGATAGAAGCTTCAATTTAATTTAAGCAACTCCGAGAAAGTTTTGCGCTTCAAACTTTCTCGCTATTTAAACTAATGGTAATCATTACGACAGAGGAGGGTCGCGGTATTACTTTGAAGGACCATCTCAAGAAGAGGTCGACCAACTTTTATGGTAGACAGGAATATACGGAGACCTCTACCTCACTCTCCTTGCTGGCGATATGTTCGTCAACCTCTCTCTTCCATTACCCAACTGGAACGCTTGTTTCTATAGCAATATTTTGGTTTCCTTGTTCTTCCAATGAAATTAAAAAATAATAACACTATTTTGACGCGCTGTTTGTGCGCTTTTCGTTACGGAAATATATGTAGATGTATTAGTATGTCCTCAGTCTGAACCGTAAATAATGCTACAATTTTATGAAGAGTAAATAATTATGGCAATATCGTGTTTGAAGCGCTTGAAAGTTGATATTCATCGCGTTGTCATGCAATTAAAAGTCACGCTGTGTTCTCATAAGTTTCACTTCTGGCAAGGATTAAAGGCACAAACTAATTTAGACTTCAGCTCATTCAGCTTATTATCATTATTTGAAAGGATCTGGAAGAAAAATAGTGCAACAAAAACCTTGCCTTGAAAACTAATAATTTGAATTAAAATCCAACATCTAGACATTTCGAAGTAATGGAAAACTTTCAAAGCTGGTTATAAATTAAAGTATCATGAGGGTATAAATTTAACGACTTTTAAATCTGAAAAACAATCAAGCTCAGTTGGGTAAATAAATAAATTTACTTCTTTAATTCTCCCAAAAAAACAAGAACTTATTTGTAAAAGGTAAAGTCAGAGACTCAAGTCTTGAATATATGCAAAATATACATTCTGGAAAAAGCAGTCCGAGGATAAGATCATTATATTTTTCGAAAAATTCGCTGAGATAATGAAAAAAGACATTTGGGTTATTTTCTCTTCAATATCTTCAGGATCAAATTGTCCAACGGCGGACTAGTTCCATAAAATGGTATGGCCTAATCACTCCAATCAAGCTTGACAGCTTTAATAGCTCTTTTTTTATTCGATGCTTTGTCCTATCCATTTCTATCTCAACAAAGGATTTCGCATTGTCTTTCCATCTGCTTGATTGTTGCTACATATTGATACTAATCTCACAATACGTTTGACAATAGGCGATGATAAAGTGCCTCACTCATTTCGAAGAAAGGAAACAATTTGGCCTAATTTAACTCTGCTTGTGAAACCAAACCCTAGAAGAGAATAGAGTTAATTATAAAAGAGTGATGGCTGCTATCGAAAAAAAGAAAGGAAGTGCCCGACAACACAGGGTGTTACATCCTGAGTGTAACTTTACTATAATTTCATTGAGTTTTGTTACCAACTGTTTCTGTTCCTCAACATTTCTTACACAATTTTCTTAAGGATTAGCAGATTGGAGAAAAGTTACCTCCAGCAAGAAATTTTTATGGATATAGTAATTTTATGCGTGATGGAAATTTGTAGCAATTAACTACTAATTAGATCTGCTGCACTCATTCGGTTAGTTCAGGCGATGCAAAACGCAGCTGTGAACCCCTTTTTCGCCAATTTGCACACTTCACTTTAGTTTCCAATTTTCCAAATGCATAATCAAAGGAAAGATGGTTCACAAGACGGCGGTGCGGGGGTGGGGTCATGTCTGCAAACGTCCTCCTCTCTGCATACATTCATCCATTCAATCAGCCAACCAACCAACCAACCAAGAGATCATCCTTTCTTGCTCCAGCATTTCGGTTGCGTTCGTTTGTGGTTGCAAAACTTACCTACACATAGTATATATTAACAAGTTTTCCAATCAAACTTGTGTACAAGGACGAGAGAAGAAGAAATTAAGGAAAAGAAATAGTACGACGGCAGAGAAAGAATATAGAAGTCACAGGAGCGGCAGTAAATGGTGGTGGTAATGTTAGCGAGGCTAATTATGCAGTAGCAAAAAAAAATCAATTCTGCACCGAAAGAGAACTAAATTAGGAAAATTCCTCACAAAAAATAAATGATATAAAGTTTCTGGTATATAATCGAAAATGAAATTAAAGATATAGAAGAAAAAGAAAGCATTAATAATCTAATAAATAGAAATCTTATTGGAATGAATAAAGTTCACACGTGTCCATAGGTTCCAGACGTTCTTCCATATAAGGAGACTCTTCTATTTCGTAACGTTTCGAAAAAGAAGGAAATCCAACGCATTTATTCGAATTCATTAAAAAGGTGCCCCAAAATAAAGTGTTCGCGTAATACCTCGTAAAAACTGGTTCAGAAGTAATTGAAGGAAATATTTAAATAATAGAAAGTTTTTTATCCAAAGTAAAAATATTTCTGAAATCCCTGCAGGCTAATTATAAACAGATATATATAAACAATTTTGAAAACGAAACTTCGAAATAAATTTTAATTTTATGCAGCAATATTACAATAATCCTATACATTTTTTTGCTCTCGAAAAATTATTTCTGTAATTTGGGAATTTTAAATTGAATTTTAAATAAATCACAGGAAATTCTGACTCGTCTTTAAAGAGCCGCTTGATTTAAGGTTTTCATAAAAAGCATATCAATACAATTCCGGAGTGGTCGTCGTTTAAGAATTATACCTCTATACCCCATACTTGTTTTGGATTTTTCAACACTTCTCTATAAATCTTGGAGGAGTTTGAGAAGGGTACCTTTTGCAAAAGCATAAAGCATTCTGTTGTTTTACGCAAATAGCTCAGATTTTCCCTCTGAGATTTCCGTCCGAACACTTTCAAAATCGTGATGAAAAAATGGAGCAACACAAGTCAGAGCAAATATGTATAAAGTAAAATAAAGCAGCCCTTTGTGTAATTTTGTTTTTTGTTTTTGTTGCCAGATTTGGCAAACATTTTTTTGACCGAGATACCTCCAGAGATCTCTCATTTTGACTAAGTCGTGAAGGTTAAATGGAATTGCCTTCGAAATGAAAAAATTCTACAGCTTTTCTTAACTCAAATCGGTCCTTCGGTGACCCTTTTTCTTTTTATCTATCGATCTAATAGAATCCGGTAAAAGAAAAAAGTCTAGGCAAGCATTAGTCTAAATTGACCCTCATCATCATCGTCATCAAGATTGATTAATAGATAGAGGGATGGCTGATAAGTATTTTGAGGGGAAGATATCCTAATAGCAAACAAGGCAATACACCAAACAAGTCTAGAACTGATGGGATAAAAGTGAACTCTAAGAAAAGCCACCACAAAATATGTCGTTCGTTTAAACAGGCGAGCGTAATAGGAGAGGAATTGACAAGCATCAATTTGATAAGGGTGGAATTTAATGTAAGTGTATTTAACTTTCTATATTTGCTCAGAAAGAGGGAAAATTGCTCTTTGAACTGAGTTTTATTAGAATTTAGATGTCACACATCTACTCAATTAAACGGCTCTTTGTGATAAAGAAGTCTATGGCTGGAATATTACATAGGCCTAAATAAATAATAGCAATGTACACAAAAAGTCTAAGACTCTTGTTGCAAAAATCTAATACTTTATGTATCTTTTTTGTGTCTTTTAGGGAGTAAAATTCTCGATGAAATATATCTATTCACCCAATTTCTGGGGTAAAGAATTAAGCTGTAAATAAATATGACTCAAGCTATCTTCAATTTATTAGAAATATTGATTAATCAGCAAATATTTCACGCTGCCAATTTTGGGAATAAACATCTCTTCATATTTTCCATTTAGTCATTATTTACATTTTTGTTTGTCGTTATCTCTTAATTAGGAAAGTACTATCGAAAGGCCTGAATGTACACGTAATTCAACGTCACAGTTTTTGTACGAAAGCGATACAATTGTCAGGAGTAGATCTGCTAAGAATCACCGTGACTACGTACGTGACTGCACGTTAGCAGAAAAGATTTCTTAGAGTGATACACGAAACCAAAACCAATTTAATTGAAGCTGCAAGTGAACACGAGTAAATCTTTGAAAGTTTGGCCCTTTAATCTTTTAAAATGTTCATTCTAGAGACATTTACTGTCTAGTTGTGGTACCAGCACAACACGTTTAAGTGATTGGGTTACGGCCCCCCAGTGCGAGTGAGATAAATTTCCGCGTTTCAGAGTTATTCAATACTTTTTGTTTTTGTTTTACAAAATTGCTGATTTTCTCCCGTCACTCGTTACAAAACTTTTTCTCGTTTCACGATGTTAGTTTTTCTTGCTCTCGACAAGCAAAAGTTTTAAAATTAACCTCGTTCGCAATTTGCTTTTATTTTAGTATTTAGTATTTTGGTTTGCCGTCACTCTCTCAATCGGACTGCCTCTAGATCTATTTGTATGTCTGCCTAATCATCTTTTTGTTTGTTTCTCTTTGTCTCTTTTTGTTTTATTTTGCCAACTTTTTAAAAATTTTATTTTACGGTTTACGAGACTTTTTTTCTACAGCAAGATTTCTGCGGTTTGTTTGTTTTTGTTGGAAGGAGCTTTTGACGGGACGGAGCTAGATTAAAATTGCAAGAGATATTCTAAGGCTTAGTGGATTTCTCTCTCGGCTTCATGATAGTTTTGTTGTTGTCGCAGTTCTATCAAATAAACTAAGTATAAACCTTATTTATTTTTTGCGATATATGTTTGGATTTAAATCAATTTCGTCAATGAAGTTTCAGGCGACATAGTGGAGAATATTCACTAACTGATACTTTTGAGCCAGTTTTCGATGCAGGTATCTTTTTTATACCCTACACACGGAAAGATAGAGTATATTCATCTTATATATAATATATTAAAAGAGGTGTGATGGGTAAATAAGGTACATATACGTCTTGTCCAGAGTAAACTGAGACGATTTAACCCTGTCCATCCATCTGTCTGGCTGTGTGCCGGCCTGCGGAAATCACGATTACAGCCATTTTCTCGATTTCTGGTCCTTTTCCCTTTACACTTTATGTTGAAAGGGAGCATTGTCAAGTGAATGACACTCACTCTCACCTCTTAAGGACAATGTAAGTTTATCGATGCAAAAACAATTGTGAAGTTAAAATTGTATTTCAAAATTTACAGTCTATGATGTTAACCCTAAAAAATGAGTGTATTTCGCTACCTTGTATTTGGACTTAAGCTACCGTACCGTAAGCGAGCGTATTTCGCTACCTTGTATTTATATTACGGGTGTAGGGTATACAGGCTTCAGCCAAACTAGCGTTCTTGCATGTTTCCTTAAGTGATTGGTTTCAGTGGCTCTGTGTGTCAAAAAAGAAATGTGGTGAATAAACTGTCAATGTGTCAAAGAAGTTTATCCTTTATCAGGTAAACGAGAAGATAATTGGTAAAAGTTATAAATAAACTAGATTTTTTAATTGAACTGAGATTGTATTTATACCCTACACCCGACGAATATAGGATACACTCAGATTTTAAAACAGAGAAAAGTGAGAATGGTATCGTTTCGTGCTAGGTAATTTATTATAAATATTCTCTGTCTAGACTATTTGGTCTATAAAGTGGGGAAAGTTCCTCACAAACTTATTAAAACAACTTAGCTGAAATTTACGTCTTACTTATTTACTTATTTAATACGTGAATGGTTTAATATATCTTAGTTGAAAAAATACATTTTTTGTGGGCTGAAATTCGACCAATCGAATAAATTGAAATATAATGATTATCGTGTATAAAGATTGGTCAGGAGTGTCAGCCAGAAGCCATAAAAGCACGATTTTATGAACCTGAAGAAACATTAATGATAACTTATTAGTGCCACTCAGTCACTATCCTTTTAAAAATTAGGACAGTTTTAATCATAGGCATAACCGAAATAGTACATATAACTGGAACTGTAGGCTACCATGATTTGGTTTCTTGTATGTTAACATTTTGCAGATTAGGTCAATAATTCAATACTTTACTGTTATGACTTCGTTCAAATTAATGACTGGCTTTTTCGCGTTTTAGTTTGCTTTTAATTAAGAGTGATTTTAACTCAAAAGTTGCATTTCTCTTTACACGAAGGAATCAATTATGTGTGTATGTCGGTAGATCGCCGAACACCGAAAACCATTTGCTTTGAAAAGACCCTTTCGAATTTTTCGAAAATCATTACTTTTTCAGCAAAGATAAAAAAAATGGCACCAAGTAAAGTATTCTATTTGAATACCTAGTAAATTTAAAGAGAAACTGAGAATCTAAGAAATGGCAATAATAAATAAATCACTAACAAACAAAAGAAATGCTTGGCATACAAAAAATGACAATTGGAAGAGAAGAAAGTAAGAAAAAAATAACAAAATTAACAGAATGCGCAAAAAGAAATTTAATAATAAATCAAGTCACCTTTAACTCTATCTTCACTTCTTGTTTCTTCTTCTTCTTAATTACAATTCAAAATTTTGGACTTTGAAAAAAACAACTGGAACGAATATTGATGCCAATAAAATGTGGGAAACAGTTTGTGCGAAACAAGGAGAGGATTAACAGTAGCCTATCGTACATTTATAATTTATATACCAAGTAAAGGTCTTTTGTCGGGTTTTTTTAATTGAATATTGCAAAAAGGAACTACCAAAAAGATGGACCCTCAAAAGACTAAATTTCAAAGAACGTAAAAGTTCGTAAATCATTCAGAATGCTGTTAAAACATAAATTATTAAAATATTGTTAAAGTATTATTAAATTAAATTATTAAAGTAAACCAAATGCGTTTACTTTTTGGTTTTATTATAATCTGTTTTATTAAGCAATTTTCATTATTTTAAGAAATCAAATAATCTTACTTTTTGCTCCTGGCACGTAAAATTAGTTTGTGTCTTTACTTTGTTTTCAATTATGACTCTTTGGAAATCCTTTTGGTTTTCATCTTATTTGAATTTTAAGACACCATTCTTCTCACTTCTGTCGGGTTTTTCTTTTCAGTTTCATTTATTTGAAATTTATTGAATTCATAGCTGAAGCAAGGTAGTGAAGCAGATGGAGAAGTATTTTATTATAAATTCTTGGACTACACATCATAAATAAAAACTATCAATATTATGAAATATTGCTGTCCTCCGCAGGATCACAATTATATTTGCCTAATATTTCTTCTCTTTGTATTTCATTCTCTACTCGTATTCATTTTATTATTTATTGCAGCAAACAGTTTTAATATTACATTCAAGGAAATGTCGAATAAAAATTATGAAGACAAATCAGAAATAAATATCGTCTTCAAATCTTCTCAGAACAGATAAAGTATCATTCAGAAGTAAAACCATATATAATAAATTTGTAACAACTCCTTGGATGTTTAACAAAACCAGGCACATTTACCTGTACAGTGGTTTTCCGGCACTCTCACGAAACCATAACACCATATATACTCGGTCATCTTTTAGTTCAGGATCTATGTCACAAGGCAACGATGCAGTGCGACCAAGAACTGCTTCCACAGCTACGGTAGAGACTGCAATGATAACAAATCGAATAAAAAAGAATAATTAATTATATTACTAGATTACTAGAGCACAGAGGGAAACATAAACTTATACACACATATACTACTAATATAAATATTTCTCAACAAGGTTTTGATATATTGCGAGTATTCAGACCTGCAAAAATTATTTTCTCATTAGCACCAAATTTAAACAGACTGATTATTAATAATCAACACAAAAAAAGGAATAACAGTTTGCTTTGAAAATCATTCGAATCGTCCTCCTGTGTCTTTGGAATTCACTCTTGGGCCTAATATGCATCCAGATTTGAATATACTAGAAATGTTCACACCCACATGAATACGAATACACACAGACAAACACACACTCACACACAGGCACACACTCACACACAGACACACACACACACCCACACAAACACCCACACCATCACCGCATATCATCATACAGTCAAGAACGTGAGCCGGAATTTAATGCAAAATTGACGATTTTTGATGGCATCTTCTTTGCATTTAAATTGACAATCGTAAGTATGTGCGATCTGTACAGACGCCAGACACAAAGTATAGACAATCGGTAAGAAGAAGAGGGAGAAATAAATAAGATGGTAAGTGGATGAATGGGGATGCATGTTCGGTGAATGACTGGATGGTTAGGTGGATGATGAAGGGAAGTTAAACGAATTCAACAAATACAATACTAAGCGCGCATCAATACAAACGAAAACGTAAAATAAACCAAGCCAAACATAGAAACGTAGCAGACTCAAAACAAACAAAATAGAAGGGCACGGAAGCGGAAATCAAGTGGCAGACAAGCGCCTCGTTGATTGCGTTAGTTTCAATATATTTGAGATAAAAGATGTGGCGGTAGATGTGTGTGTATATGTGCGTTTGTGTGAGTGTGTGATTCCTAACGCTAGTGCGCTGCACGAAAGCGTTGCAAAATCCTATAATAAGCAGCAAATTGCATAACACCAAAAACACGGAAATGGTTGAGGTTTTCCCTAATTTTGTTTTCGTTCGTATTGTAGTTGCTTTTGTTTTTGTTGCGATTTCCTTTACCGTATTTTTAACAACAAAAACCAGGAAAATAACAATAAAACTATCAAATAATTTAAAAGCATTTATATGCATTGTTAGAAAATTTGTTTATTGAAAGAATTTCAACAAAAAAATATTAAATCCGGGTTTGTAGAAATTTTTGTTAGAATTTTCCAATACAAAGAGTTGAGAAATTTTAAACAAAATTAAATATATTTACGAAAAAAATAGTTTTACAACAATTTAATAAAAAAAATAATTTAACAATTTATACATCTATCTCCATTTAGAAACATTTCACATGGTAATAAACTGTTGTATCCAATAAACTTCATCGACCGTAATTCCTACTAGACGTTCTTACCAGATCGATGTAATCGATCCTCATTTCTACAGCAGTCACATTATCTGTGATACGTTTTCCCCATTTACGACATGGGATATAATTCTGGGATATAATTCTGCTTCTAAAGACCCACCCCTTGCGTTTCACTATACGAGCACAACATATAAAATAAAGAAAAAGTTATTTGTAGAAAATACATCTATAATTTTATCTCCAGAAATACGTAGACAATTCTGTTTGAAGGGAAAAATTAAATTACTTCCGAATCGATCGACAATTCGATTCGGGAGGGGGGCCTAATGGAGGTTATCTAAATTGTTCTGAACATGTTTCTTATTTGGTCCTGTGTACACTTACAAAAACAACAAATATATGACGCTTAAAAGCAGTCTTCCGAATACGAACTATTGACACATCAAAGAATAATAATAATAATAATAATAATAATAATAATAATAATAATAATAATAATAATAATAATAATAATAATAATATAATATGAAGAAGAGAAAAAGAGAAGTAAACCACAATACATAAAGCAGCATGGAATCGCAATATATTTTCGAATTCGCCTATTCTCATTTCCTTAGTCTGTGTTTGCATTGACGACCTTTATCGGTTTTAGATTTAACCCTTACGATTCGAAAGTAAGTAGGTCACATTTGTCGGAGTGTGTGTGTGCGTTTGGGAATGTAGGCAGGTTGATATTTGAATATATACTCCGTTTACGTGGCAATGTGGTATCATATGAATGGGTTTGTATGTGCGACTGTATTCAATCAAATGAATAAATACGCAGACAGGTAGTAGAACAAATTTTCATCTTCTGTACCGATTTTGCATGCGTTGTGAAGTAAATGTGGTTGGATGATGTATGTCTGTATCCACGTGATTTATCTACTTGAAATCTATGTCAGAACAAACTCTTTTGAGTTTTATATCCAACCAATAATCAAATGGAGAAACGCACAAATAATGGAAAAACTTTTGCAAAATTGTTATTAAGAATAAATAGAGAAAATAACAAAACAACAACCACACAGCCACCATTAAGAATTACACACTTTTATGCGCATATGGAGCTCATGTTTACATATTTCAAAAACCATTAAAAACGCCCGCTCTACTAGCACAAAGGCAATAAAAGCTCGCACACACGCAGAGGTGTGTGCTCGCTCTGTCTCTGTCCTTCGTTCCGTCTCTATGCCGGCAAAAATATAGAAAAAATTAACAAAGAAAAGAGAAATTTGCAGACAAAAGAAAGTAAAACTAAGTAGTACTAAATTAACGTGCCAGAAATGCATAACAAAAGCCAATAGAGACGAAGAAGAAGAAGGGCGGGAAAGGAGTGAAGAAATACCAGTGGGAGAGAAGAGGTATTGAAGAAAAGTGAACGCTTTGAAGTACAATGAAAGAAATCAACTTAGGCACTAATGCAAATTACAAGCATTTTCTGCACGCAAAGCCCAACCAAGAGCGAATGCTAACAAACACCTTCCAAACCGTCGTGCGTTGCGTTGTTGGGTGGTGGGTGGCGTTTTGACTAACAACTAATTCAAACTTTGCGAGTAAATGCGAAATTGCGCCCAATATAATTTCAAAACGAACGGACTACTGGTCTTTTTCTACTGGTTTTTTACTGGTTTGCTTTTGCTTTGTTTGTTATCACAAACATCGAGACGTCGGTAAAAAATGTTGGGTAAAACAAAATTGGCAAGAAGTAAAACAAAATGAGAAAGAGCTTTAAGAAAAGAGTAAATACCCGACGACCCTGACACAAGGAGGTCATACACATTGTAAATTGTTTTTTGCAAAGTACACACACGTACTATCACATGCACGCAAACACACACACACAAAAGAGGACTCAATAATTTGGAGCTGTTGGAGGTAGTGTTACCGATGGTGAAATGCCGAAAATTATAGTACCGACAGGTGTAAAGAACAGGCACACAATACGTACAAATACGTGGGCAAAACCCTACACGCACAATCACACACAGTCTAAATGCACAAACTTTCATAAGCGGCCAAAAAGGTAAACCAAAGAACGCATACTCTCGATATCCAGCATTTTTTTGATCGCGACTAAAATAATGTGTCATTTGCAGAGGCAGACATATAACTACACTCATGCATTGCTGGCATGTATGTGTGAATGCGCCGTCTACGTGGGTTTTTGTGTGTAAAGCTTTTTATGCGTCTCTTTTGTAGTGATGCCAAGGCAAATAAAAACTACAAGTAAAAACAATTTCTACAGCAAAAAAAAATTAATATAAAATAATTTTCTTTAAAAGAAATTAACTACGAGTATATTAAATAGTAATTAAGGACAAATTTATAGCTTCCAATAAAATACAAACGAAACCAAAGGTTAATTTTTTTGTGATTATAATAAACAAAAAACCCAATGGTTGTTGCTACGTCAAATTATGTAGCGAAAAAATGCGCTCATTTAATTTCCTTTTCTTTCCAGATGTTCAAGCTCAAGCTTGTCATATATTTTGAAAGTATTCGTAAAAGTCGAATATTTATGTTTGCCTTTAAAAACACACGAAAAAGCATCATCGAGATTGTTAGAGGTATACAAGGCAGCGGTCACAGAACAAGCGGTTACTTAACAGAAATACATTGAAGAATTATTATTTTATTTAATAAATGAAATTATTATAAAATACAGACAAATTCATACACACAATTATTTTAAATGTTCTGCACCTTTTCAACATTATTCTATGAACATTTCTTCTGTGTGCTAAGCAACTCAGGACAATGCAATGAAAATATTCTTTGAAAATTTACTTTTTAAACAATCCATTATATGTTTTCTTAGACCCAGAAATTCCTTTATCTCACAATTCTAAAAATATTTCTAAAATAAATAAAATTAATAAAAAAGAGGCAACAAGCTGTGAGAAATTAAAAGTGTCCTTTACAATAAACTACCGATTAAAATTTGCATAGAGAATAGCTCCACCCCTAAAAGTATGCTACATTTTTATTAGAATATTTAGTGTATTTTTAGTTACAAAAAAGCAGGAAGCAAGAACAAAAGCTCTTAGACTTCTTTTTTTGCAATTATAACGATTTACATCCTGAACCATCGATGCTAAAGATAATGCCAAAAATTCAATACAATACAATAAAAAGACAACTGAAACGTTCGAAAGCTTTCAGGTCGGTCTTCGGTTCGAATTTTTCATATAACGAAATTTCATTATTTTGAGAGCTAAATGAATTCATGAATGCTAAACTAGCATTTTGTAATCGGATTATTTTTACTATATTTTATTCAGGCGGTCCATGAAAAATTACTAAAAGTTTAAAGAATCTTCCTCTCCTTCTCTCTCAACATCTTCCTCTCTTGCTTCTATTTTTTATGCATACAGTATTTATTGTATCTTCTTTCAACTTTCATCCTTAAAGTTTTTGAATTAGGTCAAGATTGTAATTTCGAAGAGATCTTTTACTTAATAAATCCGAGGATTTTTGAAATTGATTTTTTAATAAATCTGTTTTGATAGGCTCGTGACAATAGTAAAACCCTTTGTTGGGATTTTTTAATTAATTCTCATGTGCTGTTTTGTTCAAGGACGAACTTTTGTATATAATACGAACTCCATTCTGAAGGCATTAACTATAGCATAAATCGATTATTTATGTATCCAATTCAGAGGACAATTTTAATTTTGCCGTTATTTGAGCGTCAAAATATACTAATGTTTTATTTATACGTTCTCGAATTTAATTCATCAGTTCGTTATAAAAAAAACAATCACATTTTTTAAAATATATATATGATTTTCCAACAGTCATACGGATATATTATAATACGGACATTATAATACGGATACTCGTTGGAACTGCTTCTATATCTTTCCAACGCTGAAATCATACCTAAAGTCAATGTTTGTCTCTAGCGCGTCATTTCAATTACCAATCACAACGATCGCCTCACCAGACATTTAGTCAAAATTTAGGGAAATGGATTTTTCGATGGTCGTGCGACAATGCATCGATGGAAGTATCGAATAAATCATAGACGCGATCGCAAGGGCAGTAAAAACTTTGCCAATTTAAAAAATTCCACGCGCTTTTCAAAAAATGCTACGACTGAAGTCGCGTAGAATTTGCATTTATATTTTTCGCTAAAACTTACCAAGATTAAATTCAAATGTGGTTTCACTTCGCAACGAACAGCTTCTCACAATTCTCTAACTAACTCCCCAACACTAACCTTTACCACTTTGATAGTGTTAATTGTTTGGGGATGAATGAAGTAATGTATCTCTAATACATTTTCTTTTTAAAAATTACTTCGCCTTTTCTTACTCTCCATAGAGGAATTCGAAGAAGAAAACAAAAGAAAAAATAAGAGTTTATAAAAATTTATGGTTTCAAAGGTGGAAACCGAAGAATATGCCGGTGCTTTTGCGAATAATTTATTCAAGGAAATCCAATCTTTTGACAACCCAATGAATTTCATGTAAATGGTACACCTTAAAAGCTTCTTCTCTTCTTCTCTTTTTCCCGTCTTCTTTCACCTCGGCGGCCCTTCTTCAACAAATTTCTTTGGCCATAGGGGAGATTTGTATTAATATACACACAGACACACCTATACAAATACAGAAGACCGCTCGCTTGAAATCGTTTGCATAGTATTATTTCGTAAAGATGAAATTGTTCCGATTGGTGTCGTATTTGAAGTTAATCTGGTATTATCTTAATTTCTGAAATATTCTGAGAAAGTAAAGCTGTTCACGTGAAAATCTTAGGATTGGGGCTGATATCAATGAATCTCATCTACAAAGATTCTCCAATAAAGGATAACAAAAGCGTACAACATTGCAAAATCTAGCTTCTCCTGAGAATGACCCTGGAAGTGATCAACGCTAAATGCTTAGCCGTTCAGTGTCCCAAATTAGAAACCTGGTTGGGGTGAAGGTTGTTCGAACTTATTAAAGCATTATATATATATATATATATATATATATATATATATATATATATATATATATATATATATAGAATAATCTACAGGGTTTTTTAATCTGAGGAAATATAATAAAGCGAAGCTTATCTTTAATGTCAAAACATAAATCTAACCACGTTCGTCGAAATATTTTCTGTTAATTCATTTGATTTTAGTGCTCTTTTTAAGAGTTGGACGAGACTCAATACAACTTTTGTTTCGAAAAATTACCTCAAATTGATCTGACTAGATAACCTAACTTCTGTGTTTTTCATGGTAAACATTTTCTTGTTCATTCAGAACAAGAAAACATTATAAATATTGACTAGCTTCCTTAATGTAAAATTTCAATAATTTTAATTCTTCAAAAGAAATTTTGATTCAGAAACAAAATCGATAATGCAAAAATGAAGGAAGAGAAACATAGAATATAATACTAGAAAGGACAACCTTTTTAAAGAATATCGCATTTAGTTTTCGAGAAATTTGGAAAATTTAAGGAATGAGCACATTTATAGCAAAGAAATATTGGAGAAACAAAAACAAATTTACTATCATCTGCATCTGAGTTTTCTTTCTCTCAATATATTTTTTATGTTTTATCTGACTGTGTGTTTTTATGCATTTGTGTCAAGTGCCACTCAACAATCGATCAAAGGATATGCTACAAATTGCAGAGAAGTCTGTTGTTGGGAAAATTCAAATTGACAATATCATACTAGTGAGAGCTGATGAAGCAAATTTCATTAAACATGCATATTTGCTCATGTATTACACATGCTTCGCAGAGGCTGACACACACACACACAGAAACACACACGAAAACACTAATGAACCGTGTCTTAAAAAATATTGCCGATTGATTTGAGACAAAGTGATGTTGTAAACAAACATGCGTTCTTAATGATATTAGATAATAATATACCTCTCTCATAAACACGCTTGCGATCGCACGCATACACAATTGCATACACAATATACACAATTGCCCGAAAATATATTTCAAAAAATCGATGTCATGGTATTTGTTTTACGGTGTTTACTGAAAACGTTTTTGGTTTCGGATTTGGTTTTCGAACATGATAAACTGTCAAGTGTTTCATAAACATACACTGAAACGATAAAATCAAATATGTTGAGCAATCCCATGCGGACTCAGTCCAATAGATTTTAATGTTTTTCTGCAAGCTCATTCACAGGCACAGATAACAAAAATCATTCAGTTAGACATTTAGATGAATGACACTATTCCGTGTCAAAATACAAATTATTCTCATTATAAACGTCAGTATTCACCTTAATTAAAGTTCGCAACAAATATGCATTTCACACAATTTAGAACGTTTAAAAAGCATTTATAAATTTAAATTTGAAAATTTTCCATGAACCCGATTATTTTACTAATATTACAATATTTTACATTTCTAATTTCAAATAGAACAAGAGAAGAATGTTGATAATTATTTTAATTTCTAGCGAAAAATTGCCTTTAGGGAGCGTGGTTCATGTAAATTAAAATTTGCCGTCCATACACAAAAAAACGAGCACCAAAAAACTCACATATCCACACACACAAACACATACAGAGAGAAATAGGGAGAAAGAGAGAGATTAATATAATGGAAAATGTGACGAAAGGAGAAGAAAAGAAACGTTTGGGCACCGTGAAAAAATCCAGCCAATATAAAATAGCGTGCCCGTGAATGTACGTGTATCATCTATACAGATACATATTTTATACGTATGCATTGCGCACACAGAAAACATCCTTGTACAAATGTGCTTAAATTGTTTTAATTTCGCTCGTCATTGAATTGAATAATTATTGGCGAATTGCGAATTTTTTTTTTCTTATTTGTCGTATCGTGGTCGCCTTAATGGTCGACTGCCGCGAATGTGATCACACGTGTGTGTGTGTGGGTGAGTGTGCAGATTCGTTTGGCATATGCTATATCCCGATGAACACACTCTCCTCCCTCCCACACACACACACTCGGATAAAGGTATGGATTGCTGTTAATTTCTACTTGTTTGCTTGTGGACTTTAATTAAATCTTACTATTTAAAGTGAATACTAAAAGCCAGAAAGAAAACAAAAAATTCGCATAAAAATTATTTAATTGCAATGATCAACCTGTGTTTTTTTATGGTTATTTTTTAACTTTTCTTTAATATTAAATTTTATTTGATAATACTTCACGTAAAACTTTTTTTTAAAAAGTAAATTAAAAATTTTCAATTATTTTAATAAAGACCAAAAGCCGACAGAGCTGACTCAGCAGAAATTAATAAAAAGTAAATATAATAACTCATTGCAGAATTTATTAAATATTAATGAATAATAATATGGTTGCTTTTTTTTGTTTTGTTTTTTGTTTTAACATCATAATGAAGAAATCAAACCATGCCAGGTATCAAAAAATCTTCGTTAACATTTGTAATACCGTAATAATCATGTACTTTAAACCGTAGCCAGTTTTACACTCCATAAAGGCCTTTAGGAAGATAATTAGAAAAACATTTATAGACCAGAATATTTATACTGTGTACAAATCCCAAATAAAACTCCCAAAGTGAAAGTATGGAAAGTCAATGGCTGCAAATTCAATAAACGAATTCTTTAACGAAGTTCAAAGAAGTGAGGCATTAATGATATATCAGTTAATAAACCCCACTTAGTTCTTTTCGAAATCGCGGGGGGTAAATAACTATTTTTCTTCAAATTGAGATGGAAAATTATATTTAGCAATTGTGCCTAGAAAGCTAATAGAAAAAGCACGCGGTCCTTTTATTTGTTTTGAAAGTTAACAAGAGAGATATGTTGAAACAAAAGTCGTAACAAAAAACTTGTTAATAAGAAAACTACATGCTAATTGTGATAGGGTGAATTGATGAAAGACGTCTGAATGATATTATGTCATCCAATCAATTTGTTTTGAAAGCAAACTGATATTCAATATCTCCTTGGTTTATTAATTTAAGAACGAATAGCATCAACATTTGTTCAATAATCATAAAAGATCAAAATTTATAAGTATCCCGACTCGAACATGAATAGTTTTTGGGCACTGCCAAAATAAACAGCTTTTAATATTTCCAAAAATTCTATCATTTCTTATTATATTTCTATAGTTGATAATTTTTAACTTAATATTCGTCTAACATCAGTAACCAAAATTTTTTAAAATTTCGAAGTTAAACGATGATAAAGCATTTTGAAGTCGCAACAAATGTTTTCTGCTCCAAATTTTAAACTTTCCACTCAATTAAGAACTTTTCATAAAAGATGAAGAACATTTTCTTTGACTTTTATAATCGATAAAAAGAAAAATAAAAGCAACAACAATAACCACAACAAAAGCAATAGCAAGCAACCCGTCAACGAATATTCCACAAATTTTAGCTGCCATTTATTTTGTACGCCTCATTATTTTCTCGCAAAAGTTTCGATATTTTGCCATTGCCTTTATTCATCTTTTAGACCTTCTTATCCCTTCGACTCTCACATCCCTTCGGCTCGCCACGTCTCAAGCCGACAACCTACATCATCAAACCACCATGCAAAATGTCCTTGTACTATTTTCTATCATTATTTTCCCCCGTCTTAATTTTGCTTCATTGATTTTCTGCCATTTACCGTCTTCCTCCCTACCTTAATCGCTAAATTTGCTGCACAATGGTATTGTTTTGACTATCGAGGCTGAAGGAAGAGCAAAAGGGGAAAGGAAAAAAATTAAAATGTAACAAAATTTGCGGTTTTTCAAAATACTTTTGAAGTTTTAACGAGTTCGTTACAAATTGAAACATTAAAGATTATATGCGTCCACGTAAACGGGAACGTGAGTATTCAAGCGAGAACTTTGGAGAAAACAGCAACGCGACATGACGGCAACAAAAGCACTAAAAACAGAGCTAGCAACATCATGAAATATTGAAATTGATACTAGTCAATAAATGCAAGAAGATTATAATTTGAATGGACTGGCATAGATGGATGGATTGGCGGTTGACACAGATGTGGAAGTACCAGAATACGATCAAACCCTTTAACACGAAAACAAAATAGAAAAAACGTTTCTCCAAGTAAAGCATCATACTTTAAATTAATATGAATTGAGGAGTGGGAAAAGGAAAAAAGGGGAGATAGAGGGAGAAAAAGAGAGGGATTTGGGCTATCATATTTCGTGTTTAGTTGCCGAACATGGTGGGCAAAGAAGCTAGAATTTGTGGACATACCCCAGTGTTTTAGGAAAAACCAAATGTGGGAGAGTGGAGAAGATGAAGATGAAGATGGAGAAACAGAAGATACTCAATAATGCAGACAACATCAAGAAAAGAGAAAAGTCGATTTCTCTTATTTTGAAACATTTCAAGACGGAAGGGATAACAAATTGTCTTGAAGGAATGATGATGTCTGGCGGAAAAATAGATTATTACGGCTGATGACTTTGATTAATTTAATTTTCTTTGCACTCGAGCATGCATTATTATTACTATAATGTAAATTGCTTCTAAATAATTTGGGAATAAGGGCATAATAGTTTTTCCTATCTAGATAAATCGAAGAATAATTGAAATGCTCAATTGAAATTTCTTATGGGCACAATACTCACATTGTGGTTAACATCGGGAATTCGATGATATGACTAGGCTTGTAGTCATCTGAATACCGAAAATTGGAGTATACGACTTAAGAATTAACTCTTATTGACAATTTGACGATGACAGATTATGAAAGTCATGCACTCACTCCTGGTGTACCCACCCCAACAGCTCCATACTTGAATAAAATCCAATTCAACTCATCTTAAAATTATTAGATAAAACTTGACAAAAAGATTTATTTTTCCTCGAATTTCAAAAAGTTTAAATTATGTCAATGGATCAAAAAGAGAATCTGGAAGAAAACTGACTGGATATTTCAAAAGGTTAAAATGTGGCAACTAAACTCGAATGAAATGCATGGAAAATTCTAGAGCAGTGAAATTGTATGAATTATGGAAGGTAATCAGGGTGAATGTCAGACAGAATGAACCCATAGTCAGAGAATACACACAGACACACACAAACACACACCCACACACACTCATCTTATTGCAGCAGACCAACACCTTCTACACATAACTTAAAATACCTCAATAACCTTTACCATCATCCTTGCACTGTCCTTTATTTATAGCCAGTTTTAACACGAGTCGGTTGCCAGTAACGAACAGTTACTTCAAAAGGAAACCACGACATAGACCAACAAAGTGATAAAGGCTTGGAAGGAAGGATGGAAGAAAGCAAGAACGGCCGGAAGGAAGGAAAAGTATAATTGCTAACCCCAGTCACACCTGTTCTTTGTACGCAGATAAAAAGGTCAAACTTGGAGGCCGACAAAGCATCAGAGCATCAGCATCTGCGATCTGTTGCAATTCTTGTCATGTCCTGTCCATCCCACTTCCCCCCCCTTCCTTTTTTCACCATTCGCCAGACACTTACTATTTTCGCTCTTTTTTAAAAACCATTTCATAGTTTTAACCTGTTCTAAGTTTCGAGGTACGAGAGTGGGTCGGCGAGCGTATATGTTCGAGTAAGCATATATGTGCGTTCGGAACAGTATTTCACCTTGGGAACACGTGAGGTTGTGCGGGTGCGTTGAGGTTCTGTTTTTGTGAAGTAAGCTCTTGCAAATAAAATTTGCCCAACAATTTTTTGAGACTACAAATTACAAATAAATGCTGTTGGATATACTCGTAATAGAAATAGACGAGAACACCCTTATCGTCAGGTAGTGGTATCCGGTTTTTAGTTAGTCGAGGTCAGATAAAGTTTAGCCAGCATTCGAATATTACCAACATAAGTGTTTATGCCATACTTTATAAAAAGGAACAAAGTCAGTTTGTGTTGCATGAATAGGAGCATATGTTAAACATAACACTAAAGTGTATTTAATCTACACCCACTTTCACCTAAACATGTTTTTGCCCGACAAAAGAGCTATGAAGATGAGCAAAGCGACGGGTAAATGGTACTTGATGAGGGGCGGAGGTGAAATTTTGGAAATACAGAATTCAAGAGTAAAACATTTTGCTCAATTGGTCTCAAAGGAATCATTACGCAAATGATGTTCGTTAAGGTCATCAATGTACAGAAAGAAGCTCTTCGTCAATATTTGCCCTTGTTCATTCTTACAAAGGACTCAGTCTGCACCAACTAATTTGGTCAATGTAGTTTTTTCTCAAGGATATGAAGGAGAGGTAATTTAATTTCCTTAAATTGGGAAGTCAAAGAACATTTTAGTGATTGCAGTTTAGAAAATGGCAGATAAATATTTGGTCTGATACGCAAAAAAGGCCAGAATGCCAAATAAAGATAGTCGTGCCAAATTAGCAGAATTCAATATTAATTTTAAAATAAACCATAAAATTTGTAGAATATAAACTCAGTATTAGATTATCAAAATCTTTGGAAGGAAAGCATCAAAATATTGAACATATTTCTATAACAATATTTTTCTAATAATGTATCGCATTTCAATAAATTAGCCGTATGTCATGTTAATACACACATATAATTAAATAATTAAAAACTAAAAACACCAAATTAGGTTTTAAAATTGAAAAACTGGCGACTTACTTTGATGACAAGTAAATAAAAAATTAAGGAAAAAATTAACCAAACGTAAAACCAAAAGAAATTGCAACATAATAAATATATTTTTAATTAATTATTATTAAATAATTATTTATAACGCAATTTTTCAATTTTACTGTAATTTATTTGTGAATTCTTTTTATAGAAAATTTATTCATTGATTTGTAATCATCAAAAAATAATCAAATGAACATGCGATAGAAATTAATATACAATAAAGACTGTTTCAAAGAAGAGTAAAAATTATTATTCTATAGTACTCCATCAAATTTTACTCTCAGTATTTTAAATGAATAAATAAAAATTTTGAAAGGAAATTAAAATTTAATATTAAAACACTAAAATATTATATAGAAAAAAGACTTTTTTTAAAAAATCGAAAATCAGTTTCATTATTGAAAAAAATCTATAACATTTTTCTACATGATTTTTAATTATTTATATAATTTTGTAAATTAAATAATAAGCGCTTTATTGAAAAACCGCTAAAAATTGGTGAAATTCTAACACAGATGTGTTATTGTTCGAATTCACGTGAAAATTCATTAAAATTTTAATTATTTCATTAAATATTCGACAAACTGAAATAAATCCAGAATAATAAATACTCGTATGTGTACCGTTTAGTAGAGGAGTATGTATGACAAACCCACACGCGACGCACAGATTTAGTTTGTCATATATGATATTTCTAGTAATATAAATGCATAATAACGAACAATTGTTGCAACATCCACCCACAGCAGCACCAATTTACTAACTGCGTGAACATCGTCGTGGCGAATAGCAGTCATGCATGCGAGTGTGACAGTGGCAACGATAACAGTGAAAGCAAAAACCAAAGCAAAACCAAAAACTTGTAATTAAGAGGCGAGTAAATAGCAAATTAAATATTAATACCAAATGGCATGGCATAAGCTCGAACATAATTATAACACATATGCATGTAAACACGTGCACCTGCACACATTTCTACGGCCAGCATGCAAGCCATGCATGCAAGTATGAGAAACACCCGTATGTGTGTATGAAAGTGTGTGTGTATCATGCATATGAGCCAACTATTCGCAATTACATATGAAAGGATTTTTTCATAACGCACTTGTTGGCAATTGGAAAAACATCGATGTAGGAACTAAGATTCGGTATAGGTACCACTTCGTTCGTTATTACATACCGCATTATTGGTATTCGTAGATCCCGACGACCAAGTGAAAATTTGGATTCATTACTTCTTGAAGGAATTGAAATGTTTTAAAACGACAATGGTAGTAATGATCTTAGCATCGATGTAGGTAACCAAATTCCATTTCACATTACTGGTAATCATATACGATTAAAAGTAATAGACAGAAATATGGAGTAGTGATATTTTTCTTCCAGGAAATGATATTTTCCCTTAAAGAACTTTAACAACTGTGCAGTCAAAAGAAACAAGGATGTGGTGAACGAAAGTGGGGTGAAATTGTAGAATTATATTTTATTCATTACTTTCGTTATTCATATTCCGATCCCGTTCAATATTTCACTCCCAATCGAAACCTAATAAGGATGTTTTTATAGAAAGGGGAATTTTTTTTGGTTGGGCATAATATGATATGTTTGTTTTGGCTTTATAGAAAGCAAATGGTTTTAAAAGACTCCACATTCTATTTTGGAGCACGGAGAATTGATGCAATAGCTATATACTACTCTAAGGAGATAGAAATGTAAGTGCGGAGTGAAGGAGGAAAGTTTGTTATGATTTCATTAACAAAAAACTAATAAGAAATCAACCGTTTATGTCAAAAGCATAAAAGCATAATTTACTTTAAAAGCAGAATAAACTGCTAGAATGAAATGCTAAAATATTTTATTTAAAGAGAGTATGAATGATAAGGAGTTTTATTTGATAATATTAATTATATTATCCTCCATGGAGTTCGCTTTCACACGCCTCTTCCACATACACACGCTTCTCACATAAAAACGCATTTCATATACATAAGTGTTTCACGCACACACACGCACACACATTTTCGTATGGGTTAATGAAAGTAAAATATTCTTCGCGAGAAATGGAAATGTTCTTTAATGAAAATCTTTTAATTTGACTCAATTTCATTGTTTTCCTTCGTTTATTGAATAGCCCGTTGGACGGTTGGTTCATTGATCGTTAACCAAGCTGTGTTTGTCGTGAAAATATCTTTAATTTAATTGTTGGTAATATTTGCTGGCGGTAATCCTGTTTGATTGGTGCTATTTCTGCTACTGTAGCAGCTAATGAACACATATAAAAACTAATTAAAATTTAATTGCTTAATTTAATTTTACACGCTACAAAGAGTTAAAGCCACTTCATTTAAATACTTTTAATTATCGGTGATTTCGAAAAATCGTTTATGTAATTTCTAGGTGGTTTTGTGAGTACTGCCACGTGATTATGACCGCTGATGCATAACCACTCGTAAATTAATTAAATATTAACACATTTCAAAGTGTTGCCAATATTGAATAATTGTAAATATTTGGTTTTAAACAATTTTAAGATTAAAAGAAAATATAGCGGGAGTTAACTTTTAATACTAATATTTTGAGAAGAAAATAAGTTAGTAGAAGGACAGGATTCTATATAGCAAAAAAATTGTTTGACTATAAAGAGTAAACCACTCCGCAATAGGAAACCGAAATCGGTATGCAATAAAATATACACCGTCGTCGTTTACGAAAGGACTAACTACAGACAATTTTTTCAACTTTCCCCCTTACGTGAATTACGTGATTTTATTTAATGAAAATCGCCTTCATAATTAATCTGAGTTCAGTGCTAATGAAATATTTGATTTGACGAAATAAAACCTTTCATTAATGATATCATCAATTTTCTCTCCATCTTACCAGTCTTACATTTTAGCATTTTACCCGCATATTTTATTGATCATACCACTTTTATGGCAAATTAAGTCAACAATTCTAACTTTTATAAATTATATTTGAGCAAAATATTATGGCTTAGATACTAGATTTTCTGACCACGATTACGCAATACTATGATTGCGCAATGTAATTGTATATAATTGCACTTTAGCACGCGCACGCCACAAGCTTTAAGGGTTAATGATTGTGACGCTATTCAAATGAAACGGGTAAAAAACACTACCAACAGTAATAAACAAAAAATAAATTTATATATATATATATATATATATATATATATATATATATATATATATATATATATATATATATATATATATATATATATATATATATATATATATATATATATATATATATATATATATATATATATATATATATATATATATATATATATATATATATTGCCTTGGTGCGTAGTTAAATCCTTCATGGCAGTGTACGCGATGAAATTAATTCTAGATTTACTTTAGATTTATTAAAAACAGAACAAGGTTCTCACGACCAATAAAATGCTTTTCACAAGTTTTTACTTTCTTTTCATTTTATTCAATAATTTAAAACACCGTCATTGCATCTAATGAATGTTGACCATAATTTCTACCACATTTCTACAAAATTTTCTCCATCAGTGTGCTCTGTACGATTTGACGTAAACTTCAATTTGAATTAAAAATTTGAAATGAAATTCAGCTAATTTGTTTTGACCCGCAAGTCATTACTAAAACTTACTAAAACTTACTAAATATACATAAAACAACAAAAACAACACTAACTACAAGAAAATTGCTCTTTTGTTCTTGCTCTCCTTTTTCATTCGCCTTTCTATCCGACAGCAATAAAATTTACTGCAATTTCTTTTCGGTCGACCAATAAAAAATTATGATTTTTTCCATTTAATAACATTTAACTAGCGGCGCACTGAAAAAAGGGAAATTAAGGCAATTAAAATATATTTTTGCATTTTGCTATTTGTGGTCAAATTGGAAACACTGAAGCTCGTTGAAACTGAAAGCCATCCCATTCTTTATGAGCGCAAAAGCATGCAATTCTGTTTATTGCCCTCGATGCGCATTTAATTGCAATTAGAGAGTGAACAAACGAACGCTCACGACTGCTCTCAATATTCCTTTCTCCTTTTCCTTTTCCTCTCGCTTTTTCTCTGCCTTATCTTCCATGACGATCAATTCTCGATGACAATGGCAATGGTGGTGAGGATGATGGTAACCGAAGTCGAGGTGCTGGCAGTTCTGATTGCACTATTAAAATGAGTTAGTTCTGGTTCTTTAGAAGAACAATGAATTGCAAAACGTTAGCATCGCGAAAACCCGTGAGACGCAATAGAAACGAAAGCAAGACAAACCCGACTTCTGATTTAACTGCTTCGTGTTTCACTTGGTTCAAAGAAGAAAACAGAAGGATAAGGCATTTGAAAAGGGTTTACGTGCTGGCACGTAATGCAATCAACGCAATACTACAATTGCGTTACATGAAATTTAGTAGAAACAATGCCAAATCACAAAAACCGCGCTTCTTAGTTCTCTTCCAAATGAAAATGAACAGTAAATGCTTGTGAGACAAGGTGGATGAATCGGAGCCAAACAAGAAAAAAAACAATTCTTTAAGAACAGAAGAATTTAATAAAAATAAAAAATATCAGTTAATTGCAATCAATATAAAAAACAGTAAAACTTTCCTTGTGTTTGCATCAATCTATGTTATAATTAGAGAATATTTTTGCATGTAGATTTGGTATGTTTTATAAAATGTCGCACGTCCTTAAAATGCATGAGTATAAATTGATTGATCCTTTTAAAATTCATCAAACAAACGTCTCCGGTAAAAGCACAGAGAATCATCATCTAAAAGTAAACACCCACACACGCACACAAACATACACATACACAAACCCGCACACACACCCTTGAACACACACGCGCGCCCACACACACACTCATTGAGACACACACTTCCGCACTAGTTTTGGAGTAGCTATAGCACGTTCGTGTGGTAGGATTAATTGAACAAAAAAATTGTGCAATCAAAGAAAAAACAGAAAAAAATTGCTAATGCAAATCTTTTACTTTATCATGGCATGACAAAATTAAACCACAAAAAAGGCGAAAAGAGTAAAATAGTATCGCCAATGGAAAAAATAAGAGATACCAAAAACAAACCAAAGATACAATTTTACTATTGAATTCATTGAGGACGAAAGCGACCCCATTAAAATTGATTAAATTCACTTGTGTAGCGGTTACCGTTGACTATAGTCAATCGACTAGTAACAAAGGGTGATGGAAAAGGATAGAAAGGGGGCGGGCGGTAAAAGTATAGAAAATGAATGAAAGCCGCTTTGCTTAATATAAAAGTAAACCACATAAAAACCACATAAATTGTTAACAGGCAATAGAAATATAAATAGAAATAGAAATAGGTTTGTCAATTACACTGCCACCATTGGGGGAGTGGCATCCATCATACATATACACCCCCATCTACTCACTTTTACCGCAGCATATATTTTCAATTCATATCATATTTTCCAAATCTGGAAAAAATATTTTTTCTAAAATATTTTTTATTATTTTTTATTATTATATTTTTTTCTAAAATGTAGGAATATCTTCGTCACTTTGACATTTTTTTTCCTCATTTTTTATGTCGTGCTCCCTTCATTCACTTTTTTTTAAAAGTCCTAAATCGCTAACACTTCCGGTGAATGGTTCTAGTTCGTTAATCTTCTCCATAAATTGTCTATGCAGGATTTTTTTGAAAATGTTTTTCAAATGGCATTGATGTTTTCCCATTATTTATGGCTTCTTCGTGTGGGCTTGAATATTTTTCGTAGTTAAAATTTGTTCGTATAATAGCGTCTGTCCTTTGGCCAGCAATTTTTCTGTGATCTGAATTTCTTTCATTCTCGTAGCAATTAAATTCAAATTTTTGATGTCCGTCGACCGAGCATTAAGTCGTCAGCGATTTCTTTGCACTCTCATTCTGGTTAAATTGGTAAGCAATTAAGCACGTACGTGTGAATATATTGAGTCTAAATTTTGGTATTGGTCGTGGGGGTTGGGAGGGTTGAAGGTTGAAGGTTGGTTAGCAGCAAGTGACGAACAATATTATGTCTGTTAATGTGTAGGTATCAACCGAGCATTCATGCATCCCCCTTCCATTGCCTGCAATATCGTACGAAAGCTTTATGAATTCAAAGTGCGGTTCATTTCCTTTTTTTAGTTTTTTGCATTGTCGTGATTGTTTTTTGCGAAATTCTGACAGTCGTACACAAAGAACATCTCGATACATCTGGGTATGATGCAAAAAGAGGGATTAATGCCGTTAATCGCTAACGGAAAAAGAAAATTAAGATAAAATGGGGCAAAATAACATGAAGAGAATAAGATAGTCAGAGCTTCCGTTTGGTAGAATTTTTTTTCAGAACACTAGCGCATATTATCTAAAGCGCTAGCTAACAATAATTATTTTTAGTGCTTTCAAAATTGTGAAAGGAAATCATGAAATAATTTACAAATTCTCTCTTTCGCTCATTTTCAACTTATTTTGCTTGAATTTTAAGAAAAAAATAGTGCTTTTCTTTTAGATATCTCACTTACTTTACCTTTTCATAATTTTCTGCTCTTTTGTTATTAAAGTTCATTAAAAATTAATTCATGATTTCAATTTTTGATTTTGGTCTTCAGATATCTGACTTTATAACATTGGATTAGTTTTATTTGAAGTTACGATGTACTAAAATTAACATTCTAAATTTCATTAAAAATTCATTGAAACTGTAGTTAAACCTCTTATTTTTCTTATAGCAATTTGGTTTAATGACGGCCTGACCAGCTGGTGTTCTTGAGGGCGGTGTTTATTGCATCCATGAGGCATAAACTAAAACTAAAATATTTTGTGTCTGGCCCACAAACCATAAAAAAGTTGGGAAGCGAGAATTTTTTTGAGTAATAAAACATTTCATTGGCAACAATCAACAGCAGAAATATCGTTAAAATTTCCAACACGACTCTTCTATGCGAGCTCTATTTATTATTTCCTTGGCAATATTAAGACTAATACAAATTTATTTAAGATGATTTTAATGGCTTCATTAATTACTTTTTAAGACTATAATTAAAAAATTTAAGAACTGAAATATAATAATTTAGATATTTCAGAATAAAATGTTTCTCTTAAATTTCGTTTCTTTTAAAATTGCAAAAATAAATCTTCTTTGGGGGAAAGTTTTCAAAACCTTTTATAGTATTTGATACTCTGTATAGGATGAACAACATAAAGCCGGAACTCTCATCGAAATAGCTCAACTCTTATTTAGGGATAGTCGCATCTTAAGTCGCAGAACTTTGAATTTGAATTTTTAGTACTAAATATCCTCGCCAATTTATTCTCGAATATTGGTTGTTATTTTTTAATATTAGGCCAACTTGTATTAAAGCCAAGTGTTACAGCTTCGTACAATTATACAATTATGCACATATTTGTTGTTGTTTTGTTATTTTACACTTTTTTCACAACTTTTAATATCCTAATCGTTTTTTTATTTTATTTACATTCCTTTGTTTCCTCTTCATTTTTTTCATCAATATTTTTAGCCTTAGTTTATTCTACTTTATTTCTTTACTCATGCTTTCCCCAGGGACCCTTCCCTGATTGTGTATATGAGTGTGTTTGAGTGTATGTGTGTATACGTCTGCTGTCTATGTATTTTATTGCCGCTGCTCTCTTTTATATTTAAAGCAATTGTCAGTTATTGTTTTTATAATCTGACTTTACATTGGGGCATCGTCTGCACTGAAGGGAACATCTTCTCTTACACTTTACACTCTACACCTGAAGAGTACATACTCCAATTTTTCAATGTTTACCTCATCAAAGGAGACGTATGAAGTGAGAAAAGCGTATATAGTATATTGCCATGAATTTAACCAAGACATGTTATAAAATTAAAAAAATATTTTCTGTCGAACAGATCTAGGCATCAATTCGTCTCAGCCCGGAAAATGTCACACCCACTACATTTAGTAAACAAAATGAAATCGCAAAGGAAAAATCGAAACGGATGAAAAAGACCTTCTGAAACTCTATCTGAATATTCACTCCCATTAAAATCCCTTAAATTATAAAGTGTATAGCATCACAGACACACCTTCGTGTGAAGTGTATAATCACGCTTTTGATTTGAGAGCTGTATTTCTTGCAATTCAGAGATCTGAAGCTTAAATGTCATTATAAGGCTTATAATAATGATGAAATTTAGATTACTATAATCGGCTTTGCACGTCCACCAGTATACCACACTAACGGATCATCTAAAATGCATTTATATATATGGAACAAAATTCTGTCTTTTGTTATCGACTTTATGCTCTGACTTATTTTCTTCTTGATTGTGATTCCCTACTTCCTCTTTATGTTCTTAGTAAAACAGGAACAACTTTAAGTAAAACCTTTCCGTTTTATTTTCTTTCCTTTAGTACGTTTTTAAAATATATAAACGAAACATGCGCGATATTTGATCGTTTACCATCACGCAAGAATCACGACACAAATTGCCGATGTTAACTTCCAAAAAATGTTACTGTTTGCTGATGCAGTGCCCATAGAATGATAATATACCAATTTTGCCAAAACAATCAGAACAAGTAAATTCGGGATATTTATCAAATCAACATTTGCTCCACTCAAATCAAATTCAATCATCAAATTTATGCTCTTTCATATCTACCAAATTAGAGTTATAATTTAATCAGAATTAAATGCGTACTATCGTTGTCCTTAGGAGAAGTCAACAGTATGGATCATAAACACAGTATATATCATCACAGAATCGTGAACAAATGTCGTTGCTATAAATGAAATTTGCGAAAGCCAGTCAACATTTTGTGGTCTACATTTACAAATTCAATTTTTGCCATTCTTTTCAATTTTTTTTCGCCTCCCGAAGGAGTACAGATATGTTGCAGACAGTGGCCATATTTATTTTCAAGTACTGCTATTTCTTTCAGTCGGCTGCTTTTGCTAACGTCATTGCTATCGTCGCATTGGTTGAGGTTGTAATCATTGTTGTTGTTGTTATTTTTTGGAATTATCTTAAGTTATCAAGAGTATTTCTAAGGGAAATAGAAAGCAAGAAAGAGATGAATGAATAAGGCTAGACTGAAACTTAAATTGTCAGCAAAACAAAAAAATGGTAATCCTGCGAAAATTGCTTCGCTGTAATTGTAAAAATTGATTTGTAAAATTGAAATATTTACTACAAAATTTCTCCAAAAACAAAATAAAATAAAATAAAGCGTAAAAGAAATAAATAAAGAGAAGAAACGAAAGTTAGCGTCGGGCTCTAAGAGAAGTTAAAACGCATAAACTCGAGACGATGTTTGCTTTGAAATTATATTTTCTAATCCCTTAAGATGCAATGACCTTTGTTTTGAAATTATATTTTCTAATCTCTTAGGATGCAATGACCTTTGACTTTGTCATGAAAACAATTGAAACTTGTTCGTCTATTTCGGGGATATACGTGATATAAGTGTCCGTGAAGAGTATCAGTGTAGTTACCAATATGATAAGTCAAATAAAGAAAGCTTTTCGAATAATCCACATACGAAGATAGTTAGCCCCAGACTAATTGGACTGACACATAAACAGCCATAGACTTTTCAAATATAATGACTGCCGTAGACACTGCCAAATTTAGAAGAACTGATGTAGATAAGTACAAAGATTGAAATCACATACTATATATATATGTCAGGCTAGTAGCTTCTAGTACTCATCGCATCGCATAATCTATCAATATTGATCTCTGCCAAAATCTAACAGAAACCCCTAAAAAATTCATTTCATTAATTGATTATTATCACAAATTATACCCTTTTATCCTCTCCAAGTGAACAATTTTCAATTGAATATTGATTTTCATAGGAATCGACGCGTTTGAGTTCCTCGTAATCCAACATTAACATTTATTTTTAATTTTCTTTCCCTGAAGCGACATTAAATTTTAATGCAATTTACTTGAGTGTATGATAAGAATGACGCGGTGGGAAGTGGGGATTGAAAAATGGCACACTTCTCACACATCACACAATCTCTGGTAGAGACGATTTGCTAAGGATATGCTTTCACACATCCTTAGCGAAGCGTTAAATTTTTACGTTTATTGTGATATCGTAACGCTGTGTCGTTTGTGCTGTGCGACATCATGGATACGCATACGTTCTGGTGTTGAAGAAGGTGTTTCCTTTTGTAGGACACACCTCTTTCCTTTTCCTCCTCCTTCCTATGGATTTTTCAGCAACACAACAATACACTGGAATGAGAAATGAACGCATAAAATGGCAAATAAAGTGTCAGTGTGAACTGAAATCGGTGTAACTTCAATTTGCGTAACGTAGCTTAGGAAAAAAATGCCGTTAAATTATTATTTTCCATTTTAGAATGCGCTCGTTTTCTGCTTTGCTCACACATACTTGTTGTAACGTGTGACATTATTATGTGTGCAAATTGTAATTTAGTATGTGTGACTGCTAAGAAAATTGCTTTGTATTTCTTTTCACATCGCAAATGGGTAGAAGCACCCGCCCACCACACCGTCGCTTACTCTTCCGTGCTTTCTCTTCACAAACTACAAATTACAAGCCACAGAAAAAAATTCCAACCAGAATTAAAATGATATAACGTAGTCGTAAGCAGTAGAATAAAGAAGTAGATTGTTGCATAATATTAGGCGCATTGCATCGTTAAGTATACGCTGCGGCGGTGACACACTGTGTGCTTTGTCTCCGTGTATGACAAGTTGTGACGTGCTAGCGCGTTCTGTACCAGCAGAGTATATTAGTTTTCTTCTTTTTTCCGCGATTTCAATTTTTCTCCTGCTGCTCGTTTCGTTATTAATTTCAGCGCGAATAAAATCCCGTTAATGATACAACTGATGTCACTGCTGCGGCTATTGTTGTTCTTGCTTTTGTATAACAAACACGTCCTGTTGCTTTACGATTTTCGATCGTAAATGCCGTCAGGCGTTTATTACTTTTGTTATTTTATGTTTTATATCTCTGTGATGGAACAAATATGAATATTGTGAATATTTTACGATATTTATCCTAGGATTTATGATTTTTGTGGGGTTATTTTTCAGCCTATTTCGAAACATCTTTTCGATATTGCCCCACACTCCCTCGTCCTCGAATCTCGTAAACGAAAAAAATTAACCAAATCTTCATGTTTTTATTTATTGAGGTTTTCAAATATTTGAAAAGTTTGTGTGTAAAACGTCAAATATTCATATTTGTGCTTAAATAAATTTAATATAAAAAAGTTTATTGAAGCACTTAAAGGAAATTGTTTGTATTTCTGGAATAACTATTTTTTTATATTGCTAGCATTTTTACAGAATCCCATAAATTGTCTCTCTTATTCGATGACCTAATTCCACGTAGGAATTGAAATCTCTTAAAGAGAACAGAATTAAATTCAAACAGAATTTTTGAAAATATTTAAATCAATATTTATGGGACCAATCGCATGACCCATATTCCTATACTAGTTTTTGCTGCAATTCACCCCAACCCCCGAACCCATTCCTGTCTGTTATTATTAATCTCAGACTTCTCACTCTTTCAAAACCGACATGACAGACTGGCTTCGCAATCGCCTTCTTCGATAGCCTCGTTAGTTACTCATTTTTTTGTTGTACCGATAATATTTATGAGACCAACATGATTTATTTAAACCGCAACAACAACAACAACCACGACCACAACAACATCTTTATAAGAAAGGCAAACAATACGTTTTCATCCGAATGCATACACCCCCACATGCGCATCAATAAATTTACAAATAACTATACACTCAAGCTCTTTTCCGGCGCGCCATTGCTCTCTTCAAATAATTGCATCAGTCCAATCAAGTCCGGGGTGTGTGTGATTGTGCGATAGTGTGTGTGCGTCGATGCGTCTGGCTTCTCCTCGTTACCTGCCGTGACCTGGCACGAAGTGAACCTCTTGAATTATTGCGGCATAGTTTTGAGTTGTAACTTTATTTTTAATGCTTCGAAATAACACATAGAATCACTCACAAACACACACCCCACCCTGCCATGCATCTAAGAATAAACCGATAAATATTCCCTAGAGAGAATATCCGCATAAAATTTAATAAATGCTTAAGATATCGCTATCGATTGATCGATTAAACCCGCCACGGTTTTATAAAACTTGCTTCATCCTGAGTTGTGGAAAGAATTCATGTTAATCCTTGTCTAATTCGAAGGCAATATGATTTGTGCAATAATCAATTTCAGGTTAAGTATCACTGATTTACGATAGAGATCCCAAAGTATTTAAACATACTTCAGTGATTCAAAATGTTTTATATATTCTTCCTACAAATCTAGGTAGGGTATGCATTGCGAATACATTCGAGATTGGTATTAGCTGGTTGCTACCAATGTGTACTAAAATTGGCGTTACTTCAATCGGATAGAAATAACAAGCGCAAAAAGCAACAACAATAACTGCAATATATCACTGCAAACTAGAAAGATGAAGAGAAGGATAAAAAGCTGGATGAATAATACTCGATACAGTTGGAAAGACTATTAAGCCATTAAGGGGACAAAGGAGATATTAAAGAACACCGCGCATCGTCTCGAGAAAACTATACCTATAGTGCTGCTTCTCACTTCCCTGCCTGGCTTTTAGCCAGCGTATACTGAATGTGAAATGGAGCGTACATACGTATGAAATTACACGTGAATATATGTATGTACATATAGTTGGACGTATCGCCTGTGTAGATATTGAACGCATCAAACTGAACGTGCCTATTCCTTAGTCCTGTCTACGTTTGAAGCATTAGCTCCTTTTATATCTTTACAAGAGAAATTACTCTACGTTTCGGATCGCGGATCGTGGTAGAGTTTAGCGCAGGATAAAAAAATCTGGCCAAAGTTTTCACGGAATAATGTTACTAATAATGTCTGCGATTAAAATGAGTAACGTTGCTGTAGCATCAGAAGCAACAGCAACGGTGATGGTAAGGTAGGTAAGGTAGGTTTGATGTATGAGTCCTTTATTAGTTTGTTGGCAGCAACATGATTTATTACACGAAGCGGTAAAAATTTTATGGAAGATGTAAAATTTATGACTTCGTTGGAGCAAGCTGCTAAGATTTCATTTTAATCACCTCCATCTTGGCGTTATTTCATTTAAAAGTTAAAGAAATTTTAGGAGGTGTGGATTAAGGTGATGTAATGATACCCTAAAAACTCAACTCGAACTTTATACAGCCGTTTATAAATGCCCTTTCTGTTTCTCCCTCCTTTTCGTCTTCCTGTCCTCTCTATCCTCTGCCCTGCCCTATGATTTACTTTCAGTCATAAAATGAATGAGGACGTCCCCCCACTTGGTAATATTTTCTGAACTCGCAGTTGGTTGACCCTCGTTAGCTTTTCCTAGTGTTAACTCCTCTTACTATTAAAATTAATAAGTCTCCTTTCATTAGCGCATAAATATAATTCAAAAATAAAAAATAAAATGAAGGAAGGAGATCTCAGCTTGACGCACCATTCCAGTATTCCGCTGTTTTTTTTTCTTTAGGTTTAGAACTTTTTGTCAGCGTGTCCGCTTTGTAAAAACATGGCTCGGGCACGCGCAAGCCATCTCCCCTAACGTGAGAAATTATCAAACCGTACAATACCGACAGGTTTCCGTTAGCGTGTTTGTTATAAAAGTAATTCCCTTCGCTTTTAAAATTCGTAGTTATTTTATTTTATTGTTTCTGGTATTTTCTTTTTTCTTGAAGTCAAAATTAATGAAGCTTTTTTTATCAAACACTATCAAAGGCGTTCATATTCTTACAAATTATCGAAAGGGTTTGTAGACGATTGTAGGAAAGGTGAATCTGCCTCGGTGAAACAGAACTGACCAAAAGTTCCCTCGACCCTTTTGGAATGGTTTCATCGCTAAAATCGGGACGATTTTGTTAAAAATTCGTTTTCACCTTTTCTTTATTTTGACCGAAACAATGTATAGTCATCCAGTTTGGTTTATGTTGATGCGACGATAAAAATCAGAGCCTGGAGTAACCATAAACATTGGCACATTAACATAACTGTATATCCATATTTCATGTTTATTACAATGTTTGTTTGTTGTTCGTTGTTATGCGGTGAAATAAAAGTTGTATAATAAATTTCAATTGTTGCAAAAATCGGTTACTGCCACCACAATTTGCCGTTGTGTTGATGAAATTTTTGCTAATAAAAGCTGATATGCGTTTCTCTGAACTGCTACTTTGTTGAAATCTCGTAATGCTCTCCTGTTTGGTTTTTTTTTTTTTTGTATTCTTGGTGAATGAACAAATGGATGAATGGATGCATGATGGAATCTTAAAATATGACTCTAATCCCGGAAAGCGGTAAAGGACTTACCCACAAATTTTTGTATAAGACTTTTATGAAGCTATAATTGTGATTGTTATGTTTGTTGTTAATTCAACAGTTAAAATGTTGCAATTATGAAATTATAATGTACGAATATTACGGTTTTATAAGAATACAATAAAATAATTTAGCATAAGCTTAAGGAAGAAGAAATTTAATTTATAAGAAGTTAGAAATATTGACGCATATGTGAATTCCCAAACCGGGTGGTGTAGAGTTAGAGGTATTAGGTTTTGTTTTGTTTGTCCAGAAAATAAACAGGGAAACAACAGAAGACATACCCAAGAAAGTTTTTGGGTAAGCTTTACCTTTCTTCGCCAATTTGAAAAAAATAGATTGATAAAATTTGAGAAAAATAATTGAAAAATAATACTCTAAATATCGACTGCTTTAAACGTGATTTTATTTTAACTAAAATATTTTTTATATTCTCCGAAACACAAAAGACATTTTTTTATTATCCATTACTTTTGATTTATGAGGCAAATTTCCCTTAGGCGAATACAATGTAAGAGTTGATCGAGATGGTCATAAGTATATACAAGTATGGGTGGTTAGATGATTTCTCCTAGTGCCAATTGTTAACTAAATTTGGCTAATATCAAAGAGCCAATCATTCAATCGAAGACGAGAGGTAAACATTTCAAAATTTAAATCTGACTCTTCAATAAAGCAGTAAATGAAGCGCATTACAAAGAATAGGAGATGAAAGAAGCGGAGGATGGACTGCAAACTAAGTAAACTTAATCACAGAGATTGGTAGATTCAAAGAGCTAGAGAACGAAAACACAAAAGAGCAAGAATGTCGAAGGAAGAGAAAGGGAATATGAATAATAGACGTAGAATGTAGAAGTGAGTAGTGTGAAGACGAACCGATTAAACATTAAAGGGTTGAAGAAAATCGAGAGAAAGAGAAACATGTATTTCTGTGGGTTGAAAGTCGTTTTAGTTCTGTTTAAAAAAAAAGTGAGTAAAAGCAATGATATAAACTGATTTTATAAATTTAAAAGGCGAGCACATAAAGCAGAAGTAGTGGAAGAAGGAGAAGAGAAGTGAAGAAATAGAAGAGGACGAAGCATCGCCCCAGCATATCGCTATGTGTAGATCAATCGTCAAAGGTCTTTCCCGCGAAGACCTACCAGTAGCATATTGGGAATACCTCCGCCTATACGCGTTTCCTTTGCCCGTATACATTCCTAAGCGTTCCTGCTTTTTACGTAAATAAAATAAAAAAAACCCGTATCTATCGCTTATTCGGGAACATTACAATGAAGTTTTCCTAGGGTTTGCCGTTTATGATAAATTTGGTTATTGATGGAATATTAAACCCAAATAATGTAAGGTTTTCAAATGAATTGAAACCTCAAAATAAACCAAAAAATATGAATAAATTTTCTCTTAACTTTTGATAGTATATTCAAAAAAGGTTAAAAGTCAGAGTATTAAAGAAATACTGTACTAAGTATGAAAACTGTTCACGATACTTTTCTAAATAATGTCAAAATATCAAAATTTTAATTTGAAAGAAATTGATATCCACGTATGAATTTCTAAAGGAACTTTGAGGGAATGAGCATGAGTCACAGTGAATTACCTTGAGAGGATGTGTTTACTGTTTATCGGTTTATGGTATACGGTTCCATTTTATTACATTGACAAATGCGGCTTTACGAATACAAGCGCGACGGCACAAACACGAAAGTGAATGTTAATGTAAAAGCACGAACGCCGAAGGCATATTCTGAGACTCTTTTTACTTCGCATTCAATCCCCAGCACGATTCTTTTACGTTAAAAATTTGAATCAACAAGCCATTCCTTTTTCCTTACTTCCCATTCATCTTCTGGTTGTTCGTGCTCTTATTGTGCTTTTATAATTGGACCTTTGAGAATTGGTGTAAGGACTATCTTTCCAATCTCCAACTCTTTGCTTTACATTCTCAGGGGATATTGGTTTAAGTATTTGTGGTGGCTAATACTTAAATTCTTAGTTCTTACACGTCTTAATAACTTCCAGATTTATTCTGATCCATCATAAAAATCAAAAATGATTGAATCATAAATAATTTGTTACAACGACTTTTCTTTTACCAATCACTAGTTTAATAAAAATCAAATGGAGACATCTAACTTTTTCTTTTTTTTTTTTTTTTTTGTTTACTTTTATTAAATATTCGTTTGTGTTTATCTCCTTCATCTTTACGAAACATAAATTTGGCAAGCATAACTTTTCAATTCCAGCCCTGCATCGTTAGGCGTCACGTTGGAGAATAGCACAATATTAAACCAATGTTTGCCAAAAAAATTTGAGACTTGTTTTTGTTATTGACAAAAATAATATTTTCATTATCACATGGTGTTCGTCATATCACGGTAGTGATGTTCTCATGGTAATGGTGCTACACAACCACCTCCATCACCACCCATCACCATCAATCATAAGACGTATGCCAATATCATAAGGAGTTAGAGAATTGCTAAGACTTTCTTCTCATTCAGACAGACTGTGACAGATTTTATTTTCACATTTGCTCGTTAATCAATCACGTTTTCATGTCCAAATTACGTAAGCTTATCGAGAATCGGAAAAGTATGAAACTACAACAACAACAATAATAATAAAATATTAACAAAAAAGACCCCAAAAAGAAATGTTAGCATATAAAAAATTTATTCGAATGTACGTGTGCATGTGTGCGTCTTTGTGCACGCAGCACTAAAAATAAACATAAATAAACATAAAGGAATGCACACAAGTAATCATAAGTAATAATATCATGTCATGTAATCTACTTTATTTCTCGAGAATTAAAAGGAGCATCAGTAGGATTGACTTGAATTAGCAAGAAATTCATCACGTTTACTCGGAAAAAATAATGTTAATAATAATTTAGTAATAAATTCTTAAAGAAGGTGGAGGAAAGTTTTTCGAAATGTTTGTATACAATAAGGCAGTGATGAAGTCTCCCCCCAACGCAATGATGGGCCCTGATGGAAACAACTTTTGTTGGGTTTGTGACTTTCATATTTGCGCACATACGTGTAATATCCAAGCTTCAAGCGGTGATTTTTCATTGTAAAGTGTATGATTTAGATGCCTATCAGAATTCCCAAATGATTTCTTGAAGGATCTTTTCAAGATGAAATCTTTTCAAGTTTAAATATTTTTCAAATGTTTGCAAATGCATCGACTTTCAGTTCTTTGAAAAAACAAATCTTATTTTGTGGGATAGATTTGCTACAAAGACTTAAAACAAACACTCTAGTTTTTATTTAGCTTTAAGATTAAAATAATATTGAATATAAGAAGATAATTTTCATTATCTTTAAATGGGAAACTATCCGATATTTCAATTTTCATTTTTTAAACAATTTCACTTGAATTTCTTCTGGGTGGTTTTATAAAAATCAAAAGTTTTTATTGATCCTCAATTTTTTTCGCTTTCCAATTTTAAATTTTAAAGGTTTCGATTTTCATTAAAAGCTTATATTTCTAATAAAATTTTTCAATAAAATAGAATAATTTATTATTGGAATATTTCAAAACACTCAAATTTATTTCCTACTCTTTAAAATGGAATCCCAAGGTTACTCAGAAATAATTTCTGCTAATAAAATTGTTAGACCTTTAGCTTTTTCTGAAGGAAATAATATTAAAATTTGAGTTGAGAATGAGTTGGATAATTCGGAAAAAATATAATAAATTACAGTCACGTCGTTGCGTAATTTTCGTAATGGCAGTTCAATGCTATCTTTTCGTATAAAATACATTTCTTACTGTCATATCTTTTCTCGCTTATTTTTGATCAATCTCTTTTTTACTCGAAAGTAAATTTTTTTACATATTAAAATATTTCCTTCCCTCGCTTTTATGCACACAGTCGCAAACATAGACACGTACACACACATTTCCACACACTGTTTGCATTCTTCATCTCGTTTTTGTCATCTTTTTCAGCAGATTACATTTGGTTCTTTCTTTTCTCTTCTCTCCCTCTCCTTTCGTACACATTTTCATTCATCCCAATTGAACTCGGTATTCTATATTCAACGCAAATACGGATAATTGAATATCTTCAATAAACTTATGGCACGTAATTGCGGTAAGAGGGCGGAGGAACAGAAGAACGTTATTCTACTAGTTTATGTTGGATGGTTGAGGAAGGAAGTAGTGGCCCATGCTAGTGCCCGTTGTTATAAAAATTCTGTTCAATGATTTGCAAACAGAAGCAACCCAGAAGCCAAAATGATGTAGTACAAGACAACCTTGCCTTACCCTCTCTCCACTTGACATCCTTCGAAAATATGTTTTCAAATTGTCAAATATATAGGAATACTGAGAGACTGTTGTTAACTGAATGACGTCTGCATGGGAGAGTGAATGAATGACGGGATGGAGAAGTGCAATTTACCCTCAAAATGGTACAGGAACAGATGTCTGTCGTTTCGTAGCAAAGCCCTAAAATAAGGAAGTGTAAGGAAAGGGGTTACGCCCACAGAGATAGAAGAGGAGAGAAGGATTGCGAAATAGTAGCGGTGGGAGATACGACAGGAGTTATGAAGTAAAGAAAATTTAATTTTATTAAATGTAGAATGACAACAGCATAATATTTTACGGATTTCTTATTTCAACAAAGGAAAAGTTGAAAAATAAAATCTCAACAACGGCTCCTTTCCTTACATGAATATTTTAAATATCTTTGTCGCGTCTTAGAAATTTCCCAGCGCCAACCAAATGATACTTTCATACGATAATAAATGAATTTATTAATAATTGCATATTAGTTAGTGATGGTTTATTGTATATTAATATGTGGCGGAATAATCTCGGACAGGGAGCTATTAGAATTGAACCACTGTATTTGAAGTAATTAAAAACCTTCAGTATTCTTAAACAATTTATTGTTGTTAAGTAATAATTTTTATAGTTTATTTGAATTGCGGATATTTTTAAATGCGCGTTTACGCGTATGGTTAAATACCTGTGGAATAATATTTTAATCGCTTTTTCCCATCCGACCCATCCGTCCCATACTCATAGCATGAAAAGTATGTCAGTATGTAATGTATTTTATAAAAATGACAAACCATGTATGAAAGTAAATAGAGAAAACCGTATAATAAGCATCGAGAAACACCACAAAATGTATGATAGAACGCAGAAAGTGATAAGGGAGATGCGTTGAAGCAACGATTGCCGCCTTTTGATGAGGATTATGGTGATTTTATGAGAAAGGATGTGGAAGTTCCTGACATTGCCGCAACACGTCAAACCGCAAGATTTAAAACCAGATATGCTTATAGGCATCACACACACAAATACGAACACACTTATATACATACATTTACACAAACAATATATCCCCATAATAAAGATGTGCAAGCATTCTGATATTGGGTTACGTACGTACAGCTGTGAACACACGTATAAATATAAATAAAAATACAAGTATAAATAAAATGAGGAAATATGAATGAACACATATCGCATAAATACAAGTATCGTAAGAGATAAATATGTTATGTACAATGGGGCACCAGATGAAATTATATATTTGTTAACAAAGAAAACTAAACCAATTCAAAGACGGAAAATTTGAAAGACTTTATTAAATTTACTTTGTAAATAAAATTCACATCATTTCACTGAAAATAGATCGTTAGAATATTTATCAAAGTAAAAAAAGAATCTGAATCTGAATAATAGAATGTTAGCATGTGACACATATCTGGGTGGCAACTTTGTTATTTGTTTATTTTCAATTTTCTCAATTAAATTGCCCTCACGAGGATTAAGTTAGAGACGCTAACTCTAAGCGCTTAACTTCACTTTCAACGTTCAGAAGTTTTGTTAACTTCCAGTTTCATTACAAATGAAAACTTTGTAAATAAGCTAGACAGGGAGAAGTGCAGGCGAGTGCGAACTACAGGAAACAAAGCCGAAAATGGGTGGAAAGGCACGGATGGCAATGCAAGATAAAAAACTGCTTAGGTGATGTTGTTAACAGAATAATAATTCAAGTAATTAATTTGTTTGTATTAAAGAAAAATAAAGTCCCAAATAGTGACAAAAAATGCAAACCAGATACAACAGAAGCGGATACCTAATCGATTAAGATCCATCCGTCTGTCTGACGGTAGAAACGTAATCGGTAGCGATTACGGGATTACTATCTATGGTATCGTCACAAAATTGGGCATGAATACTCCGTGGCAAGTGAGACGCGTTTTATCGAATAAAAATGTTTTCGAATAAATTCGAATCACATTCGCAAATGTTTTCAAATGAAATATAAATTCAACAAAAAAATAGTTTTCATTTTTATCTTGAATATGTTATAAAATCAGGTGGAAAATTTATATAAATAATAATATTTGCACTCAACAAACATTCTTAAGTCTATGAGAATATACAGCAAATATTGGTGCATGCTCGCAGAAATATATTCAAATTGCGGTCATCCTTCCACGTTCCTTCCTTCCACAATTTCAACGAATGACAGCCCCTATACACCCACATGTAGTATACATGTATACATGTATGTGTATGTGGGTGTATGTTACATGCAGACTACACCCGGACAGCAGATAAATTAAACGCCAATTGCACCTTATGATACAACAATAACAACAAAAGCAACAATATCAACAACAACAATAATAACGATCACGAGGACGACGATAAAAACGCGGACAATAATCGAAACACCAACAAACACAAGGATGGAAACAGCAGCAACACAAACCAACAATAACAATACACAGAAGGTGACACATTGGGGGCGGCGGTGGCAAGTACTCGAATGCTGCCACCTCGACCACCAACAGCACCACGAAAACCACAGCAACCAATAAGCAAATTTATTGCTTCTGCACAAAACAATTAAACAAAATACAACAAAAAATCTAGGTTATTTCAAACCATTGCGGTGCCTATAAATATGCAATGATTTTGTTGCGCACCGTAATTAATTTTACATCGATTTGTCGAATAGTGCAGAAATAAGTGGAAGAGCAAACACGGAGAAAAAGAAGCAGAAAGTAGAGAGTATTCGATTAACTTTTAGAGGAATTTCCTACTGAGCATTCGATTAACTGACGATATGATATCATTTCTTCTGAACGTGTATTTACTTTGAATAGTCTCGTGAATTTCCTTTGAATAGTCTCGACTTCCTCGTTTAGAATTATGTCTTAAACTACGAACTCCTAGGCGACTTGAGAAGCTTTCAATTTACTATAACGCTTCTGCTTTTAGGTCCATAGGAGTAGGTCTGGCCCGACGGTTCCCATTTTTATGTTAACATCGCAACTATATTATCGAAATTTAAAATTAGTTTTATTACCACGTCTCGTTTCACTGAAGCTCGTGTATTTATATTATTGTACGCTTCTTTCATGTTCTTCAGGGAAAAATGCTTGTTACCCATGCTTTATCACAAAACTTCATAATGGCACTCCCAGTCGTCAGAAGCCGACCTACATGTGTTTGAGTGTGAGTGTTTGTGTGCGTTGCGTGCATCTGAACGTATGCGTTACTGTGTAACTCTTTAACAAATGATGTTGGTTTTACCCGTAAAAGAACGGTATTATAAATGCAATTATGTACTCTTGTGGATTCATTAGCTTGCTTAACGTTAGCATTATTTCAATTGTTTTAACTTTTAAATGATGCAGTCGTGAGACCTACGACGCATGGTCTGCCAATTTCAGTGATTAATTTAAAAATTTTCAAAGGTTTCCGATTTTGCAATTAGGCTTGGGAGAAAAATATTAAAAAGTTTCTGACAGAAAAATGAATATTTTCCATAATATGTTCTGGGATTATACGGATAAGATTTGGTATTGACTTATTGCACTCTTTCAAGTGTTTTATGAGAATATGTTATAACAAATCATTGTTCGTAATACTTTTCGTCGTAAGTAATTACAGAAATTTCGTAGACATTGTAAAAACATGACATGACAAAACATGACAAAAAAGAGCATTCGGACCTAAACGAAATGGAGTACTCAGTGGGATACACAATTATAGCGGCTCAATAAGTAGAACAAGTAGAGCAAGTGGTATAACATTATCATAATTTTTGTAAAAATGTGTATAGGACAAATTTATATATAATTCCAACTAGTGAGCGGTTTAAGCCTATTTTTGGAATTATAATTTTATCAGAAATGGTGGACGGACTAAGAAATTGTTGCCTCAAATGCGCTCTATAAGCGCATAAATCCATATATAATCACAAATAAACTCACAAAAATTAAAGATAGCATTAGTGGTGCTACTCCGATTTTCCGCAAATTTCAATACAAAACAGCCCAGGAGAAAAAAAGCATAAAATATTCATATTCGTTCCTCATTTCCAGAGACATACATAAAGAAGATCAGTGCTAAATTAGATCAGTGTTTGATTCTGGGTCGCAAAATATATTCTTCTCTCTCTCTCTTTATCTGTTATGACCACTTTAATGTGTCAAAAACTAGTACACAACGTGAATGCACCCGCATCACCTTAGGTGTAGGGTATTTAAATATTATAATATTTTCTAAAGAAATTAGAAAAATATCACGCTTGGATGATTTTAGTGAGAAGGTTTTTATGAACCAAACCCCCATGGAGTCTGAAACTTTCCTTAGAGGAGAAATAAATCCGCTGAGGAAAGCTAAGTTAGCAGCCTTCTGAAGAGGCAGATATGTGAGGAAATTAAAAGGTCCGAATTAGTAGAGAAGAGTTTTTCAATGAAATATGAATACACTTCTCTAAATTTCACAAAAATTCTTGAATTTCTTCTTCTTTACAAGTTGAAAATAGGTAAAGAGCATTCGAGTCGCAAAACCTTCAATATTTTAAAACTTTTTTCAAGGCTTCTGTTCTTACGAAGCAACCTCCAAAATACTCTTTACTAATTATATAAGTCTGCGTTGAAAATTATCAATTTCAATTATCAACGAATTATTTTTGCAAATTCAACTTACAATCGAAATTCACATTAAATGGTCTATTTCCTACAAAGACGATTCTAAACAAAATTCTTAGTCAAATAAGATAAATTCAAACGCTTTGAAAGTAACGAAATTAAAACTCGGAAATGCATATTCATATACGTGAAAGGATAAACACTTTCATTTAAACATAAATATTCATTTATAGATAAGTAGGCACACACACATATACATAAAGCGAGACTTACACGAAGCCAAACATTATAATTGCTTAACGATCCAAAAACCGCGAAACCAACAACAACCATGAAACTGGAAAACGGAACTCATTATCATTTGACATACACACGCATCCCTATACACATAAAATCTCATCCCAAGATCTCATCCATTCATAACAAAATCCAACCATTCACTAGAAACTCTGTAATCAACGAACCATCCTTTATACACTCTCGTATTAGTCGTGTCGTTAACATTTGAAGAATACGCATACACTCAAATACAAACTCAAACCCACTCAAGCTCACACATATTGAAAAGACAGGCGTAACCATCACAAGTGTTTTCTACATCTCCACCCTCTGTTCGGATCACCTATCGTTGTTCATCCTTTAAGCAATCAATAGCCAAAACCGAAAGCATCTCCACAAAAGCCATTCTCGGTCCAAATGTGCTCTCTTCTGATTTATGAAGCGGTTTTTAATATTTAATTGAATATTATTCTAAGGCCTGGCTACCTGGCTGACTCGGTATGCATTCATCGGACCAACAAACCAACCACCAATAACTAACCGGCGCCCCAACTACTCCAACCACCTTGTATTTAATTGAATTTTGGCCTGGTCGGATGAAATGATTGGGGGTGCTAAAGAATGATCACATGATGGTACTAAATTACGAGTATGTGAATTTGCTACGGCAGTAGTAGTTGGTAACAATAGTGGCGACGGTGATGGTAGTCCAAGACCATTCATCAGTAGCAAAATACCCTAGAGCTCAAAGAAAGACTAATACAAAAGCATCTACGTTCAATTTGAAAAGTTTCACTCTCTCTCTCTCTCACACTCTTATGCTTTTCTTTATCTTTTCTCCCTTTCACTCTCGAATGTGTGTATTTATGTGGGTGTGTGTTTGTGCTTGTGTGCATGTTCGTTTGGTTGCACATAGATTTTGTCTTAACCATTTCTCTAGTTTATTTAAAATTATGCGGCTCTACGTCACTCGACCGCAATTCTCTGAGCTTCACCGCAAATGGGAGACTAATTGCCAAAATGTTGGCAACGTCTTGATAATGACAAGACCATTAGGATGCGATCAAGCGGAAAAATATAATAGTAGATATATATGAGTGCATTAATCTAATTTTAATATATTCTATTTTAAGTAATCAACTACGTCATATTTTATATTGATATATTTTTCATTTATTGTTCACTCATTGCGTCGCATAACATTTTTTGAGATTCTAGGACGGGATTCGTCTTCGAACGGACTCTCAAATAGAAATGCTTTTTAATCAGTACTAGCAATTGCTCAAACACTATATATTTGAATTTAATTATAACATAAAATACATTTATTTCTGTCTTAAACATGATCCTATAATTAGCAGAAATAAATTTAAAAATTCAAAAACTTTCAATTTCGGAAATTTTTTCTGGAAATATTTGTTTTAATAGAATACTAAAGTTCTTATATAAATTATTTGAACTTTTGTAATGTGTGATTAGAAGAAGCTCTCATTAAACATATTTCCCGAAAGAATATGTAATTTTATTTATGGCTAAAAATAAATATGTGAGAGGTCGAGACTGTTGTATAAAGTAATGTTACCAAAAATTGATACAAAATTTCATTAAAGTATCTTCTAATAAATTTTATTAAAGCGTTTTGAAAAAAGATACCTGAATGGAAAATTGATCAATAACTCGTTTGAAAAGTTTTGGTAGATTTAATAAACCATGAAGTCGCACAAGATTCTCATTACTCTGGTAACATACACACGCACACACATACATACATACACATTCAAGATTTGTGTAAACTGTAATAAATTTAGGTAAAGAAATATTTCTTATAATTTATTTGATTCATTTACTCTCGAAGGAAGGTAAAGTTGTTTTATAAACACACACCATTCATTTAACCTCAACAATTGCGTATATATGGGTGAATCTATATGTGTGTGGGTGTGGGTGTGTCTATGTATGTAGCAGCAGTCGTGTAGAAAATATTAACTTCAAAAACATTTGCAGAAAATATGTTACACAATTCTTGAAACTCGAAGTAAATCTACCGCAATGAAACAACTTCATATCGAAAGAAAGTTGCCATTTATATTCTTCTCTCGATCCCACAGTCGTTAGCACGAAAATCAGTATAATAAATATATCTTAAGCTTAATGGATACGGCTAAAAAATAATTTCGAAATAATTGAGAGTTTTTCCTGGCAAGAAAAGTTGCTACAACGATGATAATGTGCGTCTGGCCTTTATATAGGGTTATTATTAATTGAGGAAACGTTCGCTTCATTTCGACCAAAAAAATCAACAAATAAACAGAAATTCTAACAAGAAACTACTAATCCATTTTAAGGTTCATTATCATCAAAACTTTAATATTTTCTCATATGGTTGATTAGCAGCAAAACCTAAAACCCAATTTGTTTGCAATAATATCGTACTTGTTTCTCAACAACAAAAAAGGAGCAGAGGTTATCAGATTGTGAATTGTGGAGGAAACGAGAAAGTGACAAAAAATATATTGTTTGCTGCAAATTTTAAGAGTAATTACTAAAGTCATTACAAGCTTCATGAATTTTTAACAAGCTACTTGTTCGACTACTACTTCTTCTAAATCCTACCATTACATTTGGGCTAAGCTTTTTAGGGTAGTACAATTTTTAGATGAGATTCTTGAATTTTATATTAAGGAATAGTAACATTATGAACTTCCTAAATTAAAACATGTAAACTTCTCTCAAAAATCAGGAAGATCTGGCTGAAAATATGTGCTATTTTTCGGTAATATAATTAGCACAAAATGCAAAATAAATGCATAAAATAACCAAAAACAAATTGAGTACATGCTTAAGACATTTCCGTTTGGCAAATGGTAGCTTAATCTTGAATTTTAATTAACTTGTAAGTATTTTTCGCTTTCGAAATATTGAATTAATTTACGTAAAACAATCTTAAAAATATATAAAGGAAGCTCTTGGGAATTTGCTGGATGTTTATGTAAGTAGACTGGAGTGCTGTTTGAGAAATCTATATAAAGAAGAGAAAATATTGTAGATTATATATTTATTTCGTAGGTTGCTCCGAAAAATTTCCATTATAGTATAATTTCAAGTGGATTAGAGTAATTTGTTTTCAAAATGATGTCAAATCTTTTCCGCCTAATCGAAAAATTGATTTTTGAAAATTTTCCCAAATTGAGAACGACATTGTTACGCGTGACACCGATTAAGAATCTGCGTCAATGAATAGCGAACTGTTTTACATACTTTTCCGCACATTTTCCTTTTCGTTAATTTTTGCCCCTTACTGATATTAACTTTTTGCTCACGAGGCAATATTACATTTTTTGTTTCCATAATTTTACTACCGATACTGTTGCTCTTGCTGTTTTGCTTTCTGACATCGTTGCCATCGTTTTCATTGTTTTTGTCATCACTGTTGCTTTTCTTGTTCTTTTTCGATCTTTAGTCTCATGTTGACACTTCAATTCTTGTTTATTTGTGGATCCTCTTTTATCCTTTATAAGTTTGTGTTCGTATTTTCGCTGGAATTATTTCGTATTGAATTGTTTTTGTTAAAATCTTGGTGCAATTGTTTTTTTTTTCATTCTTTCATTCTTTTTTATAAGTTTCTCCGAAAGAATGAAAGAGATAGGAGCAGAGAATGATTTTTTGAAAGGTTGCATGACTTTAAGTCTCTTTAAGACCAATTGACCGAACTGACAAACTTGTTAAAATTTTTTTTTTATTTTTTCTCCTTTTCAAATGAATGCTGCAAATAGTTTAAGAAATTGTTTGTTTATTTGGATACGCTTTTCATATTTGTTTATATCAGAAATAAAGGACATTGCATACAAGGCACACACACTCACTCACACACTCATACTTTTTATTTGTAAATATTTGCTGGAAACGGAAACGGAAATATGTTTACGAGGATATTTGAAAAGTTTTAAAGAAATTCTTAGAGCATTTTCTTTTCGGTAAACTTTAGTTGAACTTCGTGGAAGAAATATTTGCCAATTAATGAATATCATAGCTCCTTTTTCTTCTCCTTCTCCCTTTCTCGTTTCTTCGGTTAGTTGCAAATATTATTAGTTTTGTTGGACACGAGTGGAATGATAATTGGTATGGACAAAACGAGCAAAGACTTACAATTAATAAACTCCGAAAAAAAGCAATCAAACAAACAAACAGAAAACCACGAACAAGACAACAGATAAAATACACGATAAAGTTTTTTACAATTGTTATTTTCGCTTTGTTTTCTTACCCTCTCTATTGCTTTCTTATCATTACTACTTCAATTTCCTTCAATGAATATCTATCAGTTTTGCTGGAGGCTAATCAATTGGCTGAAATTCCAACGGAAAATGATGATGCTGTTGGCTGAATGATTTTTAATTTCGAGGTTAAAAGTTTTCTTCCTTCTACGATATTCGTGTCTTTCCTTCATTATCATCATCATGGATTTCTTATTATTATTATTTTGATGCTACTTCTTTGTCTTTTTCTTTTCTTCTTCTAGCCTTTAGCCTCTTATCATCATTATCATCATTTCGTCTTTAATGAAAAGCTAGTCAATTTATTGCTTTAGGTCACAGACCACAAGAATTCTTACTCAATGAGCCTCAGCAGTCGGTAGAACAAACGCAATGGCTGTGACAAAGTTCTCCTCATTATTTCTTGCCAATAATTTGTCGCAATGCGGATGTTGTTAACTTCTTGTTGTTTTGGTTCTGTTTGTTGTTCATGTTTAATCTACTTCCTGTTCTTGCCATTGATATTGTTTTTGTTGTTATTGCAAATACTACTTTTACAATTGTTTTTACTTCTACTGCTTACTATTTGTGAACGAGGAATAAGTATTTAATTTGTCATCCGGAGTGACAATTTAGGCTTGTCAATTGGGAAAGACAGTTTTGGTAGAGCTCGGATCGGTTTCATAATCGAATTGACATTAAGTATTTGATGTAATAACTTTTCTCTCAAAGGCAAACTTTTAGTTAATCAAAATTTGTATTTATTTGCTTTAGAAAATTTTCCCAAGCCTACATTTTTATTAGTTTTTAAATATTAATCGTTTACAAATATTTTATGTTAATATTAATTTTTAAGTTAAAGTCAAAATTTTCTTTTCGCTATTGCATGATGCGTGTGCGAAATAAGCCGAAACGCAAAACGCTAATTGAGGAAGCAGAAGTAATGGAATAACAATGATAGTAAACAAACATGCACTGATATTACTAACTGCAAATTTACCTCACACAGGCACAGCCACAGACAGCTTTTGTTTCGTGCTTTAATGTATGAGGATGGTACGCTTCGTACCATCCTTCTAATGTATGAGGATGGTACGCTTCGCTTCGCTTCGATATATCCTTCAAAATACAAACAAACACATACAGGAATACAAATACAAAGTCGTTGATATATTTCCATATGTGTGTTTTGTGTACATGACGTACACAATTAGCTTTCGAAGAGCAATTTCCCCAAACATCTGCATATTGCCAAAATCCGCTTTAATAGCCTTACGTTCGTTCGTCAACACTGTCAGTGCTAAGGCCCATCTTCACTGGCTTTACTCCGCGTTATGAATGCTTCTGGCTCATCAAGATTTTCAGATTAAGCTTTTGAAACTTTAAGGAAAACTTCAAACAATGTCGAGTCGCTAGACAGCACTATCAAACAAAAAAGGAATTTATTAAAGCATTTTTCGTTGCTCAAAGATATGAATAAAACCGAAACCACCTCGCTTAAAAACTGGTTAAATTATTAAATAATGGCTAATTGAAAGTTTCGAAAATTAATATCATTCATCGCAAAGCATAGCCGGAAACAAGGAAGACAGGGGAATACAATACCGCTCGATTGCTCGCGATTATGCGCTCGATTGGGATTTGTGAAGCGTTATTTAAATGTTCGAGAAAATATTAAAGTTGAGTTAGAAGCATCCTAATCCAATAATGATCATATAATCACGCCCGCACGAAGTTATAAGCCTATTATTGCCAAATTGCCTATCGTCAATCAATAACCCGCAGCAAGTATTCACCCAACGATTCTTCGGTGACATCTCGGGACCTCATCGAGTCATAATTTAATTTCAATGACGTTTACATAAACTGAACAGAAGTTTATGTTGTAGACTAAAACAAGTTTGTAGACTTTTTTACTCCGTCCTTCGTGGGCATTGGTAGGGAATCGACTAGGACGAATAGGAACCATAATTATAATACTAAAATTCTTTCCCAATATTCCTTCGCCAGCAGATGCCCTGATAATATTAAAAATCTAAAAATCCTTGTAAAATTCCGCAAAATTGTTTACCGTAATATTTGTGTGTATGGGACGGTTTGGGTAGAGATTGTCCATTTCTACACCCTTCTCTCCTTCTTATATTCATCCATATTTAAATTACATAAAATTCCACTTCTGATCCACCACTTCTGGGCGTTAGCAAAAACTAAGCAAATAATAATCAATACGAGGTTAGAATTTTCAAAAATGTTCTCATTATTTTTGTGCTTTCATACTAAAATTAGAAAAGAATTTGTATCACTCTACCCTCTCTTTCTTCTTCTCTCCTCTCTCTTTCTCTTCTCTCCCCTTCTTATAACTTTGTACTCTACTTCCTTATCCAACTCTTGCTTTTTTTTTGGACAAAGTCGTTATGTAACCTCAGTAGGAGCAGAAATCACTTCAGTTTTGACAATGCCGATCACGTAAATTTCACTAACGCTATTGACAAGTAGAGCACGAAATCAAGTGCGCGTTGTTGGTGTGGCGATAATTTTGCAGAAACTCGTGTTCGTCGCAAAAAGAAGTGACTGTATGTCAAAAAAATAATGAAGGAAAAATGAAAGGAAATGAAAGACGCAGCTCACTTATAAATATTTTACGAGTTTTCTAACAAAGTTCAAATGGAGTTCTAACCTTTAATCTCACCTGGTATTCCTTATTCTCTCAACTCTCCATTCGAGACATTCGAGACGCAACTGACATTTGACATAAGGTAATTGACACTAGTGCGACCTTTCATCCCGACGGAATTCCTTCCTTAAGTTATGTCTTGAATGAAAGACGTACTTTATGGCCGTGATATGTACTATGGCAGTGCCCATAGAGAGACACAAATGTAAAATTAGAGAGCATAAGAAATATGACCTTTGATGGCTTATTAATACGTCATATATAGTTATAAGTATTCGGTTTTTCATCTTAAAGGATTATGCTAATACCCTTTCAACGATTTTCGATTTAATAAATTGTTCATTGTTCATTTAAGTCCTCTCAATCAAAATGTATCTTCCTCACACAACAGCGAGAGCAATATAGTGTCATTATTTTAATACGGATATCGTTTCTGACTAATCAAGAAAATCTGTTTGAAAACTGTTCCCAAAGAATTATGGCAAGTTGCATCGATAGAGAGCCAGATTTTATAAAAAGAGAGTAAGGAATTACATTATGATAATGTCTTCTGTTTGAAGGAGGAAGAGAGAGAATGGGGGGAGAGAAACAAATAAGAACAAAATCCAATTATGCAGGATAGTGAACTAAACTTCTTCTCTATATTGAATCGTATTTCTCTCCATTGGATTGGTCGTGGGAAAAATAAACCTTAACTGGCATGGAATTATTGCGAATTTGGTTACATTTCTTCAATAGGAATAACGTGGTTTAGAGATAGAAGAACCTCGGAAAGTGTTTGCTAGATTATGTTATCTATGATAACTTGGCATCACTGCGGATTTCACTGGATATATTTTATGCATATACTTCATGCATGTATGCATATACATACGTTAGAAACTGACCCAGAACTATATACATTTTTAATAATCGTGCCGTTTCTGTCACTATTCAAAAATAACAGCCATGCAATTTACAAATACACACATACACCCATATATAAAACTTACAAATACAGGACCGAGTTCTAGTTCATAATCATCCCCAATCGTTTCTCGTGACAACAATAGGGAACCAATTCTATATGATGCTGTCGCACAAATATTGTTATCGTTGTAACATACATCTAAATCTCCCTTTTCAGACCCCCCCAACAATCTTGGGATTCGCAATGGTTTCTCAGCATACTCCAGAAACTACAAAATTTCCACGTATTTAGGCATCTTGGTTGACAAACGCCTTCATCATTATAATCATAATCATCACCATCATCATCAGATGTCCTCTGCTTAATTTCAAGGAAACTACATTACACCTCCTCCTCCTTCATATTAATGGGCAGAAGTGATGGCAATGCGATCAAGACTGACACCAAAAGAAGCTGATGCAAAAGAGGCTTGTGACCTAAAATCTCCTGACGATTATTCAGATTTCCATAAATGGCAAAAATGCTGGCGCCTAGAAAACGAAATACGGAGTTTCGACTGCGCATTGTGCCACATATACGCGCACACGTATGCATTCGTATTTACAGAAGCAACTGTATTATGCGAAACTGTTCGTAGAGACAGCATGATGGGTGTGTGGGTGGAGTGGTGGGATCATCTGAAATTATAAACTTTTAGAGATTTGAACAGTCCAAGAGTCCAACAACGAAAATAACAATATTAACGTGTTCAACGTGGCTGCAGCTATTGTTATTGTTATTTTGACTGCCTTAAGAGCACCATCGGTTAACGGAACTCATAACAAACACATGCAACAATTACAATTGCAGCGAACACATACACACCAAATGACTCTGACCAAAGAAACAACTCTTGCGGAAATGATGAGGCACAACGACAATAAAAGCAATGGCTGTAACGAAAAGAAAACAACCAACTATTGCAAACGTGTCTGTTTGCTCACACGCAGACATTCAACAAATGCGCGACAGGCGGCACCGACATTGACTTGCTTTCGAGTCTCGAGTAATTCTAAATTTTTGCTCCAAATTCTAGAATAATTTCAAAATAGAAAGAAGAAGATAAAGAGCAGGAAAAGCTAGCAGAGAGAGCAGAGAGAGGGAGGGACAGCGGAAGACCAAGTGTTCACCATTAAAATCGTTATCCGCCATGAACCATAAAATAGTTTTGCTCCAATAGCACAATTCAACGATCCTTTGTTACGGTCCCCACCAGCACCATTACATCATCTTCATCATCACACTCATCACAATCATCACCGTCACTAATATTATCGTTATCATAATCACCGCAAGCATAACTATCATCACAGCTGCCTTTAATCGTTCTTTCCATCGCCGAAATTTTTCCCCTCCCTCCGCCTCCTTTCTTCAACGCTCAAAAATTGCTAGTCATAAAATGATCTGACATAGAAGTTAGTCAGCAGAAAAGGCGAAACTAAACCAAAACAAAGATTCGGTATCGTCATTCATGCTTTATTACTTTTAGAACGTTGTTGGACAATTGTAGTCATAGAGCCGAATATATCGAATGGTTTATGTATCTTATATTTCGAAAATATAAGATACATAAACCATCTCTCGCTGTTCTTCCTACACTGTCTACCACTATGCTATCCAAACAGTTGCCCTTTTTCATGTGTCTTCCATATTTTTTTCTATGGATGATGATGATTTTCTAAACTTTTATCGGGCATTCTTAGTGATTGTCATTTGTGTGTTCGGTCTTAGTAGATTCAGTTTCCATCTGGTGACTCTTAGAGTAAAAGTTTTGTGCATTGTTTGGAATTTCGATCAATGTTTCGCATAAACTAATAAAAAAACATCGTTATCGCTATAATCACCATCGTTATCATTATTACTGCTATGGATTTGCTGACTATCTGTAGAAAATATTGATCATTGCATAAGGTGGTTAAATTTCATTTAATGTCGGTAACTTTTTTGGTTACGACGATTTAGAAAAATTGGAAAAATGGAAAATAATATATGATTAATTTAACTGTAATTTGTATACAAAACACGTTTTTTTGTAAATATTTGTTGGAATACAATTAATTTTTTTGATAAATAGCATGATTATTTAAATTTATTTGTCAAATAAACTTTATATAAATGAATTATAATTGATATATAAATTTCATTTAAATTTAAACCATTCTCTCGGTCTAAACCTTCCGAAATGATTTCCGAACACCAAAAGTGAGAATGAATGAATTTCAAGGCTGGCGCTTATGTGATTATGTGTCTGTGTGTGTGTGTGCGTGATCTGTGTATTTGTGTCAATCAATTGTAAGAATCATATTTATCAATGTTCTGACAATCATAAGTTGTTTTTGTTGTTCGCTTAACGTAAAACACATATACACATATTTTTATGCATACATGCAATTGTGTGTATTTGTATACAAATTTGTATTGGTTGAAAATTGGCAATATATAGACAAATGCAAAATGGCATTAGTGCTAAAATCAAACAAATCCTTTTGTTTTGTCTCTTCTTGTATTTACAATTCAATAATAAATCCTTAAACAAAATTCACTGTTATTTTCACACGTACACGCACACACACACATACACATACACACACACAACATACACGCACTCATCAGGTATATTTCGATACGTACACAAAGCCAAACAATAGTTCTACACAGCTGGGTATACTCTCATGCAATTCCCAATGTTCATGTATTCTCAGTCATTTATCAATTCGTACCATTATCATGCTGAGCTTTAATAGCATTTGAAACAGATAAAAACAATAAATGAGTACATTCCGATTAATGCATCAGTTCAGGATACATTAAATTGAAATTGACAGAAATAAATATAATAAATTATTTGAAATACTATTCATTTATTCATTCATATGCAAACAAGCACACGTGCATGCATTTATCCCAGTGCTCTTCGGCATAATGATGCGATATCAGAATTTAGATATCAATAATTTACCACCAGAAAACTGAAAGACTTGCACTTCTACAAAGGGCAATATCTTTAAATTTAGCCCATAAGATTTACAGAATTTCTTAGAAGAATCGACATCTTTAAATGGATGAATATTCAGTAAAATATAAAAATGTCCAAAAACATTCTCATGCATTTCTAAATTAATTACCGTCATGAGATATTCCTCGTTCTAGCAGCTCAGAATCTTTGAAAAGAGTGACAGAAAATAATAAAAGACTATTAAGAAACCTTGCCAATATCTATGAGATCCCGAACTCATTAAATATATCATTTGGTCATGCTGTTTTGAAGGATCTGCTGTAGTGCTGTAACATCGTTATCACACGTTAAATCAAGTATAGAACACCTTATATAAAGCTAAAATGAAACGTCAACTGAATGGGACGAACAGATGGTTAAGACAGGTTAAAATATGAAATGACAGAAACGAGTTTTAAGACAAATTGTCAAAAATGTCAAAATTTCTAAATCGCAAAATGTTCTACAACATTGAAGTGTCAGTGTTCTAACTGCCAAAATATAATAAGTCATATTCCAAAAATACCAAAACAAATTAGGCATCATTATGCATTTTAAACTTCTGCTTCTTTAGTATTTGTTAAATATCATGTCACAAAATAATCGCAAATTTAAGCTGCGTATGGATATAATAGTATTGATATAAAGTAGAGAAATTAGTATTTGAAATTTAAATTAATCGACAGTGTTGGGGCAGACTAGCCCCCTCCCTTTCTCAAGGTTAATTTTATTAAAATCCATTGGATGTTTTAATGTCCGACGCTAAGATGCTGAAAAATAAAATACAATTTTTCCGTAATTACGACCGACTATACACTTTTAATTAGCCCGAATGAAATAGGACAACATTTCTCTTGGGATCAAACGGAGGAAAAGTAAGAATTTAACGTAATGAATCACTTTAGTCTACAAGAGTTGCTTCTGGGATGTGAAATTGTTATGGCTGCTTTACTCAAAATTAAATCCTTTAAGATTTTTTATCCTTTTATTAGTTTATATCATTCGGCACAAGAAAGTTACGAAACATTGATCCAAATTCCAACTACATACATTAAACTTTGCATTCCATCAAAAAAAAATAAGAAAAATAAGGGAAGATTTCGCAATTAAATTTTCAATAAGCCCCAAAAGTCCAATTCAGTTAGTTGAAGGAGACAAGAGGCTCTTGAAAGCAGAAAAAGCCAAAATCAAAGTCGATATTATGATCGAAAATTTATTTACTAACATAAAAAGGATCATTAATGCAAGGCAAGGAACAAAAAACCAACAGCAATAAAATTAACAGTCGATGTAGTCACAGACGTTTTGTCGCAATAAACAAACAACACACGTCCTTGCGCCTTAAAAATGCGCCAAAGAAACAGTAGCGACAATAAAGTCAGTACTGTCCCTTTGCAAGGATAAACGTATTAAAGAATTTAAAGCAGTAGAAGAGGGAACCAATCTACTTTCGTGTGTAGTAGAATGAGCACGAGGAAAAAGGTGAAATTCCAAAGCTTCTATGAAATATCAAATATGCCCATTCGTTCCTTTCCACATTCTTAAAAACACAAATAAAAGAATGGTACAAACACGAATACCTAGATCAGCAATAAAAAAATCTGTTGACATTTTATGTTTTTCCTTAATGCCTTTTTTAGCTGTTGCTGCATATCCTTCCGAAAGTTTTGACTGTTGCATATTTGGCTAAAAATTCGCAACTCCGGGAAAATGATGTCCAAATAAAATTTGGCCAAGACGGAAGCAAACCAACGTTTGGTATTGGATTTTCTACATAGTTTATATCTGGGCTTGACGAAATGGTTAATCCTTTCACACTGCAAACAAGTATTGTGTAAAGCTTTCAATTATATATAAAGAAATATTTGTCTCTATACGGTTTTCAAGAACTTCCATAAGTTTTAGGCTCTTAAAATAATATAAAATAAATAGTGAATTCTCTACTTCCGCACCCCCCCCCCCAACCCACCTTTTCACACTTCCCAAACACAATCATCAATGAGTTTATCGTAATATGCAATATAATGAAAAGGAAGAAACACTTACAATCACAGTCTGAATTAATTCAAAGCTTCTTGAAACATATTAGCACACCCTGTACACACCTACCACATATTTCGTGAGATTTGAAAATTATATATTCGAGTAGAGCTTCAACAGAATTCATAATTCCGATTTCCAGATAATTTAACGAACGCCTTGCCATAAATAATAAAGGCTGGAGGAGGGAGAGAAATACAATTATAAGTATAATTAGAATTGTTAATTTTTTGGAATATAATAAATTAATATAGTATTACTCTACCCAATGGCCAATGCTCCAAATAAAACCGTAAGTTTTGACCCTTCTAGAAAGAGTGACAAATTAAGTATTCCATCGGAAGCATGACCGCTAGAAGGGAATATTATTCATAAATTTACATGTGGATAGGGCAACAAAATAAGCAATGTACCGACTATGCAAAGCGAGAATTGTATAAAGCATCATGAAGTTATTATTATTATTATTATTGTTCGAAAATTATTACTTCAAATGGTGCAAAAACTCCTACGCTCATATTCTTTTCAATCATGCGATACACCTCTCACACTTACCATCATAATCAACATACACATACGAATACGAACTCATACAAATAATATAATAATTGTAATAAAATAGGTTTGCATGGCAAACTCAAATTTATTAATCCTATTTGCCTGACTTTCATTAACTCTATGATATATTTTTGGCAGTAAATTCGGGCAAGGATTGAAAGTGTTGTTAAAGTTACCCACGACTAATGTAATAATTTCATATTATTTTTATTAAAAAAATCTAAAGCTGAAAGTTATGTTTTCACTAGTAATCCTTTTTTATGTTCGAAAAAATTTGTATTTCAAACCATGGGCCGCTTGGGGACCACCCATTGATATTGAATTAATTTTGAGTTGTCGTTTTTGTGATATTTTATTCAATACTCGTAAGTTGTTATCTAATAAGAATAATAAGAGGTGAAAAGCGTAAGACTAATTTTAGGCTCTCCTACTGCGTGCTTCGTTGTTTTAAATATTAAGGATTAATATTTTAATGTTAAAAAAAATCAAAATGAAAAAATTTCAAATCTTTATATAATCCTATAATAATTTTCAACAATAAATGTTATTTTTGGAATTTAGTCTGCTCTATTTTTTTTTTTTTTTTTTTGTAACTTAAACTTAACCGTAAAAGTTAAACCTTAAGACTTTAACTTGTGAATTTTTTTTGTTTGTTTTTTGCTTTCCTGTTACCTTACTTCATTTAACCTCATCTCATACAGAATTTTATATATTCTTCATGTTCGTAGAGATGATAAAAACACGTAGTCATCTCATTCGGTCACTGACTTCTCCACTCAGACGCGACATGAAACACGTGACATGTTTACATCCTTAGTATTATCCCTACTAGATTCACTGAATTTTTCTATTTCTCTCCTTCAGTTTTGCTAAATATATTGCAGAGATTGCTTGGTTTTATTTAGAATGCTGCCACTCTAGGGAATTACTTTATAGCATGAGCTAACACAAAATAACTAAATTTCTTTCGTTTTCTATAGTCATTTAGTATATACATAATATATATTCCACATGACTTTCTTCGTTCTGTTATTTTCAATAGCGAAAAAGCAACAAAATACTTGATATCATTAAAAAAAAATATATTAAAAAATGATTAATTATTGTTAACAAAAATATTTAAGAATGTCTTCTACATTATTTTCCTATCAAATTAAAGGCTTCAATAATTCCACGAAAGCTTAACAAAGTATTACATTTTTCGTGTAAAACCACAAAATCTATAGAGTTCTATAGAGTTCATTATTTCAACATCCTCGAAGGGGAACAGAGTATTGTTCGCCATTTACTCCTATACAGTCACATCAGTTTACAACAGTCCACACCCCCTTTTCAACTTCACTGTTGAGCTCATTGAGACGTGACAAGAGTACAAGTAAATAAGTGTCGACCTGTGTTTTCAAGGCAATAACACACCAACAACAAAACAAAACCCTGAAACGCAAGAGCTTCAATTAAGCATGAACACAAAATTGAAAAGTAAACAATAGAGAAACGTGCAAACAAACACAAATATAAAACAAATAAAAATTAAAAAAAAACAATAATAAATTATTTTCAAATGAAATGACACAACATTAAAAAGGAAGGACCTTCAGTGAGACAGTCACACAATCCTCAATGACATAAAAAATCTTCTTCGTCATCTCTCTGGGAGAAGTCAATGGAGTGCAAGCAGAGTACTAGAGATAGAAGTAAATATAGGTGGTCATTACATCAGGCAACAAACCATTTGATATTATGTGATAAAACACCCACACATACACGGACATGACGACTAATGACTGTTTTGAAGATAATAATATAAATAGTAAAATGAAGCAGAAGAGAGAACGTAGTAAATAATTCCTTCTTTAACCCTTTGAATGCGTCAAGTAAATCACTGGGTCGTAATGAATAAAATTTGTGCGCATAAAATTTGTAAAGATAGTCTTGGTCATTAATTTAATCATAATGTCTGCAATAAAATGTTCCTATAATATTAAATGAAAATATTGCACAAATTAAAATGTTAAACAAACAGTTTTTGAATTAATAAAGTTGCAACAAGTTCACATCCTCATTTTATTATTGTTCAGTTTATTATTCTTTCGAAAAATCCAACTTTGCCGAAGGAGCTTAGAGATATTTTTAATTGAGTTCGTTCTTTTTCTAAAGAGTAGAAATGAAATCACCTACGCAATTTTCAAGAATAAAAAATTTTATTAAATCTATTTGGAAATTTAGAAAAAAGATATAACTCGAGAAAGTCTTTAAAACTCGAAAGAAGATCGTAGAAAACTTTTTGAGGTATGTTGGTCCCAAAATTGAGTTATAAAATATACACATGTGTGATGTAATGTGGGTAAGGGCTTATGATATATAATGTATTGTAATGCCTTACTATAAAATGTAGCGTTAGGATTCAGATGTACAACTTCGTGCTATTCATGTAACTTCATAAATTTTTCAGATCATACAAAAGAAATAAAAGTTTGTTAATGATAACCGTCAGTTGTTTCTCCTCATATATGCTTTATCCCCTTTCATACCTTCCATACCCTTTCCTACCAACTTTTCTGCCTTCATCATTTTCATCATCGCACGGTATGCCACATTCATCAACTAACCGACCGTCCGACGCGTTCTGATGATTTCAAAATATTTCAAGTTTTGCTTCTTGTTTCGTATAGTTGTCGTGCTTATTGCTGTCAGCGATATATTGTTTACAACTTCGATTAATTATTCACAAAATAAATACAAGTTTCGCAAAAGAATCTCCTCCCACTTGTCAGAGAATCTGAAAGCGGAAGAAACTGACATAGTCATAACACTATAAAAATAAAACTAACACTAACACGTCAAAATAGCACTCTATTGTTTGCGTTTTAGTATGCGTTTGTCGTGCTCTTTAAATACGCCGTGATCCTCTATCGCAAGTGGTCCTTTTGCAACACTCTCGTAACGACCTTCTGTCTTTAAATAATGTCTTTATAATTGCTACAGCTTTAGTGGCATGTTTTTCGATGTTTGCCCCGTACCCTCTATTTCTATTTCTCTTCCAATCCCTGCCGCTCACTCTCTCTCTCTTTGTCATTCTATCATCCTTTTTCTGTTTAATGAATCAAGCGATAATCAATCTCGGAATTCTAATGGAATGATACTGCCAGGTCTGTAAGAGAATACGTTTACGCCACTGATATATTACTTAAATATCTCACAGACTGGTCATAAAATAGATTGATTGCAAATCAGTCATAATCACAGGTCAGTCATAAATGAATTTAATCATCATTTTAATCATCAAACATTGCTCGTCACAAATCTATTATCCCGAGCTAGTGTTTACAAATTTAAAATCTATGAGATTTATAATCAAGATTTATAATCAATCCTCAGAAACCGATCGCCGGCATACGATCACCACATATTGATCACCTCAGATCAATAATAGCAGATCTATCATAACACATAGATGATCACAAATAGATTGTTATATATCGATTAGCAATTAATGATCACTGCAGATAGACGATCAGAAACTGATGAATGAACAATGAACAGATCATTACAGATAAGTATCAGTTACAGATCAATTATAAATAAGCTACAGATTAATCATAGGTTATTTAGATCAGTCACTTATCAGTTATGTGACTCAGATCAGTCAGAGATAATAAATAAAATTATTACAAACCTATCTATTTCAGCACTCTTTATACCTCTCCGTAATAACTTAACACTTATAATCATAATATTTATAAGCGAAAGCAAAGTTTTTGAAATACATCTGTGAAATAATTTTATCCGAAAGATTGAAAGTCAAGAAAAGTCTGAAATCTTAGTTTGATGATTATTTCAGATTGCCTTTAATAAGATTAAAGCATTCCTTTTCAAAAATCGCTACGGACAATCTATAATTGATTTATGAAAAATTAATAACTTAAATTTGCATAAAAATCGCGCCTTCCTAACCGATGAATCGATCGTAAAATACAAAAATGCAAAGAGATTCTACTTTACGAAGTGATTATAGTTGTTACAGTTCATAGATTATAACGAGTAATTAGAGAATAGAGATTGGCGTTTTCTATAATCCATTGACGTCCTTTCACCTCATCCTCGATTTGTATAATCCGTATTATGCAAATTTATGCAAGCGAAATGATTTTTTGTGACTGAATGAATCCGTTGAAATTGAATCATGAAAAACCACAAGTAAAGTAACAAAACAAAGGAAAATAATGTTAGTTGGACTTACCTGGATCATCGTCATCGTCCCAGTCGATTTGACCGGAAGTGATGTTGGCGAAGTGGAATAAAATCAGCGCCAGGACAAATCGGAAGTGCAGATGTAATGTTAGAATTTTTAACAAATCCATTGTGTAAATTGAAAAAATGATATCGTTGTTTTCTTTTTGTTGTAATTGTAATTGATTTTTGTTGCGTTGTTATTTTTCCAAGGGACCGCTACTATTTTTATAATTATTTCTCTTGCTGCTGCTGGTGCGATTGTTGCTGTTGCTGCTGCTGGATTTCCGTTCCGTTTTTGTTTCGTTTTTTTTTCTATTTGTTGTTTTTATTATTGTCGTTGTAGTCAGCTCTTTTGCGCTCAGGTATATTTTTTGTTGTTGGTTTTTTCAATTATCTGTTGTTTTTTTTGCTGTTTACACTTTTCGCGAAAGTAAATGCAAATAAATGCAAGTCAAAAGAGTTCTTCAATGTTTCCGTTTACCGGATGTCATTAGTATTATTCTATTTTTTCGATTTCATAATAAATTTATTCATTATTTTATATAATTTATTTCTGTACATTTTCTTTTAAATAAAGACTATCATTATTAATTGCATAGCATAAGCGCTATAGCATTCATAACCGATATGAAAGAGCAAGCAATTATACTCAAGGTAGTGTTACTGAAATGCATTTTTCTTTGTTCTTTAGTTCTTTAGTTTATTTCCAAATATTTGAATTTTGTTGTAACTGCAGCCGATTTTTATTAATTTGGGGAAATATGTTTAAATTTTGTTTTGGTTAGTAATAATTCTAGTACGATTTTTTGCCAAGCCTGATGGAGTTTGATATCTAAGAAGCTTTGCGGCCTGTAAAAAGATAAAAATATTTTAAATAAGGTTTATGTTTGAGGAAAACCATAAAGAAATAAAAGAAGTTCGTTACAAAGATGTCTGGAAGATGAAGTTTAATGTCGGACCTTTTAGATATCACAAAACTGCAAAAAAGTTTCTAATCAGTTGTTCGTGTCAACTGTTTTGGTACAAAAGATATGACACAATTACCAAAATATTATATTAAATCAAACCAAAAACGCAAGAAATATTAAGTTTTCTCTATTTTAAGAATATTAAGAAACGACAAATTCTGATTTAAAATCAATCATGTTAAGGTAACATCGAAGCTATTTGAAGAAAGAGAGGAAAAATTATGGATAGCAAGAATCTTGATGGATATCAAGAATCTATTATGGATAGCCTTGTCATACATTTCTCGAGCTCGCTTGACCACAATTGCGCGGTCTTTGACTAAACTACAATTCAGCGATAATTTCCATAAATGTAAAATCTATGTAATAAAGATAGAGATTAAAAAGGTTTCCTTTAATTTTAGAAATTATTTGTATAAACGTTTGAAAGCCTTGATGAAATATGACGCAACTTTTTTGTAAAAAATTATTTATTTACTAAAAATTAATTTTATGTTTTAATTTAGTAAAATTTAATACACATTAAATACATTTTATAATTTAAAATATACCTCACATTTCATATGTATTTTTATGTTTGTAAAACAGGCTTCAACATTATATAGGACGAACCCTTTTTCCTTCCTAGAAATTAACTTTTAATTTAATGTTAAGTCGCTGTATCCTAACTATTATGAATAAAACTTGTATACCTACTTGCATTTTCTTTTAAATCTCTTTACTATTGTGAGAAATTCATTTCAAAAACATCCGTACCACAAACACAAAAGACCAAAAAAGAGAAAACAACCCTAAAGAATTACTACTACGAAAGATGTACGGTACTGTCCTATGGTTTTCAATACCAGAAATACCCAATACATGCTTTAGAATATTTTAAAAAAACATACCAGTTCTTTCACAAGTTTGAGAAACTGTAATAAAAACAAAAAATTCAAAATTAGTCAATGGAAAGGGCACTAATGGAAGCCAGCCTAAATTATCGAAGCATAGACTAAAGGCCAAAAGTGAAATCAGCCAAAATCAGCCGAACTTGATGATCACTTTTATTCTTCTGCAAAATAAATTCAAGAGCAAAAGAGAATAAGAGAATGGAGTGGAAAGTAGCACACGTATCGACCAACTAACTTGAAATGTAGGTTTCTCAATAAAACTCACATAATACACCGTTTCGTTTTCGACACCGGGCTCTTTCCGTGGCACCGTATGAGGCTTCATTTGATGACGCACCTCACTAGTATGCTTTGCTCTCAACACTACACCTGTTCGATTTGTTTGACGGAGGTGGGGGTGCTTTGTTCCGTAACAAAGTTCTCGACTTTAAATTTTCAGTTTTACCTAAACTTAAAACCGCACAAAGAATCCTTTGTATGCTGTTTTAAGATGCACGCGTGCGTGTGTGCATGCGATTCTGCTCGCAAGTGTGCGTGTATATGCGTGCAGATAATGTGTGTGCGTACGTATCCGTAAATGTTCTGTGGTCTTTTGAGTGCTCTTATATAGAGGCGCGTGTATGTTTGCTTCAGTGAACCAAATGTTTGTTCAAGTATATATTGGTCACTACATAAACAAGAGGAGAACGGACCATGCTGGTTGGCGGGTTTTCTAGTTACCTTTAGTGAAGTTTCCATCTTAGTTTTTTTACAAATTTTTCTTGTTTGTTTTCCTTTATTCGTGTGCCGTTTTCCATTATTGTTGTTGCTGTATGTGTATGTGCGTGTATGTGTGTAGGTGAACGTGTGTACTCATGTGCGAGTATACATTACCAAGTATCTCAAAAACCAGGTAAAGACTGCGGACAAAAAGAAGACGAAAAACATTTAACGTTCGCTAGAAAATTGTTTAACTGAAAGTAAAATTTTCGCTTTGGTTGAGAATGTGTGTGTAGTCAAAAACTTTCAATGACGATAAACCTCTAGTGTGTCTTGGCGTATCCTGTTTGGACGGGGTGGGAAACCGACGATTCGTTAGTACCGTTATACGCATATGGTTCATATCTGCGCTCTCGTAAATCGGCTTCACCGCCATCGAATTACACTGGATAGCAAGCATTGCATTTCAGAGTGTACAGTTTTTTCTAGAGATCATTAAATTGGATTAAGTGGCAATATTTCCAAACTAGAAACTCATTTCATTCGCGAACGTAAATTCCACCTGGAATATTTCGAAAACTTCTCCCAAAACGTTTTAACTAATAAACAAGAGCACCAAGCTCTCCTAAAAGTTTCTCTTCCGCAATTTGAAGTCATGTGTTGCCCCTCCTCCTGATTTAAACCTTTAAAAGCTTTAAATGATGGTAAAAAGAATCTAAAGTTCGAAAATATTTGATCTCTTACTCGAGAATAAACACGCTCGAATGGATTGTATCCATGCAAAGTGGCTTATGATTCAAAAAAATACTTGTTCGAACAAAACGCAATTCCAATCAAAAACCTCACTCTCAGGTTCGTGGCATTACCTGAGGTACCAGCAATTTTAAGCTATTACATTTTATTACGCAGTATTTGCTTTGCTCATAGTTCTAATGATTAAAGTAATTCAGTTGCATCCTTACAGAAATTACAAGGATATAGTTGTAAAACTATGCACCATAACATCTGCATCCCTAAAGACTTCAAGTGATCCTTCATAATTTTACGTTAAAGGCTTTTTGCCATATTCCCACATGCGATTATTGTTTCATTTCCCCATAACTCTTTTGTTCTATTTGGTGACTATACTGGAGTTTAATTTACAAGCTTTTCATGTCTCCCTATCTCTCCCTGGCTCTTTCTCTTCTACGCTGAAATATAAGCATACCCAAATGTATCTATCTAACTAAAAAAGGGGGAGATTTCATTATCTCTCTAGAGTGCAAGCTAGATTGTTTTTGTCTGGTAATCATTTGAAGCTATCGTCATAAAGCACAGGCAAACACATACAAACACTCGCGCGTGTGTGTTTACAGTTCTTCGAGAATATATTCCATGTTTAACAGAAAGGTGGATGCAAGGAAAGAAAGTACACAAGAAGTGCACCAGTCAGTCCTATAGCCCACTTCCTCTCATTTCTTCCTTTCTCTCTGCCACTCTCTCTTTCTTACTCATCTTCTATCTATGCTTCTGTCTGTGATTAAAGGATAGAACGACAAGAGAATTACCAAATATCAAGAGGATGCATCATAAAGCAAAGGATCAGGATTTTAAATCGCGACTCCTGAACCGAAACTCGAGCTTCCATCTTTCCCCGCAAATGATCTCGTGGTAGCAGCTCTCGAGAGTAACATAAATATCTCACGTAAATCTCGTAAAAAAGCATCTTAAACAAACAACTCACGTTTAATTTTCTTACGAAACGAAACTTCAATTAAATTGTTTTACGCTGTTGTTGTTGTTGCTACGGTTTTCCTAGGTCGCACACAATTGTCGCTGTTGTTGTTGTTGTTGTGATGTTGATGCCACAAGAATAATAGATGAAAGATAAGAGTTAGAAAAGTCAGAACCTGCTTTCGACTGATGACAGAAGAAGGTATCTCCTGAGCAATATCGATGCAAAGGTATAAGAAGAACAAGAACAAGAATAAGAAAACGATAAAGAAAAGCGTAGAAGAAAAGCAGAAATAAAATAGACATGAAAAACAAGACAACGGATAATAAAAGGAAGAAGAGGAAGAAGGGAGAGAGAGAGAGAGAAAAAAAGGCACAACCAACAACAAGAATAAGTCCCGTAGAAGTTCTGCAGCTTATTGCGGTCTATTCTATTGCATTGCATTCAAATGAGAATTGAATGCTTTTCTATTGTTTCGATTGTTGTTGTTGGTTGTTGCTGCTGGTTTTGTTAGTTTCGTACTATATTTTATTATTTACATCTGTAATAAAGTGTCAAAAGAAAAAAAGAGAAGAAGAACAAGAGAAAGAAGTGCAAATAATCACTTGACTTAAGAAACTGCTTAAGAGTACAGAAGAATTCACAGCAAATAATTTTACAACAATTTACAACCTCTCTCAAGGATCAATTGTGTGAAGGACTTGCGGACTAGAGGAAGGATCAAAATCTTTAATGCAAACAAATACAATAAAGTGAGGATGAAATCATTTTAAAATCGAATTAAAAAATTTAAAAGAAAATTCTTTGTTTCGGTTTTCAGGAAATTCTATTCACTCGTATGATTAGAAAATGATAAAAAATGGATTTTTCTTAATTTCTCTCGATTTTTTATCATTTTTCACAAAACCGAAAATCTGAAAACACGTTAGGAGTGCTGGGAAACCCTGGAAATTATACCTCTCCATGTAAATATAGACTTTTTTGTAAAATGAAGCCCACAAGAGAGTCCAGTAGTTGCTTCGTAATTGTATCGCTAATACTTCGAAAAATTGTGGATGTTTCTTTTATCGAAGACATAATTAATTTACTGGTTATCACTTCGGAAATTATTATGGGAAATTTTGGGAAATAATTTAAAATACTTTTGAAAATATTAAAGCAATTTCTCTCTTGTAGGCAAAACTCTCTGATACCATTTCCGCCACCGTATTCCTTAAGTAAACAAACCTTGAAAGAAACGATATATAATATTTTTTTTTTGAAAATCTTATACAGTAATATAAAAACAGCATTCAGAGCAACAGCTGAATATTTTAACGACATTAGTGTTAAGGATTTGAAATACTTCTAAATTTACGATATGTTTAAAGCCATTTCTTGCAGTCTTAAAAAAAGGATACAAGGAGAATAAACCGCACTGACAACAGAAATAACACCAGCAAAAAATGTCGTAAGAGCAGCAGTAAAAACGGCATCAGTAACAGTGTCACATCTGAAGCAACATATGTCATTGACATTGCAAAGGAAATTAAATTTTCACAAAAACAGATGCGCTCAGAAAATGACAGAAATATAAAAACTGCTGGAGTAGACAAAACGGAAATATGTATTGAATGAATGAAAACGGGTATAATTGAATGCATGAATGACTAAGCGAGCGAATGAGATGCAAGGAAATGTGCCAATGAATAAAATGACTAAATACATGTTTGAATCAATGTAATCTTATTAATTGTAATTGTTATGCTGATTATTCAAAATTTCATAAATATTTATAAATATTCGAAATAACTTAAATCCCATAAAAATATTTATGAAAAAGCAATTGCTTTTCCTTTTGGAAGGAAAGAGAAAATTTACAAATTATGTTTTACAATTTCTTTTTCAAATTAATAATTTTTCAATAACTACTTTTCAATTTTACAATGACTGCTTTATTAATAATTATTTCAAATATAATACAAATAATTATTTTTATATTTAATTAACTTTTGAGCTAATCCACAATTAACATTCTATCGAAAATAATTTGGCGAAGCCTGCATTCATTGCCTTTTCTGTAACACCCCAGAGACGTTCGCTGTCCCATGCCATGACTAGGGGCGGGGCACCTTACGTATTAATTAGTCCCTTCTTGATTTATCTTTGTCATATTATTCTCTTAATGTTGTTTTATAGCCCCTAATTCATGGTTCTCCCTCTGTCACTCCTGCTTCTCTCACCAAACGACTGCTTGCGTAAAGCTTGTATTTTGTCCATCTCCTAGTAAACAGTCCCCTACTGTTTATGTTGCCCTAAAACAAATTCCGACTTCTCCTTGGTTTAGTCGTCATTCTTTTTTTCCCACTAACTCTATCAAGGCTCTTGACAGGTTAAGTACATTTTAATGTAATAATAACAAAAAATTAAGGATTCTGATCTCCAGAATCGAGTTGATCCAGTTAATTCGCACATAGCTACTCAGTAGTATGAAATAGATGGATGGATAAAATAAATTATTCAAATATTTACCATGAATAAATAATATTTAAGATGATCCTGTCAACTAAAGCAGCAACGATGGCAAAAACAAATAGCGAAGGCAATATCAACAACAACAAATTACTGCCACCACAAAAAAATAATAAAAATTTTAAAAAATGAAGTGAATTTACGCCACCTAGTTCGTCTATCCTTTATTCTGCGCGCTCCCCTCCCCGACCGTACAACCAACCACTTGCCCAAATTCAAGTAAACTTTCTTTCAAACTCGTAATTTAATCATCCTTTTCATCATCACCTTACAAATTTAACCCTTCATGCATTCATTCCCGCAGCATTTTCTGCCCGTTAGTTCATCAGTCACTCAGTCAGTCACCCTGACCATGCGCATAGATATCGTCGTTGTCGTTGTTGTTATTGCCAGCTTATTAAATTTTTTCTTTTATTTGTTTGCGGTTTATTATTGCGGTGGTTTAGCAGATGCTGCCAGCATAACCCTTGCATCTGCCAGTAATCCGGGTAAGAGTTGCAAATATCGCCGCGTCATTCCCATATCCCATGGCACATACATCCCACATATAGAGAAGAGTTCCACCATGTCGACACATCGCGAATTTTATGCATCGTAATGCAGTGGCGTACAACGCAGCGTGGAACTGCAGGCCAATCTGCCGAAGTGTATTTTATAACATCGAACTCACTAAAGTTACCCGTAGTAATGCGGGTTAGTGTGTATGTGTGTGAGAGTATGTGTGTGCATGTGTGTGTAAGGACGGGTGAATATGTTTGTTTAACACCATAATTCGTAGAGTTCACCGTCCGTCTATCGTAGCACTTTGGTTTCTTGGCACTTTTTAGTATCTCCAAAACCACTACAAGCAACAACAACAACAACATCAAAACGCAAAGTAACTGTGAGGTGAAAGGAGACAATTTATTTTTGAATGTCAACAACATGACGTAGTTAATGCCAATATTTTGATAAAAATTTCACTTCTGAACATACTTGTGTTAAGTTTTCGAAAGAGTAGTCGTATACGCGAGAGGGAAATAGTGCATTTGTATAAAAAAAGATATTTAATTTTAGTGTCGCAACATTTTTTCGAGAAGTGTGTTCGTAGTCAATATTTGTTATCGTCATTAAGAGTAATTAGCTATCGCCTATAGTCACCTCTATTAGCTATTTTCAGCTCAAAAGGTCATTGGCACCGTAGTCAATGGTACTGTCATGGCACTTACAATTTGTTAACAAACGCCAAGGTCGTCGACAGTTCGTGTCATTACATAATACTTTCATAAATACACGCACTGAACCTTAGCCTGTATTGGCTTCGTTTATTTCTTTTATTATAGAATAACGGTAACTTGTAGCTGCATATTATTTAAGGAAAACCACATTCATAAAATTCAAACCAAAGTAAAATCCAAATTGTCTGGGAGTAATTTTTGTTAGCATCTCAAAAAAAACTATAATCGAGATGTTAAAGAATTAACAACGATTTTGCCTTGATGTTTATAAGCCGGGACCATTATCGTATATATATATATATATATATATATATATATATATATATATATATATATATATATATATATATATATATATATATATATATATATATATATATATATATATATATATATATATATATATATATATATATATATATATATATATAAAAGATTACTGGGTTTTCTATATTGTACGGACTTCACGATACTTTCGCATTTAATCACATCAATTAATCATAATTTTCATGACAAATTCATTTTTTGTGTTCTTAGACACGATTCTACTGGACCAACTCTCTTATTTTTAAGGCAATAGTAAAACGTGGAACGAGACATATTTTCCAACTACTCAAATATTCCATTTTAACTAGAATCCAAGATCTTTAATAATCTTTGTATTAAAATCATTTATTCAAATGCAATTCAGATTAAGAAGGGTGGACAACAAAGACTGCTAGGAAGAGGCAATTGCAAAGCCCATGCACACACACACTCGAATGAATAAATAATCACAGCTTACAGGCTTGGGCCGCCTCCAGTTCATCCATTCATGAAACGCCTCTAAAATCTATTCGACTGAAGTTCAAGAGCTCAAAACTAACCAACAACAAAGAAACTAAGCTGAATAACTTCGGCGTTGACTTCATCAAAAGGAAAACGATCCTTCGAAAACTTCTTAGTTTCATGCATTTATTGGGTTAAGAAAATCTATAAAATTAAGTCATAAAAGCTGATATTAATATTTACGATATATCTGTCCTCTTTTTCTGACGTCAAAGTTTGGACAGTTTTTATAAGAATTATATATTTATATGGATATATGTAAAGCTACAAAAAGTTCCCAAGCCAGCACTACGGCAGCAGTGAAAGCCTGAAAAACACTTTGCACCTAAGGCATAGAAGAATACAGAATTAAATTAAAGGAGAAGAAAGGCAAATACATTCGAGACCTTTGTATTAACAATGACTTAAGATCCGAAACGTGGAGTGGAAAACATATGTTCTGCTCTGCCCTACCCTCCCTTCCCTATACCCAGAGAAGGCTTTAACTACGCGTTAATTAAGATTAAGAAAATAAATTAATTTAGCCTTTCGCTCAAATATCTGTCGAATACGAACCGCCTGAAATATCACTTGAAATCTCGCGGAGAGGTCAGTTCGAGATAATTACTTTAGTTTACAAATTATTCAGATCACAATCAGATTTAATTAATCCTATAGACAAAACGAAAATTTTGACAAAGAGAACATAAATAATCCTTGCTTCGACGGAAGGACTAGAATGCAGAAGAGAGAGAGACCATACTTAAGAAATATTATAATTAATGGGATTATTTAAATTTACAACCAACTGAAATTTATTGCAAACATGACATAATTTTGAAATTTGTAAATACACTTTGCAGATAATAAAACTGATTGAATGAAAAAGAATTGAAAAAGCAAGCGAACGCATAACTGAATGAAGGAATGAACAAATGAATTATTGACTTTATTTTGAATAATAGAATTGTAAGCATTAAAACCATTAACAAAACCACTCTATGGAATTGTACTTTCCCTTCACTCCATCTCTCTCCTATCGACATACACTGCAAAAAATAAACAGAATACAATGATGGAATAATAATCACAAATACAATACATTGCAATAATAATAATAATAATAATAATAATAATAAACCTAATGACATCAATAAACAAATCCTGTTTTGTCTTTGTTGTTGTCGTTGTTGTTGCTGCCGTTGTTGCTGCTGCGATACTATTGTAATTGCTATGGTTATTGTTATCGCTATCGCCATTGTTATTGCTTTTATATTGGTTCTGGTTAATGATGATAACATCCTGTTGATTGTATTGATTAAAAGCATTTGCTGACATTACAAAATACAAAAAAAAATTGACACCAATAAAAATGAAAACACCAAGAACCATGACAACAACAACAACAACAACAACAACAACAACACCACCAAAAACAAAATGTTAAAGTAATAAAATTAGAATGCGAAAACAAATAACGGAGACAAAAAATAAAAGAATTAATGAAGATATGAATGAATGGACGAAGGGATGAATGAATGGTTTGTTTTTTGAAATTCATTGAAGCAATGCTTGCTGAAAAGGGATAAAAAAGAAGCATAGAGAAAGAAAGAATGGAAGAGTTTTTGCGGTGTGGGAGGGTTACTGTGACTGATTGAAGGATGGTTAGAACAAAATCTACACGTGCCAACACCAAGCAACCGACATCATCAAATATCGAAACGAAATGAAACATCAGAAATGTTAAAGAGAGGACTAAATGCGAAGGAATTTACCGCAGCTCTTATGGCAAAATATCATGCGATCAAAAGCGGAAAAAGGTATTTCTTATTTATGGTTATAAATAATGCAGCAATAGCAATAACAACGAAGTGAATGAAAAAGGTAAAAATCAAAACAGAAGACAACAAAAACAATGCAAAGGATGTTTTCTGTTTAATAGGAGGAAAATCAAAGTATCGTTAAATTTTCACTCTTATCGTGTTAAAGGTATCGGGTATTATTCCTACGTTGAGAGTGCTGAAGGCACTGCATGTCAAACATTTGTGATAATGGTTTTATCATTTCAATGAAGACAAATTGATGACTACGTTTCATTAATACATTTTAATTCTAATTGAAGACATAATCAGACTCTACCTTATTATTCTTACGATAGAAAAAATCTGTGATAAATTCATAAAAACACTCCAGAACAACAACAACAACAACAGCGAAAGTAAGAGCAAGAGTATCTTGAAAATTAAATTATTTCTCAACTCGATCAATCGAATCTCATTAGTGCCAGAGATTTTGTGATTGATTTTTGATTAAATTAACATTTTATCTTTGATCTGTTATGGCCAATCCTTAATTGAATTTAATAAATTAATGAGGGATTTGCGCGAATAAAGCGATACCAACCACAGCAACAACCCTGGCGCCTAGAACAACAACAAAAATAAAGCGGTAAATCTGAGAACAGACAAACGGCATAACAAAAATTAAGAGGTCTGTAATAGCATTCGAAACATCATTATTATCAGTACAAGCATCACCCACTCCACCCGCACCCTCACTCTCACTACCCCGCAACCTTCACCATCATTACCACCTTCAACCTCACCACCTCCCATCGACATAACCAGCCGTCATTGCCATCATCATCGCCGTCATTGCCATCATAACCGTCTTTACCGTCATTGCCATCATCATCGCCATCACGAACACCATCATCGTAGCAATCATTATATGCTAATTATACGAATCGTATACACGAAATTTTTGGGGATCATTCATGAAGGAAGCCACTAGGCGCGCGTGTGGTTTACGGTGTGAGTGCGGACGGCTAGGCATGGGTGCGGTTGATGTGACGCTTTTTGGGCGGTTGCCAGTTAATTTTTGTCTCGTGTTGAAGTGACCTCAACCGGGTTGGTCTACCATATATGGTCGACCTCGATCCAACGATCCTGTCGGCTTATGCAACATTTTAATTGCATTGCTGTCACACTGTATGGTGGCAATACTGGTTAAATATACTTGTACTTGCCAGAGATCATTGTATTAATGATATTACAGATATTTATTTATGTATTCTTGTTCGTGGCCGTGTTCGTGTCTCCGTGTTTCAAATGGATGAGTATTCATTTCATGTACATGATTGTTGAAACGAAGTCGCAGTTCTCTGAACTGACCGTCTGTTCAGTCTGTTCAGTCTGTCCAGTGAATCAGAGTGACTCTGCATACATAAGTATGCGTGAATGTATTCTTGTCTGTCTTATGTATATATGTGTGTGTGTTTATGTATGTGTGTTTGTCCATATGGTTTTATCTCAGCTTGCCATTCATTAATCATAAATTAATTATATCATTTTAATTACAAGATAGAATGATTGTAAAATTATGCAATTCAACTTGTGTTCCTTTCAAAATTCATTATATTCGAATTTTATACGAATATCTTTTATCGAGTTTTATTAATTACTTCAATAAATTTCTTCCTTTTAACTTCTTGAATTTAAATTTTTTGATTGGTTGAAAAATTGTGTTACAAAAGTGAACAAACTTTAAAAATTACGAAGTATTAATTTATAAAAAACCTTCTTATGTCTCTACATTGTCGTTGGTGCTTATTTATATTTTCATACAAATATGTTTTAAATCGGCTTCCATTCATTCTCATTAATTTATACTCATTTGCAAGCAAATTATTGTATTTTATTGAATTTCCATTAAGACTTATCAAGGCCATATTTTATAATTTAAAAGTAATTTTGTTAGTACTTCGGGCTTTTTAAAGTCATCGTTGTTGTTGTTGCTACTTCTGTTCTTTTTTTTCTCTCACGCTAGTGTTGCCGTGTTGTTGTTGTTTTCGTCGTTCTTCTAAAGAGATTTAATCCACAAAATTGTGTATAATGAGAAAATGTAAAATTCAAACGCCTTTGAACTAACGAAATTTAGAACCATAAGGAATTACACTCAAGGAATACTCAGAAAATCGATTGTACCCTAAAAGAATTAGAGAAATACTTTTTCTGAAGTCTTTTTGCCTGAAGCTAAAACCGATAAGGACGCCTAAAACGCTAAATATGCCACTGATTTTGTACCAACCGGAAATGACATCGCTAATTCGAAACAGATTGTTTTAGAATTATGTTGTTTATTATTACCGTTGTTTATTGTTGTTGCTTCATTAAGATACACGGTATGACTAACGCTGCTGTTTAGATTTTAAATACAATAGCATATTGTCACAGGGTGGCAACGTTTTTTTGTTGAACGTAGGATGTTTACTTTTTTCAATACGATCCTCTTACTCCCATTTTAAGTGTGCATGATATCATTTCAATTACGCCACCTTACCTGGAACCTTCGTGTTTTTGTTCACCATGTTGTCTCCCCGTCTCCTCTTCTGGCTGTCATTCTTGTCAGTTTCAGATACTCTGAGCTCTAATCACAAGCGTCAGTGCCCATAAAATTTAATAGAAGTTTCCTGTTGATTTTTTCCTTTGCGAGGTTGTTTTGTCCCTTTTTCGAAAGTTTTTTTTTTTTTTGAAAACAAAAATCTGGTTTATGTGATCCCAGGCTCGCATCAGTAAAAGACTTTAACGCTTTATTCTGTTGCTGCACAAAAAAAAGACACATAGGATATCGTACCCACACACACACACACACATATATATATATACACACAATGAGGGAGGGTACGGACGTGACGATATGGCAACAACAACGACGATATTGTTGCAAGCCCATTAGATACGATTATGATGATGGAAAGCGATTTTGATTTCATTGTTTCAGTCTTAGTTTGTGTCTGTCTGTTATAGTCATGTTGATTGGAGGGTCGTGAAGAATGAGCCGAGTCTATTGGGATATCTCGAAGTAAGAGTACGGTTAAAGACATCATCTGGGGGGATATCATGTCGTATGATTTGGACACTGATTAATTTTCAGCTCCTTTCTTTTTTTTTTTTGTGGAAATTTAAAATTTGTTAAGCACTTCGTGCAGAAAGAATCGGATGATTGAAGTGATTAAGGGTGACATGACCCATTATATCCCCTTTCTAGCGAACATTTGGATGCTACATGAAACTAATAGATAAAGGAAGGTTTACGTGACGGATTATTCAATAAAAGATATGATAATTTTTTTGGTAATCTTCATTTTGACATCAGTCAAAAATCGAAAAATAAATATTAATATATTGAAAATATTCTGCTCTCAAGCTTTATTTTGACCTGAAATATTGCACTCGTATTATTTCAGGAAATAATCTCACTGTAAAAAGTGGGGTTAAATATAAAATTTTATTAAATATCAAATTGTCTCAAATCGAGAGAATTAACGATTTTTCTATAGGATTTGTGCCAATCAATGAATAATGTGTATTTCTTTTTTAGCAATCCTTAAATACTTGTGGGATTGCATATACAAGGCCTTCCAATATTTATTCAAAGAGTTTAAGTATTTTTAATATCAGTCAAATATCAAAAATATTTTTGGCAAAAGGAAATAGTTTTTTCTTGTTTAGAAATGTTTGAACTTTAAAATCACCTTTGTTTTTCATTTTCCCTTTTGGGGTTTGTTTGTCTATTAAAAATGTAATCCAGAACTAATATAAAATTTCTATTTTTTATTATTTTTTATATATTTTTTTGTCTGTGGATTTGGTCGTATAAAAAAAGGAAAATTGAACCTTAAAACAAACAGATGCATTGGAAGTTTCAAATTTTGATAATATGCAACGTTCTCACACGTATCTTCTCGATCCTTTGCAAAAAATCAAAAATGTATTACATATTTCTGGATACTGAACCGGAAAAAACCGGCACATTTATTTGACGTGACGGAAAATAATAATTTTTAAATTAATAACGCCGTCACACGTTTTAATTGCTCCATCTCTTTTTGCATGTATAGCGAAAAAGATTTAAATAGTAAGTATATACAAAAAAATTCAGCTTGTCTTAAAAATTTATTGCCTTTTTTATAAATATATTATATAGAAAAAATTATTTTTAACTATAATTACTAATAATATTAAGCTATTTCTCCGATTCAATAAATGAACAAAAATACTTTAATTTAAATATTTCAATTAAACGTAAGCAGAATTTAATAAAGCTCTCTTAGACGCGCTTTGTCATCAAGGATTTCAAAGATTACATTCTTGGTTTTAAACGTCTTGAGACGGTTGAGTCAAACGACATTGCCGTCGAGTCGAAAATGACTATAAAATACCTCAAGAATCACGAAGAAACAAAAATAGAGCCGGTCCCGTTAAAGGCATCAGGATTCAAACAAAGAAACCTTCACAAAAGCACACAAACGAGCAAACTATTTTACGTATTTCTAGAGAGCTCATACATTTGGATACACACATATACCCACATATGCACATATTCACAGTATTATGGTTTACACAATTCCACTTCTAAACACACGCACATACATGCACACATAAAAACATGTCTGCATATAAAACCAAAGGAAATTAAGAAAGACATTAAAGTGGCGAATTTATACAAAATATTTACAAACAATGTCTTTATAAATATGTGTGCAAGGTAAATATATTATATAAATGAACGAACGGTACTGTTTGCTATTAAGACTGTCTACATCAAGGACAATTAATTTTACCTGCTTAAGAAAAGAAAGATAGAGAAAAAATTGCTTATGTGTTTAGTAAAATAAAGAAGTGGTTAAGTACACCGAAATCTATAATAGAAAGATGATATTAATTGGCTTGTGTGTCTTGAGTAAATTTCTTACGGTATAAACTAATTTTAATTCGACATTATATCGTACAACATTATCAGAGTGCTGAAGACTACAGAACATCTTGAAACGTTTCCGCTGGATCGAGCAATATAAATATGAAGGTCAGAAACCAATGAAGTGACCAATTTTAATGAAGTCTTTGATACGTTGCTTTCAATCTATGCACTATGTAAGTACATATATTAAAATAATTTACGCAAATCTCGTAAATAATTATACAAAAATTTACAAATTAATCTGTAACTTTTTCCAGTGTAGCCAATCCTTAAAATATTCATAAATGACAAAACTCAATAATAAATCATCAAATGAAGTAATGAGCACATTCTCAGGCGTTTAGGCCAGACTGAGGAAACTTTCTTATAAAATGTTAATTTGTCAATTAATTTTTGGGACAGAGCAAGGAGTGTCCATACACATACATAAGTAGTTAGTAGCAAGTCCATTCATGTATCGGTGTGCTTTTATGAGTAAGTGATAGACTGACTGATTAAAAAAATGACATAAACATGATTATGTTTATGTTAATTAAGTGAGACATGAAGTCAATTTATCTTTTATATTATAAAGCTTTCTAAAGGGTTTTTTAATTAAAAAGTGGAAAAGCTTTATAAATATTAAACTACAATAGAAAGGCTTGTTAGTTTCATCTCCATAATGAATAACCAAAAAAATAAGAATGAAAAAATTAGATCATATTTTCCGTATCCTCCAAGTTATACAATTTCAAGTTTTGCAATAACACACATAAACTATTATTGCACTATATAAAATTGTCAAAGGTATTTCATATAGTCAAAACAATAGACAACAGTCAGGGGGAAATATTTGCCCAGTCACCCTCTCCACCCATTACACTCACTCAGTCATTCATTCATTCAATTGAGAAATAATGCCATTAGCTCGAACAAAACTTGTGAAAAGTTAATAATACGCCTAATTATTATTGATCGTTTGTAATATTTTTCTATGTTAATGACTTTACCTTTTAATAAATCCTCTAGAACAAATAATCCTTTCTCCAAAAGACATCCATTAGTTATACAATTTTAGACATTTTGTTACAAATAATGCGTAATGTGTCTTGTAATTGTATATATTTCATAAATTACTTTTGTTTTAGATAATGATTTATGAGTAAATGCGGCTCAGGTAATGTATATTAATAAAGAAATATATCCTGACAGAAAATGACTAAATTTAATTAGACAAAGCGTGATTGATTTTAGCCATTAACAAATATTATGCTAAAAGATTGTGGGTCATTTGAAGCACTAATTTCCGATAGGATTAATACAGATTTTCTTTAAAACAATACTATAACAAATCCAAAATATCGTAGAGTACTAAAAACTGAAAAACTTAGAATGTATTGCACGTAGTGTCGTAGTGTCATTGATAAAACAAGTTGTTAAATGAATTAGACGAAATTCAGTTTCACTTAGTTTCAAGAACTTTGGGCTTGAAATGTTAGTTATAAAAATCTCTTTTACAAAAAATTTTATAAACCGAAATCAAACATTTTCAGATAGAAATTGTAAAACATTCAAATTCAGTCGAATAATTTTTCATGCTTTAATCTATCTTTATTTCTACATCTTTAAGCTACATCTTTAATTATTTTACATCTTTAATCAGCAAGCTTTAATACACGGTTAGTTAAGAAATTTAAAAAGCGCTGATATTCTCTGACAAACTATTTAACCTTGAAAATTTATAATTTCTGATGACAGAAAGTTCGTGCTCTCCGAAGAGGTTCTAGTTTAAATGTTTTGCTGTTTTGTTCTTTTTTTATTTTGGATATATTTTTTCTTGTAATACTCTCTGTAACATACGATTTGTTTTCCTCTGTAGATTTTTTTCTCTCTAAATTTCGAAATTTCTCGTTTTTCCCCCCGGTTGTTTCTGGTGTAATCAATTTTTCCCGGAATAAAGATGGATTTCGTTGCGTAAAATGTTTGGCGGGGAGGGGCAAAAGACAAGTTTTAGATCTAGAAGTAGAATCGTTAATTTCTAATTAATTAACTTCTTAAAATTTTGGGGTTGGCAGAGTAAAAGAACAAAAGAGAAAGTTAAAACAGAAGCTGATTCAACGCAGTTGTTGTGCCTAAATGGTGCGTTTGGAATGGAGGCCGGGTCTAATCAATGAATATATTCTCGTACTCCTACAAAGAGCCTCACGTGTACAAGCCACGTAAGACACAGAAGCAACTTAACGCAGGGAAACAAGAGTTATTATACAGCGTGTTTTCAGCTTTTATGTGCTTAAACATGTTTGTTTGTTGGTTTGATCGATTAGAGTTACAAAGCATATAAACAATATAAATTTATTTGTTCGTATTTCCTCTCTATTTTTTAAATTTTCCACATACTAAATTCTTGCTCTTTTCCAGTTTCCGAATTTTGTTTTTAAATACCGAATATTTTGACCTACTTGTAAATTGGCTTCCTCAGTAATTCTGATTTCTACAGTCGCTGCTTTTGTTTCTGCTGCTTTTGTTATTCATGTTATAATTTATAGATTACGTACATTTATTTAAATTAAATGAAAACAAATAAAAGAATTATCCCCTTCCGCACAAACTAAAATATTCATAACAATTGCAAAAACTACTGCGAACTGTTTATAATGCAATATTGATCCTTTTTTTATTTATTTATTTTGCTTTTCGTCTGTTCATTGTATTCACGTCTCATCCACATCATGTAATTTATATTACCTCGAATAATGTCTCGAGGAACGCATAATCCTAAAAGTTTTCCTCATAAAAACATATTTGTTGGAGCGTGTGTCGTGTTTGTTACATTTATAGCATGCATGTGTAATTGTGAACATTGGGAGCACTTTCACGAACAACTTTGTAATAAATTTACATAATATTTTTATAATCTCAGAGGTATTTTAAAACGTTGGAGTTGTTAGTTTTCGTATGAAAAGAAAATGTCAAAAAGCAGAATTTTTACATAAATTTAATAACTTAACAGTTTATTATATAAAATAGATCAAACAAACCTAAACTTCCCGTTTTTTTCATGAATTTTCTGAAAATGTCCACAAAGTATATTTTATGTTGGGAAATATCCGCAGTAGAGCTTTTTGACGAATTTTATTGGAAGATGTTAAGATGAAAATCTCTGCAATGGAGCCTCGAATTCTCATGCGGCTTTCTAGTAAATACCATACGTTATATCCGTAGATAATATCACTAATTAATGAGATTTCAGCAACTAACTTTGGAGGTTGGTTGACTCTTTTATCGAAACAAATATTTAAACGAACATCGCGACTCCCAACCGTTAACTTCTGATGCTTCTTCTGACTTTATACATTCGAACTTTATACATTCAAACATTCGAAACAACAACGTTCGCTTTAGCGGGTTCAGACTACTGTGGAATGATATCTCAGTAACGAGGCGAACTTTTTGTAAATTGTAGATTTTACAGAATTTTTTCATTCAGAGACAGACTTGAATTCGCGGCAAAAAGTGATTCTCCTGCCAAATAGTGATTGACACAGGCAGACAGACGGACATGCATAAGTCGGCAAATGAGGTCATTCTGTTTCAGAATATTTATATACGGAATATATATACTCTTACACCAGTCATATCTCTTTTAATGCGTTAGAAGCAGAGGAATAAAGCGAGCAGCCTTTTGCTAATTAATGATATCCCTAACCCTTCACTTGTAAGGTATAAGACAGGAAAACTAATTAAAATATATGTATTTAATAAAACATGAAATCATTAAAATCGCAACAATATTCAAATTATTTTTTGTCATAAATTCATACACAAGAATTGAAATAATGAAAATATGCACAAAAGTTGTTCAAACGATCAATGTCGTTAAAAGCGATTTTATTCATACAAAAATTTACAATGTAAAACGAATTCAAAACAATCGCAACAAGCACAAACAATATCACGCCTCTTCGTGTTTGTTTTCGTGTGTCTGTGCATCCGTGTGCCGTTAGGTAGATTTGCATTCGTACATTCGTTAATGCACTCTCGCTCACTTCCATAGTTTTCTTATTCATAATCTCACGGCCAGCATGAACTAAGAATGCCTCTCGATACAGTTTCTTAATCACACAAACAATATTCATAATAACAATGATATACCGCCACATTGAAAACAATCGCACTATCGCGTAGCATTTTGCCTTCATATAAAATCTATGTAAATTCCAAGGACGTGCAAGTGTAAGAGTGCGCCATGACGATGATGAGGATGATGACTACGATGATGATGATCTTTAAGTGTTTTTTTGTGTAAAAATAAATATTTACATATGCACACTAATACACATACGTACCCACACACACACATAAACACCAATACAATTGCCGACTGCAATGATGCATAATGAAAATTTTCAGCATATGTTACAAGTTGTAAATGGAAATATATGTCAACTACTCTTCTTCTTATTTCCATAATTCTCATGTCACACGAATTTCATTAAATTTATTTCTAAATGAGAATTTGTTTAACTTATTTTTTAATTGCTGGAGTTGTTTATTTTCATGTTTTCGTACTTTTCAAAAATAATAAATGGAAAATTTAAGAAGGCATTAAATACATTCTGGTTCAACTTCTAACTCTTCATGGTCTTCTTCTTCTTTTATTTTATCTCCTTCATTCCTTTTTTATTCCCAACTTCCTTCGTAAAAACAAAAATTTTCAAAATTATACCCTCAAGTCAGGATTACGTTTAGCAGGTTTTTCCTCCTCCGTTGGCAAATGTTGTTTATTTTAATTTTTCTGCTTTATCTAAAATAAAGTGTTATTGTATAAATTGTTTTTTATCGGTTTGTGTTTTGCGCAATTTTTATTTTCTTTTTCAGATTAGCTTGTTTTGTTTAAATTTCTCCTCGTCGCCTATTTATATTTTGGTTAATTCTTCCTGTCCTTATAAAACCCTTGTTCCTTCCTTCCCTTATATCTTTTTTTCCGCCATTCGCCTTTTATTTATTTATTTATTATAATTTTTTTTTTGAAAATCTATTTATTTTGTAATTTTTCGATTTTCTATTAAAAAGTTTTATCAAACTTAGTCCAAGGGCTTTCCCTAAAACGTGGCATTATTTATTTGACTTTACCGTGGCAGAAGCCTTGTGTCTGTGCGTGTGTGTGAGTGTTTGGGTGTATGTATGTGTGCGTGTGTGTGTTCATGTATATAGGCGTATGTGTGTGGGTGTGTGTATGTGTGTATGTGTGTACATGTGTGTATGTATGTGTGTATGTGTGTACATGTGTGTATGTATGTGTGTGTGCCTGGAAGTGTATGTGTGTGTTTTTATGTACATATTTAATCATAGTTGTAATTTTTTTATCGAATTAATTTTAGTTTTAGTTGAGCTCACTAGCTCGTTCATTTTTATTCGTCCTCACCTTATTCGTTCTTTTATTTATTCAAAAATATTTTCAGCGTTTTTTTATGTTTAAATCTTTTTAAAGGCTTTGGCCTTTTCAAAATGTTTTAATCCTTTACTAAATTTATAAGCTCGTTTGTTTCATTTGTAATTTTTAAAAAACTCGTATTTTCTCTATTTGCCAAAATTCATCCAATGTAAATTCTTTTTTTTTTTAATTAAAAGCATTACAATAAAATTTTGCAGAATATTCTGAATAAAAAGTGCTTGGTATGATAAAATTTAATAATAACAGATGTATGTTTTACTAATCTTTGATGACCAAAGGTTGAAGTGTGCAAGGGAAAAAACTGTTCATGTGCATCAGTATCTACAACGTCCGTGATAAAAACAATCTCTGATAAAGTCTTCAATGAATCTTGTGCAAACGTGAACCTAACTCTTTTCTTTTAAAACCAACTTATTTATATTTCATATTATTTTACATTTCGAATATTTATCAAAATTTTTTACCGTATTTTTTATCCTTATATAAATATTTCAATAGAAACATTTATTTATTTTAATTTTATAAAAGTAAAATCTTTTCAAAAACCATTTAAAAAAGTAGTTCACGCATTTCCCGAAATTTTTTAATTATTTCATAATTATTTCGTTTTTTATTTTAATATTTCCCGTTGAAGTCAAATCTTATACCAGAAAAGAAAGCCAAGGAAAATATACAAATAATTAATTTTAAAGCATTTGAGATTTACCTACCACAAACGTTTTTTATTGACGTGTTGGCGATAATGATTCATGATGTAATTTAGGCCATTTTCAATTAAATCCTGCATCGAAAGTAGCGCTTGTAGCAGAAAATAACCGCTAGTCTGATTAACAAACAAAACCACACGGCAGCGAACAAATTAAGCGGCTCTTGGTTTAATTTGTTTGACTTTTTTCGACCTGACGTTGGCCAGTGACACGCCGTTTGTTTGGAATGAGTTATGACGACATTTAGCCGCGTACATTGTTTGCAATCAGCTTACGAACCTTAGCATTTATGTGCGTGTACGATGGACTTATGTGTGTGATGTTAGATTGAGTGTGTGTGTGTGTGAGTGTGTGTATGTGGGCGTGTACATGTATATTTAGTTATGTGTAGTATACATTAATCATAAAAATCGCTTGAAAGTGAGGTCGCCAGTTGTGTTGGTTTTGTTTGAATTCATGATATTATCTATCTTAGTTAAAGATGAATTACATGCACATACCCTATTTTTTAAATTCAGTCTAAAATCACACACTCACAAAAGCACAAGCGGATATACTTTTATATGCATCTGTGTGTATGTGTGTGTTTGTGTCAGTTCACAGACGCTGGATATCAACCAGTACCGGCGAATATGTGGCTTCAATATATCCTCTAGACATGTAACATTTATTTGAATTGTTCAACACTGACACAAGTGAATCCTGCTCTCAAAATAAGAAACCAAACACGAAATTGTTGCATGAACATAATCCCTTCTGTAAAGGATGCCAAGGTTTTACTATGGTATGGTTATTATCATTATTATTATTGTTATTATTATTATTATTATTATTATCGTACACCGTCACACACAAACACCAACACAGATCTTCGTTATTACGTTATAAATATTCCCACATTTTGCATGTGTGCGAGTGTTTGGATGGATATGCACCCGTTTATGCATGCGTCTATGCGAATGCAGTCAAAGGATAAGCAGTAGCTATTGCCGCAGCCGAAGTGGTATCACGATTGCAAAAACATTTGAAGCGCAAGTATTTTTAGATTAATTTAATTAAAACGGATTTTTCATAATAAAATGTTTAATTTATTGCTTGAACGCGTATAGGATGACAAGATTATAAACTTGTTGCCAAGATTTCGTCATTGAAAGCACGTAGGTTGATTGGATTCGCGAATGAAGTTATTACGTGATATTACGTTGGAGGATTTTACGTGATATGAAGAATGATATTGCTGAAAATGTCATATATGCCGAATGACGTGACACTATCACGCTGTGATGTAACGTCATTAGATGCGAAAAATTTCGATACGACCACTTCCGGCGAACTAAGTGGAGACGGAATTTTCTTCTGCTTAAGTTAATTGTCAATATTTTTATTCAATCGAAAACTGAACGAAATTGACATCTAGAATATATTCCGACCTCGGTCAATTTCTTCTTCATTGTCGCCTTTTTCTTCTCGAGCGGGTATGGCACTTTGTTAATATTTCTTTTCTAAATACAAGCATTTATTTCAAATATTTGCAATTTTATTTGTTGAATTTCTTTTTAGGAATTATACGGATTTTAAAGATTAAACTAAAGAACAAAACACGGCTATCACTTCACTATTACTTCACTGAAAGCAACACCGTATCCTTGAAAACGACGAAACACTACGTTCCGTTACGAATATAAAACTGAGCATGGCCTCGTCGAATATTTTATCATCTCGCACACACGGCACGGCACGAACGTGATGAATGGAAAAAAATATCCTTCGGTCGATGAAGTTTCGGTCGCCTAACGAGCGTCAGAGTATACGAAGCACGACATTAGATTCATAAAAAAGGTCTACCAAATGAAGAGACATTTATTTGCACACGCATTCCTTAATTACACCTCGATTATTCTCTTCTTCTCTCTATCTACCCGACCCACCCCGTTCTCACTCCTTCCACTCCCCGATTCCGAAACGGAATGCGTATTCTCTTTGTGATTTCGAAAAAAGGATAAACATTTATTTGTTATAAAATAAATGTTCCAAATTTCCGGTTCGGCTCGCTAAGATTCTGTCATTTTTCTTAAGATTTCATAAATGATCAAACGGAATGGACAGCACAGTCATATATGCTTATTTTTATTAGTTGCTTCGTTATCTTTAAACTTTTCCTCGAGTTCGTTTTCGTAATTAATTAAATCACGTCTAAAATATAACAATATTAATTTAAATACTTTTGATAGTTTTGATGTAAATTGCTTTTTATAGAGTATATTTTATGATATTCTTATAGAAAATCCTTTCAGAAGCTCATATGCTCTCGGTTCTCTTTCGAAAATATCCTTCTTACTTTCTCACGCTTGCGTTACTTTAATTTCGAACTAATTGTAGCATATAAGAGTATGCTCTCTCTTTTCTCTAACATATACATTTCCAATTCAGCAGAGAATTGGAAGTTCTCTCCGAATAATTTCCTTAGAAATTACTAGAGTAAGGATTTCGATTTTGACTTCGTTGGCATACGTTTCTTAAGGGATATTTTTAAGGGAAAAATTGAAGAACTAACCCAAAATTCATTATTGTATTATTTTTATAACGTTCTTTGAGCAAATAACTTTCGAATTTTTTTTAATGAGATTGGATCAACACATGCTGGCTGGCTACCTAATAAATAAAATAATCCAGGAATATGTTGGTGCTCTTTTATAAAAGAGCATTAAGTTCACGATGACCTGCATCTTATAAAATGGAAATTGGGCAAATGGAAATATCGGTTTGTCAATATTAAACCTTATTAAAAAATCAATAAATATCAAAGAACGATGCACAACGATTAACACAAAAGATTCTCTCCTATTATATTCTATTCTATTCCATTCTATTAATCACTAATATTTCTCCTACTACCATCAGACGATACGTTCCCGCTTGAGACTGAAGCAGAGATCCACTTCTTTGTGGAAATATAGGACAGGTTTTAATACGAAAAATCTAACGATATAAGCCGTTTCATACTGACATAAACATCTTTTGTTTCACCAATCTGGTGATTGATCTCTAAACTTTCGATTTGTAAACAATAATAAATTTTATAATACAAACATTCCAATATTTTCTTGAAACTGGAGTAATATATTAATGATGTAAATAATTTAACTACTTCCATAGTTGCTCCTTAGTGCAACTGTCTGAGTGTATAGATGTCTGGTATAAATGCCGTCAATAGTGTCCGAGTTAGTTCCTCGTTAGATCACTTTGAGTGGCTGAAGCCTCAGAAAAAGCGTGTAAGTCATGTATCGCGCAGAGTTCTGCGGTGGAGATGCATACAAGTAATTTCAAAAGCACTGTTGAAAATTTATACTTAAACGTGGCTTCAAAAATATGATGGTACAAGCAGGAGTTCATGCATGCTCATCCAATGTCAGAAGAAGTGATCCTAAGGGCAGCTCGAGCCCTGTAAGGACAGCTCGAATTTCGAAGTCTGATGGGTGAGAATGTGATTTCGGTGATATTAAATAGACCATGAAGGAATAATTATTGTTTGTCATCAAACCTAAGAAGAGACCTTCATGGAAACCCATTTTCTGCCTAGAGTTTTGTTCAGACTATTAAAATATCCTGATGTAACAAATATACAAAAATTATAGATTCTATTGAAAAGTGAAAAGAGCGTCAAATACATTTTTATTTTCATTGCCTCGACAATTATAATGATGATGATTACAACTTAATATATATTTCATTTGGAGTATTTCTTTCACTGCTTTCCACATTTTGTACCAAACTAAATACCAAAGAATATTATAAGCTATTAATATTCACTTCTACGGCAATTTATTATTTTCGTTCCATCCATTTTTCAATCTTTCCAAAAAATTATTGAAATTCTAAAGCCTAAAATCGGATGATAAAAAATTGCCAGCACACTTCTGCTAAGTGCGAAGAAATTATGATAATACTTAATGAAAAATGAACTCATTTAAAAAATGTTTGCGCATAAGTGCTGCACAACCTTAGCACACCTCACAAGGCAATCCACACGCACACACACCCACAAGCACAAACAATATTTCTGGCAGACTCATTTATTAAACATCTTTCGAAAAAAATATGATGAATTATATTTATTTCATCATATTTTATTAGGGCTTGGCAAATTGTGAATTTACGTAGCCTCCAAACCATCTGCAACGCCAGTCAGATGTTTAGTTTGAGAATACACCTAAGTGTGTGCGTATAAAAATCGTTGATAAAGACCACAATACCGCCACTTGGCAACAACTTCATGAAAGGTACAAATCGTGAAATCTATTCCGAGATAGAATGCGTTTGAGTTTACCTTCTTTCTCTTAAAAGAATCAGGAAAAAACGGAATAAAGAAAAGGAGCAACAGGAGAAATACAATCAGGTCGTAGCATGGCAATAACAATACTGTTGGTATCCTTATGATTGCCCTTTACAGGCCCCTCTCGCCATTACTTGGACCGTCTTTAATACTTGGCGCTCATTCCTTCCAACTCTGTCTCACCCATACCTTCTTCCACGTTTTCATGCTGAGACTTCATTGGGATGAGGAGGTGGTAGCTGTCGCCAGGTTTTAGCAAGAAATAAATAAATGACCCTATTACTTATAGTGCACGCACGGAAAATTGTCTTTATTAAAGCACCATTATAGTGTATTGCGGTGTTTAATAATATGGCAAAGTGTTTACATCTGTTTTATTTTTATTTCTCTTCAAAAATTTTAACACAAAAATTAATTTCATCCAAAAAATTCACTCACTTTCAAAGAAATTTCTTGTCATGATTAATGAATACTAATCAAACCATTTCAATAAATTGAAACCATTGCGCATTGATTACAATTTGCAGCGAATCACTTTCACACAAAAGGATTAATTTATTTCATCAACGAAATTATTTAACGAACCATGACTTTAAAAATATAAATTGAATGAAGCGGAAATAGATTTTAGTTTGAATGGGCGCGTGTATGTTTGTATGCATATGTGTCTACGTAAAGGGTTTTAATTTGAATAACCCTCAAAGAGAAGTCAAAGGATACGGAATTCTTGAAAGTTTAATACATTTTCATTGAGAAACAATGAATCAAATATATCATTGATTTGGGAATATTGCTAATTTTGTGAGCTCTATCCAATGAAGAAAACTAGAAACGAAAGGACAGCGGTGGGAGTATGAGAAGGGATGTCAATCAAATAAATAAATGATTGATAAATTGCTGCTGGGGTAAATGTGAAAGTAGAAATATATTAAAGAGTCATGCACTTTGCTTTTATGACCCTAGTTTTGCAAATGACCTAATGATTAGGAATGGATTGTTAAAAATTTGTAATAATTGAACTTCCTTTTTATTGGAAAAGATTGAAATTAAACTCAGAAGTGTTGACCTCAAATAATATGAACACATCAAGGCATTTAACACTACTAATGAAATAGAAAAATCTTTTACCACTTTCATTACCTTCTTTCTTTATTGCTCTAATACTGACATGTACATAAATACGTTGGATTGAATTGTAGAAAAACAATTGCGTGAGATCCAAATGATTGTCAATAATAATTGAATTGTCATGACCACAAGCACAGCAACTCACTTCAGCTGCTGTATATCAAAGTCAAACAAAGGGAATAAATGTCATACGCGTTTGTATACAAATTTATTTACAATACATGCATGTGAGCAGTAAGGATAATTTAAACGTGTCTAGGCAGACATTAATAATATTTGATAGATGTGTGTATTGTATATGCTCTACTTACGGATTGGACGAGATACTCCTTATCTGTTGCGCATTTCTGAGTCTAGTATTTAATGTGAGATATGTGTGTATATACACCGTATTTACAAGCGATAATCTAATCGTCGCGTAAGCTGATATCAATTAAACCTTAACTGACGGCCGAATTCAAATAACGCTGATGAGTGGATACAATATATACCATATCTTTTGCATATATGGCACAGAAAGGAAGGCAATTATACAAATAGCAATATTCATAACAATTTTATATTTAGTGAAATTTATAGGGATTGTCATTTAGTAGGATTTGGAGTGTGGGAGAGTTCTGGTGTTTTTTAAAGACAACTGTAATTCCATGAGAAAGCATCTGAAAATTATAAGCCTGATTCCCAAATGAGTTTCAAATCTAAGACTTCAAGGATATCCGTTAAACCCTTAAAGTGTAATACTTTTATTGTTCTCAACAAAAATTCCGCAGAAATAATTGTTTTCTTTACAAAGATTATTTTGTGAATTATCTACTTTACCAATTTGAATGTTCGGTCAATTTATGACAGCTAATTGTGCTTGGATCCTATGGAATGGATCAATTAATCTCTATCTCTTTGGTTTCGAGAGTGATAAAAGGTCACCGGGGGAAATATCTAGAGAATCTGGTGGCTGCAGCGTCATTATTGTGTTGGTTTTCGTAAAAATAGCATGCATAAGTGAGCAATGACATGTGTGAGGAGCTTTTCGTTATTATACAATAACTTATTGTACACCACGCCCCTGCGATTGAAGATAACCATAAGTAAAACCTGCGCAATAATTTTTGAATAGACATCGCTTTCTTTCATTGGGTAGGAACAGTAGTGCGTAAATAGTTTAGTACAATCATAATTTAGTACATCAATAATTCAATAAAATTCTCATTTAGTACGTTGTAATTTAGAACAAGCAATTAGAAAATCTTTTTTTCAAACGAAAGTCTGGAAAAAATTAATTATTGGAAAACCAATTCCAAATTTCTGCAATCTCCTTAGAATTCTCTAATTCCTCACATATTTCTCTAAACTTATTGCCGACATTTATTTCTCCATTTCTGTAATAATTATTTTAATTATTGAGATATAAAATAAATAAGTGCCTGATACGTCTCCACGCTTCGGGCTCAATCAGTAGACTTTACTAAATTATGAGCTGTTTTAGTTTTGACGGGAGCTCTTCTTTCTCCAATTTCAGATTATGGTGCTCTTCACTCGAATTCTCCTTCAATTCATCTACAATTCTTGTCGTTAAACATATAGTTCATTTCATCAGTAGGAAGCACGGAAACGCGCGTGGACAACTATTTCAAATGCAATAATTCATGCCATAAAAGTTCATATTTCATAAATTTCTAAATGTAGAATTTTAGGACACCAGTTTTTTCGTCGTGATAGATAAAACAACAAAAAGGGAGGTCACAACCGAAAATACAAGAATAGGGAGAAGATCGTTAACGTGATACGAAATTAGACATCATCTAGGAAACACCATCATCCGAAGACTAAATTGAGGATGCACAAGGAAGATCTAATTTACCGTCTTAAAATAGCCTTAAAAGTAACATTATTGTATCAGTCACGTCCCATTCTTCTAGAATTCCCCCTCCCGAAGTTAGCGAATCACTTTGAAAGACATTCACAAAACACGTACTAGTATAATTCGTGAATTTTGATTGTTATCTGTGAGTTTAGTGTTTGTAAGATGAAGACATTTCGATAAATTTTTGGGTGGGAAATATTTTATATTTCAATTTATATTTCTACTGAAATACGTTTTCGCAAATTGAAATTATATTGTACATTAGTGTACGAAAAAAATGTATACGTCCACAAAACAAATAAAAAAAAAATAGAAATAGACTGAAAAAACCAGACTGATTTAGCAAATCAAATTATGATTTTTTGACCTTTTTTCGATTTTTTTCCTTTTTTTCTTTTTTAAAACCCGTACTGATAAAATACCTTTCCATCAAAGTACAAATCATCAAAATCGGTTCGGTCACTCTCGAGTTATGGGATTACATCGCTTCGGACACTTTCTTTTATATATATAGATATATATATATATATATATATATATATATATATATATATATATATATATATATATATATATATATATATATATATATATATATATATATATATATATATATATATATATATATATATATATATATATATATATATATATATATATATATATATATATATATATATATATATATATATATATATATATATATATATATATATATATATATATATATATATATATATATATATATATATATATATATATATATATATATATATATATATATATATATATATATATATATATATATATATATATATATATATATATATATATATATATATATATATATATATATATATATATATATATATATATATATATATATATATATATATATATATATATATATATATATATATATATATATATATATATATATATATATATATATATATATATATATATATATATATATATATATATATATATATATATATATATATATATAAAGACATATATACATATATGTATGTGTCTTATGTGTCTTATGTTTATAAAAGTCATCAATTTTTGACAGTTAATTCCGTCAACAAATGAATTAGCAGTTATCCCATTTGACTATTACATACACACACAAATGGACTTACACTAAATTAATATATTCTCACAAATGTCCAAGTACAAACTCATTTATATCAATTAGGTTAAGACAGAGTTAATTGCTTTAGACTCATAGCGTTACTTGAGTTTCGAACCAATTTCCTACCGATTCTAACACTTAAACAATATTATACTAATTTACGACAGTTTGGGCTCAATAATACTAAGTTAGAATTATTACAAAAAGTTAGTGAAAGTACAAGTTGTCCTAGCAGTAGACTGATCTTTAATAATTTTTTTGTTATAATTTATATTCTTCTTAACTAACACAACTATTCAATGTTCTCCCTCTTTTCTTCTCTTATATTATTTTTATATAAATTTAGCATATAAGCCGTTATAATCCGTATGTCTTCTAAAGTCACAATAAAATTTTTTTAATTCATATTATGATTGCAGAACGCTTCATTCAAAAAATTATTTACACACTTTTGTAGTGATTCTTCTTTCATGGGTTTTTTTACACATTGTTCTCTTAATTGGATTATTTATACAAAAATATATTAGACATATATATTAGCTCTATAAAGCTTTTTATTTAACTTAAAAATATTAATAATATAAGTGTCCTCACATTTTTCTCGCAAACAGTTCAGATTATTCAGATCTTCCTTATCCGGTTTCGATTATTCTCTTAATGGAATTAATGGAAGAGTATTTAAACTAATTGCAAGAATTAAGTTTATTTGTATTAAGATCAAGTTACTAATATCGTGGTGAATACATAATCCATAAACATACATAAGAATAAATGTGTGAATATTCGTACCAAACAAGGATTCTCTACCACATCTACCCACACATACATGTGATATATATGTATGTATAATAAATGATACGAAGTTTCCTCTTTCCGATTCATTAGTGAGCATTATCCATCGTTATATTATTGGCCTTTGTTACGGTGACTGCGGTTGAAGTGAGACATGGATAGATTTCGAAAATTAGTGGAGATAAGTAGTAAATGAGTAGGAGCGTAAACTTCGGTCTGTCCGAAACTTATATACCCTACAGTCGTAATATGAATTTATAGTTTTAGTCTTAGTCGGCGCAGTGATACACGCCCTTTTTAATATTACATTCTACTTGTCATGATTCGCTTAGGTCCATTAATTTAACTTTAACATAATTCCACTCAAAAAAAATTACATCTGATTCAATTAAACAGTGAGAATGCCACGCCCATTTTTTCAAAAATTATTTAATATTCGTGAATGAGTTCGAGGATAAAACTTTGCTAACTAAGTTCATCCACAAACATTGAAAGTGAGCCATACATGTGGATGCATTCATATTAGATAACAAAAGTGTGTTAAATTCAATACCAAACAGCTTATACTAACAGAACAAGCTTGTGGCAAGTGACATGTGTATATCTCTTCATTCTCCTGTAATCATGATTCTTCCTGAGAGACAGAGAAACAAACTGATATAAAGATAGAAAGACGGGGCAAAATCGATTCGGGAGATGATTCTAAGTCACAATGTAGACACTTTTCCATACCTTGGAAACAAACTTAAACCGTTTACACCTGGATGTAAGGTGCAACGAGAAACTATTTAAATACACGGAAAGCACACGAACACCTACGCGCAGTAAACACAATTACATCTCCTTCCCATCAATATAATTTTAATTAAATAGATTTAAAATAATTTGAAATTTATCACAACAAAATTAATTTAAATTTTTAATCCGTCTGTGCGGAAAGAGTTAATTCCTGTGTGCCTTTGGAATCATTTGGTCCCACATGAGTTAATCATATTAAAGAATAATTAAATAATTTTTAAAATAACAGACTAAGAGGGAAATTATATATTTTAAAAATATTTACTTAACATTTTTTATGTTCTCGTAAAAATTGAAATTGTGTAGTTTTTGAAGCAATGTTTCACACTTCCCTCACTGTCATTACATGTTTTGCAGAATATATGTTTTGACAAGTAATGCTGAAAAGTTAAAATTAGGCCAAAATGTACGTTGCAAAGGCCAAAATGTACTTCACATAAATATATACCAGACGTCTATATATCAGCTCTATTTGGACCTAAAAAATTCTTTTTTTTCTGTTTCATCAAATTTAAAAACTTCATTATGTAAAAGCAAAATTTACTCCAAAAAACTCAAGCTTCAATCAACGCTTTGACTCTTTAAGAGATCAAAGTACATTTGTGACCAAATAACCTCAATACATACAACCATATTGAAACCCCCTACTAGAACATTTCAATTTTCCGAAAACAAAATAACTAAAGTTAGAATTAAATTAAGAAGAATGACATAGAGTTACGAAAACATACTCGTTTTGTATCAAATGCAATAGTTTTAGCCTTGAAAATACATCAAGTATAAACGATACAAAGGACGAAATAGAATTAAATACCAAAAACTTTTTAATTAATTGAAACCCTGTAAACGTTGTCGTGATTGCAGTACATAACTCCTACACAAAAGCTTTCTAGAACAAAATTGCTAAAACTTTCCAAAACACATTTTGAAGCTTGACGTTTATTCATAAAAAAACCAAATGGAACGTAGTGCGAGTCAGCTTGATTCTATCGATTTTCGAATTTTTAATAAAAATCAAATAATGCTTGTATTTTGTTAAATATTAACGAGGACCTAGTTGCGTAGTAGAAATTTGGGGTTTTCTAGTGGAGGTTTTTAAAAAAGGTTTTATATACAAATAGATTTAAGCATCACAGAGATTCATCATAGCTTAAATACTTATTGGAATAAAAAAGAGCTCTTATGTCTAAAGGTCATTAATAAATTTCATCTACGACCAAATGTTTGTATCACGGTGATTTTAATCTCGCCAGGGACAACGATAGTAAAGGATTTCTTAACTATAATGAGTTAATAATAGTCAATATAATTCACTTGTTTAAAATTTTAACTTGCTTACACGCAATTTTGATTCCTGGACTACTGAAATTCTTTTATAGTTTACTCAAATTCATAATATCTTCTTTAGGTTGTAAAATTCTTTTGTGTTTAATAGATGTATTTATTAGATTGAAACCCGCAGAGAAATCCTAAATATTTACCATAACCAAAATCTTTCTTCGTCTAAGAAAAACTTTTAGCCAAATTTGTGACACTGTTAAATCTTTATTAAATTTCTTATCCATTTAAGTTTATTCTGTATTTAATTATCATTATAATTGCGAAATGGTTTAAGTACAAAATCTAATTTCATTTTTGTAAAAGGATACTTTCTATTGTATAATACGTTCTCCAAAACTTGTTGATTTAACGTGATAATCGTATTGATGACAACAAGGGCAATCAATCAATTAGGAAGCAGAAATTCCGAGAAGATGTTTTCGCCAAATTATTTGACAACAAACCGAGCTATCAATTCATTAATTCATCCATTATAATGTAATACCTTCGAGCGTAAATTTGTTGACACTTTTTACGAACTAATCAAAATATTTCTATACCGAATTAATCAAATTGTTGTTGTTGCGATTCATCATATTATTATTGAAGTATTGTTTACTGTTGTTAATGACTTATTGTCATTATTAGTTAGATCATTGTTAGTGCTGTAAACGGCTAAACGAACGAATACATGGCGCAATTAATGACTAACTGAATGTTTATGTAATTTTAACGCCTCTCAATCTCAATAATTGTCAGCCATCTTTGTCACCGTCACCATCCTCGTCATAATCATCAATGACAATATAGTTACTTTGACAAATGATATCAATTAATTGACACCAACTCAAATCAAAATAAGGTTGCCAAATCTCGTTAATTAACCGAAATTAATTGAATAGGTAACGAAAATTTTGAAGAACAATAATCTTGTAGAAACCCCGTCAAAATAATTACATTTTTCTTAACACCCATAAGTGCCCTTAGTATTTTATTAATCATATTTTGTTTATTCAATACTTTGAGAAAACAAACTCATCAAAAAGAAAATTGATATAAAGTTGGAAAAACGTTATATTAAACCAACCTACAAAATTAATTTCGAATTCGGAATTTTATGCTTATGCAGTTAAAGCTGCGATCGAGAAGAAAAGATTTTTCTCGCATTTTATATGTATACAGGATATATTCTTTCGGAAACTTGGTTTACAGTCAAAAGGAATGCATTTTTTACTTCATTTATTTACTGACTGGATGGGAAGTTACCGGTTATTGCGCTTGGCTTTGTTGTTCGTTTAACAAATTAACTGCTTCCAAGCGCCAAACTATATCAAACTTGGTTGGCCTCAAGTTATTTCGGAATGCGTTCGTTCGTTCAGTTACGACCGTAATAAAAGAACTCCTCATTCTATGACGGCGGCACGTAGCGGTGATCATTTTCGACGTTCAAACCCACAGACAGAACACAGACAGAAGTCGTCGCAGCATCCAAGTTTTGGCGTGAAAGAAAAAATCATTTCTTTTGTTTCAGTATTCGTGCGCGGAAACTGCGCTACCGCAATGCACTAAAAGAAAATCAACAACAAAAACAACAAGGAGAGCAAAGCTAGGAAAGGGAGAATAGTTTAATGAAGAAACAAAATACAAACATTTCGTTTGTCTGTTGTTAGACCGGGCTGAATTCAACCGATGTGGGTCATGCTTGTGGAATGAATGAACGAATTCGTTGAATAAAAGCGTTCTTTCAGCGTTGGTAAATTTTTTGGAAAATGAATTAATGAATTCTTAAAACGGGAAAATAAAACTACACCAAACATAGTCAGAGAGATAAAGGTGAGGAGAAAAGCAACAAAAAATAACTGGAATAATGGATTTCTTAGTCATTCCGAACACGCCGTTGAGTATCATCCGCCCACTTTTTATCATGGCTTCGGGATATGCGAACGTAGAGGATAAACTCTCAACCGGGTACCAAAGTTAACGCTCTTGTTTGATTTAATTATAAAAGTGAGCCTACATGAAAAACGCGGATAGAACATGAAAACTAAATACGGATAGAAAATAACTAAATACGGCCTGTTTGATGTGACGTTTATCTCGATCAAAAACTTGAATAAAAGTGCTATTAGCGTTTAAGATTTCCGATAATACTTTTAATAATTTTCAAATATTTTAAAATAAAAATCTTCGCTTCCTGTGATATTTTTGCATTATATCATTATAGTGATGGAAATAATTCTCACCCTTTTGGTTAACTCCATACAATATTATTTGCAATGTAACCTCAAGGAATAGCCTGTTAAACGCTCGACTGGCTATCGATCAGTCATAGAATTTTCAATCAGAAACATTAATTACAAAATGACAAATTATGGAAATATATATTATAACGGTTTTATGTTAAAGTACTAAGCAAAACTAATTAATGCTTTACAAGTCCCTTTCAACTGACAAAAGAAGCTTTAAATGGCTTAAAGAATACAATCAATCTGTCTACCAAATACTATTTCCTAGCCTTATTTCCCACCCTCGCCTTCACATCGTAACAACATTTATTTGTTTCTGCATGTCAACATGTTGTTAACTTGTTTTCATGCCATTATTTTCGGCTGTCAACATTTTCAAAGTAAATGATTTCTTTTTTCTATTGACGTGACAACGGCTTTGGTCTTTTCGTGAGTATATTCCGACCATGGTATTCCAATACTTGCTTTAAGCCTTCCGAGCCAAAAGTCTTCTTTGTTAAATATTTACATGAGAAGAAACACAAGAACCCGTAGTGTTCATTACGGCAAATACAACAATAAAAACATCAGCATCTACAACGTATTGTTTTAGGACTTTGTACTAAATTCATAGCATAATTTTTCTCCCATTTACAAGTTTATTGTCTTGCATATTTTTGTAGTATTATGTGTACTATTTCAAGTATTTTGCCCTTTTTGTTTCTGCTGTTGCTGTCCTTATTGTTGTTGCAGAAATTCGTGTCGGCGGTGCGATTTTAATCAACAACATGCATTAGTTATTGCTAGTTGTCTAACAATATGTTTTTGGTGGGATCTATGTCGCAATTTTTCCGCGCGTTGTCATTCTTTTTTCGTTGTTGTTGTTGTTGTATTGTTGTTTTTGTTGTTATATTCTTGTTAGGCTCTCCATTCTCTTTTATAACTTCCGATATCATTGTGTGCGCCATCTGAAATTACTAAACTTTATACTCGTCTTAACCACACGCTTTGTCCTCACATACACAGACACACACACACACGTGTACAGGAAGACACACGCATACACATATATACATATTTTAGCAATGTCTCTTGTATGCAAATTATAAAGGTTTTCATGTTCTATGCAAATCACTTGACAGAAAGACAAGTGACCAGACGACTGACCAACTAACTAACCAGCCTCTATTTTCATCAAAATTAAATCGTCGTGTCGTGTGTCTCAATGTGTCTCATTCACGTGTCTTTGAGAAAGAATGATAGAATGAGGGAGTGAAAGGAGAGAGAGAGAGAGGAAGTAATATAAATAAGAGTGAGTTTAACATTCGTAGCAGGTCTCCGTAGATTTGTATTTGTGAATAACGTGCCCTACGAATGTCTTTCTGTGTTTAAAATTTTTTTATATTTTATATCATGCATACAATATTATTTTCGATTAATGTTCTCAAAGTGTTTCTCAATAATATTCATCTGAGCGTAAATAATAAATGAGTTTATTTCAGATTGTTCAAATTACAGGACCATCCTTTCAAAACGAATTACGTAAGTCAGTTACATGCCTTTCTCGAGAAACAAGCTACCTGTTTGTGAATTTTGTATACTATTGCAATATCATATAAAGTCAAGAAATGAAGCTCTTTGATGATTTCAAGGCCTGGAAGCTTATACGTTTGGATTTTTTAATTTATGCCTTTATTGGAAAAGGATAAGGTACACTAAGAAAGAATGAATTCAATTTATTTCAAAACAAATACATTATTTTAAAAGAATATGATTGAATAAATTAAATAATTCCATTCTCTTCAATTGAATAATTCATGAATTTGAATTAATTCTCGTTACTTTAAGTCGAATAGATCTCGGATATTTTTTTATTCGTCCGTTTCCTATTAGTTCTTTTATAAAAAGTGTCCAAAATTCGTTTAAGAGATTCCTTGCACTGTTGTAATTGTTGTTGTTATCGTTGTTCTTGTTAACTTTTCATTGTATTCATAGTAAAATGTTGAGAATTGCTACTCCTTTTTGTTTCATTGCTCTTTCAGTTCTTGCAAAATTGTTTAATATTACTCAAAGAATTGCGATACCTTTAGTTATCAAACAACATAAATAACAACAAAAACAGCGGTAGGAATAATTACGAAAAGCTGCTTTCATATATTTCAGGTTTACATTAAGTCTTAAAGAGCGATAATATATTGTCAATATTGCTAAATTGCAGCAAGACTTTAGGTACTTTTTAGGTATGTTTTGAATCTCTTTCAAAACATGCAGACATGTCACGTCTCACTAGATATCCGGCTGATCCTGATGTCGTACAAATTGTAAATATAAGAATATTAGAATTACATCTATAGATTTAATTTCGATTTAGAACCGTATATTCTGTGAGAGAAAAGAGAGGGAGAAATAATATACGATATTTTTAAAATAAATTGCTAGAAAATCAATTTCAAACTGCAACCAAATTTTAGGCTATAATATTTATTTTATGAATAATATGAACAACTTATTAAAGGCAATGTAATATTAAAAGGGGTGTGGACCGCCCACTGATTGTTAGATTCAAACCATTTTAGATAAAGTTATATTACAGATGTAGGATCTATGAGCTTCTGATGAAGCAAACCCTTTCTTACTTTTTTGTTTTCAATTTTAAAGATTTGAAGAAAAATTTTCCGAAGTCACGAAAAAAGGGCTATATGTACAAAACGTTGACTATATATTTCCGTTCATTGAATTCTCATCGACAATATTAACATATACTTCTAAAACGTATAGATCGTTTCGCTTTATGACGAAAATTGATAATTATTTCAGCAATTGATGACCGTTTATGACACTTGTTTTTGTATGGCAATGTTTTCATTTTAAGAAATAAAAGTTTCAAAAACTGTAAAAGTGAAAAATGCCACGAAGTTCATGAAAAATGAACAACTTGTCAACAATAAATAAATTCTGCTTCAATTAAAAGACCATTAATTTTAAAACTCCGTTAACAGAAAATAAAGTAATTATAAAAAGTGAATTATGAAAAACGAAACAACAAAAACAGAGCCGTACGAAGAGTGCATTATGGAGAGAGGAATGTTTGCTAGTCAGCAAACGGGCAACATAACTTCCAAATGAACGAATGAAGCACTATAAACTTTTTCAGTTCTTTACCAATTCTTAATATTAAAAATGAAAATTAAAGTGAAAATTAACAACGAACAATTTTACCCCAGTAATCACGCAAACTTCTTCATTTCATCAACACTTTTTCTTCTTAATTTACTTCTTGTACTTTGCTTCTCCTCACCTTCGACATAATCATCATCATCATCATCACCGTCATAATCATCATCTTTCCTTACAGTTCCACGACGAAATGAAAATTTTCTTATGATTTTCTTTTTCTTCTTTTTTTTCTTTTTCTTGTGTTTTCCTTCTTCTTGCTTTTGTTTTTCAATCATTGTGCCGGGTTGATGGTGAGGCTTTATCTGCGGCTTTATCCGCGAAGGGCGATCTTTTCTGCTCTCTCGGTTTGCCCTTGACTTGTTATTTAATGAAGCGAAACACTTTCGATAAAGTTCAAACTATATTTCTACTTAAAAACATTGAGCTTGACTGGATTCCTTTTTTGTTCTTTTTTGCCTCTTCATTTAAGTGTGAAATGATTAATGTATAAAAGGAATGTCTGGAAAAAATATTCGAAGGGAATAAATTTCTACAAATGAAAACAAATACTTTGAATGTATTAAATACGCTCGGGGCGGTTATTATGGGCGGGAAAGAGACAATTTTCAACTTAAATGAAATAATGTCCAATAAATGTCTCAATCCTTAAAGGACGGTTGAAGGTTAGGTTTTATAATTTTGTGTAAACGGTTTCTTGGAAAAAATCTTTAAAGGCCTTGAGAAATTTGCCAATGGTATTAGACGGAGATTTTGATTCTATGTAAATTAAATATTCCAAAGATAGCCACCTGAAGAGAGAAGCTAATAAAGGGAAAGCAACATTATTTATTTGGAAATTATGTGATCATTCCACTCATTACACGAGTAATCATTGCATTCATTACACGATTGCTGGTATTCAAAGCCTCAAAGGCAGTTACGGTATGGTAGGAATGGTAGGTATAGAGAGGTAATTATAAAGACGTTATGAAATTTTTTCCACTTTTTTTAAGGAGTAAGAGCGAAGAGAATTTAATTTATGAATCGAAGACCTTCATAATTCGCAGACCATTTCTTAGTTGACTTTATTTCTAGAGTGAGTATATGAATTCCCCTTAATTACCCCTTCTATACAAACATCTCAAACATTGTCAAAATATTCTCAAAATGTATCAAAACATTCTCACAATATTGTATTGTATGTGTTTCTATATAATAGAAACACAGAATTAGAACCTTAGAATTTATATCACTTCTTTATGAAAACACACACACAATTAAAGACAGACACTAACACTCCACGTAACATCCGCACGTAATCACAACCCCTTAACCCTTTCGCTGCTCCACACGTATATATTCGCAAAAAAAACTTGTGTATCATACGCTCCCGACGAATATTTTCGCGCTTAGTTTTAAATTAGTTAGCTGCTCAATACGACTATTTTTACTATGTATTATTCATGTTTTCTGCTCTATACGATTATTTTTGCTGTTTAATACGTATTTAAGGCTACCAATTATTATTAATATAGTAGAGCATTAACTGCTCTACACGGATATTCTCGCTCTAATTTTATTTTCGTACGCTGCTCCAGACGAGTATTCTCGCTATAAAAATTATAATAACAATTACGAACTTGTCTAAACCTGCACAATATATTTATCAATTTCTAGCGCATACAGGCAGTTCTTACCAGCATTCTGAAGAATACATACTAAAATTCAATACATTTATAGTTATTTTAATTATATAATTATCTGCTGTAAGTATTTTATAATAAAATTATATTATTTATAATATTATAAATAAATATAATTAATGTATTACGCAATTTTTATTAGATGGCAAAAAAAAATCTTACCGATGCAGAGTTGGAAGAAATACTATTACAGTCAGATAGTGGAGAAGAATTTCTCGATGATATAGACAACAATGATAATGAGACAACTGATGACAGTGATGATTACACTGAAGAGCCACAACATAAGAAACGGGCGGTCAATTGCGAATATCAATGGAAGGATGCAACATCCTTTACACCAAAAATTTACAATTTTGATAATGATTGTTCAGGTCCTTCGAAAGGTAACACTGACTACACGGAATTAGAGTGTTTCAAAATATTTTTCACAGTTTCACAGAGGAAACAGAATAAAAATCACCATAAAGGATTTAAAAAATAAACTGCTCTACACGAATAAACTCGCAATACTTAATTTCTTTAAACAGCTCAACACGAATTAATTCGCAGCGTTTAAATGGTCAAACTGCTCAACACGAATAAAGATGAAACTACTAAAATAAATGCGCACAGCAGGCACAAAATCTCAAAACGAATTGCGCAGCGAAAAGGTTAAATCACATATTCATACACACCAACCCAAGAAAACTTAATAAAGTTAATGCAGTTAAAAGTGTGATTAAAAAAAAACACAATTAAAAAATATTTTTATTTTTGACATTTTTTGAATGAAATCAAAATGAAGTGACTTTTTCCTAACAGAACCAAATTTTTATAAGTTAATATAGAAAACCATTTTTTCCACCACTCATTTCCCGAGTTACCCGAAACGAACCGACACAAAGAAATAGGAAATTAAAGAAAAGCTAGAGAGGAAAGACAAAACAAAAAATTAACTGATCGTATTTGGTTCAAGTTTTCATGCTTACGGGAATATGAAAACGTGCCAGCGTGGCAGATGGAAAGATAAAGTAGAAATTGAGGAAGAAAGGAGGAGAGAGAAACATTGAGGAATTGCTGATTGCCAAGGGGAAATATTTGTAAGAAAAAACAGTGGTCAATGATTAACATTAGTGAAATACTGTGTTCATGAAGTTGAAAAACAAAAAATTTACTACTCTTTCATATTCCGTTTTTGCTTCCCGATTAATCCCTAATGTTGCTGAAAGTAATTTTTTGCTGTCGGAGCAAATCCACTCAATTACAGAGTTCAATTTTTTTGTAGTCTTGCAAATGCTTCCTTTAGCGAATGTTATTTACACGGTAAACAAGTTCGAAGTTGTTTGAAATCCTCCCAAAAAATTGTTCCTCATAAAGTTCTATTTTAGTCAATTGTAACCCTTAGAGCTTAATTAAAATTTTTATTGATTCTTTTAATGGCTTCACTCCTGTAATCGTTATTAGTAGTAGATATTATTAGTGATCATTAACGGATTTAAATGTACTTTGGTCTGACGTATGATTAAAATTGTAGCCTCAACTACTCTACCAACCTAAAAATCTTATTTATTTGGATATCTGGGTGTAAAAAAATACAAATATATGTAGCATACATAATAATTCTCATTTCAAAACTATTAAAGTATTTATTTCCATGATATCAATCAAGACCTTGTTTCCAAGAAATCAATTGTCAGCAGACAGTTTGAGGTTTTTTATTGATTCTTTAAGTCTGGAATTGTATCAAAATTTATAACTAAATTTATTAAAAAATTACATTTTTATTTTCAACCTTTATTGTATTTTACACAGTGTAGGAATCGCGCACATTTTTCTATGTATGCCTAACACAATTTTATAAACGTATTTCAAGCTGAATTTGCATTTGATTCAAATAGAATAGCCATTATTATTATAATAATTATGGTGATTACGATGATAATTGTAATAAATGTTGGCGAAAAGTGAAAATAAATCTGATATCTTTTACGCAATTAATCATTACACATAGTTAAATCAAGTGCACAAAAATAGACCCACGCACACACACCCAAACCCACACAAATACAACACACACGCACACATTCGAAGCCAAACACACATTCACACCCTTACTCGTAAAAACAAGCACTACTTCGTATGGATTTAATTTAGTGTACTCAATCATGATTTTCAGGAAACCAAAAGATAAAGCGTTTTTGTTTTGGGTACAAAAAAGGTCCCCAAGTTTCTCTTCTCCGGTACGTTGCTCTCTATTAGGTAGTGTGTACATGTGTGTGTGTGTGTGTCTGTGTGTATTCGAATACGTATACGTGCGTGTGTATGCGTGTGTGTGTTAATATTATCCTTACTAATGGTTTTACAAAATGACCCTTGGGGATGATTCACTTCACAAGTAATACATTATATCGATGGTGGCGGTAGGAGTACCCTTTTCAACCAGCATCATTTTTTGTCCCCAAAGTGTGTTTTTCTTGCCTCTTCACAATTCTTTCTCACATGCTTGATTTATTGCTGGGCATAATTTTTATTTTCTAGTTCTGGAAGAAAAAGGGCTGTATCGATCGAACATTTCTGTAATATATCTTTTAGTTCGTAGAAAGTGTCCTCTAAGGATTATCTAAAATGTCACTTTTGATAATAATGATAATTTTTTCGATGAAGGTATAGGCGCTTCTCCCCGTTTTTGAAAATAACATTTAGAAATATTTCAAAATTAGGTCCATTACTCCATGAGGATAAAGATATAAATTTATTCTTTATATCTTTTTTTTTTTGATAAAACGAACGCAAAAATATCCACTAACAAATTTACAAAAAAGACAATTCTAAAAACCGGGTATAATCAAATACGTCGTATTGACTTTAATTAAAACTTCGTTTGGAACGTAAATCGTGATGAAGTAGCAACTAAATCCTGTTAATAATTTCTAATAAGCAGTATTCAGAATTTTTTTGGAAAACAAAAAAATATTTGTTTACATAAAAAAGATCTGACAATGTAATTGATGTAAATAAATTTGTCATAACTAAGGTTGGTAAACATTTGAATTGTGTTGTGCATACGGCTAAAAATATAACCACTTTATAACGCGTAGAATACAAGAAGACAAATGCAATAAGCTCCATCGACAGCACCAATAAAACAACAACAACAACAACAATGACGGCAGTAGCTGCAAAAAATAACATCTACCGCATCCACCAACACTCATGTGTCGCTGTTACTTTCAGACAATAGTAATAAAGCACAACAACAATAACGCCCCATAAAGCATGTACATGAACAGAACAACAACAATGACAACAACAACAACAACAAAACAACAACAATAATTACTACAACAACAACAAGATCCAGAAATAAAAATTGGCAATAGCAAAATTTAAATGAAATTCAAATAATGACTAAATAAAGAAGCCAAAGGGGAAAATGAATGCAGAAAGAAAATAAAGATTGAATCAATTGCATCAATTTGTTTACGCTATACCGCGTAGTTGTTCGTTTTGTTGTTGATTTTTTCCCTTCGATTGTTCTTTTTCGTTTCGATACGAAAAAATTTGCATTTTACAAAACATGAAATTTAACTTAGCAAGTGCTGAATTTGCACAACAATTACAACAACAAGTACAATAGCAACAACAACAACAATACCAACAGCAACAAGAGAAAGAGAACAACAACCACCACAACTGTCCAATAAACTGATCACAAAATATAATAAAACAATCGCGTCAAACGCCCTTCCACCAACCTTCCCCGCCTCATTCGAAGGAAACCCTCCCATAAGGGCGCGCGAAGCATATCAGATACAAGAACAGTATAGGAGAAAATATGCGAAAAGAAATGCATGTATAAAGCAGAAAAATCAAAAAACTCCAATTTAAAATAATAACAAAATAAATACAAAATCAAAAGCAAAAACAAAAACTACATTCAGAAATTGAGGGATATAAAATACGATTTGCATGAATTGTCATTACATGCAAATTCAATGCAAAATTTAGCAGAAAATATATTTTGCACCGACCAACGGATTCGTGCGGATTCGTCGGCAAATAAAAATCAAGAAAGAGGATGAAAGTCAAGAAAGGAGTGAATGATAGTTTATGCAATTTGGAATAGGAAATTCTAGGAAATATTTAGGAAAAGGATAAAATCAAACGAAGGATAATTCATCATTTACATCAAACAGAAATTAAATAATTTATTGTCTGTTTATGCATTTTTGGGCTGCATTTATCTATCTTTTTACTCAGTATATCGTCGTCTCGCTACGAGAATTATGTAAATTATACACTCAGTGGGAAATCTGAGAGATATTTATTTGTGAACTTTTCAAGAAAAATGTGGAATGTTAACTCACTTTGCCACCAAAATGCTTTTAACAGCCAAAACAAGACGGTGTTTGCTTGCGACTTCGAGCAAGCAAAATTTTACACACGATCCTATGGGGAGAGAAATTGTTTCAACTACTGCTGAGAATATAGATTCTTCTTCAACAGCTGTGATTTTGCTCAAAGAGCGAAAAAAATATTGCACACCTTTTATTTAAAATGCCTCGAGGTTATTGAATCGTTGCTAACATTTTATTAAAAAATAATCAAAAACAAATTTTGAAAGAAAATTTGATGGAATAAGTTTTCATATCGCTTAAGTCCCGATCGACCATTAAGAAAGATTACTGTAATGATCAATTTGTTCCGTTTTTCTTTCCCAGATAGATCAAATCAAAACTCTCAAAAAGTCAATTTTATTGGCTATCAAACAATTCTGTAGCTAAATTTTCTCTTGACATGAAGTAAGAAACAAATGTGATTTTTTTCATTTCGAGAAATTTACATAATTTTCTATAGCGAAATTTTTTTAAAAATGAACTTGATTGAACTTATCGCAAAAGGGACAGACAATAAATTGCATTGGCAATCTCTTAAACTATTATCAATATAACCACATCGTCCTTAGTATTCTGATCCTTTTTCCCGTCATCCTACTGAAGCTGCAATCAAATCACTGTACCTGCAATAAACTTACTAACCGCCTCTCGACGTAGAAGGTTTAAAATTTACCTCATATTTTTTAATTTCAGGCTATTTGTTAGTTTTAATTCGATTTTAAACTATTTGAGCCGCTTCAGAGATTTTTTCATATACCCTGTTTATTTTCATTGGAAATTCGTGTAATATTCTCGTGCATGCATTCTTCACAAACACTCGCAAATAAATAAATATTTATGCAAATATTTGAACTAAAACTTTGTTGATTGCCAAAATGAATTAGAGCAATATACGAGTATGAACGGATTTCCGATGTTGCCCTTTTTTTGTTTTGTTGTTTACCTTTGTTGATTTTGTGAATGCATTTTAAAAATTTAACATTAATATTTGAGTTTTTGCAAAGGGCAATTTAACTTTTCTCTGTTGGTCTTTTTTTTACTTGCAATTTTTTAATAGCAATTTAATATATACATGCGCTACATTTGAGAAGGATAAGCATATTATGTTCACTTGAAAAATTCTTATTTTCGACCACTTTGTAAGAAGAGAAATTGTGTGGAAGGGTGAAGAAAGTTGAGAGTTCGTTCAACTCGGCTCAATAGTTTAGCTAATTTATTTGTCTTTTTAAATGATAAAGCTTTATCATATTGGGAGGGTAAACTGATACTACTTGTATTTGTAAATGAGAAAGATCGAAAGGAACAAGCTTATTTTGTGTGAGTTTTGTGTGTTCAAAATCCTGCGTTTTAATGAATGAATCGTGTTAAGTTTCGTTAAATCATCTTAGCATTTGTAATTTTTTACCACGACCCCCGTCATCTTCCATTAACTCATCACTTCTTCACCGCCAACTGCTGTAGCGTAGCGTAAGCTGTAGCGCAGCGTAAGCGCATCGCCATTCTATAACTTTGAAAGCTTACTTCTATTTTTTAGTTCTATTGCATTCATTCGGTAAAATTATTTATTTGATTGTGTCTTTGGCAGAAGTAATTGTAAATAAAATAGCGCTTACTAATTGAATGGCGAGCGACGATTACAGAGAAATAGAAGAAGAGAATTGGAATTAAAAAATATGACGTGAACGGAAATGGCAACTAAAAATATAGGTCATAAAATTCAGTGCTGTCAAAAAAAAACTTTTTTTAGATAAAACAATTTCAAAGCAAATCGAGTGACAAAAGTGAATTTTCTTTTTTTTTTTCTTTTTCTAATCTATTTTTATACGATGGTGGACCTCGAGATACGGATTGATAATGGTGGTGGCACTAGTTTTAGGTATGGTCGTGTGCATATATATACTTTATATAGTGGCGATAAGGCCGACCAGCATCCGCTATGAAGGGAGCAACACAGCATGAAAATATCATTTAATGCCAAATATTAGCATTTTTGCAACTTGTCAGTGAGCAAAAAAAAATTTAGAGAAAGAGATCGCGGAAAAAAATGCCATGGATTATAAATAAAAGAATCTTCCACGATTATCGCACTCTAGCCGCGTTTATAAATCATTTGTTGACTGGATGTATGGCATTGAACGTAGCCAAAAACCATTCAACGTTCAAACGAACGCAATAGCGTAACTAACTGACTATTCCATGCGTTGGCCGATCGAACAAAAAGGAGCTAAGTACACAAAAAACACCTAGTGGGGGCGATTTACTGTGCAATATTTTAGTATCCCCGGTCCCTGGTGCTTCTGCTGGTGCGGTGCATCTGTTTTTATTGTTGCCACTGCTGCGGATGAGCTTGGAGCTTGGCACAATCGTGCTCTGGCTCGGAGCCGACTTTCCACGCGACTGGCTGATTGCCAATTGTTTGGTAACAATTTTAATGAACCATGTAGAACCCTGGTGCATGGATGGCATGATGGACAATAGGTGATTGTTCGGTCAACTATGAAACATTATATCGTAAACCAAAGATAAAAGTTTGAATTTTGAAAGTCACAAGCTTCAGGAATTTTTGACAAAATTTGTTTCAAGTGAATTTATTTATTTTAACTGTTTATTTAAATAAAAAATTTTTATTTATATAAAAGAAATATATATTATAAAAACATTTGTGTTAAGTTAAAGATATTTTTTAAGTTAAAGAAAACTGAATGGCATCAATTGACTAAAAGGGAAATTATTAAACTCAAATATTTAATTCTATTGAATTGAAAAATACTCGAAAAAATCGGACAAGACGCTACAATAATTTTATTTTGTACCCCTCGAAAATTTAAATTTGAAAAATGGTTTTAAAGTTTTTGCATGTCGTTGCAAAATATAAAATAATATTCTGTAATATTTACGAGTATTATTCACATAAATGTAGTAACAGCTGTTAAATGCTTGTAACGATTGTTGTTGCCGTTATTGCTATTGTTGTTGTTGTTGTTGTTCTACTTTCATTGTTACAGCATTGTTTTTTACCTCACACAGCGGTAGAAAGAAGTTTTTATTAATACGAACAGCACCAACATAATATTTAGGTTGCAAACCAAACAACGGTTTTTACAATCATCATCATCATCATCTTCATTATAGACATACTTATTTTTTATTTGTGTTTAAGGTTACAATTTATAGATACTTTTAATACGGACACTTTTAAATTTGTAGGATATGTAAACCAAAACCACAAATGAAAATATCAACATGGTGCAGCTCATGGTGGAGTCAAGCCAATGTACGGCCCTCGATCAAAAAGCCCGATAGATCACTTCATTGCATTTTACCGCCCGCACAATATTTTCGCGCCTTTAAAGCGATCTCAGGAAGACTCAAGTAAAGGAAAAGTGTAAATTTACAGCAGAAGACAGGCGAACATTAATGATTCTATATACAGTGATAAATACAATATCGCTGTATACAGCAAAAACGCAAGGCGCAAGATCGTCAAAATTTATTAGTTATAACCATACAAAATTTCAATGAAATTAAGGCTAAATCTCCTAAACCATTGCAAATATAGGAATAGTATTATTCGAAAGTATTGTTCAATCTGCATTATCTTTTTATAACATTTGAAGTGCACTCCACATATCCATACACGTTTTCTTAAGAGCCGAAGGGTTCAATAAATCACTTCATATCATATGTGGCTTACTAGGGATTATGATTTCTCGCGCGGCCAAATGTCGCCACGAATTTAAGTTCTATATGAAAACTATATTAAAAGATATAAATGAGAACTTGACATAGTATCAACAAGTATCTGAGAGTAAAAGGAAATTTATGAAGCCCTTTATCTTTCTCTTTCAGGGAAATGTGAAATCATTTTTGGTCATATCTTTTAAACTAAAGCAGATCTTGATAAACATTATTTAATATGAGGTATCGGCCTTGACAAAGTATTCAAACCGGTATCCACCTTAGTCACTTGATGGTCATTTGAGTTATCCTCATTGAAAAAATTCTTAAATTGTTCATGAATTTTGCGTATAAAGCATTCCAAAATAAATCCAATCAAAAATCGGTAAATATTTGCCAAAACACAAACCGAAAAACCTTTGATGAATTCGAAGATAATTTGGTTTCGAAATTGCCTAGGTGCAAACGTACATACATGCATAAAACATACTTACACGCATTCTGTAGATAAAAAATGAATTCAATTAAAATCTAAAAGTTTTCGGTCATGAATGATTAAAACAATTATTTGCAAAAACCAAAAGCAAAGAAAAATGTTTTACTTTTCACATGCCTCTTCTTTTTTAATTCTCGATATTCAAGAATTTTTTTCTTTTAATTTGTTTTAGACAATTTCTTTTCCTTTTTGTTAAAGAATTTATTTCCTTTTCGGCATTCACAAAAGTAGAACGAACTGGACTTGATCATGCACTAAGAGAAATAGATATTCAAGAAAAGCACCGAAATACAATGAACAGTGGAAGCAAGGAGGAAAAGAGAAGAAATAAAGCTTGACATTGTTCTGCGAACATTGCCATTTCTGGAACCATCACGCTGACTGGACGCATGAAGAAAATGTTCATTCAGCATCTAACAGTGTCTCACCCTCTTCTCCGTGTGATTATTTTTTTTATTTGATGTCATGTTTTTTTCATTGTTTTTGTTTTTCCTATCTTGTGTTTTGATTTTTTTCTCCAGGGGTTTGTCTTGTTGGATTGTTTAGGTTCTGAAATGTTGTCAGAAGTACTTCACTTCTAATGCTGACTCGCTGACGTCTACTAGTTTTCTACTCGTCGTTATTCCTGTTTTCATTCATCCATTCATCTAAAGACCGAACTGGTCCGGCCGTCTTCTGTCCATCCATTCAATTGTCCATGACTCTCCATGGCTGAGATCCCGACGTGAGTTACCCTGGCTCGGTCAATCGTAACGAGTTGATTGTGCCGAATTGAAAATTTAAATCTTTTGAATTGTTGGAGAAGAAACAAGACCACAAACAACGACCGCAATTCACAACAATAAAGACGAACTGCAACAACTTAGCAAACCCTAAAATTTGCAAATGGTTAGTAATTGCAGCGAAGTGAAGGGATAGTGAAAAGGGGAAGGAGGGTGAGAGAGTAGAGGAGGGAAGTAGAAGTGAACAATAGCCAGTTGAAATGTATGGACTAGTAGGACTTCTTTCTGGTTGTTCTCAACATGCTGGCATTTATCATGCTCAAACTCCTGAATGCGGGCACAACATCCAAGACAAGGCGCAAGGAGATGCGCAAATTATATTCTTTTTCTTCCCCATACAATTTTCATTCTTTTCATTTCTTTACCTGTTTTCTTTTTGTGCGGTTTTATATACTTTGTGTCTTCTAATTACAGTTACCGCCGCCAGCTACTTGCAAGTACGGAAAGGGTGGAATAAGATGAAACTATACCCTTTCATGATACGTGCATGCTAAAGTCTGATGGATGTACCAGAAGGTTAAGCACAAACATTTCAATACAGTTGAAAAAATTCAGACGACTACTTGAGGGTTGCAATTTCTTTCTTTGTCGACATCAATCAATCACTAAACCACATCTCATTGTCCTTGCGTGGTCGCCATTTCCTTCAGCCCTTCTACTCATTCACGACCACCTCCAGCATTTCCGTTTTAGCGACGACCAGATGGTGAAGTGCAAATATTATCTATGTAACGTTTTCTTGTCGAAGAACCCTTCTTCAGCCGCTTAAGTGCGCTTGGAATCTAGCTTAATCTCTCATTTTTAAACGATATATCCCTAAAAGGAAGTTTTTACTTTTAATGCTTTAAAGAACTAATTTTATTTGCAAAAGAAGAAAAAACATAAAATCTGGAGAAGGTAAGTCACAGATATCGGAATTTTATAAAATCACACGAGCAGCATGTTAAATCCAAAAACTAGTCCGGGTCACAGCGAACGATTTATCGTATTTAAATCAAAAAATAATGCTACAAAGAGTTGAAATTAGATAAATATACACAATTGAATTGTCTTGAATTGAAAAACAATTTCGGGTCTTACCTTAGGATCCGATTCTTTCCAGCACTTGTGAAGCCAAAAAGCGCGATCACATTTTGTGTTGCCTTCAGGAGTGAGACAACGCTTACCCATATGTAAAGCAATAGAATGCATTGAACTCGGCAGCATACTGTGCAGCTTTTCCAAATGAACTTCGCCATCGTCATGCAGCACATCAGTTTCCTCAAATACGCAATACATATAGCACTTAAGCGCCTCATCCTCGTGCACATCACCATCACTGAACTCCTTAATGGCCTCTAAAGGTTTAACGTTCGGAAAATTAATTAAATCATCATAGTATATAAACTTCTATTAGCGTTTCAACGAACCTTCAGTAACTCCAGTTTTCTTGACGCAACTATCATGAATCGGTTTTAATAGCTTGATCAATTCAGGCGGCGGATACTGCAATCAATATTAAAATTAGATAAACAAATATATAACTAAATTCTTATTAATTCAAAAACTTTGAAGCTATTCACATCCTTGTAGAGTTAGAAGAAATATCGATAGCAGTACCTACCGTTTCATCGCGTCTCGGTTGAACTTTTTGACCAAATGCACCACCCAGTAGATAAAATTGCAGAGCAATAACTATCGTGCCAAAAATAATAAATTTCATTTTTTATGTGGTTTTCTTCCTTTAGTTTATTATTGTTATTATTTTTATTTTCGGTTGGTGCCGAACCGTTTTTTTTTTCTTATTATTTTTTACAAGAATTCAGGTCGAGGTTATTGAAAACGGATCAATGAAATTTTTACAATACACCTCACACGTTAAGCCACACGAAATAAAAACAGCAAAAGTAACAACGAGAAACGTATTTATTGCAGGCTAGCAAGAGCCTTTGACGAGCTTATCATGCGTACACACAAGATCCGTTCGTACTTCAGGAAGAGGGATAAATATATAAAATTTTTCAAAACATTTTCGGTTTCAAAGAAACAAATGTACGATTTTGTTTTCTTTTTGATAAACAAAGCAGTGGTAACAATATAAAATAAATTTTTAAAAGGTTTTCAGTCTGAAATCTTATTTTTATAGAAAAGTCGAAAGCGGAAATTAGTGATTAAAATTGTAAGCGTAAGCGACGCCCACGAGAAATATCAAAAAATTCATCACACAAAAACTTTTTCGATTAGAGAACGTAATTAATAATTTCAGAACCGAATTAATAACCGCTACTTTCGGTTACTTTCGTTATTTAAAACATTTCATCATTTTTACTTTGTCAAAGGACGTTGATTAGAATTAAAACCTTGAAGATATCATCACTTACGGATCAAGAATGATAACGGAAGTAGTTACTAAAACGATTAGAAGAACATTTGGGGTGGTCAAGATATTTAGAAAACCCATCGAAATATGAAAATGTGCGAATTTGTCATAAATTGAAATAAAATCATTTTCACCAAAGATTTAAAAAGTGAAACTAATTTTATTAATAACAAATCCGATTTAATATTTCGGGATTTTTGATTTTCTGAAAAGAAATCGAATACCAACGAAATTATTAGCAGTTATTTGATAACCGCATAATTTTCAGAAACCCAAACACCATCCAAGCATCTGCCACTTAAAATTTTATTACAGTAGCTGATTATTTCACTTTAACTATAATTGTATTATATTTTTTTAATTGAATTTTATACTTCCACTTTACGTCCCTCTCTTGACACTTGAACACTCGTGCAAGTCCTTTATTAAAATGCCATAAAATCTATTAAAGCAGAAACAAGCAACGTGTGTGGCAATTACTAAAGATCCGCCTAACAAGGTTTGCAGCTTTTGTAATGCCAATATACTGTAATTAAAACGGTTAGAAGCATTTCAATTATATATTATTAAAAAAAGTGTAAGTGGCAATTTGTCAATCAGATTCGATCAAAAGAATTCCTTATTGATAAAAAATATACGTTTGTTAAAGGAACCAAGTAGCGCCTTTGTCACATACAATACCGTGGGATGGTATAAGTTAAATAACAGACAAAAAATGGAGTTACTATTTAAAATAATAATTAAAAAATTATCTTAGTAAAAACTTTTAATAGTATTTTTTCAATATCAATTCTCTTTTAAATATTGTGATATAATATTTTGTTATATTTAATATTTGTCATTTAGCAATTATATTTATAAGAAGCTAAATCATAGTGTTGCATGGGTGTCCATACAACCTCAAGGCCATATTATTTCCGTGGACACTTTAGCTTGGATCGCCACCACACCATCCTGGCTTCACCTTTGATTTCATTACATTCGAGACATGAAAAATCATTACACGGCTTTGACAAGGTTAAGCGCATGTTATGACAGACCAAAATCGAAAACTAAATCTCCAACCAGTATTTAAGAAAACTAAGGTTTGGACACAACAACAAAGCAAGCCAACAACAATATGATTTCCGTCTTTGAAACTAACAGAAGCCTTAACTGTGTCTAACTGTGTCGAAAAAGGGAGAGAGAGAGAAGAATTGTGCAAGTCCAAAAGAAAAAATTGAAAGATAAGCATCCTCTAAATATCAAAAGATTTTAATTTAACGAAGCTTTAGATTTTCAATAGCCAAACAAAAAAATTTGATTGAAAAAATTCACACATGACCGAACTGGTATTACGGGGAGACACGTGTGTGTGTGTGTGTTTAAGTTTTCTTTTTAATAAGTGAAGTTTTACCGTTATCACAATTTTTTACATGAAATTAGTAATACTTTTTCCACTAACTGAAGACGTCTCTTACATAAACCCTTTCCATACCGTGCAAGACTTTATAAAAACATAATTAAAAATTAAAAAATTAAAATATTACTGACAAAAAAGTGGTTTTTATTAAAAAAAATTACTGAAATTAATTCTAATTCTACACCTTTTTCTTCCACTAAAAACATGTAATCGCTGAAATCGTTTCTCTCTTCGCTCGGTCGTTTTAAAGACTTTTAATCGTTTCATTTGTTCGACAAATTCACTACATCCTCATTGACTGGCTGTAATTTGATTTGTTTATTGTTCAGTTTTGGTCACTTCAGTCCGAATGTCTGTCGGTCGAATATCGGTTCATTCTGATTCTGACGTCAATGGAAGTTACATAATGTAATTTTTGATAGTGAACTGCCACAAATCGTGCGGCTTGAAAATTTCACAATTCTATCGTTAGTGTTCGAGTTGGTGTTACTTCTTGTTGTTGTCGCAGTTGTTATTGTTGTTGTTCTTGATGTTTCGAGGCAAACATCAGCTTGTTCATTCAAACGTCAAATCAATTTGAATTTTATGCATGTCATCCGAACGCGTGCCAAACATACTGCTGGCCATACATGTGTAATTACACACACAAACACACACGCTCACATACACGTACAAGCACTCATACCTGTATATTTATAGTATATGTTCACACAATCGTCAGAGAACTGAGAAGCCGTACATACAATGCGAACAATCAAAGAGTCGCACGCAAAAGCCATAAAAAATGGTCACCAGCTGAATATTCCAGCACATTCCAATAAAACCGTATGACATGCAGGTGGAGGAATATAAAATTTGTCATGACATAGTTGGCGGAAGAGAGTGAGAAAGAGAAAGGGAAATGAGTGAGATAGAGAACGTATGAACTAAAGGCAAAAACAATTATGCAGATTTCGCAAAAAGACCACAGAAATTAGTTCTCGACTACTTCGAATGCAGCAACTCCAATTACGTAACATTTTTATACGGTACCGTATATCATATACGTATATGTAATATATATCGTGTCTTGTATGTGTTTTTCTGTATGTGTGTGTAATTGAATTATTAGGAATTGTCTGGAATCTACACATTTCCTTCTATTTTTTATCATTCCTTTGAACATTTCGAAAATGTTCATTTCTTAAATTAAATTATTATAGAAAAAAATATAGAAGAAACAATATTTCTTAATTTTCGTTACTTCTATAAATTCAGATGCGGTTTTAATAAATTTAAAAATTTCAATTAAAAAAATGTGGTTTACTTTTCAAGTACAATTCTCGTACCAACTACTACTATTGCAATTGCCCATATGCACTCGTTTACTCACTTACTCTAAGAGGGTTACCATCCCACATTTTCACGTCTGACAATACTAAGCCAAATCTCGTATTGTCGTCTTTTAAGGGTTGTGGGGGGGGGGGGGGGGGTATCAGCATCAATGTGCGTCAAATCTTCAAAGCGCATCCAATCACGTTCGACCCCGAATGTGTTAAATTCCAAACGAAAAGTCCTTCACAGGAGGGAGTTGTGGAGGGGGGGAGTGTTCGCAAAGCATTATTATTAACAACCATAACCATAACCATAACCATAAGAAACAAATACAATGAGTAGAAATTAGTATGGACACTTGAAACGTAGCGATTTTGACGCTGGAAGAAACTTTGTAATTTAACCTCCTTCCTCGCGTTCCCCGTAACAAAAAAAATTATATATTGGCAATAATTGGCAATAATAACTTACTCATACTTCATATAAATGTTTATATTATCTACTACCTTGCTTATGGGATAACTTTTAGTTCAGAATTAAATACTCTTTTTCACTGAAAATCTCGAAAACGTTTCTTCTACTTTTGCTCTAATTACAAAATTACTATTAGTACATGCTCGCGCCACATCTACTTATCTAAAAAGTTTATACCTAATGCATACACAAACTGACACACACACGCACGCGCGCAAACACACACGCACACGTATAATATAATCTTCTACCTATTTCACGTAAAACCGTATTTCGATTGAATATGAGTTGAGCTGGTGGTTCCAAACCAATTCGTTTTAGCGCACAAAAACAAAACAAGAATGCATAGTGCAAAAAACAATGAAAAGCCAAAGAATTTGAAGAAACTTATTTTAGGTAAGGTTTCGCCATTATAATGGCTCGTGTAACATTTTCCCGAGCAAATTGAAGACATTTTGATTTATACTGCTAATTAACTAAATAATACAGAAAAGTTAGCGCACACACGAGCCAGCTCCATCAAATATGCCAGCCGTGCAAAGAATATGCACATGAAGACCCACGCTCGCTAAGAACACACAAACACACACGCACACACACACACTCATTGTTTCGTGTTTGGTTTAATTTCATAAAACGAACCAAACAGCAAAAATTAAGACCAAGATGACGTTGGTAACAATGAAAACTAAAGCGACCATCTCCGTGCCAGTATTTTAAGAAAGTGGAGAAAGTGTTTGTATTTAAAAATTGCATTATTCCCTGTATGTGTGTTTTATGACTTTCGTCGTATAAACGCTCAATTCATGATACTCAATTGAAGCAGAAACGTGCGTTAAAAAATCAATAGATAGCTTTATCGCGATATGCTTACAGAACATACAATATCGAGTCGATTTTAGAAACAGTAAAGTCATTCAACTCTTCGCAATCTATTTGTTTCAAAACCCAAACTTCTCCGAAATAAACAATTGAAACCTAGAAAGTTATTACGGGAAATTACAGGACATTCTGATTCGTGGAGAATTCGTTTTGAAAGAATTTTTAATTTCTTTCAACATTTTGTTGGGGGGGTGAGAATTATATCGGCTTGCATGAGAATACTTCCATGCCAAGGAAGGTCATTAAAATTCATGTGGAAAAAGGCGTTTACAAAACAGAACAGAAATTTAAACTCCTCAAAAGAAGGGAAAAACAGAGAAAGGTTAGACTATACCCGTAGAGAGCTTAGGGGCAGAGAACCAGAACGAAAGGACAGTTAGGGAACTCGCATAAATAATTAGTGCTAGTTTGTTTTTAATCTCAGTAATCTTTTCTGAGATTATAAATACTCTCTCAAATTTTTCTGGAGTACCTCAAATTTTTAGAAACACTAGTTAAAAAATTTAATGTCAGATTTAATGTCACACTTAATGTCGGTAGATTCTATAAAGCCAATTTTAAAGATTCATGATGTTTGAATATTTAATCCCTAAAAATTATATTATGAACTTATTTGATTTTATTAATTATCTAAGAAATTATATAAATATTATAGAAGAAATTATACATAAAAATTAAATTGACAAGTAAGGATTGACAAGTACCGATGCTTATTGGCGATTACTGCCATTTAAAAGTTCATTTAAGGAATTTTTTACTTGTTTTATTTCGATTCAAAGGGGAAAAACGAAACTTCATCGAAAACTTTCAGACTTTTTGTTAGGAACTGTCTTAGGAGACATAACTTTGTATAGCAGTTCTTAATTAAAACCGGCGCTCTCTTTTTTCACAAACGCAGAACACCTGTAGAAGTAAACCTCCGTTGGGACTTCTTTTATTCTTGAAAGTGCCCCAGGGACAAAGAGAACCTTTAACTCCGTACAACTCAGTCAGAAATCGCAATCATTGCGCTGTGCTGAACGTGTGCGTGTATGAACTTTCTTCGGTCGCATGATCCTCAAAGGGACGGTGCCTCATCAAAAAAAAACAAAGTCCTTTTCCGGAATTTTTGTCATTTCCGCCTGTTGACTGCTTGTTTGTCATTCAACTGTTATTTCTTAAGTTACAAGTTTCACATATTTTTGAATGTATTTTCACTGCATTCATTCCATGTATACACACATTCTCATTGTTGTTGTTTTGCCGGTTTTGTTGCGGCTATTGCAAGAGTTTCGAAAGTTTGTTGCTCTAAAGAAGAAGTGATGTTGATTGTTCATTATGATAACGATTCAGAGTTCCTTTACAAGTGCATATCAGTGGACTGTAGTATGATTTATGTAGGTACATATTCATATGAACATATACACATATATATATACATATAGAGCATCTGAATGAATACACAATTTCACACCTCGTGCCTGATGTATTTTTAAATTGATACAATAACGTATTGCCCAAGTCGCACATTGATATTTATAAAAAACGAAAGAATGAGGAGCGCTCGCCCATATTTCGTTTTCAATATATCTCTATATGACTTCTGTTTTGGAACATCATCGCCTACTCGTTCCAATGAATAGTGATTACTGAGTCACCAAAACTGAGCATGTTTTTTCCATGGAGCTGCAAGAACTTCTTTTTAATTATGCCATCAAAAGGCATTATGATATCTCTTCCTGTCAGCTCTATCCAGTATTATTTAACCCGAAGCATTTTCAGCCTCGAGCCTCCATTTATCGAAGTAAGCCCAAAATTACCTGCTTTCAAAATATACTTCCCTTAATGCGTGACCTGGTTATAAAAATTCATTTCGAATCATTTGTACGGATCACAATTATCGATGAAGCGAAGAATGAGTACGGTTTTCAAAATAATCTACCACGATTTTTTTAAAAGGAAGGACATCGATTTAGTTTTAAGTTGTCTAGGCTCTTTGTTAGTATTCCTTTTCAATATTAGAATGTTAATGAAGGCTTACTCTATCTCTCTCCCCCTCTCCTTTTCTCCCGCTCCCACTCGCAATCTATCCGACTTACTCTACGTTTGTCACTGCATTGTCTGATATTAATTTTATTCAAATTCTAAAGAAAGAGTTGTTTTTTAAGAGAATTCTCTTGCTTTCGCATTTCGGTAACCTCTTTATCGGCAAAAAAATCCCTGCTCGGAATGAAATCCTTGCTCAGAATCGTTAGCAGCCATCTCATTTGCCACTTTATTTCGGTAACCAACCACTGTTCAAGGTCGCCACCCAATCCCTTACTTAATTAATTATTATTCATACCGGATTTTGCATACGTTCATGAATAAATTGTAGAAAGTAGAACCCCCAATGAGAAAACGCACATAAAATGAAATAATAATAAGGTTTGCAAAAACAAATCCTTAAAGGGATCGAGTAGATAAAATTTTCAAACTTTCAGCAAAATCAGAAACTCAGAAGCTCAGAAGCTAGGAAATATTCGTGTATGACCTTTTAAAACATGTTCTTTAACATTTATCTCTTTCTTCTTTCAATGATCTTTTTGAAAGTTGTTTCTTAATATTCCTCTTAATACTCTTTTTATTCTTATCAAGATACGAATGTCATGTTGAAACAACTGAGCCCATAAAAGGGCTCAGCTTCTCAGAAAAAGGCTGGAGTGAACTTACTGCGAAAATAGCTAATATTTAACAGCCATCAGAAATCCGACAATTTTCATTCAGAAACTATTAATAATTTTTTGAATGAAATTTCTGCCGATCAAATAGAAATTGCAACTATTATGAAGAAATAACTTTAAATTTATTTAATAGATTTTTAATTTGGGCATAGTAATGTTATGCAAATCAAGTTTATTTCACAAAGTTTGTAACTTCCTCAGCTTTATGTTTTTTTTAAATCGTATGAATCTTCAGAAATTTAACTATTTTAATGTTAATGAATTGATTAAGTTACTTAAAATGTATTGACACATCGACGTATAGACATACGTGGCCATATATACACTCACCCACTTACACACATACAATACATATATAGGACCGCATAAGGCTAGTAATAATTTATAAGAGCGGAATGAAATGAATCAAGGACTCGAATAAATTCAGTGCATTTAAAGCGAAAGCAATTAAGTGCATTTTGACAGTAATTAACAGCTGGAAAAACACTCCTAACAACAACAACAACAACAACAACATCCAGCACTCAACGGTAACAAACAAAAGTAAAACAATCGACAGAGCTACGACAGAAACAGCAGGCGGCAATATGAGCAACCAACAGCAGCAATGATAATAGTCAATGAATGGGTCCGACTGTGTGACAGGCAGTTGGGTGGAATGGAGAAAAACTAACTTTACTTAATAAAGTAATAAATAAAATACTTACGCGCCCCTTCGCACCGCATCACGCCACGTCGTTAATGCGTACGAGTAAACCAAACAAAAGGCCAACGCATACGATTGTTGTTCACACAGTGTGATAGATAGACAGAGACAGAGACAGAGAAAGAGGGAGAGAGAGGCAAACGCAAGAAAGTATGAGCACAAATATGCGCACAAACGGAAATGCCTATGCATACATATGTGTGTGTGGCGTGTACGTATGGATATGTTCACTTAAAGCCATTCATACAATAACTTCGCTAAACCAGCGTTAATTGGGAAACGTTGGAAGCACACAGAGTGGATCACGAACGGAATAATGATGGCGCGACCCGGCCTGGCGGTTCGACGCATTACAAAACATTCGCAAGGAAATAAAATAATAAAATATAAATGCTATTACAAACAGAGAGAAGAAGTCATCGACGGCGCACTGTTGCGCACACACACTCATAAACACACACCCACACACCCATAAACATACACACACACAAACAAACAATAATACTGGTAACGTAATGAGGTGTAGTAGATGTTTTCATTTCGCAACTACAACCAAGAAGAAATACTGCTTAAACAACAACAACTACAAAATAAACAGTTTCACAAACAGTCGTAACGTTTGACAGATAAAAAAACAAAAAGAAAACACCGACGTCAGTAAAAGGAACCTAAAATTATTTTGAAAAAATTAAGGAAATATGCTGGCAATGGGAAGTAACAACGGGTGCCAACTCACAAAATGGGAAAAAATACACAATACAACGACAATAACAAAGATAACAAACACAACAGAATTTAATGGGGCTAATTTTTGCCAACACCCACACAAACTTGAGAGGATAAACGCACATACACACGATTTTTTATTTTGTCATAGACCCCTCTCACCACACATACACAAGCAAACATACAGACACACACACATATATACATACACACATACACGTACTCATTCATACACACGCGCCCACTCACATTATGTTATCTAAACGATAGCGCACTTTTTTCACGATCTCCACAAATTATTGTTCGCATCTGTTCGCATAAAATTCGCCATTTTATGCGCCGCTTTTATTTCCTGCGGAATCTTGCAATTCAGCAAACCTTGCGTACAAATTGATATAAACTTTTAATTTTACTTCGTCGACAATTAGGCAGAAAAATTTATACGAACTGATATTTTTTTGTTTTTTTGGTTTTGTAAATGATATGAATCTGCTCAGTCTGGCTTCAAATATTTCCGTTACGTAATTCTGTCTTTATATAATTTAAAAAAAATCTGCTACTTTAACACACGTCTTCCTTACGGGATTTCTAATAGGGTTTTATCTGAAATTCCACAAATCCTCCATGAAAGATACTACAAGAAAGATAGTCGTGCCGATTGTCCATCAAAATGGGAGTACCATATTTTGATTTTGATTTTCCAGTAGTCCCAAATACAAAATGTCAACTCTCTCTAGCTGATTGGTAAGTCGTGTTCGACTATCCCTTAAGGATTGTATAAGTCGTGTTCGACTATCCCTTAAGGATTGTATCTCCTTGACGCAGCAGATTGTAATAAAAAAATTGTTAACGTTAGCTGTCTAAAAGCGAAATTATCAGCCTAATACTGAAAATAATGCTTTCGAAAACTCCAATAATAAAAAGTTTCATCAAGGGAACGCCAAAACCAGTTTATCGCAGAACTAAGCCGGTTTATCGCAGAACAAGGTTCGACAGAAAATCATGAAAACCTATTCCAAAATATTTTATCAATTCACCAAAAAATTGCAGAAATAAGAAACGATATTTTTCAAAAAGAAAACCGTGTAGTATAGTACAAATGATCTAGAAATATACTTTAAATGATGATCTACTATATATATTCTAGATATGGTAGAGTGTTTTAGAGCTATATTAGATAGATTTATATTAGACGTATCATCGTTTTACGTGGACAGGATTAAAACCCCTCCCAATACATGGCGTCCAGAAGTTCAAATGGCTACAACCCAAGTAGATCAATAAAAATACTATATATCATTAATAGCAAATCATCAATATAGTTTTGCTGACTCATATATTTTTTCTTAAATTTTTTGTTTCAAATTTAGTTGAGGCGACTTCACATCTATAAAGCGAGATAGAATTCAAAATTACGTTTGCTTTCAGTGGAATAAATTCTCTTCAATAAATTCGATTTCTTAAAATATTAAGAATTATTTTGGAATTATACCCAATAATTATCTGTTTACAAATTGCATTGCAAACGATAATTTTCTAGGGGGGGGAGAGGTATGATTGAATACTTTCAAGTGCTTTCAATTGAAAGGGCGTTGCAAATGTAGAATACAATTGTTTCAATAAATACAGATTTATCTGTTAATTAATGATTACATTACGATAAATGTTGTCTTACAATAAAATAGCGACATATATTATTAAAAAAATGGGAAATTATAGGTTAAGAAGTTATCAGTTAGTCGTACAAAGTGAGCTCAATTTATGAATCTGCCACAACGACTATAAACGAACGTTACAAAATGCTAAATTGCCCAGACGTATCAGAGATAATATTTTTATTTACTGGTTTAAATATCATAAATATTTTATTACAACAATTAATTTCAATATATTCTTTTAATTAAATAAAAACTTTCAATATCGTTGCGGTTTAATAACTTCAAAGTTTTAAATAAATTTAATGAAACCTTTAAACAATATCTAATATCGCAAAAAGGAAATGTAAATATGCAATTAATTTCTTTTCGAAGTTATCATTAATTTTTACGTGAGCAAAACGGAAATATAATGTCATAAGCTCTGACATATTTCGTTGTTTTATGAAATACAACAATAAATATCGTGAACGAAATTTTAAGAGAGAAATATATATGAGAAGCAATTTCTTCAGCAACGAACAAATAAAGATTTTACATCGGCCAAGAACATTCAACGGAGACGGCACGACAGTCAGCGAAAGAAAAACAATTCATAGAGTTCTCGATATTTTTATCGTCATTCGGCAGGATCTATTTCTAAGGATTATTTATAAGAAAACTCAGAAATAGAAGAGAGTGAAGCAATAAGAAAGAAGGCCACCACAAGGATTTCATATTCGTAACAAAAGAAAATACCGCTAAAGGAAATAGAACAAAAGGAAAAGAAAATCCAGTTCAAATATTCAGTCGCGCCACAATACACGTCACACCCAAGCACACAAAAAACAAACGTAGCACCCTGTCGTTCTTCGTGTGGTCACTTTATAAGAATTATAAGGAGAGTACAAAGCATGGAAAATCACATCCTTTCGAAAGTGACCCTATTGGTAGGACTAATACTATTCGTGCTTACTTTACGTAAAGCGCAAGGACAACAGCCCAGAAGAGATGAAGGGGTGAGTTTTTTTAATTGCAAAATCGATAACATCATCATTTCAGATGAAGAGAAAAGAGAAACGCATATCGAACTTCGTCCACAAAATTAACTTCTTCTTCACATTAATGCGTGAAAATAAATTGCTTTTGTGTTGCCGATGATTCTATAGTTTATTGTTGCTGCTGCTGCTGCTGCTGCCACTGCTCTCCATTCTGTCATTAGTTGTTTATTTTCTCCGGGTGCGTCCATCGTTCATCTAGACCACGAAGAAACGAAAGGAGTTGCATTTTTTCTGGTTAAATGAAAATTTATTTGACAACTATTTCGGTTAAGTCCATGAAGTTCAGTCGATTCGCGGTATCTAAGGCACACTAATACTGCAGCAAATTTTTAAAACATTTGACACAGAGTTATTTAGAAGATCTTAGCCTCTTAGCCAAATCTCTCAGCGATGTGGGCGTATTCCATTTAATGAAATGTTTTCTCTTTTAAATATTTAAAAGTTGGGAAATATTGTAATTTGATTATTGCTTCTGTTTCTTTCAGTATCCTCCACCGAATTTTCTTAAACAATTTCAAATAATACACGAGGTTTGTGTGGATAAAACCGGTGTAACCGAAAGTGAGTCACGTGATCAATTACCATTTCGTTTTGCAAAATGAAAAGAAAAGAATTCTTCAAAATTACTCCCCTGATAATTTTCTTTTCATTATTCGTAATTTTTTAGTGGCAATTAAGGAATTCAGTGATGGCGACATTCACGAAGATGAAGCATTAAAATGTTATATGAATTGTCTCTTCCACGAAATCGATGTGGTCGATGATGCCGGTGAAATGCATTACGAGAAATTGAAACGTATAATACCCGATTCGTTGAGAGATTTTGTTATGTCGATGGTCAAAGGTTGTGAATCGCATGTACCGAAAGGTGCCAGCCAATGTGATCGAGCCTGGTCATGGCACGTTTGTTGGAAGCAAGCAGACCCAAAGGTATATCCAAGATATAGTTGGGATTGGAAAGAACAGACAGTGGATAATTCATAGCATTTATTCCTCTCTTTACAGCATTACTTTTTACCATAGTTCGTAGCTTGGAGCTCGCCAACGACACTGAATAAGTTTGATCAACAATAAATCACGAATGAATTATCGTTTATGACTATTTGTAAAATTATTTGGGATTCGGATTATTATGATTTTAATAGTATTGCACTCATTAGTAAAGCACTTAAAGCTTTAAAAAATAAAAGCAAAATAAATTTTGCAACATATTTTCAACTGTGTTTATTTTCTAACTCTTAAAACTGTATTGATTCATCACGAATGAAAAATCAATATAAGACGTTAAATTAAAGCCATAATCTTATACTTTCCAAATAATACCATCAAAGAGTTTCATTGTTTTCACGGTCATCCTTTTCGCTCATTTCGAGGCTTTATAATCCTCTAATCCTTTCATTTTTCTATCTATAAGAATTAAAAAAGAGCCTTCCGAGAGGGGATAACACTTTCAGAGGAGTGGAATGAGTATAACATCTTCTCCTTCTGATCATCATCAACATCTCATTAAATCCTAAATTAAACAAATCCTTTTCTTCACAACTACGTCCTTTATTAAACATTACCGCTGCAGCAACAACAATTTATTTTGTTCGCTCGCCATTGTACAAATTTTTAGCGACTTTTGTGCCCTTTGGGGAGGGAGATGGCTCGCGAACTTAAACAAGAGAAGCACGCAAATTTGTTCAAAAAGCATGAAATTCATGAAACTTTAAGAAGTTTAAAACAATGTATTCTTATGCAAAAAAAGGAATGACTGTTGAAGGAATAAGGATAATCCTTATTTCTACACGCTGGCGAAAGTTGTGAAAGCTGGACGGAAAGTTGACCGAAAAAAATACCGAGAATTAGGAAGGTTTCAGAAACGATTGTCCTTTTGTTTGTGTATGGTATATTATTTGGTGCTTCTTCTTCTCCTTTTTATGCTTCTTCTACTCCTTCTCCTTTCCTTTCCTAACTACTTTCATAGCCGAAAGTTGGAGATTAGTTAGAATGAGAGAGTGAAAGAGAGAGAGAGAGAGGGACAAATGTATGAATAAGACGTACTGAAGTTGTGAAACTAAAACAAGGAGTTGGTTGACCCGCTGCAGAAGCCTAATTGTTCTTTTATTACGCGTAAAATTAATTAAAAAGTTTCTGTTTTCTTTTTTTTTTCTTTTCTTTTTTTTTTTTTTTTTTTTTTTTTTTTTTTTTTTTTTGTTTTTTTGTTTTTTTTTATTCCGTTTCATCACCTCATTTTGATATTGCAAGGTTTCAATTGAATCTACTCAACTGTTTGTTGTTATTACTTGTTTTCGTTACTGTTAATAGTTGTTGTGTTTGTTGTTGTTTTTGTTGTTGTTGTTCTTGGCATTGATAAGTTTTTTAATGTAAGCACTTAATTCTTCTGTTTAATTTAAAGTTTTTTCCTTGCTCACCAACCTTATTTCATTGTCCTTTTTACTTAATTTTATTATTTTTTTCTCCAATCTTATTTCATTCATTTCTTTTTTTTCTATTTCCACTCCCGTTGATTTTGTTTTGAAAAAAAAATTTTTGGACTTCAGTGAATTCAGTAATTGTAGATATATTAAAGTTTTTAAATTTTAATTTTTTTTTTACATTTTTCTCAAGCGTTATTCAATTTGGTATAAAGTCATAAATCCTTTTCAAATAAATAGACTCAAACTATTCATACTTTCTAAAAGTAATTTAAACAAAAATTCATTCAATACTCCCATTCAATTTATTCCTTTCAAACCGAAGCCATTACAAGAAAACCGAATATGAAATTTCTTTGAAAGATATTTCAATTAAATTATATTAAATTCACGAATTCCATTCGATGCTCGTAAGAGTAACAATTTTCTTTTGAATATTCCAAATTGAAACAAGTGAGAATTTCGGTCTGAACGAAGTTTATACATTGTACCCTCATACCCCGCAATAGCCAGTGGGTTGAACCACAACTCGAATATGTAGGGTAAATTTTTCGATCAGTCTGCCATCTAAAGAATTAAACTTCCAAAGACAGATAGACTCATATTATCCTAGTTTTAAAAACTGGGCGTAACACTGAACTGATTTCGCCGATTTTCATCAATTCGTCTATACACAACCGTTTAGAGATAGATATAGTCTCACCAATTTCAACAGGCAGACGGATATAGACAGATATACAGTCAGGCTTAAATTAAATCAGGAGCTGATTTTAAGTCAGAAAATGTATTATTTTCTATATCTGACATATTTTCTTTAATGCATTGCAAACGTAGGCACAAACTGAATACCTCCTTCTCCCTTCCCAAGGAATTCCCAAGGACATTAAAAATACTATACGAAGTATAGTAATGGCGTTTGAGTTATGACTGTATAATCATTTGAATTTGATTTTAATGGCAATATCGTAACGACAAGCAGTCCAAATTTAATTATCATTCGTCTGCTTTTAAAGCGTCTGTTTCCTTCGTGACGCGTTTCCGTTCTTATTCTTCTTCCTCCGTTTTTTTTTCTAATTTCTTAATAAACCACTTTTTACGGTGTCTTACCCTCGGTTTAGTTGTATTTCTTCTCTGCCGGTCATTAAGAGCACCAGCTGCTGGCATCGGATGTCATTTTACCTCACACTTCATAAAGAAATTTGTTTTAAAATAATTTGTGTGCTTCTTTAAAGTACACTGTACGAAATAAATACCTAAAAATCAAGACCTTCTTTGTCATTTTAAAGCTAAATTAATAATTAAAGCATCTTAAATCTTGTTTCAATTTAAGGACCACACACAATCTTCTTGAAATATGTATAATTTTATATCGCCCCAATGAGAAACAAACCGGAAATATATTTCTACAAAGAATTCAAAATCTATTTTTAAAATTTGGATTTTGTTTCATCTTGAACAAAAAACGTTGGAAAAAATCAAATAAAGCAACATCCAAATTTTTTACAAGCTTCATGTCATTTTTCCAAAATGTTCTAAATATTTCTAAAAACTAAATATCACCTCAAGTGATAAAAATGCGTCGACTAAATAATCTAAAAGCAAGTGTAAGGCGACTGTATGTTATCGAAACGTTGAAGTGCGTAAAAATATCTGGCAACTGACAGAGAAGGCTTAGAAGCTGTAGAAGGTTCGACATCCTCGGTAGGCAGAAAATCTAACCTCAGAAAATCAAAATTTTCGAATACCTTTTCTTCATCCAATGTTAAAAACCGTAGCGCATGAAGAAGGTTTTTTGGTAAATATTTAAAAATTTCTTAGAGAAGAACGGTACCGACGAAATGAGGTCTCATTCCAATTTTTTTGAATTTTTTTTTTTAATTTTTAGGTTTTCATTTTTACAAAACTTTTTTATTTTAAGTCTATGGGAATTATATACCAAACATGTCCATATACATTTATTGAGCAGACTCAAAAGAAGCTCCAATATAAAATTATTGCAATTTTGTATATTTTTTTGTTTAGTGTAAACCATCTATTATCGTTACAGATTTTAGACCTTGCCTGCGGCGACATCTAACCGATATGTAACACATCTGATCTATTCCACTCAAGAAAAAATTTCGATAATAAAAGAAAAGGGAGCAATATTTCCACAAAAAAAGGTACCAAGATAGCAATTATCTCTGGAACGTTTAAAGGTTGGCCGTTAATACATTTTTTCAAAATTGTATTTAATAACGCCATCAATGGCCAATGACAAAAGAAACATCTGGCAACATTTTAGCGTTAACAACATTCCGCTTTTTTCCAACCATTTGATATTCTTCTTCCGCTATTTTTATACCTTTTCCTGCTTCCGGCAATAACTAATAAGAATACTTATTTGAAAATGTGCTCCATTTAGAGCAAATTTAAGTTGCGTGGGTGCGGGGTGGGTGTGGTGGGGTAGTTATGTTCAGGCATATCTATTTAGAAAAAAAAACTGAAATTGTATGAACGCCTTTAATCCTAGTAAGCTTGGTATAACCAATCTAATTGGAGGGGAATAAGACATCATAATGACAATTTAAATGGTATCAAAGCAATTTATAAATTGAAAAAAAGGAACTTGATTTTAATATAAAGAAAAGGCGGTTCATTTTATTATAATATTCTTTCAAACCCACGCAGCTTTCAAACGCAATTAGCTATCCTCGATATCCCCGCCTTCAGCGTCAAGCACATGCCCTTTGGCCCTTCTCACAAATAACCAAAAATTAAAAGTAAAACGTGAACTAATGAAATGTCAAAAACAGTTATTGATGTAGCAAAATATTGAACATGCGAAGTATGTGAAAACGGGAGACAATAAATGGTATGCTTCTCGGAGGGAGAAACTTTGTATTCCTTGGAGAGCATTTGTTTACTACGAATTATATACTAGTTCATTATGCAAAGAAAATAATTTTAGAATCTTATATAGGATATATAGAAAATATTGTCATATTTGCAAAATTATGCCTCTCTTTTTCTCTATTTTTCTCTACTGTTTTTGATTAAACTTCGAAAATGAATCCACATCCTACAAGTAATCTGAATTGATCACAAAATTGATCGATTTTTTGACCATTTTCCAACATTCTTTGGCAAGCTTGCTTTGGAATTAAATCGATTTTAATACTCTTAAACTTTCATTGATTTTTGTTTTGCGCCCAGAATTAGCTAACGCGATCAATTAATTGCTCCTACGAGCTCTACTTTATATCAAACCATGAATATTTCATCCTTTCATTTTTAATCAATTTATTTGAATTTATTTATTCGCTTTGGCAGTCAATACAATTGTCTGACCCACGGTGGGTACTGCCAAGAATTACAAATACAGTTTTGTTATAGATCTTCTTCTCTCAAGCTCCACAATTTCTTTTTTGAATAGATAAAAATCATTTTAAAAAATATACGAGTATATTTTAATTTATTTTATTACTGATTTATTACTGATTCAAAACCACCAAAGCATAACTAATTCTTCATTTTTTTCCTTCGGTCTTTCGATTAATAAAGCAAAATATAAAACAACGATCTGTAGTATACAGATGGATATTAACTATTTGCTGATATTAAAAGCCAGTCTGTTATTTTACAGACATTGCTATTGCTATTGTAATCGTTGTTGTTTGTGTCGTTCATGTTGTTGTTTTTTCAATTTGTTGAGTAAGCTTAACTTGTTCTTATCTGTGCGCTTCCGGGTGAGCGAAGCATTTCTAAATTTTACCCCCGCCAAGCCGGATGAAAGCAAATCAAGGAAGAATTTTCCATCTTCCTAGATCGCTTTGAATCTGACCATTACGGTGGTATGGATACACCTAACGGTAAAGCGGGTTGGTCGTTGCGATGCGTCGTTTTTATTTAGATCTACTACACTGCCTCTTGTCACTTCACCGTGGCCAACAATCTTTTACTTGCTCTCTATAAACGAATGAATGAATTAATGAATGAGTGGATGAATGAAACGAATGAATGGAATGAATATCAACCGAATGCTCGTAAAACCAGTTGGGGAAGGTAAAAAAAATGCGAAAGAAAAAATAAACTTTTGAATGGAAAATAAGTATTTTCAAAAAAGAAAAAAGAGAGAAAACAAAAGAGCAAATCAAATAAAATAATCTCGTGGCATAAAATCATAAAAGAGTGCAGTCATTTTATTGCACTTTCCTCCTACAAACAGCTGCCGGTGGTGATGCCTCTTTTGCTCGTTTCGCTGTCTTTGCGCTGCAACGCTTCTGCTGCGGCTTTTGTATTGGCTTAAATGCAATTGGCTCGAAACGTAGCTTCCTTTACCGATTGCCTGATTTTTATTTTTATTACATTTTTCTTAAAAAAATCTATTTTTCCCTATCGTTAAAACTATTCATGGTTTTTTACGCGGATGCAAGCCATTGCAAAAGTGCCACACCATTACAACAAGAATTAATACGATAACAACAACAACAACAACAATAACAACACTAGCAACTGCTATATCAACGATAATAGCAATGCCAACAACTACAACACCAACTAACGGCAACAACACCAAGAACACCGACAGTAACAACAGCTGTAACCATAACCACAACACCACCAACAACGACAACAACGCCACTAGGAATGTATGGTGGAAAATATGATCATAAAATGAAATATGAAATTAGAAAATGAAGCGCCTCTATTGTGGATATTCTTGGACGGAATTTAAAATTAAATTTATTGCGACCCAGGTTTTCAAGGAGGACAAGTAAGAACGCTGACCTCGGTCTGGCCGAAGCTTATATGCCCTACGCCAGTAATATAAATTTATAGTCTGAACCTACCCGTCTTTTTTAATTTTACGTTTATCTTTTCTTCATTAATTTAGATCTACCAACTCATTTTCAAAACACTGTTAATGCAGTCCGCACTTTTCAAAGGGGCGTGTCCCGCCCATTCTATGTTATGATAGTACCTTATAACCATCATCTCGGCTAAAAATTTCGGGCTTGGAAACTTACATAGAAACTAAAAAATCGGCTATTGTGAGATTATATGTGGTGGGCGTGGCACTGATACGATTTACCCTATTTTTGATCCCAAACAGCCCACGATTGCAGTGAATATTCATGTCAGATTTCACGTCGATGCCCCTCCGTTCGCCTGCAATCGTGATGTCCACAGACAGAGAAAGAGAGAGATATAGGCTAAAGCGACTCAGGAGGTTTTTCTGAGCAGGAACGCATATACTTTATACTTATACTTTATACAAACTGAAGAAGTAAGTTAATACACCCTATCCCTTCGGGTGTAGGGTATAAAAAAACAACGACAAATATGATTAATTTGCACGGCTACCCACCAGCACGTACTCGTATCCCTCTGATCAGCAATGGTCGAAAGCAAAGAGACAGAGAGAGAGAGAATATGAGAAATGCGAGGTGACAAAGTGAGTATGAAAGTAATTACGGTTATTTGTTGCAATTATTTCAACGACAATAAATTTTAGCACGTGACAAAATATGTTTTCTTTACACGCTTTTGCATCACGGACCAAAATTGGTCGTCCCTTTGCTGAGACAAAAATGCACTATTATAATCCTATAAAAAATTGCAATGCAACACCATCCAAAGGGGGCGTTGCTTTTTTGAAATACTGTAAAGCGCATTTGATGCTTGCTTTTAAACAAATTGTCTGCGTTATCGCATTGACGAATAGACGCTTATCCAAAATAGCATTCAAATCTATTTATTAATTAGTTCTCGAAACTATTTGTCTTAAGTAAATTATCAAACAAACAAACAAACATTCGTTCATTATGTTTTCATATAAACAGCATCATAATCAGCATTATCCTAAAGGAAGATTGTTTTCTTCCTTTGATTCAGACATCACAACAGAATAATTACCAAAGCCAAACAAATATTTACTCAAGCTCGATATCTTTGAAATTCTTAATTTTTCCTTCTTCAAAGTTATGAAAAAAAAAAGATAATATCATATCTTTGTCTTCCTTTTATCTCATTTTTGAATTTTTTTTCCAATCTTTAAGAAAGTGCCTGCAAGTCCTGAAAGTCGTTCAACTTGCAATTTGTTACGCTTACAAGGCTAAACCATCTGTCTTACTTAATGTCAATTCCATACACGCACAACCTCTCAGGAATGCATATACGTAATAGGTATGTATTTATGTAAAAACTCTAATATATAAACAAAACAACATACGAAGCGAAATTAAACGAAGTTGAATTAAATTCAACAGATTAAATATTGACTCTGAAATGACCCAAGGCATTAATTGTGGTGTCTTCTGCAGAACCAGAGGTCAAAGCTACTAATCTCGAGGGCTCAAGGTGTTCGATTCAATCATCTTGATTAAATATTCCTCGGAGGAAAAATCGTGACGCTTATTAAAACGAATTATAAGCTACAATATCATAACTCAATTAGTTTAGCTAAATCGCATATAAGACGTGCTCTATTTTATAGTAAGTATTAATTAGTACAAACTAATAATTCAATTTCTCAAATGTTTCCGTTAAAAGCATATTACTAAAAAGGGGCGTGGTCCGCCCAAAGTGAAGAGTTACGTCTACAGGATAATGAATAAAGGTATTGCCAAAAAACTGACAGGAATAATCTCTAACTTTCTTTGACTATTTGTTTGTTTCAAATAGACGATGTAGGACCTTCGGCACGCCTACCTTTTAAAGTTAGTGCGGATCTATATGTGTAGCACACTGTCTCAGCTTGCAGAGAGTACTTGAAGGTAATAAATATCTCACATTCGAGACGAATACGATCCGATGCATTCGTAACGTGTTTAACTACTTTATTACGATTTGATAAACCTTGCGGATATCTTAAAGACTCAACAGGTACATATCCCTTTCGCACGGCCTCTTTGAGAACGTATAGATTTACCGTGCATCTAGCGAGTGTATTAATTCCGAGACTCTTTCTCTTTCTCTTTCAGAAACATTATATAACATCAAACACTCTTCTTATAATTAACGACGATAATTTATTCACGCCCTTAGAATTTATGTATTTCACTTGAAGCTGAGAAAGTTACCTCAAATTTTATTTCAGTTACTCAATCTCGCCCATATCTTCATTTTACCAACCAGCTGTTGACGACTGATGAGTTTGAACTTTTTGTTGTTGTTTATTATTTTGCAGCTGACTTTTTCATGAATCATAACCGCCATGACAGAAGAGAAGGAACAAAACAACGGCAAAATGTAGTTGTGGGTTGAATTCTATCCACACAAGATGCTGCCTCCTCGAATGGCTTTTGTAAAATTAGAGTTGCAAATAATGTTCCGCTTCCAAAGCGGCCGCCTCGTCGTCCGTTATGGATATTATACGTTTGCTTTGAAAATTACTACGTGAGAGTATAATACGAAGCAACAGCAACAAAAACGACAACGACAACTACAACAACAAACATCACAGAAACATTGGCTGTGACTATGACTAAAACAACACCGTGAACGACAGCTACGAAAACGAAGCATAAGAGTGAAAAACTTAACTTGTCAACATTTTGCGCGAGATTTATTGCTTTTTAAATGTTGCATATTTAGCGGCGAGTATCCAGGGATTTGTGCGTATGTCTGCGCTAATGTTTGCATGAAACTTTACATGCTGTTAGAGGGGAAACTTGTATCGTATATACACACACATCCCCCGTTCAAGCATCAAGTTTTGAGGCTGCCTTAGGCAACAATTTTTTCTTAATCATGAAACCCCTAAGGTCGGTTCCTTCTTGGTTTTTTCTAATAACACTAAATCTGTTTTTAATTTGTATTTAAAAAACATTTTACGAAAGATTAGTATATTTATTTTGTATTTACAGAAAGCCGATTCTGAGGAAAAACAGGGTGAGTAGGGAGGAATATTAAGATAAACAGTCAATGTGGTTACGAACAAAAACGATTTAAAATTTTAATTTTTTTATAATTTCTAAAAGAATTATAAAAATTCAATTCAATTCAAGAAATTTATTCTGAATATATATCTTGCAATAAATTTTACAATTTTAATTGTTTTTAATGAAATAAAGACCTCTCGTAAAAAACCCACAAATGTCATTAACCTAAAATTGAATTTATCTCCAGCAAACAATACGAATATTTTCAGAGTAAAAAAATATTCATATTGCTGAACAAATATGCTCTTTATGAACGAACACATGACAGAATCAGAAACGAACGTCATGAATTTCCTTCCTAGACTACTCGCTGGAAGGAATGTTCATGACATGGAATGAAAGTTCAATAATGCTCATAATTTCCCTTTGTGCGTGGATGTAATTCTGTGATTGTGATTCGTTATGGATCGAATAAGTTCGGTCGAATAAACGTTGTAATAAATCCAACGAAAATGCATGTTTTTATAACAAAATCAATAAATCAATTATAAAAAACAATCTTAACTTCTTTCATGTTTGATATAAAGAAAAATCTGTAATAACTCGCAACAATGATTTGCCGAAACTATAAAATGTCCAAAGAAAAAAGAACAAAAAACCTCCAAAAAAAGTACGCACAAAAGATATAAATATATGTATATATCGAGCTATATACATATATATCGTATATGTATATGTATGTATGTTTTATAAAACGTACTACGTATACGACGGATATTAAAACCAAAATCGCTAACAAAAGAATTCAATCTTTTCGAGCAACCATAAAAGTAATTTTATTATCAAGAAAAAATGATGTCGATTACTAAAACGTTGAAATTTAACAAACACCCATTGCGCCTGCAAAAGCAGCACGAACACAAAGAGTAACGACAGAAAGGTTGCCGAATATTGGCACAAGAAGCAACAAACTCCTTTACCCCTCTGTACCTTTCCGCTAAAATCGATAATATAATTTGGATGGACGTTGTAAAGCTTTTGAATACTTGCTCCGTGAAACCTGCCATGTCCTAATCATTACTCGCCATTATCGATAGAAATAAAACGGTGTCGAACAATATTCGTCGACTAAACAGCGGAGGGAGAGTAGGGGTAGCTGTAATACCTCAAATAAAATCGAACTAAACCTCTCGGTTAAAAAGAAGAGCAACACCATCCAACACGAACCAACACCAGCAAACACCATTACCACCACCACCAAATCAAAAAGGATGAGAGAAGAAGTAACTAGCTTTTTTCTAAAGAATATTATAAGAATAAAAATGGAGGTAAAACGGTAGACTATGTAGACCATATCTACGATACAACCTGCATTGGTCTTAGCCAAGTCGAGTTGCGAAGCGATAGCAACATCATTAACAACAACACGACCATATATCCGGTTCAATTTTACGCTTGTAATAATTTGTGAAACGATGGTGATAATTTGACAAGATTATTTTGAACGGAAACGAAAAAAACGAAAAAACGTCATTGGAGAAATATTTTTAAAGGATCATTAAATAGAACACTTAGCAATTCCAAACTGTCTTTCCAATTTATCATGCTCGAGAAGTTACATCATGATACAACACGGTCTACAGTAGTCTGTCTGCAACGATTTGCAATGGTTCGCTATTTGGGTTGGATAAGTCAGCCTTGATCGATGGTTTGAAATTCTTTCACCCACGTTAAGACTAGCAAAACGGGTTACATTGAAGGCTTTTTAGAAATGCTGCCGGCATGCCATTTGCGAACTAGAATGACTATACTATTTATCGTATTTAACGCTTTTCTATGGTAATCAAAACCTTTTTTCACTGATTTCCATTGCGGACCGTTATATATAGTCATTTCCTTCTAGCAATTCAAATACGATTACATTTGATTTGAGTTGATTCTTTATTTTTTTTAGAATATCAATTTGGGATAAGGTCTGAGAGATGGACTAGACTAAGATCTAAGAGATCTACCACTACTTCAACCCAAAATCGAATGGATTTGCTAAAAACCAAACTAGAGATAATTGACTAACCCCTTCTTGACTAACCCCCCATCTATTTAATTTCATTCCTTATCAAACATGACGAAGCCCTAAAAGCTTGACTCAAAATTGCCACAAGATTTTCTGACCTTTATAGAATTTTTAATGAGATATATGGTTTGATGTCCTTCTATAGAACTCTCTTAATAGAAGATACTGAAGCAATAAAATTATATGAAAATCTCTCTACCTCAAAAACCGAAATCATTACCTCACAAACCGAAAAAACATTTATTTTCAAATTAAATAAGAAAACATAAATTTCGGATAGCATAGAATTCAAGGACAATAATAAAATATCGCAATATGTGCGTCTAAGCAACTGCAAAATAATTATAAATTTGATTTTTTTCTTTTCTTTTCTTCTATAATTTTTTATCAATCCATATGCCATTCATTCACTTATTCCAGTCTTCAAAAAAATTCGTTCAATAATAGTAAACCAAATTGCTTTGTACATACCAGATCGTTGAGAAAGGAATGTCACCAATCATTCCGCTTCATCCATTCCATCCTCTATTCCTTTCTTGCCATAACTTGCGACAACGGTATCAAACGGTGGGTTAGCTTTAGAAACATTTATTGTTCGACAGTACATTAACCGGTATATCGTTTTTTTCCATTTTTTAACTATTTTCATACCCTACACCCAAAGGTACAAGCGCATTATGGTTATTCTTCCGTTTGTAACACGTTGTAGAATGCATGGCAGGTATGAAAAAGTATATACATTCAAGCTAAGGTAGAAAACGGACACGCGAACGCACAGTATTACGTAATGATGGTGATAAAATTAATTAAGTGTGATAATGTTCATCGATTCAATAAAATATTTTAATTTTAATAGCGGCAATATATCAATTTTTAAAAACACACCGGGTCGGATATATCATTTTCAGTGTGCGCTGACGTAAAACAAAATTTCATTTGCGACATACTTTCCACTGCTTATGAACATGTGGAAAAGCTCATTCTCTTGTCTCTTACATTCCTTTCAAAACGTTCAGTTCAGTTCATTCCCTTCCCACTCTTCTCATCAACCACACATTATTTTCTTGGTTTATAGCCGAGCTCTTTGTACATCCGAGATCATTCGACCTTCACAAGCGAAACATAATTGCCAGTTACGCCTAATGCAGTTTGTGTTACGCCATAAGAAATTACGCTATTGTCGCTACCGCCTTCTTCAGTAAGCCTTCTTCTTCTACAAAAATTCGTTTGCTTGAAATCATGTTTAGGGTGTCACATCGATGAGGCTTTTAGCACTTCCAAACCTCTCACTTCTTAGATCTAGAGCGTTTTTATTTTATTTATAATTTTTTTTTAATTTTTAGAGAAATACACGTTTTGTACCACACTGAGGAATATTTTTCAAAATTAGGTTCTTATTTTTCATTCCCCCAAGCTGCCCTAACACTGATGGAGTTCTCATTGGATTTTTTTTTTCGGCGGTATATTCCGTGAATGCAATTACTCTTCAAACTCAATGTCGAAATATTCGTATCAGCTAAAAAAATAGTGGCAATAGGTTTAACTTATCACTTTCTCAACAATACGTTACAAAACGAAACACAAAGATTACCACCGATCCGCTTTTATGTATTAAACGTACGTTAACCACGGCGCATGATTGCAGTTTTATTTGAATTTGGACACAGCTTGGTGGCAAAAAAACATCTGGTTATTTTCAATTTTCTCAAGAACCGCATGAAATACATATTTGCGGTTTGAAGATTATTTTAAAAATTAATTTGTGAATTTTGTAATCAGATAAACCATGAAAATAACGGATTATCAATCGGCTCTCAAAAATAAGCAATGGAGGTTGTTTACGGCATCCCGTTTTGTATTAATTGGTTTTCACTTCTAAATCGTGTTCTTAAGAAAAATAGCGTCGGCTCCTCATTAAATAAATTTCACTTCACCGTCTCGGTTTATTTTTGATCTTAACTAATATTATTCTCTAATTGCCTGCGTTTGCAAATTTCGACTTTTGACAGGAAGGTTCAACTCGGCCATTTTGAATAAAATCCACTTTTGCCAACTTAGACAAGTCTTTTTTTAGGATGTCGTGTAGCAGTTTATTCTGCTGACTGTTGCCGTTTTAAAGGTGGTTTTGCACACCCCCTTCCCCTCCCGCAAATTACGAAGAAATGGTCAATGGTACCATCTTAAGCATCATTCAATTTACACATGCAGGCTTGCATTTTTGCCTTTTTGAATTTTTACAAACGCTTGCAATTTCACCTTTGTCAATAAACTAAAAAGTACCAAATATTCATAATTTCCATATTTGATTTCTACACAATAGTCAAACTCATCTCAATCAGCCGAACAAGAAACATCGAAACAAAGAGAACCGAACATAACATTGGTGGACGAAATGAGTTTTCAAAGGAGCGCAAGTCTAAAATTGTCTAATTGATACTTACGACATGATTGCTCAGCACACTAGGAGGTCCGACAGCGACATCCCACTTCATTTCACCTGTCAAAATTACAAAAGTTATTATGGAGATCGAAAAGTCTGACCTCCATCTTGCTGGCCTAGCATACTGGCAGTTAGAGCCCCGGTTGAAGGACTAAACTAAGTTTGAGAACGATAAAGCTGTTCTTACTTTTGTTAGGTTTGCTTACACATTTGTTGTTGGTTCCACATCATTAATTGAGCTATTTGGAGATGCTGCTCGGCCCCGCTTTAACCACAAATTTTTTCCTCACTACCCTATCTTGAAGTTACAACCCACTCCAACCCTACTATTTAATGCTTCAAAATATATGCTTAACAGATATTGATGGACCAGCACCCGTTTTAAAAAAAACTCGATTTACTGTAGTACGTTCACTTTATTTTCGGCAAAATGACATTGCTGAATGACGTCTAAAATACTTGACATGTTCATTGTCCTAATTTATTATTTTCGTACTATAATCCTTGTTAGGCGAGTAAAACGATGAAAAATAATGTAGCGTCTAATAATACGATGTTTTGCAAAAGTGGTTTTTAGTGGCAATTTTTGGCTAAACCAGGAAGAACTGAAAAATAACATTACAATTGTTGTTACACCAAAATCAAAAGTATTCTGGTTTCAGCAGTTCCCAGAATTGAATTGCGAATTTTTATAAACCCGAAAATATATGATGCGACATATACATATTATTCATATTTAAAATTTTTAAAAAATTTAAAATTTTGACTTTAGGCTATTCCATTTATTGCAAAAGTATCAATTATTAAAACATAAATTTGTACACAAAACTGAGTGAATTGAATTTCATGAATTTTGTCCATTTATTTTCGCTCAATCTGTTCTTTTCGGCTAAAAAATTTGCAAAAACTACACAACTGTTTCTCAATAGTCAATTTATGTTGGTTGGAAGGCATTAAAACAGTCGTTTTTCAACTTTGAAGCTCGCTCGTTGTTGAGAATGAATTTTTGAAGAGGAAAGTGGGTTGAATATCGGTGCCTTCATACAGATCTGAAGTTTAGATTAATGTAACCAATGAATTTAAAAGTGAGCGTGAATCTATGTATGTCCAACTCCGTTCATACGGAGTACACACTCCGCTTAAAGCTTAATGGTGCACACCGTAAGTATAGGCCTGGACAAAAAATACTATGCGAAAGAATCCACCGAATTTAACTGAATTTAGATATTTGCACTAATTAAAAAATAGATTTCTAATATTGACTTTCCGCCTTATGACTTCAGTAAATGACATCGAAAGTTAAAGGGTCCTTTTCTTATTGCATATATATATATTTATATATACATATACTATATATTAAATTCCTTGGGTGTTTCAATATTAAAAATACTAAAGTTAAATTAAGTTGAGATCTTATTATCTAAATTATTTTTTAATCAAAACGCGTATGTCTGTCATTATTTCCGCCTCTACTGTAGCCATTTTCATTACCGCCTCCATAGCCATTGCTGCGACCTCCACCACGTGACATACCACTGTTATTTTGATTGCTGGCAAAGCCGCGACCTCCTGATGAATTACCTCCGCCAATGGTACCTCTTTTAAAAGTACCACTGTTGAAGCTTCGACCGCCTCCACCACCACCACCACCCCACCGTGAACGACCTCCGTCAAAATTTCTAGAATTACGAGCCATATTTTCCAGGTCGGGGTTGATTATCTGGTACGTAGAATGAAGAATCAAAATGTATTACGAGCGCACTTCACTTACACTATCGCATGATATGAAGACATACCTGATTAGCCTCTCTAAGAACATCTACCAAAGCTTTTGATTGTTTAGCATTGTTCTTTGTGAAGAATGCATATGAGGTGCCCTTTGTATTTGAACGTCCAGTTCGTCCAATACGGTGAATGTAATCTTCCGATGATTGCGGATAGTCAAAATTAATGACGTACTTTATGCCGTCAACATCTGCGTGCGAAGGGTTTTTTATTTAATGAAACAAAAAAATATAATCATGATTATGTGAGGTTAAATAGATATAAAAATAAAATACGAATTTTGCAGCAATACATGCGCTATACAGCAATATCAAGGGCTTATATATTAATATGAGAAAATCGTAGTTCGGGTGTGGTGCTTTTTTATTAAATTTCCATTTAGTTTTGTTTAATTAGGCAGAATTGTTTTTCCGAAATATATTTTTTGTTAACACTAAATGCTGTAAATTTAAGAGCGAGAAAAATGAGAAACAGTTTAATATTACTTTACCTTAATGTGAGGAAATAGCTCTTCTCATCTGCGATGAGTAGAAAAGAGCTTGTTAATAAAGTTTTAAACTGGATTTCTATTTTTCTCTAAATTACTCTCTCAATTTTTCTCAAGACACACAGCTTTTCAACAAGACGACTTCTCTCACATTTTTGATGGCAATCGCATCAACAGGCATTTGTCGTTCGTTTGCATCTCATTTTGTATTTATTTACATCTTTCTTTCCCTGTCGTTCTCTCCATTTTTATGCATATCCATTTAATCCAAGCCCATAACAAATGTGTCCTTTGTTCCGCCTCATGATTTTTTTTAAAAGTTTCAAAAATTTTGCCTTGATCTCGACGTGATGATGACGACGTATATTTGTTATAGATGATTTCTGGACTTCTCAAATAATGAGGTGATGTCGTATCCAAACAGCTACTCAACATTTGTGTTGCGTCCAAAAATTTCAATAACGTCGCCCTCATTTTGGAAAACAATGAACTACAAAACAGAATTACGCAGCCCCAGATAGGAAATCGTAAACTAGACGACATCGAATTTATGTATTTATTATGTTGTTTTTTGTTAATTTTAGAAACACTAACGTAAAGTGAGGACTGATAGATTAAATTAGTCGATGTTTTTCCCATCTAGTTCATTTGTTTTGCGAGTCAAGACAATTTGCCCACGTCTCCGATGTCAAAGCCAAAGAACACATACGTTTTTGTAGAATAGGAAATGCATGCTTTTAAGTTGGTTTTTGTTTCAGTGCCTGCGTTAGTTGTGATTGAGCGCCTTCTCTAGAGTGCGATGAGAGCAAAAGCGTGTGACGAAAATCAAAATCCTCACAAACAAGCAGACTCTCAAAGCAACTGCCATAATGTGTGTCTCATCACCACACTATGAAGAACAATATATGCTGCTCTCATGCACTCGACTGTGTGTCATTTTTTTATTATTACAGCAAAACTATATAGATTCATAATCATCCTTGAAAGATTTCTCTATACCCTCAATCTGAAATTTTGACAACTCAAAATAGAGCATTTTCATTTCAATTAAAAACAATTCAGAGGCCACATTTGATGTTCGATGATAGGGATATATTTATTCAACGGACGTCGTCTGCGTAGATATATTTCTGCATTTTTAAAATAGGAGATTTTACGTGCGTCAGTTTTGTGCAATGCTTAAGCAAGTCAGAGAAATGACGCGTTCCTTTTATTGATAATAAATCTCTGTCGTTGTGTTTGCTCTTCGTACGTATATTTATATATATCGTGCAGGTAGTTCTGACACCATTTCGCTCTTGCAGATTGCTGACTCAACACAAGCGCTATTTTGAGCACGTGAACGTCGCGTGCTATGACATCTTTTTCAAATAGCACATGGCAACAAATTGTTGCCGCACAATTCCGTTCACATCACAAGTGAAAAATCTTATCATGGATTCTACACAGTATACATTTCACTCTCTTTCACAATTTGTTCGTGCACAGAACAAGTTTTGTGCTTTATATTATTATTGAAATATATTAAAAGTTGTTGAGTTTTTATCCCCACCATACTACAATAAACGGCCTCTGTAAAGGAACAAAGAGATGAGGGGAAAACAAAGAAGAATTGGAAATAGATTTCCAAAAATTAATAGCAATTTCATTATTGAGAATATATAGTAATAAATTTAGCTTTGTTGTTTTGTATGTATTGTGAAAATTGGATGATCAGGGAAGGTACTTCCATGAAATACCGCAAATGCTTTTGAGAAATCTTGTTTCAGGAAATCAAAAAATTTACCAGGGCTAAAATAGATAGGGCCATAACTTCTTTACACAATATACAAATAAATATTAATATTGAACAAAAAGTAATTATATGTAACCCTTTTTTCAAGAACAACGTGAAAATACAGGGGCACATAGGAGAAGTTTCTATCAAACTACCTACATGTTAGTTATAGATGAGCATAGAAGTGAGGGTATAGGATGAGTATTTCCCCATTGCTCCTTAAAATGACGAAGCAATAAAATTGTGGAAGAAATGGTGAATGATAAATGGCTTGGCTTTTTTATCGTGCTAAATTGCACTGCCTTCTTAATAGGAACTTTAATTCGTCCTCCTGTTGCAAACAGCCCAAACTCATGTACGCTTCGACTTACCCAATCCACGAGCAGCCACATCCGTTGCCACCAAAATATTCGACTTGCCAGAACGGAATTCACGCAAAACAAAATCACGCTCAGTTTGCGACTTATCACCGTGAATGGCACCGCAACGTACACCAAAGCTACGAATGAACCGCACCAATTGATCCACACGTCTTTTAGTTTCCACAAAAATTATAATCTTGCCAGGATTTTCACTCGTATCGTAAATTTCCGAAAGTAGATTCTTCAGCCTGTAGAATAAGTGATACATTATATAATTTTGTCACAACATATATAGTATGTATGCCTTACTTTTCTTCCTTATCGTGTTCCTCACATACGTCAACCACTTGAGTAATATTGTGATTAGCCGACAGCTCCAATGAACCGATATTAATTTGTATATAATTTCCTAGAAAGTCTTCAGCTAATTGTTTGACTTCTTTGGGCCAAGTTGCGGACCACATCAGAGTTTGGCGATCGGGGCGAATTTGTGAGAGAATCTTACGAATTTGTGGTTCGAAACCCATGTCTAACATACGATCAGCTTCGTCTAATACAAGATAAGTGCAGCGTTTCAAGTTAGTGACACCCGCAGCGAGAAAATCAATTAATCGCCCAGGTGTTGCAATCACAATCTCACTACCACGTTGCAAATCTCGCATTTGTCCGTGCTTGGGGGCACCACCGAAAACACAAGTATTTCGTACGTATGATGATGCACCGAAATCTGTAGCCACTTGTTGTATCTGCTGCGCCAGTTCTCGGGTTGGTGCTAAAATTAACGCAATTGGACCATCGCCGCGTTGAAGTGGTTGTTGGTTATTTATATGAACAATTGCCGGTAATATGTACCCAAGTGTTTTGCCAGAGCCGGTTTGGGCAATACCAACAAAGTTATGACCGCTCATAGCAATAGGCCAACCCTGCGCCTGAATGGCTGTAGGTGCTGAATATCCTTGTCTTTTAATTTCTTTAGTCACATAATCCGGGAAACAAACTTCACTGAAATCTTGTATAGGATTCGGTGCATCACCTCTTACGGTAATTTCATGTTGATTACGATATCGCTGTACTTCTGCATGGGGGCGATTAGCTGTTTTCGGATGCTCCTGATAAAAATTTTTCTTGAACGGTGCCAAATTGGTGAAGTCGACATTATAGACTGTTAAATCTTGTGCGTTTCCACCACCACCGCCACCTCCACGACCTCCATAACCACCACCACGGCCGCGTTCACCTCCACGTCCTTTCTCTATACGCCCGCTACGTACACCATGATAATCTCCGCCACCGCGTCTCGCTGGTGGTCCTCCACCACGGCGATCGTCACCTCCGCGTCCACCACTGCGACCACCAAAATTTCTATCGTGTGGTGCCCTGAAATTCAAGATGATACGAATAAAAACCCGATCTTCGCCATAATTAGAGTAATGTTTACGTCATTTGTATAGATTCAAAAGTTATTTCCGATCGAAAAAATCTATAAAATTTATGTAAATCTTAGATTTTTCAGTGCACGACAAATTTTTTTTTAAAAAAATTTAAAAAATAGTTGAAAACAATTCCTGAGCGCATAAGGAAAAAAATTAAAACGAAGTTTCGAAACGAAGGCAAGGTTGCTTTTCAAAAAAAATTTTCAAAAGAACAGAAAATATTGTAAGAGTTGATCCCTCTACAGCTGGAATCATTAGACACATACATATATTTCGGATCAGAATCATCCAGTCAATTTAGCCCTGCCTGCCACTGTTTACCTAATTGTGTCTAATGAAATCATGATTACAGATCGAATAGGGGGTGGTGCATTGAAATTTGGCATTAATATTGTCCTCCTAGGCAGTTAGTAATGAAAATGAAATCAAATCAAATCCGAGAAGTTCACCGACTAAAGCAAACGCATACCCCTCAAAGCGGGTGGCCGATACAACGATTATTACTATTAAATAAATTTGCATTAGTGATGTTGATTATGTAAATTCAGATCTCAGGTAGTTTGCCTTTCAGTTGTATGGTTTTAATATTTAAATTTTGTCTCAATTCAGGACTTCGATCGTCCCAAGTTAAGAAATTATACCTCTTTAAAATGTAACAGAACTTTAGAAAGACAATGGGATAAAATTCAGAGGTCGAAACTTTTATGACTTTTATAATAAGTCATGAAATAAGAGTTATTCAATGACTTTTATTTTAAAAGTTTTTTAATAAGTTATTTAAGACTTTTTCATAATATAAGTCTTTTGTTGATGAGGTAGATGGTGGTCAATACGAACTAACATTGAGCTACGATATGATGAAAAGAATGGGTCTTAGCTGGCGGGTTGGAAGATGCAAATATATAGAAAGTATTGTGAAATAGATTTTTACATAGTGGGAAGTGGGCGGGGCCACTCAATACCGCCAAAGGGGCGTTTCTTACGAAAAATGACTGGTCAATCGGTAGCATATGTCGCGAAACGGATATAAAATCAGGTGGGAGGGGAAGTGGCCGCCCCAAAAGGGCGTAGTGGGCGGTTTTTTACTAAAAAACTACTTTGCGCTAATCGATAGCAAATATCATGAAACGGATTTGGGACATGGTGTAGCGGGGCGTGGACTCGCCAAAAAAGGGCGAAAGGGGCGTTTTTTACCAAAAAACACTGCCCTAATCGATAGCAAATATCGAGATGCTCTGGAGTGGGCGTGGCCTTCCGCCCCTTTTTTTTTGTTCACGCCCACCTCTCACCATGTTAAAAATCTGTTTCATATTTGCTATCGATTAGCGCAAAGTGGGTTTTTTGGTAAAAAACACCCCTTCGCCCCTTTTGAGGAGTCCACGCCCCGTTCCACCAAATCCCAAATCCGTTTCATGATATTTGCTATCGATTAGCGCAGTGATTTTTTGTTAAAAAGCACCCCTTTCGCCTCTTTTGGGGAGTCCACGCCCCGTTCCGCCATGTCCCAAATCCGTTTCATATTTCCTATCGATTAGCGCAAAGTAGTTTTTTAGTCAGAGATCGCCCACTACGCCCTTTTGGGGCGGCCACTTCCCCTCCCACCTGATTTTATATCCGTTTTGCGACATATGCTACCGATTGATGCAGTCATTTTTTCGTAAGAAACGCCCTTTTGGCGGTATTGAGTGGCCCCCGCCCACTTCCCACTATGTAAAAATCTATTTCACAATACTTTCTATATATTTGCATCTTCCAACCCGCCAGCTAAGATCCATTCTTTTCATCATATCGTAGCTCAATGTTAGTTCGTATTGACCACCATCTACCTCATCAACAAAAGACTTATATTACGAAAAAGTCTTAAATAACTCTTATTAAAAAAACTTTTAAATTAAAGTAAAAGTCAACTTTTAAATTTTATTTATAAAAGTAAAAGTTAAAAGTAAACTATTATAAATAAAAGTAAAAGTTAAAAGTATACTTTTACTTTTAAAATTAAAAGTAAAAGTTAAAAGTAAACTTTTACTTTTAAAAATAAAAGTAAAAAGTATACTTTTACTTTTAAAAATAAAAGTAAAAGTTAAAAGTAAACTTTTACTTTTATTTTTAAAAGTAAAAGTATACTTTTAACTTTTACTTTTAAAAATAAAAGTTAAAAGTTTACTATTAAATTAAAGTTTTGAAAATAACCCCCTCAAAATGTAAGGCGAGGACGAAACGAGTCATTGACGCCGACTTCGAAGAAAAACGCGTCGGTATGGTCAAAATGTAGAACTTTCGTCATCCTTCGTCGGACTTCTACGATTTGAATTCCATTTTCCATTGGTTTGTTGCTAGTGTTGGGAGCTATCGAATATATGATATCTAATTATTCGGTAGTTATGAACTAACCATTTATTCGAAAGTTCTTTCCGCTAGTTTTTAGTCATTTAGAAATCACTAAACGAGTAAATATGCCTCTCAGAATTAGTAATTACGAGAAATTGTCGAATAATTCAACCATTATATTTAATCCATAGTTTTAGTAAAACACGAGTAAAACCCGATACCCAATTAACAACCAAGAGCAACGGGTTTGTGGTATTGTTGTATACACACACAACTCCTGCGGCGTTTAAATGTCTGAAGATTAAGCTGTTATCTCTGTGTTAAAAAGCAAAATAAAAGGGCGAGTGAATGAAAGAATGAGAGAAGTGAATGAGTGAAAGAACTTCGGCTGCAGAAAGCAATAAAAACTGCTTAAAGATTTGAACGGCGAAACCTTTTTGGTTTCGTCAGATTTCGTCGCAAATTTCGCCTGCCATTTTGCCCGTTGCTTTCGTTATCGCCTAGAATGCATTGAAAGGCACTAACAAAAATTGTTTATTTCGTTGGAGATGCCAGCGGCCATATTTTTATCTGCTGCTTATCTAGAAGCTGTCAAATCGAGTAAATACTGAGAACACAAAATGGAGACCAAAAAACGTTGTGCGTTTCACCATACATTTTGAGGGGCTGAGTTATTTTCGAGCAGATAAAATTTCTATACGAAGTCTTCGAACAGAAATTCTGTGCAATTCCGCAAAATTCTATAGGTATATAATTACACATTAAGAAAATTAACGAAGAGGTGACAAAAAGTTATATTCTATCGTAGCCGCTCGTCTTGTTCTTCTTTCCTTTTGTTAATTGAAATCAGACGCATTACACAAACAAATACTTCACTTCTTCTACGTGGGCTTCATCGACTGAAGGATTTTGACATATTGACCGAAAACGCTAGATTTTCTATGCATTTCTGACACAGTGATTACTACTGCCGTTCCCGCACTCCAACGCTTGAACTCGACTCCGTGTGAAAGAATTTTGCCGACGCTGCCGCTGTGTTTGCACTATTCAGCGAAAACACAAGTAATTAATAATTCGAAAAAGTCGGCCATAGGAATGCATGTTAGAGTGAAATATCTAATGCGCAAGATGAAAAAATTGTATTAATTTTTTCCTATACTATATGACGTGTAGTAAGTTGGAAACTAAACAAGGTTCTAACTAAGTTTGCCGTTGATTTCTTTTCTTGAATGACAATAAATTGTTATATTTGGTAATTCTGAAAATCAAATGGTTTAAAAATATCGTAATACTTTAGAGCTCTTTTGCGATATTTTAAATCCTGTAACTTGATTTTACCGATTTTACTAAATTGTTTTTACTTAAGTTCTGAAGAAATCGTACTCGTATTCAAAAATGGATAAATTTCATGACATAATGAATCAACCGGTCCAGGAACCAACGTATAGCCATTTTTTATGCACAATACCATTAGATCGAAAACATGAGATTGTTCATTGATTTGCAAAGTTGGTCACTATAAATAATGGCGGCCCACCAACCGGTTGCGTACTTAGAGAACATAAAGCAGAATAAAATATATGACCAGCTAAGGCCTACCCGTGATAATTAACAGCCTTAAGGTACAAGTAGTCAAAACGTACCGCAGCGGGACGTGGCGTAGAATACGCGACGGCGATTAGTGAAAACGTCAAAAGAATAATATCGCGTTTTGCTTTTTTTATCTGTCATTTAATTGTTGTAGAATACGGCCGAGAAAACTATAAAGCTGTCTCGCTCTACCCCATACTTTGTACATAGGAAGCTATAAGAGCAATGATAGCTTCGTGACACTTTTCCGTAACTCGACGTATGAGAAACAAATTTCAATAGGTGTCCCCGCTCCGTCACGGTTTGAATAATCGTATGCATTGGCTGCATATGGCCTTGCATTACTGACAAGAAAGAATACTGGAATATGTAGTTTTGAGACTGTGTATCTACATGAGACACGTCGGCGCATAACCTCGAAACTTCGCAGGTGCGAAAATTGATGCTAAAGCAAAAACTTGCATGTCGGGAAATGGTAATGCCATATGCCGACACAATGCTATTTCGGTTGAGTACATCGCGTGCTTTCTTTTGCTTGTTTGCTTAGAAAAAAACAGGTGGTCTCCCGTGATGCCCCGGTATCTACGTCTTCGCGCCATTTGGCCATAACTTCGAATCTTTTTTTATTTGGCTCTCAAAATCACTAATGTGCTTAATATGGAAAATTGACACAAGCAATTGTTCCTCTGTTGAGAATTGCATTCTCAAAAACTCAGAGCTTCTGTGTAAGCAGGAAACAAAGTTCACGAGACGGACTAAGCAAACGTTGTCAGTGGTTGTCATATGCATTCCAATCGAAAACGTAACAACTAGCGGGGAAAAGGGAAAGCAAAAGGTCTAGCCCTCCACAACATAGTTAAAACCCTCGGTCAAGCACTTACATTAGTTTACTTTTCAGTTCGGAGCAGAAAAGATTTTATCAAACTAAAACCAGAATTGCATTTGAGTTTACCCATCTCGGTCGCTGCTTTGTACCCTAGGTATTTTCTCTATACGAAAACTAGTATACAGAAACTTAACAAAATGGCGGTCGTGACATGCGAAAAATTTACCATGAATTTGCTTAACGGAATCCTGAGCATAATTTGAAGATTTTTCTGATTTAAATCGTTTTACTTACATATTTATATTGTCCTCTTCTTCGTCAGGGTCTATATAAAGTGAAGACGATTTCGCAGTTGTTTCTCTATTTTCTGCTGCAAAAGTTGAGCTCGAATGACACACACGAACAAAAAAACTTGCGTTGGTTATCCCACTGAGTTCTAAATTTGAACGAGGTGATGGAATAATGCAATTAAGGAAACTTTTCCCAGGTATATAACTCCTATTATCAGATGTGTAATTTCCTTGTGGAAAAGTGTGGATGTCTCTCCTGGTGGTGGATAAAAAAGGAATATTGCGTCTGAGTAATGGAACTAAAATTTTTTTTACACCAGATACACTAGAAACATCACTATTTCTGGCACTACACGATTGTTTTGAAAAATTTTGCACAATAATTTTAAACATCGCAACGAATTATTTGATATTAATTTCTGCAAAATTTCCAAAAAACCACTTCCTGTTGTGGCACAGAAAAATCGTGCGGCCCAGGAAACCAACTAAAACGTTCTTACCTAACCTCGTCCAAAAGTGGAATGACGCATTCGTGAAAAAATATGAGCGATTATTGCTGAAAGGCAACAAACTAACGAGTAGCTTACAGTACTGCCAGCCTTAAAAGTTACCCTTGAACAAACAAGGTATTTCGAAATACCTTTTAGTGTTCGAAAATTCACTATATGAAATTCATGAAATGTTGAGATATATTCGTTCACACGTTAATATGCAAATATTTAAAATAAATTAAGTGCTTATATTGTATTTAAAATAAAGTTTTTCCTTAAAGTTGTTACTTATTTTTGCTCTAGATATTCGTATTGAAAAATCAACTCCAATTTTGGGCCAAATTGATATAAAATTTGGAAGAAGAAAAAAGTTTTTAAAAATGACATTTTGTGTCAAGGATTTTATTTCCAAGGTCTATAACATGCATGTTCTTATGTTTTATAGGCCTCTACATGGCAGGAGATCTTCAAGGCGAGCAGTTTCGAAACAGAAACCAGTACAAACTATTAGCGATTGCGAGTTGTAGATGATGTAAATAAAGGTAATTTTAGTCCGAGTAATGGGTTTCAAATTTGCATACTTCTCGTGGAAATGAAGTGTATAATTGGTTATGTCAGCGCGTACTACTTAGTCGGTCCCTCTTCTTGCAAATGTCAAAACGTGGCTCGTCCTGCAAATCCCAGAGGATTATACACAAAAAAATCAGCAAATGGTATGCTAAAGGCATTTTTACCGACAACAAAATTGGTTCAAAATATTAAATTTTTAAAAACTCCACTCGAAGAGGTTAGGTAAACAACATGATAGGTTAGGTACGCTTTCATTATCGTGTAGAAGTTTCATTTCAGGAGATTGGAAATCTGAAATATAGATGGTATTGATTTCTATAGAAAGATAAATCAACACAGGAAAGTTAGAGCTACAAAGGGCACATACGTAATTATCCAACGAGTAAAACGTGAAAATCACTCCATTTATATCATCCCAATATTAAAACTGGGGAGAATATTCTGTTGTGAAGTTATGAATAACTTTTATTTTCCGCTTTTATAGGATAACTTTTTTTAATTCTCGTTTATGCTTTCCCAAAAATGCCCTGCCTCTCACAAAATCGAGAAAATTAACGTATGAGAATAATTCGTTTCGCAGTTTATGGTTGGCTTAACAGAATTAAAAATATTTACCAAAGTACGATTACCAACACTATATTTTATTGACACAATAACGAAATAGTGCACTTGTGCGCGAATATTATTTAAAATGTGTGCCAAACGGAAAATTCATTAAAATCAACTAATAATTATTTAAAAAGTATATTAATAATATATATTTGTTGCTATTAATTTATCCAATAATTATAAGGACATTAACATATATTTTCTTCTAATAAAATAATTCAGCAACGATTAAAGTGATTTAGTTTGGTTTATTTCCGTCCGCGTAAAATTTGAAAAGGTATGAACGATTTTAACTGTGCTCACACTCTTCTAACTTTTGTCTGATATTAAAAAATGCTTATGCAATTGAAAATATATTAGACCATAAGAAGATTTAAACAATAATGAAATATTCATTTAGAAAACTAAAGTAGGTTTCTGACAGGTAGCATCATTTCTTTAGCTGTTTCGTTAAGCCCGCAGCTTTTAATTAAACTGCTCTGCTCTCTCTCCGTACTAACTTCCGGTTCTAGAGCTGTGGCCTAAAGGTATTGAAAAGGTGTCCCCAAGATATTAAAAAGGTACTAAATGCGTACAATAAAAATACATTGAGTCACTTTTAAGATTTGTTTCATTTGGAATAAATTGGTTGGAATCTCTGCTAAGGCAATGCCCCTAGAGTGCGGTATTAGACTATCTTTTTTATATTTATTGTATTTATACATAATAAAATAAACCACGTTATTTTCACTTATAAAATAAAATAAATTAGGAAAAATATTATGCTTTCTAAAAGGAATAATATAAATTAAATAATTCTCCATATTTACAACGCCAGCAGATAACAAAAACTTCGATACATTCTAGCCTGTCTACCCTTCAAGCATCCGTAAAGCTCATTTATTTTCAAGCAGTCCGTTTTACTCAGAGTCTTCCGTTGACCAATGTGAACGCCCGGCTGTAGTGGCGTCACTGTTGGTTCCTGACCCTTTTGCCGACTAAAGTAAAACTTGCCGTAATGCATAACGGAATTATAGTCGTAATCGAATGTGTACTTGCCCTTCTTGCGCGATATCAATTTGAAATTTTTACGAAATTTCGGTAAAATATTCTCCCAATGAATCTTAACAAAATTATCACGATCGGCACGAGATTGCTCGTGATAGATTCCGATGGCATGCATCAATTCATGCATGACACGTCCTTCGCTGCTAAAGCAATGACGACTGAATTCATCGGGACGTTGTAACGAAACAACTTGGGCGCCACCGCGTTTACCGACGTACGACCAACAGCCTTTTGGGCTATCCTCGGGCGGTGTTATCTGAAGATAATCCTCTTCTTCTCCTTCGTATGGTACAAATTTGATACATGTCAATGAATTGAGCGTCTTAAGAACATGTTCAATAAACGCACGTTCTTTATCCTTGTACAGCGAACTAATTTCGAAAGGTATTGTTCGATTAGGCCATAAACGTTTTGGATGTTTCATAGGATTCACACCAAGTCGTAATGAAATATACATGTATGGATCGATAGCGATGTCACCCTGAAATAGACGTGGCATCGTTTCGGGATCATCCATACCTGTTTCATCGGCATCTTCATCAGCATTTGGATGGGATTGCCCAAAATCATCTGGAAATATGTCGAAAATATCGTAAATTATAAACTAAGATTACATAAATAATTAATTATATAAGGTTTGTCTTCGAACGGGTACTTTTGGGGTACTTATGTAAAAGTAGGCGTGGCAGTGAGCCGATTTTCTTGATATACGCAATCAAGGAACTAGTTATGAGAGAGAATATCCCTATCGAATCCTCTGTACCTATCGCTTCCTCTGAAATCAAGAATCATGTTTCCAATGGGCGAACCTACCCACATTTCGAGCAAAGATTTCTGCTTGAGTTTTTATTATGCAGATTTAAATCAGTTATATTTCTGCTCTAGAAACAACGAAATCCTTGTCTCAATATTTTTGAAGTCATACTTCGTATGAAAAAAATAGCGTGGAACTAAACCAATTTAACACATTTTGCGCAAACAATCTATTATGACAGAGACTATGACTACTTTGATTGTTCGTGACAAATTTCATGCCGATAGCTCTGCTACCTCTGTCGATACCCGTTCTGTTGCAATCACGATTTCCACAGACAGACGGATGGACAGACATCGCTAATTACACTCAGGAAGTCATTGTGGGCAAGAATATGTACACTTTTCTGTACCTACCACACCTTCTTTAATGCGTTACAAACAGAAACACAAAGTGAGAATACTCTCCCCTACGGGTGTAGGGAATAAAAAAAGTAAAATTTCTCATTTTCTATCATTTCACCTTTGAGATCAATTTCAAAAGATTTCTAAGAACTCAAGTTTTTAATATAAAAATTAAGCAGATTATAAACACGCAATAGTTCCATCAAAGTCTTTCTCCCTCTCTCACTCTCACTAAATTCTATTTGGATCACGTTCAACCGGAATCATTGTTGTTGTTTTGTTCTTTTGTAACTGAGACAAACCTTCCGCATAATTTGTGAATTCGTGCTCAAATAAATCCATTGTCAGTGGATGATATTTCCAATTAGTTTTTGCACTATTAATAAAAGTCATTAAGAAACACTTGAACAAAATTATCACAGTGATAATTTTCCAGCAGTACATTTTCCAATTTTACAAACTTTTCAAAACTTTTAATTTTTCCAATGAAGTCGTTATAAAAATTTCTAAATTGGAGTTCAATATTTTGAAAAGAAAAATGTTTGTTTTTATTATAAAAAAAAATCAACAAAATCCATTCAAGAGCTCACTAACTAACGCGAAGTATGTGACGTGTTTGTCTTACCAAAACTGAATTTGCAGTCACGATAGCGTCCGTCTTTAACGCTCGACGTTTTAACATACATTTGTAAGTGGCTTCAACAAGACGCAGGTATTCACTATTTCTTTCCCAAAAAAGCAGTGTCTTAAACACACTCGAACAGACACCACGAAGCCACACTAAAAAATATAAAATCGAATATTAATAGAATGATATGTATGATCGTATGATGGTGTTACGATGGGAATTTGAAAAAAGTCGTCAAATGTCAATTAATATATTCATGCCATGATCGTTAAAATTGATCAATCCAAACAACTATCTATAAAAAACCGATTAAACGATTCAGTGTCTCACGACATTTTACAAAGACACAAATTGAAACATCGAAATATAATCGATATAAAAACCGATATGCAATCAAAGTGCCAAAGAAATTCCAATGATTTTTTTTATTAGCTATTTCGTTGGTATTTCAAGTCAAGTGTGTGCACACGAGGAGCGATGCGAATAACGATTAAAACACGCTTTGGTAAGTCGAAGAGATTGACTTAAAAAATTGACGAGAAATTCGTGATATCTTCGTGATAATCCATTGATAATACCGGGGCACGGAGTGAAAAAAGTGGGAGTAACAGTAAGGGAGAAACATTGAAGAAATATGCAAGGGAAGGGAGTGTAACGATATGCGGCTGTTCAGAGAGTTTCAAAAGACTGTCTTTCACTTCTCGCGGGGTTTATGCGATTAAGGCGTATTTAGTAGAGTCTTGGTGTTGTTGTAATTAAAAAAAGTCACTAAAAGATAAACTAAGGCCAAGTGCAAAATATCTCTAGGACTCATCACAAAATGTATGATGAATAGTACTTAATGAATAATCTAGTAAATATCTTTTAATTTATTTATGAAGGTAAACCAGTTATGCTCTCATTTTACAAAATTATTGTACTATCTTTATTTAAAAAATATTTCTAAAAAAATTATAGTATTTACGAAGAAAATCCTTAATAGTGAACAGAGTTTAGATCTCTGAATTTACAGAATTCAATTTTTAATCATTTATTGGATTTCTCGAATTTATCGAATCGGTGAAAGCATTGCTTAATAAAAATGATAGTAATTCGCTTCAGGCCTTTTAGCAGAGTCGTTTCAAATACGAATAGGGTTTTATTCAGTTTAACGATGTGGAAATTTAATTTGGGTCGATTGATTGGATAGTTTGATTAATCGAAGAGATTAATTGAAGAGTTAATCACGAGTTATAGTGGGTTTCTTTTTTGACAATATTAATACTAGTTTCAGTTTAAATTTTATCAAAAAGTTAACTACGGCTTAAAAAGCAGCATTAATGCAAGCTACGATATCTTACTTAAATTTCCATACGACTACAATCTTTTGAATTTTACTTCAAACGACTTTTTCATGTTAATGAAAAACTTTGTTAGTACCATAAAATTGAATGCGAGTTCATGAAAGAATGTAATGTTAGGAAAAATCGTATAAAACGAGCAATGGTAATGATGATATATGGTTGTGTTTTATATAATATATATATACTATTCTATACGTACAATTTTTTCGAATGAAAGACTATCGAAGTCACGGCACGTTTGTGTCGATATCCAATAAAATTTATTGAACAAAATCAATCCACCAAATGAAGAACCGAAAAGAAAGTAGAAACAGTTTGACATAAAACGAAAAGAAACAATAAACAATATGTTCAGAAAAACTCATAAAAGAATTGTCATAGAAGGACAGAGAAATGAAAAAAATTGCGCAACAAAGAACAGCAATAAATAAATTGATTAAATATGATTTGTCAGTAATCGTTGCTTTGATTGACATTAAAAAGCGTGCACGTATGAATATCAAATGGGAATTATGCTCGTATACACATATATGTTGAATATATATGTATGTATATATATACATATATATACGAACTTAAATCTTTTATTAGATACGATAGGATTTTATTATATAGCATGTGATATGGTGTCAAAAACATACTTGTGTATATAAGGGATGCTTGGAATGCAAGTAGTTTAGTAAAAAAGTCCTGGCAAGAAAACATGATTGGGTGAATGCTATTTTTGAATTTCATACAAAAAAGTTTTTTAAAAGGAAGTCTTCTATTTTCTCGACTTTTCGCCTTTGATCTTTAAAGCCTTATATTTCAAGAACTTCTCTATAAGTATTATTAAATGCTTTAATTTAAAAATACGATTTTCAAGAGTAGTTAATAATTCGTTCGCTTGTTTTTTCGGGCTGGAGCATGGCGTGAGAGTGATAAATTAATTGCCATTTAACTAATATTGTATTCCACAATTAATTAGCAGACTTATGATTCCCAACGAAAGAAAGACCATAGAAAATTATTGAGCAGTGTTTTGTCTTTAGGGAATCGAAAAAAAGATACAAGCAATGGTAACAATTTCATATTTATTGAGTGTCAGATTTACCGAAAGAATCAGTTCTTACATCTCCAATTAAATACTTAATTATGAATTATGTTACGTGTATGATAATTACATCGTTACTACGAATTATAGCGCATTTCGATGAAACTATAATTTCATCGTTTATAATTTTAGTTCGCCATAATAATAATAATAATCCTTTTTTTAATTGCTTATAAATACTCGGGTGAAATAGCACTTCATTTTAGTAAAAAAAACAAATCACGCGACAATTTTGTATCCAAACAATTTTGGTCATGTTTTTAAATTCTCGTTTAAGCCAATTTAAGTTTTGTTGTTGGTTTTAAACTGTTTCCATTGCTGAAGAGATTGGTATCATTTCACCTAACAGCAATGGCAAGTACTAATTATTTTAAGAGAGACGGTCATTAATTTTCCTTTCTCTCGCTTGACTTTGCTAAATTTTTTATCGCACATTTTAATTCGTTTGTTTTATTTTATTCTGTGGACAGAACAGAAGCTACTCGATTGATAAGAAAGAGACAACAACTTTTAAAAAATTATACTTTGAAATCTTTTGAGTTTTTATGGTGTTTTATTGAAGGCCCAATGAAATAATGCCCAATGAAATAATGCCCAATAAAAATTAAGCCTTATTATTTTATTCAGAAATTTTAAAGTTGTCTGTTTTTGGTTTTAAATATGGTTTTCTGAGTTTAATTTCATTTTCGAATAAATGTGCTTTTATGGTCATTTTATTGTCATGCGATTTAAGCGCTTTATTCGGAAATATTTGAGTATTGCTCAGAATTCAATAAGGCCCAAAACAATTTTCAACATCTTCGGCTGCTTAACGAAAATCATTCACGTCATCGACATAACAAAAATGTAGGATTATTCTTGTTGTATTTTTTGTTAGAACATTCCTACATAAGGTCGCTAAACATCAACGGCCCTTGAGACGATTTAAAAATCGAATAAATTAATTGGGGGCGTTATTTCATTTTTATGGGTTTAATTAATTTCTTTCGGGAACATTTCAAAATGCTTAAAATAAAAAAGGGATAAAAATAGTCGAAGAAATGGAGGCGTTATTTAACCATCAATTTGTCAAACAATTTTCGATGAAAAAATTACCAAACCGATATAAAATCAAGGAATTCGTGGCATAAGTGGAAATATGTCGTTAATTAAAATACGTGATAATAAAAAGTACGACTGCACACGTACCGATTACGGACAATATTAATATACGGCATATATGCTTATCGCTGGCATATTATCTGTTCATCGCTCTTCCACAATTTCTTTTGTTTTTGCGAAATATTCTTTGATTTATGAAACTAGATCTGCTGACTGTGATAAAAAAGTTTTCCCCCCCCCTCGATTTGCCACTTCGCCTAACTAAAAAAAGTCATTGGCAAAGGGATAAAAACCTTTTGTTTTGTTATTGTACTTTGTTATTTGTTCTTCGGGTGTCAATTGTGCTTTTATCACTTCTTCCTTCGAGTCATTTCACAACCGAATTTTGCTAACGCAAGGGTGAGCAGCAGAAGAAAGGTTTGATCATCATTGTTTTTAGTCGAGGGTAGTCGTTGAATGAATGAAAATAACTCGACACTTAATTTAAGAAAGGGCTGAAATGTTTTATAGTCAGGCCAATTTAATCATTCGTGCGTCCTTTTTAATCTGTATCCTGTTCCGTACAACGTTAGACGGCAAGTTCCGGCGATTATTTAGTATTCATTATGCATTGTTGTGGTTCTTGTTATTATTGTTTTGTTGTTGCTTTTGTTATTGTTGTTGCTGCTGGGGTTGTTTTTGTTTTTACCCGAGCTCTTGGACCGTTGTCGATTTGCATTATATAATGGCATAATCTAGCAGTGACTCATTTATTGTTATTGTTATCATTTAATTCAATTCATTTCTCTTGCTTCGCATTCTTCCCGGTTTTGTGATGTCGCGATTAAATTAGAGCTTCATTAATTATTTTCTGCATTTAATAAATGAATTTTAAATTGTGGAAAACTCTTACGAACCTAAGTATTGCAGGTTCTCTACTAAATGCCTGAATGTCTCCCAAACGATAACGGCTATTTATTTTTGAATTTATTATTTTTCTGTTTTGCTTCTGTTACATAAAAATGTTTGCGACGTGTAATAAATTTTGTAAATATATTCAAAATATATTTACAAATATATACAGATATACATGGCCGTCTGTGGGCCAGATGAAAGACAGACGACAAGACAGACAAGTGAACAGATATGACTTAATCGATTCGGAAGGTGATTCTGAGCAAGAATATATATATTCTTCTATACCTGTCGCATTTCCTTAACTACTTTTAAAATGGAAGGACAATACAAATGTATCGCTCATCCCCTCCATCAGGTGTAGCGTATAAAAATCAATCGTAAAAAATTTTATTTGACTGAAAAAGCAGAGTTGAAGAGGAAGAGAAGTTGAGTAATTGAAGGGGACAGACTCACGCCAGATAAAGGGACAATGGAAACTCACCACACCCCTTGAAATATGTTGTCGTGCCGATGCCGCAGCATCCATAAATTATTTTTAACATGCGCCATTTATGACGCTGTCAATCATAATCTGCACATGGATATGCCCATACAATTACAAAAGCATATATACATAAGCATACACACACCTTCACGCACACAGAACAAACAGCAACGCATACATACGCACACTCGCATTTATACGCAGGCAGCCAAGCACACTCCATATTTACATACATACGTACACACACACGCATGCACACACACGGGCACACGCAGCCAAGTTCAAATACACCAAGTGCTTGTGCAATAATCTTTTAGCGAATATTTCGCTTTTGCAAATTTTGATAATTCTTTTCAGAATTTATTTTACCATTGCGATTAAAGTAATAAAGTGTAAATTGCAATTTCTCCAAATTTTCATACATTGACATCTCGATAGCGTTATAAAATATACAATATTTCAATGATTTTTATGTTCAAATGAGATTCTATATTTTTTGTTAAGGAAGAAAAGAAAAGAAAAAAATTATACGAATTTTATAGCGTAAAAATAGGTGGAAAAAATCGAGATTTAAAAGTTCCGAAATACAAATATTTACAATTTTGCGTTTCTACGCTTTGAGGAATTAGTGATAATTTTTTTTTTGAGAAATTAGTTGTTCGAAAATGTCATTGAAAAAACGGCTTTGGACTGGTAACGAATTTTAAACAAAATAAATATGATTTTATTACGCTCTGCCCGAAGATTCGCATGTACATGTATCTGAGGGGAATATGCTGCAGTAATGAGTAGTGGGCGTGCTAAATCTGTATTTGGGATGTCTTCCACAAACTCCGCGGTAATCGTAGGTATGAAATTCAAGCTAGAATTAAAGCTGCTTAGGTAGATGCTTAGGTGGATATACAAAATATATATTTCTCTATCTATCGTGCCTTCTGTAATACATTTAAAAAAATTATTGCTAGTGTGTTGAAACATTCTGAGATTGAGTTTTCATTAAATTTCCCCGAAATCATTTAAATACCAGGATAAAAAACATTTCTTAAATTTTATATTAATGTTATAAAGTCAAGCGTAAAGTAATTAAATTTTTCCTCTCCAAGAAGAACTGAAATTAATTAGAACTGACCAACTCTACACTTCAGTTTCAACCGTTTCAACCTCTACCCCTTCATCGTTTTTCTCCTCTCGCTCCTTACTATAACTTCCTTTTTCTTAATTCGATTCGGTTCTTAATGCTTTCTCTTTAGCATTTAGTGAAACATTTCTTTCTCCTTAGCATTTAGTTTCTCATCACTTCACAACTTTTGGCTGATGTCAGCATCTACAATTAAAACTTTCCTTCGACGCAAGTTTCACAGAATTTTTCTTTAGATTTAAACTTACGAGAACCTTCGCGATGACAGAGGTGACCTCGACCAATTGGGTAATGCTTCCTTGACTTTTCGCAGATCTCGTGCGACAGTTCAGACTCTCAACATCTCCAACTTCTAGGATTTTCGTTGCCTTTATTCGAATGTGAGGTATTTTTTATGCTTTATTAAACGCAATGCAATGTTTTTTTGTTTTCTGAATATTATAATTAAAACGTAAGATGATTCGCTGAAAATAATTATGAGAAAAAGCAGGAATAGGTTGCCTTTCATCCGGTTTTAAATGACATTCGTTGATTCAAAGCATCCGCGGCGTATTTGATAAAGTTTCTTTAACTCTAATTCTTTTTGTAAAGTTTTGTTTCAGCCCATATTTTCCACAAATTTTTTTGCATTTTTTCTTCGAAAAAGTTTCTAAGTTTTTCTTTTTTTCGAAGTTTTTCTTTGAGACAAAGTATAATTTGTTAAAAATAAAATTTTGTGTTGAAACATATTCTTCATGAATTTCTTCTTTCTTTTGTAAATATACTCTTCTTGCTTTTCATGAGTATGCGTTTATATACGATTTAATTCTACCCAAAAAGGACTTGAATTTAGGAGTTTTTAATCTAGAGTAAAATATATATAAAGGGTAAAATACATATAAATCTAGAGTAAAATATACATAAATTTTTCTAACGGTTATTGCTAAACTATTAACTTAAAATTGAGGCAATTTTTCTGATAATCTTCTGATAAGTTTATTTATTTCTTATAAAGTCTTAGAAGAAATCCACCAAATAATTAGTAATTTGAGGTGACGAAATTTCGTGAAACCTTCCGGTTAGTTGTGCAAGATATCTTTATTAAAGTGGGTATCTTAACGGGGGTTTTAGGAGCCCATCCCAATTTTGATCTTCCGTCAAGAAATATTCATAATCGCATTACGAAGACATTCGATTTAAAAAAATATAGAGCCAAAATTTCTCTACCAAATATTTCATGATAATAACATTATTTTCGTCGAAAAGTGAGCATAGTTTTAATGCACAAATGATTTCGAAATTCGCGCATAATCTCTATTATAAAAATTTCGAAAATATGAAATTCTTACACCAAAAATCAATAATGACCATCGCTACTAGGAGGAGTGGTTTAAGTGACCAACCCAGTCCCCAACCATTATCATTGTATTACCGAACGGGCAAATGGCATTAAGCCATTCACTGTTGTTGTTGTTGTTGTTGCTTCTGTTGTTGTGGTAAAGTAATTGTTCCACATATGCGCGTCTGTTTTGTTAATTATGTTGTTGGAATTGTTTTTATTGATGGTGTCGCTGTTGCTGCCTCCGCTATTGTTATTGCTGCTGCTGTTGTTGTTGTTGTTGTGTTGTCGACATTGTTATCATTGTTCATTTTGCTGTATTTGAGCGCTGTATTTGTGAATAATCTATTTTGAATTTTGTAAGAGGAAAATGTACTTTGCCTACCTAAAATTGATATCAGTCGCACCACCAAATATTTCTGATGAGCGATGTGACTGTGTGAGTATGGTTGTGTGTCTATGTGTAAATTTGTATTTTTTTGCTCTATTAATTCAACTCAACACACACACACATACATTTGTTCATGCTAGAGAAGTTTTTGCGGAATTTCGGCGAAAGTTTTAATCGCTTTTAAGCCGCAGATTAAAAATATTTTCATATTCGAGAAAACAAATTTTATTAAAAAATAAATTTCAAGGGGCTTCTCTTTAGAGAGAGAGAGAGAGAGTTTCTGGGATTGAATTTTTAACTCAACAAATTTGAAAATTATAAATATTTATTTTAATTTTAAACTTTTCAACTTTTACGAGGGGTTAAATGTTAGCGAAGCCCTCCCGATGCTTCACCCCACGAAAATTTCAAATGAATAGAATATTTCAATATTTTATCAAATTATTAATGCTTCGATTTGTGATTTGGGGGAACTGTCAAGGCTCTAAGACAGTGATTGCCATGCATGGTAATGTCGCTACATGAACACCAACGAAACAATCCGGATGGATGCAATATTTATAACGGCGGGAGCCTTTTGCATGCACTCATAAATTGTGGGACGTTTTTATCGTGTGTGTAATATTTGAAGTGTTAACCATTTGTGAACCATTTATTTATGCGGTTGTAAACATTACTACATTATTACTGTTACGAGTATCGTTTTAACAACAATTGTTGCTGCAGCTGTTCTTATTGCTTTATTAGCACTTAATAAATGTTAATGTATTGCATGAGATACTACCACACTAGCGCTTGCCATTTAAACCTAGAATGAGTGGTTGTATCAAATGTAATACAAATCGTTAAATGACAGTATATTGTACTATAAAATTGTAGCCATTAAGGCTTATTATTATTATTTTGTATTAAAGCATATTGTGTCAGACGGGGTCGATCAACGTCCTTGGCATAACGAAATTTCTTCATTGCAAGTCGCTTGGGTTATCATTTGAAGTAAAAAAGAGGATGGAGTTAGCGGCGTATTTCAGCTTTACTTATTAGCTTCATTTGTAGGATTTAATGTTTGTCTTATTTACTTCATGGTGTCCCATTATTTCGAAGTTTTTATGGCGATATTTTGCTCTTTTCCTCTGAATGAAAGGTACTTTACAACTTCAACTTCGTAAAACCTCATATGGTTTTTAGCACGACGCGAAACGCCCAAATCATAAGGAAAAGCTATGAAAGCTTTTAGAGTTTTGTAGCTCCAAAAGTTCAAATAGTTCAGGTAGTTCAGCTCAGTTAAATAATTTCTTTCAAACGAGTTTTCTTCTCTTCTTGTTGGGAAATTAAAAAAAATACAAATTCAATAAATCTTTTATAATTTTAAAAATTGCTTTGTGTTATTTATTTCATATGACACACATTTTCCTAAAACAGTTTTTAATATCGAGCAATAATAAAAGCAATAATGATCATATCAATACAATTATAAAGGCGTTTTCCATCATATGCTACTCCACTAAACAACTTTTACCGTCATCCCCGACGATCATCAATCAGTCTGGTTGACTTATTTTCATCCTGAGAATGAAGGAAAAAAACAGATATGTTTCTACTCGTTCTTCTCAACTTCTTTCCCTTCTTATTCCACTCAATTCGTCGATGGTCCTTTTCTTGATATCCTTTAATTTATACTCCGTTATTAAAAGTGCGGACATTCAATAAACTAAATCGATTTTTATGATATGCATTACGTCTACGATGACTTTGAATTCTTCACCTTCTCTTCAATCTTTGAAAACAACACAATGGTGATTGGTGGAGAATAATCTGATGACGTCTGATTATTTTTTACAACAATTTTTCATATTGCTCTTAACTGTCAATGAATATTTATGTACAAAGCAGCCATTGTGTAAAGTGTACTGCATATGATTAAGAAGAAGCTGAAGATCTGCAGCTTGAAAAAAATAACTTAAAAAAAAAATAACTTCAAATAGAAGTAAAACCATTAAAGTAAAATTATTATATTTATGAGAACCTGGCAAGCGCGTTGGGAAACAGGAAATGAATGTTAAAGATGAAAATTTGAAAACAGTATAAAAATATTTTTTTGAATGATATCATTCTTTAAAAAATGTGAACAAATAAGTCTTCTAGAGAATACTCTACCCTAGAGATTAATTCTGCTTTTAATTTTCATTTAATTACTGAAAACCTTTTCCGGAAAAATTCAAGTGAGTGAATACATTTTTGATTTGACAAGGAATGAAATTGGTTACAAGATCCGTTGAAATATTATAAAAAGAAACAATGTGAAGTTAATGGGTCGAATTCAATTATTTTCGTCAAAAAAATTAATTGATTCGAAATAAATTGGACTTGTAGATCTTTTCAACACACAACAAATTCAGTTGGGGTAAATTTAGTCAAGCAAGATCAGCAAAAGCAACAACACTATCAGCAACGTCAAGCAATAAACACGTAAGTAGTCCTTTGAATTTATTTCCACCCCGTCCCCGCGTTCAATCTCTATAAACATACAGACATTCGTACTCAAATTTTTATTTCCTCGGCATTATTACGTATGGTACGTAAGCGTATGCGACGACATGTATATTGTACGAAAAATCGTTTCATGACAGTTTGTCGATTATTATATTTTTTTATAAATTTCAAAAGTTGAAAATTTCGTCGAAACCAACATTATCGGCATATTTTAGTTTTCACCATCAAAATTATACAAATGATATTCAAGCAAGTATAAATTTTATCACATGTATGATGAAGAATTATCTGCATCATCACAGAACACCATGTTCTGACAATTCGAATGCTGAAGATTCATCGGGAGGGTGATAGGTGCCCTGGTGAGAAGGGTAGCTAAAGCTGATGAAGACAAAACCATACCATACTTTTTTGGCATCATTGTAGAGTATAAATATAATTATCGATTTAAACTGCATTGAAACTATATAAGAAAAATCTTCCATTTCTACAACAAAAAAGAAACGAAACTGTTTTCTGAACAGCTTAGCACAAACGCACCGAAATATATTTGTGTATGTATTAGTTTCAATTTTCAAATACACATATTCATATGGTGTTGGTGTTGTTGTTGTTTGCATATATCCAATAGCCTTACTGAGATTTGCTTAAATACAAGAATACATCAAATGTCGTCAGAGAGACTTTGGCTAGCCTTAAATTGATTAGTTTAATCGTTTGTATACCGAAAGGACGTATCTAAATATGATCAAGTATTTATATGTGTTAATATTCTATATGTGCATTAGTAGAGGTTATAAACGGTTTTTGAGTTAAGGTTAAAGCCTCTCGGCTTTAATAAAATATGATTATATCATTTAATATACATAAACAGGACCATACTTGTTCACTTCTTGGTGTTGTGGATGATGAACGGATATTATAATTTAATTCCGTATTTAGTTATTTAATTTTGTTATACACTATTAATAAATACGTCTTTAAAATTGACCCGCAATATATAATTTATTTGGATTATCATCAAGGATTTATTGGGATTATTGGGTCAGCATTTACCTCGCAGGAGTCTTGTGCATTCTAAAAGAGCTTGGGTGTAATTACCGTCTATAAATTTAACTATCCTTCAAACTTCAGGAAATTGGGGAAATCTTAGTGAGTGTGCTTTGATTTACGAATTAATAATTTAAAGGAATCATTTGCAAATTAAGTCTCTATTTATTAAATGTTTGCAGCTATTAATATTAATTACTTATAAAAATTTATAATCCCTCCAAACTAAATTATTTGCAAAAACTTAGAAAATTCATAATTCATTTAACAAATTATTTATATTTATTGTTAATTAATTAACATTGACAATACTCTTAAGTATTAATAAGTATTGAATTCATGGCATAGAATTAAAATCTCAACATCCTTCCATTGAAAGCGATTGCTTGTTTTCCAAAAAAGGTTCATTAAAAGGTTTTGGTTTTTATTCATAGCAAAGGTCTTTGAATTACCTTGAGATTATTCGATGTTTGATCCAGTTACTCTGTCGGCACACTCTTCATAATTCGTCTTCTACATTCAAAACTGTTACCTAACGATATACCACTGCGATCCCCCCTCACCGCACCTCAAAAGATGACACATATCGATACATGACCAAATCTCGCTCTAACTTAAAGCTTAAGAGACAAAAAAAAAACAAAATCCCCAAATCAGCTGCAACAAAATTTGAAAGGATGTACGGTTTACCAAACGCAGCTCGAATACCGTAAGGAATAAGACATACGAGACACACGTTTGAATAAAACACCTTCATACCCTGCCTCCCCCACTACTGCTTACACACTGCTACTCACACACTCCTATACTACTACTACTACTACTACTACTACTACTACTACTACTACTACTACTACTACTACTACTACTACTACTACTCTACTACTCCACATACCACGTGCACAAATTCATCTGTCATCGGGGATGTTGTCGAAAGCTTATGCATTTAATCCTTTAAATGGTTCATATAAACCAGGTGTGGGAGTGAGAATGAACACAATTTTTCACCATCGTCATAACGCAACCCAACCCAAATCGCGCGTGTGTGTGCGTGCGTGTGGTGGACGAATATGAATTCTTTACCGAATATAAACGAAATCCAGTGGGGCGATAAATATGTAGCCAGCCCCTTATGAGAGGGAAAACCAAACCTACCGACCAAAAACCGTTCAATCATCGTTAGTTACCGCCATTCATTTTTTTGGGTTTTGTTTTCAATGGAACAAACCGCAAGAAGAAATATAAACGTAAAAAGTAGGTAGAACAAAAAAAAGGGTATAATAATATGAAAAGGTGAAAAAATAACGATGTAGAATTGAAGAAGAGTTAAACTGGGTTAGATTTATAAATTCATACATTCCGTTACGTAATCGCGACGAACTCGTCGTTGTCTTTTGTTTTCCCTCCTCTACTTCTCTACTCCCCCTCTCTGCGCATCCGAAACCCAATTCAATCGACCCTTAAACTGAACGAATTCCTCCTAGGAGAATTTGTAACTGACAAATTGTGTCACGTTAAAACAAAACCAAAAAAAAACGACAAAAAATTAAATATTTTTCTACACATGCGATCATTTATTTATTTGTACACATTTTTTACATTTACGTATGCGATATATTCGAAATGTTTGAAATAAATTTGTGTGAACCAATTCTAAGAGATTAATCTGGAACAGCGGTGCTAACTGAGGAAATTCTTTTTTTCTGGAAATTTAAATTTTAAAATTTCGGAGAATTTCTGGGAAATGTAATTTTAAAAATTTTGTTAAAAAAATCTATATGAAGAATTTAAATTAGTTATGAACAAAAATACAATTAAGAGTTCAAATGCTCGTTCTATAAATTTGTATAATATTCGTAAAGAATAATAAATAAATCACATGTACACAGTGAGCGGTTTATTTAAAACAATATTTCATATGTTTATAATATTTTTAATATTTTATAGAAACGTAGTTAACTGACGTCCCTGTAGACGTACGAGCCATCAGTAAAATAGTTTTATGCAAATGTTTTTATTGAATTATTTCATTAATTCTGAGAGCCACGTAAAATTCAGGCATGATGATCCTATTCACCCCCCCCTCCCCCTGTAATTTTGCCACCTTTAAGCGCACCAAACCTATTTCTTGACATTAATTTTAATCTGGGTTCAGACTTTTAACAAAATGTTAACTTTAAATGCACTGAGAAATTCAAAAACTGAGAAATTCACTTATAAGCCCAAATATATTCAATCTCGCTATAAAAAGTAGACGTGTTACTACAAAGTATGGATGTAGTGTTTAAAATGAAAAATGATGACATTTTTTACGAAGCTTTTCTGATATTCCTTTCTTATTTCTTCTCGAAAAGGGAGGGATAGTGTGCCTTCCCCCTTCCCCGCTTTTTATGTAATGTAATGTTATATGTTTATGTAATGTTATGTAATGTTATACGTTATATGTTATATGTTTTAATGTTATATGTTTTAATTTGTATTGAAACAGTAATCATCCTGTTCGCCTTATTGTCCACAGAATTTGCTTCTGATTGATTTCTAAGAATTTTCACAACATTTTATGTTATTATTATTATTTGTCTTTAATAGTGCGATCTCTTTCATCACGTACGTGTGAACTTGTTTTAAACATCCTTTGCCCATCTATTAAATTTATTACTGCATATAATTCAGGCTAAGAAGGTTATTTGAGAAGACCCAGTGCTTTTTAAAAAAACCAAAAATAATAAAAGAAATCGTCTTTAAAATTTGGAGAATTATGAAAACATATACTTTAGAGATTTTAGTGTTATTTTAATTGAATATATTAGATTGAAGTTTAATATTCTTATGAAGGAATGTGTCACAGTTTTGTTCACACACGATAAGCTAAATCGAAAACATAAGCTCGTTACAACAACAAGTTACAATCATTTTAAAGATCGAGTAATGACAATCGAACTCGATTCTTCATATTTCCCGAAATTATACCATCACACTGCCTCCGCCAGCATCACCAGCATTAAACCGGCATCGGAACAGCATCAGTCGGGTAAGTTGCTGGCCTCAAACAGCACAGGCTGACTTCATTATTGGTGGCGGTGGCAATGGCGGTGACGATATTAATATACTAGATGATGATGATTACAACACAATAGTATTCATTTTCACACTTGATTTTGGTGTTATTTTGCATTTGGTATTGCTGTTACTTCTATTGTTGGCGTTATTATTGCTGTTACTGTTGGTATTGTTGCTGTTGTTGTTATTGTTCTTGTTTTTTGCATTTATAACAGTAACGGTGCTGGTGATAATGATGTTTATGATATTTCTTATCGTTTTTACGTTTGAGCACATGTAGGTTTAAGCGTGTTCGTGTTTCGATGTGCGTGTGTGTGTGTGAGTAAATGTTGCCTGATGACCTCTTTTGTCATCAATCCATAAATTTTGCACTGATGATGTGATATGATATTAGTGTGTGTTCTGTTGGATTGCTTCTCTTTTACCGTTGCACAGGTACATACGCACACAGGTACATACACACACTGACATACATAAACATTGACGCATACAAAGCAAAAGCGATCTTGCCATATTTTGCTTTAGTTACTTCTTCAGAATCATTCGTTTTGTACAAGTTCATATTCTTCGGCATTCATATTCTATTTATATTTTGTATTTGTTGTTGTTATTTTGTTATGTAATGCTGCGTGTTCGCATGTGTGTGTGGGCGAGTGTATGTGGTGTATTCGTATGTGTTTATTTGTATCGAATGTTATCGATAAAAGATGCGTTGGAAAGAAATAGCAATAAATTCGTTTGACTTGTAGCCAAACAATTCGAATGGAGACAACAATAATAGAAACGGCAACAACAACAACAACAACAACAAAAGGACAATGCAGCAATAGAGCGCCAGAGTAATCAATGCATATGTCCTTTATTGGATTTTATAGAAATTCTATATCTATAGAAGTCCAGTAAACCCGGTGTTAAATTCTTGCTTTATAAAAGTGATCAGGACAATTGTAGTTTTTTCTTAAAAATGCAATATTCATTATACAACAAATACCGTAAAACAGTGAACTGAGTAAACAGCTATGCGTAGATTCTTTTAAAGAAATGTCTTCAAAACATTCACTAAAAAAAACATAATGTAATAGACTCTTAATAACTTTTTATAAATGGAATGTTAATTAAAACTAATTTACGGAGTAAAAAGGAGTACATATCCCTCCCCTTTCCCCCGCCCACGCCCCAAAAAATTCTGCCGCAGATGTCACTGATATAACGACTGCGTACTGTACTTTTCTGATTCGTCCGTAAAGACAAATTCTGTACACTATATATTTCCTTTTCTTGAGAAAAAGTTAATCAAAGAAGAGTAAAACAATGTCATACCTTTTACATAAAGTCACTTTAAATATAATACTTATTTTTCTTCAGCACACGAGAAATAATATTTTATAGAAAATATACACAATTTCTCACCAGATCGTTATAAAGTATGATAAGATCAGTAATTTCTACGCTATTGCCATTAAAATATTATTTTATTTTTTCATAAATTAATTTTTTTTAAATCCAAATTTATATTTTAGTTGCAAACAAAAGACTTTTAAGAGAAAAGTCCCTAATTTTTTAATTATTTCTTTAAAAATATGTTCCCATCTGACGAAAAATAATCACACAAAATGTTCAAAATTTTAAAACCAAAATTATCACAATTCTTGCATTGATCGATACTTTTAAAAATTCTTTTTTTTTATTCTTTTACGAATATTCTTTTTACTAATATTCTTTTTACGAATATTCTTCTGTGGATTTTGATATAATTGGATGTTATAAAACACCCTGTTTGTAATATAGCACAATTTAATAGCAAAAGACATGAGAAGAAGAACATTTGTATAAATTTGTCACTGTATTTCTAGAGATGTTGATGTATGTGTGTTCATACATATTTGCGAGTATGTATGATCATTGTCGTCATTGCTTACTTCTGCAAATATATTTTCATTTCCATTTCTATCCACACACATGCGAGTTTAGCTACGACTGTGCGTATACGTGTTTGTATGTGTGTGTGCATGTATGTTAAGCAATGATGAGCAGCAGCAGCAACGGCACAGTACTTTATATACTAGCTCTAATCATTCATCATACTGAGAAAATTTTGCCCAGAATCAAGCAAGTTTAAAGGCGAGACTCTTTCTCATTCATCCATCCTCTTTATTCATCATCACGTTAGTGTAATCAACATTTTCATTATTTTTCGTAAGTGCACCTGCGTTGCTGCTCCCTTCTGCTTCTGTTGCTTCTTCTCAGTTGTGGCTATTACTGCACCATCTAAGCAACAGTAGGAGGCGAAATATGTTTTTTTCCCTTTTTTGGTGCATTCATCATGTGGCGCAGCATATTGGAGAAAAGTGTAGATCTCGGTGTTTATATGAATGCGTGTGTGTGTGTGTTTTTGGGTGTGCAGAGTAACATATTTTTGCTCCTCATTCTACTCTACTCTACTCCCAAAACGTTGTTCAGGATCCATGAGAGAATTTCTTTTACTGCTAGCAAATACGTTCACCAATCACTACCTGTTCTCCCCCTTCGATGGCACCCAAATTGTTGGCATTGAGCATAATGAGGTATTGCCGCCAATATGATATTGTCTTCCATACTATTTCGATTGTAATAAAGCCTTTGTTGTTTCACTTTTCAGCAGCAACTTATTTTCTATCACTTCACACACATGGACCCTGCCCCCCCCCCTCAGCCACGACACAGTGAAATCACGTTTTTAAAAGTACAGAAGGGTCTTACATATAATAGTTAGTAAAGGTCCAATCTAAATTTTTTAGTTCAGGTCATTTATTTGACATATTTAATATTGTTTTTACTGTTGATTTAATGGTATTTAATGATTTTTGTACCATAAACCCGAAGGTAAGTGGACGTATTTGTTTGTACATTCATTTGCATCGCCTTAAAGAGGACGTAGGGGGATATAAAAAAATACATATATTCCCAGATTCAAAGTCAGCCGCTTCCGTCATCCGAATATGTATGTTTTATCTCTTTCTCATTTTTCTGTGCTATTTAATGTTGAAAATAGGCGTAATCAATCCACTGCCACGCACAATTTTTAAGGTCAATAAGAATTTGCCGGTGTTTTTATGCCGATTTCTCAGCCCCTAAAGCAAATTTGAAACTAAAATCATTATTCCAAATATAGACGGTATAGACGGTTAATTAAGTTATAGCGACTTCTTAAATTCTATATAAATATTTAAAGTCTTCATCTTTACTTATTTACCTTTCTATCTACTTCGTCCGTTCAACATGTTTCTGGCAATCTCTATGTGAATATTTATAATTTGGAGCGTCAATGAAGATTAACGCTTTCAATTTCTTAATGTCTGTCTTTCTTTTGTTCTCAATTTGTGTCAATATCTATGTATGCGTGGACGTCTAAATGTGTGCGCACCTGTCTCTTTGATGCACTAATGCTTCTTTCTTTATGTTTATAAAGTCTCCATCGTAGAATGCTCCGATGAATATCATTTGTGTTTCGTGATTCCAATGATGAATGATTTAAATTTTTTTGTTCACTGTCTTCATTGATTATTTCTTTTTTCCTTATTGCTTCGCAATTTGTTTTCATTTTCTGGAAACAAAAAAGTAGAAAAGTAGAAAAAGTAAAAACGTAAAGAGGGTAAAAATCATAACGTTGAAAATTCTTTTAATTGCAATTTATTCTTTACTTTAATAAATCTTCACTAAATTTTCATGAATAAAAAGTCTTATTTAGTCTGAACTTTAATAACACTTTAGCTTAAGAGAAAAAACAACGAAACAAACAACTTTCGAAAATTCAATACATGAAATATCACGCTGTCTTACGTGATGTCATCCTTTTCTTCCCAAAACATTATTTATGCAATACTGCAATTTAAATAATTTCAGCTGTCACTTTTGTAACAGCAAAAATAATATCTTCATTTCTAAGACCATATGGTGCATGCTCAAGAGATCAGATATAAGGTGAAAAAGTTTACAGGGTGAAAAATGTAATGATGACAATCATTAAGAGGTGAAGTTGGAAAACGGCGAAGAGAAGGGTGGCGGGGAGGATTATAATCCCAAACGTGACTTTCACCCGAATTAAATATATCTTTTCATATTAAAAATTTTGCTGGCCCATCAGTGAGATTTAATATAAGTGGTTTACGAGATGTTGCGAGAGTACCACATGTTGCCTTTAAGGAGAATTGGAAAGGGAAAATTCCAGATCTCCTCAAACAGTCGGTGCTTGAAAAGCATTATATCGTTTTGATTTAGCTTTACCCTTGTTCATTTGTCTTTTATTTTCTCAAGTACTTTACTATAAATTTCTTTCATTTCTTTCATTTATTTCTTTCATTTATTATCAAATTCATTTATATTTTCTTAATTTATTTGACTATCCTTCACCTCCTCCCTGTCTCTAACTTAACTCAAAAGATTGTCTTAATAACTGTCACTTGTGTCACCGATCCATCAATTTATGGCTTGTTACATGCAAATATATTTATCCCATATACATATACAGATGTTTGAATATGTGCATAAGCATCAAGATACGCTATTAAATATTGTAATTAAAATCAAATTAAAATCTTATTGAGGATTAAGATGATAACTGCGTTGGTTTGACAGCTCTCCCCCACCCACTGTTTCGACTTACTATCTTTCCTCTTCCCCTCTCTTTTGGCACGCCATTAGCCATAAAGAGCTTAATATTCGACGTAGAGATTTAAATGACAATGATTGAATGAATTAAGCAAGCTGATATGAAGCGAACTCAGCTTGACCAAAAGGATTTCTACGTATAAATCCTGATATAATCTTGTTTGGTGTTTGCATTATATATATTTGCGTGTTTGTGCGTGTGTACGTGTGTTTGTACGCAATGTTTACACAATCGTCGGTTGATGACAGGTGATATTTTGTGTTATAGATTTAATATTAGTAATTATTTGAAGGCTCTTTCAATAAATATGTTAAACACATAATAAATATTCGTGCAATTCTATGGAACTGTGTGGAAGGTAGAGTGGAATTGGGTTGCTTTTTGGTTTTATGACGTTAATTGGGTAAGTTTTATAATAAAAAAAATTATATTGTCTACCGAAAAATTTCTTGAAGCGTTAGTTTCAGATTTAATACAGATTATATATTCTGTTTGCTTTTTATCAATTAATTTACGTTCGTTTAAATTTCTTAAAATTAAAAAGTTTCTTTGAAATAAATTTTTATAGCAAGACGTAAATTGAAAGCGTTTCTAGTGAGATATTTTAGCAAGGCAATTTTTAGTTGCATTGCGAATACATGCATGTTTGTGCCAGAAATCGCATGCAATAACGTCGCATATACGCGCCAATATGATTTCAACAAACGAAAACGAACGGTTTAATAATAAAAATTCGCGTATTTCAAATATTGCTGCTTTGGGTTTGGCTCTCATTTAATTAGTTATTATTTTGCATTTCTGGTAAAATTTCCTTTTGTGTTTTCCTTTCACTCTCGCTCTTTCATTGCTACTCATCCGATTATTTAATTGTTTTGTGGGAAATAATGAATAAATTTAATTTGCAACTCTTATCTCTTGGGCTTCTTCCTTTCGTTTATCATATAAATTAAAAGTAAACAATATACATTTTTCAAACTATAAACGCATTTTTAAGAAATCATTCATAAAATTCAGAAAACTGAATAAAATTATATGAATACTTGATAACTGAATTTAAGATGATTAAGTGAATGTATTTATTTCAATAATTCCCAACTCTTTTTGTTGAAAATTATATATTTCAACTTTTGTTTTCTTAGCTTTTATCAAATGCAAAAACTTATCGAATTAAGCCAATCGAGATCCCTCGAACATTCGAAGATATTGCTTGAGATCATGCGGGCAGACTTCGAATCATAACCCATTTTTTTAAATATTTGCAATATAAGATTCTAGAAGAATTTAATTTAATTAACAGACACGATAATACCATTAGCTAAAAACTCTACACTTTAGAAGATTTTTGGATTCTTTTCATAAATCCATTCATTCCATTTTTTGATTCATTTCATAAATCCATTCATCCATTCTCCTGGTATCGTGGGAAGAATTGGTAGCCCCGTCAATGAATAATATATATATAAATAGAACTATATTTTCTTATTACAATATTCTTCTCATAAAAATTCTCCAATTATGTTTTCATTCTTTTAGAGTTATTTCAAACCAAATTAAATCAATCGTTTTATTTCAAATCAAATTAAATCTGTCTCATAAACAGGTAACATTATACAAAACACTTTTGTGAAAATAAATCATTTCGATGTCGAGTGGAAACATTTCCATTGGCACTAATCTGTTTTACATTTTCGAATCATAAATAATTGATATCCAGTTTTGAGTTAAATGCAATAATCGGTCAAGTATGACCCATCTCGCTCAACGCTTATCACCATTCGAAATGAAATGAGTAGGTCAGGTACGCCCAGGCTTTCTCTTAACTCCTTATAAATTATTTTGAATTCAGAAAAACGATGATCTATTTCATCTCGAATATATTATTTTTTCCCTTTTCTTTTGCAACATTTAGAAAGCTTTCTCCAAATGATAGAGTTGCCAAATGTTAGTTTAAATGTGAGGATGTTTTTCTGAAGTTGTTTTAGTTTTTCTGAAAAACAATTACAAGTTTTCTGAACTTCTAAATTTTTTCGATAGAGAAAAATTATTAGAAAAAATATATATTTAATTCAATTTGAAGAATGAAATTCTTTGTCATAAAAAAAAATTTGCAAATTTTTTAAAAATTAATTTCATCATATTTATCCAGCTCCAAAATAATATTCCTTTGGCAATACTACTACATGTTTTTTTTTTTGGTACTGACACCCATCACAATCAGGCATCTTAAAAATTCTCAAATGTCTCGTCGTCCGTTTGAACAGATGGTGTACGTCTGTGTCTCCTTAGCTATCCTTACTATCATTACCGTGCAATTTGTTTGTCGTTTGTTCTTAGTAAATTTCGAAATTGGCGAAGGTGTGAATTGTCACTCTCAGAAAAAGTACACTGAATCGAGGAGAGAAAGGAGAGCTGTAAGTGCACATCTTGAGAATACCAAAGTATCAAATATAAATTTTTTATTTTCTATAAAAGCAAGTAAGTAAGCAAAGAGGAAGTAAAATAAGTAATACGGTAGACGGTGTGAGAAGCGATATAGCAGAAAGATGATAAAGATGTAGCGCAGGAAAGGATATCAAATAAACACAATGATGGGGAGTGACGACAATCTAAGCTTTTGATCTGAGGCTATTGAAGAAGAGGACGGAGGCCTTGAAGGAAGCTGAAGTGCCGTAGTAGCAGTACCAGCAGATTGTTCTAAGACAGAATCAGTAACGCCTTTAGTTCTAAATCTTCAAGGACTGTCGACACAATTTGCTGCAGTGCTGCGCTACGAGATACCGATTACAAGTATTGTTGTTGCTGGAGCGATGGTTGCATTTGTTGTCGTTGCTGTTGCTGTTGCTGATGCTGAATAATTGAATGAACTGTTACATAGTAAATATCGCAATCGCTTCACTTCAAATGCAAATGTTTAAGCAAATCCTTACGCAGGCTCACGAAATTTTCATACAAATTTCCTTTTCCAGTACTTTCAAAAACAATTTCCCGAAATTCAAGTTCATCTTGAGGTTGGAATACACTGCATTATTTATCAACGTATAAATGTCAAATTGAATATTTATATTGATGAGAGAACAGTGAAAACGCGAAGCAACATCGGCAGCAGCGACACCATCAATTACTTAAAATTTGTGAAATTAATAAGAGGAATTTATGCAGAAGGGGGGCAATTCAGATGAAGGCCGTGATGACGATGGAGCCGATGGAGTCTGTCGATGATGACAGTAATGCTAATTTTAATAACAGTCACGGTCTGCTGAATTGCTTGCAGTCACCACCAGTAGTGAAATGCGATGGGTCTTGGTGGTGCCACCATTAGGTTTATTATGTAAATTCACTTAATGGCAATTCGAAATTACAACATAATTCGATATTTAAATAAATAAAAATTCACTTTTAATCATCCGTGAATTAATTTTCTGAAAACGTTATTTATAAAATAAAGTAATTTTTCAGAAATTATATTAAATTGCAATGCCATAAATTTCCGAAATAACTTTAAATACTGCTAAAGTATTTATAGTCCCAAAACCACAATATCTGAAACGGCAAAATCCTTAACAATTTTGCAAGATATGAAAAAATCTGAATAATAATATTCCTGCAATTAATGATATTGCAAGATTTTCGTATAAAAAAAATACAGTTAGGAAACTGAAGCTGATATATCGTCGATCGTTTCTAAAATCGTTATTCTATCGCTAACAATATTTTTGTTCGCTTCTGCTTGGAATACAAATTCTATTCAAATTTAGAAGTTTTGTCATAGTCGACGCGTGAAATGTTGTGTTCCATTATACTCTGAAGCTCCACCTGACCTTGTCTGCCAAACTATTATAATTAATTAGGAGAGAACAACACTTATTGGCTTTCCTAAATTAGAACCCTTAGAGTGAAAAAGCAAATCAATAAATCAACAAAATTTTACGAAATGCTTTAGAAGGAAAATAAAAACACCAAATACAAACAAAACCAATAATTGACCATTAAAAACACCAACAATAACAACAACAACGATGACAACTATAGCGTTAGCGTTATTTGCATAAAACACCCACGTATGAACGTTTGTTGACACTCTTGAAGACAGCGAGATTACGAGATAATTTGAAGTGTCGCAGGAGGATATAACAATAACAACAACAACAACAATATATTTACATTAAAGTTATTTATGATATAATCACGTGCAGATTAATTGTATATTAATTTATGAATCTTGTAAATATTAAATCTTAAATAATCGAAAGCAAGAAAATGCACTACATCCTTCTTATTTCTTCATCCAAACGATAAATATAATGCAAAAAAGAGGAAGTATATAAGAAGAATATTTAAGTATTAAGAAACTCTCTTGAAGTAGCTGAAATTCATTCTTGAAGTATGCAAATTCATTGATAGAATTTCTTTGGTGTTTATTGTAACGAATCTACTTTAGAGTGTTTGATCTAATTTTAATGACAGTGACAGTTTATGCTTTGTAAAAGCATAAACTCAGTATAATTTACACATTATGTTACCTATACTATTGTATTTTAGACGTCCATATGAACACTTTAAAGCCGCTTTGGTCAATTTCTAATTGGTCAAGATCTACGCGGAATTCTGAAGCAAAAGTCTTTAAAAAAATACATTTACAAGCTTAAGAATCATTTAGAAATGTTCAGCATTCTTTATGCCTTCGTCAAGTTTTGTGGAAAATCATTAAAAAATGTCCATGCGCAAAAGAAGAAAAAAAAACCAGAATAAATGTGGGAGCATAATTAAAAGCAGTTTCAATAGAGATAGAAAGGCCACGCAGTACTATGCAAAAAGTTGTTTACTTCAGCTTAGCGTCGCTGACCAATTTTCTTGTCAATCATTGATTACAAAAAAGAAACAACAATATAACAACACAATTGCAACAACAACCGATACTGTTACTACGACTTCATTATTATAACCATCATCTGTTTACCCTACTTCGTCTTCTTCTTCGTCTTATATTTCTCCTTACTGTATCTTTTTTAATGACCACTTTTCTGCCACTGCCGCTGATTCTTATGCCTTTACTGCACGATCAAAAACAAGTAATTAACAACTTCTTTTCAAGCGGAAGCCTTCTGGACCCAAACAAGTCCGACAGCAGTCGTAACTCTGCCAAACACTCTAAAAGTTCTTATATGCAAAAAAATGCAACTTTTTCGAATTTTCCATAACGAGTAATTCGTTGAAAGCAGTCTAATATTTATCTGACGAAGTGTAAAAGACAAAAGGGAGGAAAGCAACGGAAAACGGAAAAAACAACCTCTCAGTGGAAATAACGGGATAGTAAAAATTACGAAGAAGATACAAAGCAAAATACAAATTTCTTGAAAACGAAAGGCGACAAAATTCTAAAAGGAAAACAAAGTTTTGCAAAATATTAAATAAAATTATAACTTTGTCGTTTCGTAATTGTTTTTGATCTTTACGTTTTTTTCGTTTTTTTTTTCGCTCATTTTGATTTTCATTAAAGTATCTTGTTTTACAAATTAAATTTTTAATAAAATGAATTTTTTCGCAAATCTAAAACTTTCATCCTTGATTACTGATAACGTTGGGGCATCGTTGTCGTTGTCCTTCTAGTTTTTGTTCTTGTTTTTGTATTTAGTTCCTTTCAGAATACAAAAATTTGTTCAGTTTCTGCAGTTGTCGGTTAGTAATGACTTCTTTTGCTTCTATCATCACGCTCCGTCGTTTCATCTACGCTACGCTAACTGCGCTGAGACTGCGCTACTTCTACTGCGCTACTTTTGTCACACTTTAGTGTCGCCGCTTTGGTTTTTGTTTATCGCAAATAATTTCGCTTTATAATTAAGTTAGATAAATATAGTTTAGTTTACGGTGATTTTACACCGTGATGCTAAGAAGCTTATATCTTTATCTCTGTTGTTGGTGTTTTTGTAATTGTTATTGTTGTTATGCTAGTCTGTTGTTGGTTGTTAATTGCTATGCCGTCTCTGATTTAAATGAATTCAATGGCAGTAATTTTAAATGTATGATAGTGATAATGATGAAAATTACGATGATTATTATGAAGTTTTTTATTTATCAACTCTAACGTTTACTTCACCAACAACTCCTCACTTTCTTAAACGAATTCTCTAGCGAACCGTCTCACCTTTTCAATCCTCAAAGCAAAAGATCCTAATTTTCGAATCGATAAAAAATATCACAATAAATAAATTTTAGAAGTCAAAAGAAAATCGCAATTAATAAATTTATAGTCAAATATAAATTCAAACTGAATATCGATTTAAATTCAAACGTAAACTTCATATAATGTATGTTAATATCTTTAAAACTGGTCGGCTACTGGACTAAGGCTAATTCGACAACGCGTTCGATCCTAAAACATACATTGATTTTCATTGATTTAGTATAATTTTTTTTTCTTTAAAATAATAAACACAAGAGATAGACAATGATTTTTGCTTTGGCATTTATTGACATTTAATGCTAATTAAATTCTTATGGAATGATTTGCCAGCTTGATAAGAATCAAACTAATGTCGCAGAGACCATTAATAAAGGTTTTAAAATTAATGTTTAAAATAATCAAACATTATTTATCAATATACTTTCTAAATCGGACATATGGAAATTTTTTCTCGCAGATTATCTTATACGAATTTATATCGAATATTATAATAATTAATTAAAATAAATTCCACCTTGGAATGATATGTTGGTTTATTTTGATATTCTGAATACTGTTTGATTTTAACTTAAATTAGTTATATAATAGACCCGTTACTTGTGCAAATATCGTACTGACTACGTCCACAAACTCAAAAATAAACCCGACCCAATTAGAAATATTTCACAAAAATATTTAGATTAAACAATTGCCTTTAAGATTTTGAACGAATTATATTTTTTGAATGCAAATAAATTGGGTTGATAAAACCAAAACACTATTGCCAATAACGGCGATAGTCATTTAAGTGTCTGATAAACGTTCTGCATTTTAATATAATTTTCTTTAACATTGAAGAATCATATATATCAAAAATTTATATTTGTGTTTAAATTACAATTGTCAGCATTTGGTTGAAAGATCAAAATTTCCGTAATAGATTTTCCTACGGGGAGATCTTTGAATTATTCGATTTGAATACTAAAAATTTATATGTATTGTTCTTCGCATATACTCTCACATAAGAATGTTATCCGGTTTATTTGTTAACCTAGTTAGGGAGTAGATTTTAACATCAGATAAAAGTGATGCAAATAGTGCACATGACGGAAATAATGCTTCACCTTCTTCATATATTTGTTTTCCTTCTTATAATCCATCAAGCATGTTTTCGGTAAAGCTACAGGCCCTTAAGGCTTGTAATCTGAATTTGTGGGAACCCAAAGAAAAAAAATTCGACAAACTTGAGCAGAAATAACAATTAAACTAACACACAGTTTTAGGAAAGCTTTTACATTTCACAATTCAACATAAACCAAGCCACAAACCGAGCCATCAGAATCACTACTAGTAAAACATCGTAGCCAAAAACACGCAAACTGAAAGTGCATCATTTTAAGTGCTTAAGGATAAGTAGAGAAAGAATGTGTACATAACGGTAGAAAGGAAGTGCCGACGAAGATGAAGAGGAAGGAATCATACAAGGATGAAATAAATGGCATAATCAAAAAACAATATCCTAATGCAGTTACCTGAATAACTCCTCAATTTTGATTTTGTGTGGGTGTGTGTGTGTGTAAGTGTTTGTGAGTGTGTGTGAAAAAATTTCTTCGTTTATGTTTGCCTTTGAATTTGCTCAAGAGCATGTTACTTGGTCTTGGTGCTCTTATTGTTGTTGTTGCAGGCCTTTCAAGTAACAACCTCGCCACTAACAGCAGTAGTAGTCGTCCAAGCAACATCGCAACAACACGCTTAAGTGAATCTAAGCAACATACCATCCACGTGCTTCAATAAATATCTTCTTTTATTTTCTATCTTTGTTTATTCTGTTCTATATACATGCATATATCATCTACATATACATAAGTACGTACATACATATATATCCTCTATACACCTGCATACATCCTTCCACCCACAACAACAAAAAAATACTATGCGATCAGTGGAAGAATTTAAGGATTTTAGGATTTCATGCAAACATTATTTAATGGAATGGATAATCCTTTTCTTAACCACAAGACAGAACCCCCATGAAATTGCCTTTGAGGTGAATATATTGGACAGTACTGACGTCGAACTCATGAGCTCATCTCTCAGATATTGGCAAGAGATTTCCAAAATTTTTATTGAATTTTTGATGGGAATTATTTTGAACTGACTTTGCTAGAGGCTATTACATGCAGTGATGGACTCAAAAGTATACAGGGAATCATATACACGTCTATGTTGGGAGAGATTCCACATTGTCTATGTCCTTTCAATGGCATTTATGTAAAGTTTGTTGCACTAATATGAATTGCAATTGCATGAAAAATTGGTATAATAAATAAAAATATTACTATCACTTCGAAAATCAATATTTTAATTTTTTTCTGAGCAGAAGATTCGATAATTAGTGATATTTAAAAGTATTTGGAAAACGATGAATATAAATCAGATTTCAAGTACTTGCTAAAACAAAAGCTTTTCAAAACTTAATTGGAGTAAGAGAAAAGGAAAACATGTCTTCTTTTTTGTCGATTATGCTTACTTTATAAATGTTGTAAAATGTTTCTAGACTTCTATAAGATTCTATTAGTTTATCCAATAATTTCATAAGAAACATTTTGAAATTTATTTTAAAAAAAATATTGAATTTTTAACCATTTTCCATTTTCGCTCGAAAGAAAATTACCGCAAGGATAAAAATATATACAATATAATTTCCAAAATCGCTTGAGGATTAAAATTTTGTTGAAGTATTTTTTTATTATTATTTACTCTTAATTTTCTTCTCAAAATTAATTGGTCTAATTCTATGCTTCGAACAAACTAGAAACTAAACTAACTTGATAACATTTTACTTAAAATTTATGCACATTGTTTTGCAGAAGACTTTTGACTCTTCATTTTGTTGTTGCTGTTGTTGTTGTTGTTGTTGTTGCTTCTTGCTGTCAGACGAGCTGGGTTCGGCTGCTTATAGTTGCTCCGGGACAATTGAAGACCATCATCTATTCCGTAATGGCCAAATAGTGTCACTGCTCTTCTACTTATTCTCATTAATTTCTCCTTCAATCCTTCGATGCGCGCTGGATAAAGTTTTCAATGAAATTTATAATAATTTCATCGTGCCAAAAACCTTACGAATTCTTCTTACTCTTCCCTCTCTCTCTCTATCTCTCGGGAGGGAATGAAGTGTGTTTTGCCGCACTTGTTCATACATTTAGTCTTTGGACTGTTGTATCTCGTCTATTATCGGCAACGCACATTTTCTGCAGATTATCTCATTAAGAAGTTATTTTCTGTCGCATGAGCTGGTTGGTTCGCTCAATTTAGCAAAACTAACAAATGAAATAACAACTCCAAAAACAACAACATGTACAATAAAACCAATAACAACCGGTACAAAGCCAACATGGTGAAAAGTGCAAGACTCATCCAATAAATGGCAAATATTATGGATTCCTTGCTGGTATAGCTAGGTCTTCACCAATTTCATCAACTTTGACTATGGCACATTTTGTAGCTACTCTTTTCACCATTTCTACTCTCCAGTCATTTTGGCTGGCGTGTTTCCAAAATTTTACCGCCACTCGAAATTGAGTAACTACTTGAGAAAATTCCGTGTATATTTTTGTGACCAAATATTATATTTGTTTTTGTAGAACAAGAAGTCTTACGGCTATATTGCTGTCGTATTGGGATAAAGTACATTTCTGTCTTCCGTTTCCGTTTGGGGTTTCGCAAATTGTCTTCGCTGCGTAGCTGTTTCTATTCATTATTCACTTTCTGTTTATTCCTCGTTTCTGCTCACCTTTCTCTTTTGACTCTTCGCTTCATTGCGTTCGGCCTGCGTTCCCATTTCGTTTCGAGCCACAAATAAATGATGCTTTATTAAGAGTTACTACTTTAGGCTTCCGCAGTTTACTTGGAATTTATTCTCTTATTCTTCTTTCTAATTTTCATACGTCTCTTTGGTGTTTCATTTATTTCTATTGCCAATTTTTGAGCTCAGTTAGTAATAAGGTTCAAAAAATGTCATCAATAATGCTTGTTTCATAATTTCTAAGAACGGGCTTGAGGTTCCAATTTATTGGTAATAAGTTGTTTTAGGCGAATAAAATTACTTACTTTTATTGATAAATATTCGCGTATATTATTTTTCTTATGCGAACTATTTGAGTGCTTGTTATTTTCCTTCTTTTAACATCTGCCACCGCGTACTGAATACGAATAATTCTTCAATTCACACAAGTTTTGCGGTGTTCCCAAAGTTAGGCGTGCACCAGATTCGTTGAATACATTGCGGCTTTCGAACTTATGGTTTCTTTATCCGAAAATTCGAATTTAACTAATTTATTGTTTTTTAATTTTGAAAGCAAATAAAATAAATTAATATAATTTATATTTATCATATTTGCCTTTTGACCTTTTGTAAAGTTTTCATGGCTGAGAAAATGAATACTTCGGATGGATATTACTTTCCTAAAGCACATTTTTCATTATATTCGGTTTATGGCGTCACAAAAATTGGTCTTATCGAAGTAATACCCAAAGCGAATTTACAGTGTCGAATATCGAATTTCTGCTTTATCTACAAAAAATCTCTTCTATACCAGAATAATTTCGAAATTAATTTTTTTACATTAGATGCCATTAACCATGATTAATGTGGAATATCATGTAGAATGCCTAAATCATTCCTATAACTATTCTCTATTATTAATTTCAAATGATACGCAGATAAATGTTTCTGTGGAATAAAAAACTTGTTGATAATTAGTCTACGTATTATTAAATTTTTTTGGGGACTTTATTCGATTTATTCGAAAAAAAATTAACCAGAAAAACAAACAAGAAATTCAATAATGCCCTTGTGAGTTTATTTCCTGTTTTACGTAATAATACCCACTTTCAGTGAACTAGAATAGGTCCCACTGTGAGCCATATAGCGTCAACAACACCACCTTCGACTGGACTTTAATTTGTTCCATATTATTGCAGTATATATTTATTAGCATATATGCATTTATAAAATACATACCTGTAGAAATCATAAAAGATTTTCTTTCCGTTCTCTAATCTTCTAAATCTCTTTTATTTATTTGCCTTCGCTAAGGAAATGAAAAGAATTTTATTTGCTCTGTCAGAAATTTCAATAAAATTTATTTTGAAAAATTCATATTTTACATATTTGTTGACATGCTGGGAGACATTGTAAAATTTCGCATATGTGTGCGCCAACATGACGACGAAGTACAAACAACAAATCAGTAAATATATGGTGCCTGCCGTGGGTAGGATATAACACGGTAAGGGGGGGAAGTGTCTGAAAAATACACACTTACATTTTTTTGACTATGACAAATTGAAAGGTGGAAAAATTGTATTAAACGTAAAATTGACATTTCGAATTTATAAGCACGAATCACTTTTATGTCGAAAGGAAGTTATTATGTTGAAATATTGACGGATGTATTGAAATTTAAAAATAAGGAGATTTATAAGATAAGAAGAATAAATGTTAACTTCGACCTAGACGGAACTGTTATACCCTACACGTATAATACAAATTCCTAATTTTATTCTAATCGTCGGTGGTCGGTGCGCGACCTTTTTAATATTAAATTTTCCTTTCCTCTAAAATCTAAATCTAGTCAAGACTAAACAATCTAGACTAAATTTAGTCAGAAGCTGATTCTGAGCCAGATACCTTTCCATACCTGCCAAAAATCTTCGAAGTGATGTCATCGTTTTGTCTGCTTAGTTTTATGCAATTTCAATTCAATTCAAAATAGATTGAACCTGCAAAATATAATTTATTCGGATCTATTGAATTTATCTGTATTTCAAAACGTTTGTATTATAATACTTGGATTTTATCAAAATTCAAGTATTCAAGCCTTCTATATTCCAAACACATTTTTAATTATATTTCGTAATCTTTATATTTTATATTTGCCTTCTTAGATATATTCCTCAACATTATTTCCAACATTTATTTTTTTCTTTGAATTACGATAATTATATGGTGCTAAAGAAGGCGGTCTTCCTAAATCGCTAATTATATTTATTCTGTTAAATGTCTTCATTTCTACTTATCCCCTTCCTTGCTTTCTTTCTTTCCTCTCACAAATTTATTTCTTAATTCCTTCCTTTATTCTTTCTCATTTGTTTTGAATGTCTCTCAGGAGCCTCTTTAGTTAATTTCGTTCAGCCCAAGAAAATTAACACACTTGACTTAATGATTACAAGTTAATAAAACCACGCAGGATTCCCTTTGAATTAACAACTGTAAAAAGTAAAAGAAAACCAGTTTTACGCATTCAGAATGTTAAATAACCCCGCAGTCAAATTCGGGCAATATTGGTCATATTTTTAAAAGTTTCAATATGTTGCTTTATTCAGAAATAAAGACATAATTATGTGATTTTCGAAGTAAGAGTAAGTAAAAAGGGAGTAAAAAGAAAGCAATAGAAATAACTTTAGGAATTAACTGTAAAATCGGCAGCGTTATAGAAAATACTTAAAAGACTTAAAAGGTTATTCGAAGGTTATACTAACTACATTTAATTATATTGACAACACTTAAACTATGTTTAATTACATAATGTAGTTTATAAAAGTGTAAATATTCATTAATCCTCGAAAACTCTCATTTTTATGGATAGTTACCGATATTGATTCAACTACGACTATAAGTAACCCGCTCCTCTACAAAAGAATGCCTTCAGTAACGACTGTAATAATTCATACTTTCCCCATAAATTATTGATAACTTCAGTGAACTGAAGAATTCTTCTTGAGAGATCATAAAATTGAAGCGACATAAAATTTATCATTAAAGTGAACTATATAAATAATTTAGATTAATGTATCCAGCCTAAAAGCTTTAATCTTTCTTCAGGACCTCCCATTCCTTTCCTACTATCGTTCCGCTTATTCCTTTCACGCAGAGAAGGTAACAGTTATGCAAGGTAGAGGATAACTCTCTGCCTGTCTCTGCAAGGATATTTTCATATTTAATGAAACACCAACAATAACTGCGAGCACGTTTAATGTTGAGTGCATTACAGGACTATTCGTTGAGTAAATAAATTTACTTAAGATTTGAAGTAAAACAGACAAATGCAAAAATAAACTAACCAAAGAAGTAACGACCATAAGAATAACCCAAGACAGTGCTGAATGTGTTCCCCTGGGATACTTATTCTGTCACGCGCCGGAACGTGGTCCGCCAGCTCCTAAAGGGAATTCCTAAACGAATAAATATAAAGAAAAAATATCAAGTCTTTATTCTCAACTCAAATTGAAGAATGTCTGCTCGCTCGGTAATAATAAATATTACTTTTAGCATCAGGTGCGATGCGCACGCACTGTCGCCAACTCATAGTAATCTCTACGCACGAATGCAAAAATGCGAAAATGAATGAAGATTTTCATGATTAAATGAAATAAATTTAAAATAGTCTCATTAATGCTTAAAAGCCAACCAGAAAGTTTTCTATTCATTTCATTAAAGTTGAGAATAAATTATTTTTAATATTAATTTTTATTTTTTATTTATTATTTTTAATATTAATTTTTAATATTAATTTTTAATTTTTTTTAAAGGATATTCGAGAAATTGTATTATACTGCATATAAGCATAAACAAAGAATTCATGCAACGATCCGAATAATCCCGGGTTTCATTACTAAATTCTCTTTGCAATAATTCTCGCATGTGAAGTATTTCCCAAAACCATGACTCGTACTAGCTCTTGCTTTGCACCACACTAAAATGTCAAGCGGTAACCGTTGAATTATCCGTAACAATTTGGTAACACGAATGAACTGCAACATAATTCACAACAACTGTCTCTCAAGGCTCAGTCTGAACTTCAGGAATGAAACTTTTGTAATGTAGTTGCATAAACTTGATGCACTTGTTTGCATCATTAAATGTTCTGCAGTCTTTGTGCTGCATCATAAAAATGTTCGGAAGCATAGATTGAAAAATTGAAAACCGTATCGATAGAACAGCCGTGTTCCGAAACCACTAACAACCATCGTAGTAATGATTCTTTGAAACGACATCTGCTGCGACAATAGAGTTTTACTCGCTAACTAACAACCCGAAAAAATCATCTTCAGCTCGTATTGCTCTCAAGGAAGAAGCAATGGATAGAAGAGGGGGGTATATCATTGGTAGGAAAATTGGTATTCCGAAGTGTTTTGGAAATACTTGTCATCTGCCGTTACCTGCCGCCTGTTACCTGCCGCCACCTATTAATTTCCTCATTCCATAGACTTTATCGTCATGAATCTTTCATCTGCTGCTTGAAGTTTGCAAGTTCTGAAACTTTGATTTTATGCCCAAAAAAATTTTTTTTTACTTTTACATTGTGCAGCACGAATCCAATCCAATCCTTGCACTGTTCGGATGATTTTTGTGGTCGCTATGCTGCGCCGGTATCCGGTAGTGATAACTTTTATTTTCATGACTTCGTGCGTGCACCTTAGTTTCGAAAAGTTTCAATGAAGTCTGTATTACTCGTAAATTTTTGAAAATTTCGTAGATTTCAGCAATTACATTTAGATGTTTGTATATAAACAGATATATATGTATACAGATAAGAAACATAACTTCTCAAAATGTGCATCGAAAATTATTTTAAATATCTGCATACTCGGAACATTCAAACTTTGTCGAATGCGATCAAAAACTATTGCAAACCTTATTTGTCGCTTACGAAAAATATTAATATTTTTCATTTCGAGGTTAAATAATTCAATATTATAACTGTTTCCTATCATTTATGTATTCCTACAATTAAATTAAATTTCGTCACTTCGATCGTACCAACTGACTTTATATATATATATATATATATATATATATATATATATATATATATATATATATATATATATATATATATATATATATATATATATATATATATATATATATATATATATATATATATATATATATATATATATATATATATATATATATATATATATATATATATATATATATATATATATATATATATATATATATATATATATATATATATATATATATATATATATATATATATATATATATATATATATATATATATATATATATATATATATATATATATATATATATATATATATATATATATATATATATATATATATATATATATATATATATATATATATATATATATATATATATATATATATATATATATATATATATATATATATATATATATATATATATATATATATATATATATATATATATATATATATATATATATATATATATATATATATATATATATATATATATATATATATATATATATATATATATATATATATATATATATATATATATATATATATATATATATATATATATATATATATATATATATATATATATATATATATATATATATATATATATATATATATATATATATATATATATATATATATATATATATATATATATATATATATATATATATATATATATATATATATATATATATATATATATATATATATATATATATATATATATATATATATATATATATATATATATATATATATATATATATATATATATTACTCGTAAATATATACTGTATTACTCGTAAATTTTTGAAAATTTTGTAGATTTTAGCAATTACATTTAGATGTTTGTATATATATATGTATACAGATATATATATGTATACAGATAAGAAACATAACTTCTCAAAATGTGCATCGAAAATTATTTTAAATATCTGCATACTCGGAACATTCAAACTTTGTCGAATGCGATCAAAAACTATTGCAAACCTTATTTGTCGTTTACGAAAAATATTAATATTGTTTCATTTCGAGGTTAAATAATTCAGCATTATAACTGTTTCCTATCATTTATGTATACCTACAATTAAATTAAATTTCGTCACTTCGATCGTACCAACTGACCTTATATATATATATATATATATATATATATATATATATATATATATATATATATATATATATATATATATATATATATATATATATATATATATATATATATATATATATATATATATATATATATATATATATATATATATATATATATATATATATATATATATATATATATATATATATATATATATATATATATATATATATATATATATATATATATATATATATATATATATATATATATATATATATATATATATATATATATATATATATATATATATATATATATATATATATATATATATATATATATATATATATATATATATATATATATATATATATATATATATATATATATATATATATATATATATATATATATATATATATATATATATATATATATATATATATATATATATATATATATATATATATATATATATATATATATATATATATATATATATATATATATATATATATATATATATATATATATATATATATATATATATATATATATATATATATATATATATATATATATATATATATATATATATATATATATATATATATATATATATATATATATATATATATATATATATATATATATATATATATATATATATATATATATATAATATATATATATATATATATATATATATATATATATATATATATATATATATATATATATATATATATATATATATATATATATATATATATATATTATATATATATATATATATATATATATATATATATATATATATATATATATATATATATATATATATATATATATATATATATATATATATATATATATATATATATATATATATATATATATATATATATATATATATATATATATATATATATATATATATATATATATATATATATATATATATATATATATATATATATATATATATATATATATATATATATATATATATATATATATATATATATATATATATATATATATATATATATATATATATATATATATATATATATATATATATATATATATATATATATATATATATATATATATATATATATATATATATATATATATATATATATATATATATATATATATATATATATATATATATATATATATATATATATATATATATATATATATATATATATATATATATATATATATATATATATATATATATATATATATATATATATATATATATATATATATATATATATATATATATATATATATATATATATATATATATATATATATATATATATATATATATATATATATATATATATATATATATATATATATATATATATATATATATATATATATATATATATATATATATATATATATATATATATATATATATATATATATATATATATATATATATATATATATATATATATATATATATATATATATATATATATATATATATATATATACTTAAGATCTCTTTTACAATTATTTATTTTGATCCATTGCTATGCGTCCAGCCAAGCTAACGATCGTTAATCAAATTGATCAAAGTCATCAAACTCTATTTGGGCAGGGACTCTTATTCTATGACAATGTTTAGATTTTCATTCAGTTTAGAAATCTTGATCAAATTCATTTAACTTCATCAAATTCATCTATTTCATCAATTAATCAAATTTTTCCCATTCGTTTTCTTAGAATTTATCGCAATCTCTGGAATTTAGAGATAAGTTTAGAAATCAATCCCATTAAAATCGTTACATATGCCAAAAAAAATGTTAACCCAAAATCGTTAGCATAAACGCGACATAACTTTTTTATATGAGTACGTGTTATTGATTTTATGCCTTATCAAATTTCGCTGGCAGTTATACCGATTTTGCTGATATGCCATTTTTAGTACCGTTTTCCAATTTCCTTTATTAGCATTGCAATCTATTTTATGTATTTGCTAAAGCCATTATGCTCAGCCAATTAAATCATGTAAAGTTTGTTCATGGATTTAACATTCCTTCGATACATTTTATCCCATTAAAGATTTCCTTGCAATTTTTATACTAATAATCACTGATCAATATTTTTTTCTACGTTTTATCTTAAATTTACTTCAGTATTATATTCTTCACACTCATCAATCTTCTTTTTATGCGTATTATCATTTCAATGGTAGGGAAACATTTGGTATTCTTCACAATGATTTTGTCATTACACGCTTCATTACGACTCGAATGTAATAAATTTAACCGGAACATAAATTCTTATAAGTTGTCGACTTAGTAGTTATCCTCCGGACCCCTTCTCTCTCCCTCCTATTTCCATTGCTTCAATATAAAATACGTTGCTTATGTCAGTGCGTATGAAAGATATATGTGTGTGTGTGTTTATGTACATGCGTATGTTTTCGTGCTGAAATAAATTTGTATATGAATGAGTATGGAGTATGCTTACTTTTATAGGTTTTGTGATTATTCTTTGGCCACACTGTGTCCTTTGGTGTCACTTTCTAAATGATTGGATTTGAAGTGCTTCTGCCAAGAAGATTGCAAAGAAGATCAACTTTTTCATCTTGGCCTTTTCTAAGATACGATTATATACACTTAGCTAGCTAATCATTATACCAGCTAGCTAATCAACTATCCCATCATGCTATAAACTATCTAATCCAACTTCTTCACATCTACAGCCGACATCCCTCTTATTTCCGAAAGCATGTTTACTCTAGCGGCTCCTCGTAATTTCTTCCTGCAGACGGAAGGCGTTACTTAGTGGACAAATGAAAATACGAGATAGAAGGAGAAGAAGGAGAAGAATAAGAATTATTTGTATTACTAAAGTGTTAAGTAACAATTTCGAAGGACTTGATACCATTTAAAGGACATGGTATCACATTATCGTATTAGGATTGGTTGAGGGTTGAAGTTAAGAATAAAGCTAATCAGAGACTAGCATCTAATATAGTATATAAATTGAATGAAAGCAATAACGTATGGTTTCATGCATCCAGAATGAATGAGCGTGACCATGATCTCATGGTGATTATTGTGATAATAATGATAGTGATGACAGTTTGATTGGAAAATGGAAACGCATAAAAATGAAGAACTAAAATCGATAAGGTAGTAAACTAAAACGTTTCCTTAATAGGCAATATAGTGAAGAGTTTCAGAGATATCGCCTGCACGTTTCTTCACTGAATTACACTTGAGATGAATTTATATAGTATAATTATATAAAATTAAATTAAAGGGGAAAATTAAAATTAAAGGGATAGTATTTAATATTATTCAGTAGGATATCAACAATCTACCTAGGCAAATTTGTAGATTAAGCGTAGTATTTGAGAAGTTTAGCTCTACGATATTGTGTCTTCTCGTGCTTGAACTGTACTGAACCAGTTTATAATGTTTAATAAAAAAATTGTCCCAAGAAAACTCTGAAATGTAATTTCGATGCAAACCTCTTTTGCGCTCAAATGTATTTGGAGATTCTTCCCTAAATTCTGGTTTCCAGGGAAGTACTTTTTAGGCCACAGCGCCTTACGGTTTATGTAAAAGAGACAAATAAAATTTTAATGCGGGCAAATAAAGATGAAGTTTCTTACACTTTTTTGCACTTTCATGACTTTTTATTGAACTTTTCTGAATATTCTACAACTCTCCTAAGTTCTCGGTCGATTTTATTCTTATTACTTTTTCTGTGGAGTTAAAAAAATGACAGGAGTGTGGAGGCGAGGGAGGGAGATATGTAACGAATCCCACTGAGCGCAATTTGCTGCACAATAAAATGGCTTCGTGCGAGTTTGTAGAAGCCAACCTCAAGAGACGAGCTGATCATGGTGTAAGGTTTTGGCTATTCGGATGTTTTAGGTTTGCCCAAAAGAAAAGATTGCCGAATGAAATACAAATATGGAAATTGTGTGAAAATTCCATAAAAGACCAAGAAGTCCCAAACGTTGTGATACTTGTGGTAATAGTGGCGTAACTAGGTTAATATAGAGCGTTATTGCGACAATGTCGGCTAATGGGAATGAAACAAGGGACAATTTTTCGATCTATTTTTTTCTTTATATTATTCTATATTTGAATAAATGCAACGAGCATAATCTGTTCAAGATTATGACTATAATAAGGCCGTTATGGTTAGATATGTTAGACAACGTTCAACTTAGTGTTCGTCGAGACAACTCATGCCACTTTATTTAAGTTTCTGCCGAACGTTGTAACTTGAAGGAGTTCGTCCTGCCAATCCTGCACTTGAGTAAGCGTTCCCAAATTCTTCTGTGAACAATGGAAAGTGAAAAATTCCACATTTATTTTGTTCGTATACTTTTTTTAATTTCAACTCAGTGCATTCAAAATAAAGCGGGAAACTTTGTGAAACCGAGGTTATGTGATAAAACCTTTTCAGTGTCGGTTGTTCATTCGTCCATTTGTATGTTTATCCGCTTATTCTTCCACCCGCCCGTTGGTCCTTCCAGACCATAATAATAACGTTCTTTTTTGCTACTGCGCTGATCATAATATTTTATGCAAATCGCAAGTTAAGTAGAAAAATAGTAGTGATTGGTTAAACTGTAGCAATGTCTATGAAACGGACAAAAAGTAGTAAAAAAAAGAAAAGGGAAAGAACAAAAAGCTCGAAGTATGCATCGCAAAAACGAATAATACTAAAAGAAAAAGAAATTAAGTGCAAAAATATTTCAAACAACGCAAAGAAAAGCCAAAGCTTGAGTAATCGCAAGTATTTCGAACAAAGTTTTTATAGAAAAAAAAACAGTTTCATGCTGAATTGACTATTTGTCTGTTTTACAGAAAAATTGTAAAAAACATCCAATAATAAACGAATGTATGATAGAATGTAATTCTTTTGTTCTCTAGCCTTGACTGAAATTTTTTGCCGCATTAATTTTGACACATGTTTTTAGGGGCTGTCCCTTAGATGGAATGGGTGGAGGGGTGTATCGAGAAGCTAGAACACTAAGTCATAGAATTTCATCGCGCCAAAAAAGGGAATGGCACTAATGGGTAAAACTAACACCCACCTGAGTTGGGTCAATTCGTGCATTTATCTGAATTATGCTATTTTCGTCTCACAACCATTTCGTTCGAGATTTTCTCTAAATCCAATCAGTTAGAGAGTATTTTAAGAATATATACTTTAAGAATAGATTCGATTCGATGGTTCACATGTCGAAGATTCGTATGTCGTATTTTACATAAGAGCTATTTGTATTTTGAAAGTTCTTAAATGGTTTTTTATTATTACTGAGTTGGAATTCGAAACAAATTTATGTCGTGTGAGAATTATTAATTTTTAGTATGAAATATATAACGTTATTGTCTGAGAATAATTAAAATTCAAATTATTAAACTAAAATATTCTCGATTTATGTTTTCTAATTAAATTAAATTAATTCAAATATAAAATCAAGGAAATTTAATTTATAAATCCAAATGTAAAATCCAAAATCTTACATCCAAAAGTAGAAAACCTGAAATTTGTTTTACTAAAATTTAATTTTGTTTAAAGTTACACAACCACACGCACACGCACACACACCCTTCATTTCTCAGCTTAGCCACATCCGAATTCTCATTGAGCTGAAAATGACCTCGAATACTTTTGTAGAGCATAGGGTTACCAAACTTCCCTTATTATTTCTGTAAAGGCATTCAAAATAAATCGTGTTACACGATTGCGATGTATTCGCCTGGCATAAAATGAACACTAACATAGCATTTTTTGTACATAATGCATCAGTATATATACGAATATATACATATCTAAATATATAACCTGTCCTACAAAAGTAACGATAAGAAGAAAACAACTATAGCAACATCAGTAGAAAATAAATAAACAACAAGTATATCTGCCATGGAAATGAATTCAAAAGCACTGAAACACTTTCAATTAAAATTTCACACTGCAAAATAATAAGCTTAATTACAACATCACACATACACAGACACACCCACACACACCCTATCTATTCAGCGTGAACAAATAATGATACACACACACACATGTGCCCGCGTGCATACATACACACCTACGCCCTTAATGATATTTCATGAACAGAAAGGGTATAATTTTGAACGAATAATGAAGAAATAAAAATGTGATTACCATGTAATACCTTTAAAAATAATCAAGTCAGGTTTTTTCATGTTCAAATGAAATTTGACTCGTTATATTTTTTATTATTTTCTCGTTACGACTTAATTTTTATTAAAATAAATTCATTAGAATTATATTAATTAATTATAATTGGTAATTGATTTTAATGACGGACAAGGATTTGTTGTTTACCTTGATACGTATTTATGCAATAATCGAATTTGGCACGCGACGACTGCACAAATTTTAGGAATCTTCCTGAAACTCTTTCGTAGTCGTATTGCCACGGTAATGACTGGATTCATTAAAGCATGGATTTGCAACGGTCTTTATAACTAATCGAATCGACGCAATATTTTCTGGGAAATATTTGGCGAAGGTCGTTTTAAAAGACATTTTTATTTCATTTTAAAAATTGCGGATATGTCTTTTTAATTATATTCATACGTCAAAACGTGTTCAATGCATTCCTACACTCTGATGGAATTCATAGAATTATGGAAGACTCCTTGATTCATATTAATTAATAATTTTACGAATTATTTTTTAAGTCATATCAACTTTTCTCCATTGGGTACTTTTGTTTGGGTACTTATATTTCGCGTATTTCGTATGGTCGAATTCACTTTTTCTAAATGAAGTCATTTTCATGAAAGAATTACTTTAGATTACGTTTTGCTGGTTGTCTGAATTTTTAACGGAAAGGTGTATGAGTTATGATGATTTCAATTATTCGCTAAAAATAAAACTTGCCGAGGATAAAATATTTAAGAGTAAATTTTTGTTTTGCCTGCTTATTTCGGGCTTCACGCGAATATAACTCAATTAACTCAAATCAAAACCAAAACCAACGCATTTATTCACTACTATTAGAGAAAACAACAATAAATTTGTCGTAATTTTGCCTTATGCGCGGTGTCATAAGAATTAAATTATGCCATGCCACAAACACACATGGATATATTCCTGTTTTAAATTAAATAATCCTAATGATGGGTGAACATTACTGTATGATGAAGTGGTGGATGTATGGCATGTATTGAATGAAACGTTGCGGGGTTTTTTAATAGATACCTTTTTGATGTACTTTGATGTCAAAATGACAAAATGCTAAAATGACAAAAACCCATACACATAAAATTCGTAAATAACAAAATCGCTATTTGACAAAATCCCGAGACGTTTAAATTGCCAAAATGGCATCTCGAAATAAGAAGTAAGAGTTAGAAACCACAAAACCTTGAACTGAAAATATCCTAATCTCATCAAAATCCCGAAATTAAAGTATTAGTTTTTCTATGCTCTTCAATGTAGAGAAATATCAGTATAGAGGTCTTGATCTGGACTTTTTATTATCCGTAAAGACATTTTATATTCTCATCCTTATAAGGAAGCACATTTCTCTTCCTGAAAGCGCAGCCTGCGTCTCTATTTCGAGCTTCTAAAAAGTAGGTGATGTTTGAGATTTTTTATTTCTCGCAAGTTGGGATTTTTTATATCTCGATGCGAAAAGTATTCAGGATTTCGCAGTTTTAAAAAATGTATTATTGTCTTGGGGCATTGTCATCTTTTGATGACAAAACAGTTGGATTTTTTTCGGTATTTCATGTAGGATTATCACAAGTATGTTTAATTTCTTTAACTATTAACAATTCCATGAAATAGATTGATGTTTCGGACGGAAGTTTCATAAAATGTTTTGTGATATTATGTAAATTTCTCAGTGAAATATAACGTTGATTTTGATGATAATGATGTCACGTTATGTCTTTTATGTATGTCTATGCTTTTGATTTGAATGTGTTTTAGATTAGTTATAATAAATTATTTTGCTTTCACGGAATTTCCTGAAATGAATTCAACATTTTAGTAGAATATAATTGCGAAATTATTTGAAGCATTATTGTAATCTTTATTACGACAATCATATCTTCCAACTGATAAATTAAATGGGTTATGTTGCTTACGATGATGGAAACAAAGGCCATTATGAGTGCGTACTTTTACTTTTTGACAAATAGCAATGAGAATAAAGACATTTTTTGTCCTTTTTCTTCCATCTCAAAAATGAAAAAAAAGAATGAGACCAGTTTTTCAAAAATTAATATTTTAAAGCATTGTTGGGTACAAGTGAGCAAAAGGGACACTCAGTTCGTGCGTCCATTGAAAAAGTTTTTAATTTTTCTAAAACAACCAACTTAAATATATATTTATAAATACATATGCACTTACACAAACACACACTCTCAAATTGAAGCATGCACATATGCACATTCAGGCACATATACTCGTGCACATGTATACACACACTTATACTGACTTAGCAGCACACATACACATACAAAAGTTATGGTAAAGTGCAAATATATGAACGTACAAACGAGCGAATTAATTCTAACTTTTACTTACAATTTGATGAAAAATAACAGAAAACAAAAGAAAACGTAACAAAACAAGAGCGATGATAAACAAAAAATCACATATTTATAAAATAGGTGGAGACTGAAGAAGAAAAAATAGCTTGCATACGTAATGCAGCAAATCGTGTCGTTACGCAAATAAACTTAGTCTCACCCACACCCACATACACACAAGTGCACACACACATATATATATACACACACAAGCACACAACACCCACATCCAGCCACATTTACACGTGATTACCGTCGGCATAAACTCGTTCTTTACTCTTGTTCTTCTAACATCTCTCCTGCTTCATCTTCTTATTTTATTTTTCTTCTTTCTCCAGTTGCAAGGCTCGAGGAGTCGTTTGTAAACAAACATAATTTCAAGTATTTAACTAAAGCAAACAACTTGTAAAGCATTTTATTATTTGTCTTTGTATTTGAATTTGTTTGTATGGATGTTTCTCGTATGTGCTGGGGGAGTTGGTGCGGGGGAGAGACGGGTTGGGTGTATATGGATAGAAACGTGCCATTCACATCAGCACGACACACTTTACTTCGTTAACACATAATTTTGTTGTTGTTATTTGGTTTGTTGTTGTTGTTTCGTTGTTGTTATTGTTGCTTGTGAGCCAACATTTTCGTTGCGCATTTTTCTTACTTACAAATGTGTTCAACGTACATATAGTACTCGTATTATATTAGTGTATGTAATGTGCGCGTCGATAAATACTTTCATATCGGGAGGGGTTGATGGACCTTCTCTTATGAGCCGTAGGCGCGTAATGTGAGAGGTTAAAGGCGAAACAAGCAAGAAGAATGTGTAGACCCGTGCCGCGTGCATTAACGCCTTTAAAAACAATTAAATATGATTTCAAGCGCCCCGACATTCCGGCGAACACAAATTACTCTTTCAATTGATAACTGTCATGAAACAACTTTTTTATCTTAAAGGCTGGATATTGTAAAGGCGCTTAAATGACTCTTCTTTCTTTCTTTCCCTCTTTTTTTCTTCCACATTTCCTCCTCCTTGCTATTCTTATCTGTCGCTGTCAAAATAACGGCATACCACCATCAAAAGCAATTATTCAAATTTTCTCCAGCTTTTGGGATATCATCTCATTAGGCGCGAATGGGTTAAGAACGCTTTTTCGAAAGTATAAAATATGATAACAATGTAAGTGCAGTAATTAAAACAGTTTCTGCTGTTGTTATCGTTATTACACGTATTTAACTTTGATAGAGTTGTTCTTGTTCTAGTTTTTAACACTATGTTCACACACATACAAACATATACAAACAGAAACGAACATACACATGAGATCCATTGATAAACACATACATATAAAAATGCTTAAAGCAATAGCTTCTTACTCATGCTCTTTACAGACAGTTGACTATTTCCATGAATTTTTCTAAAATTTGAATTAAGTGACGTCATCATTATTATTAAATTATGGAAAAATGTTTCGATATGAAAAAATTGTTGGTAACTTTCTTCTTGCTTTTGGATTATTGTTACCAAGAAAGATGACTTGACACGGAAACAGCGATCAATTTTAAAATAGAATGACTATAATAGATGATTATAATGACTATAATACCAACATTTAATTCAGATTATCTTCCAGCTTTGAAACCCCTACGAGTACCCCTAGTGGTTTTCAACTTAGAAGTTAATTTAGGAACTAAGATTTGTGCTATTTACCACATTTATTGTATTTGGAAATCTCTCTCCGTGTATGTGTCAGGCCAATTACTTGTGAGACTACTAATTCCTAATAAAGCATTAAATATAACGTATATTAGCGTAGAGAGGTAAAAAATCGTCATCCAGTCCATTATCTTAGCTAAGTCTTAAGAAACTTGAGAAACATTTTGCATTATAAAACAGAAATTCTTATTTTTTATAATAAAATATTCATTTTATTTATTAATAATTTTATAAATGTTAATTTCTTTTGATAGAATCGCATCCAAGTCTTTTTATCTTTAAGATATTTAACGTACACTTCCGACTACGCAAAACAGCTTCAGTAATCTAAACGTTGGTAACACCACATTCGAATGTGTGCGTGTACGTATATATATATGTGTGCGTGCGTTTTGTGATAGTTTATGACAAAAGTTATGACTGCAGCATAGTCTTAGAATGTCACGAGTTGTTCTTACTGGATCCCATCGCACCGAATCGTATTGGATCATATAAGGATAAACGTGAGTTAGTAAAACATGAACGCGATTTAAATTTGTGTAGATCAACTTTCATACTCTCATACCTTCATGTCACTAAATTAGAAATAATAAATTTCAACCTGATAGAGTCACGTAACTAATTAAAATGCGGAAAGAATTAGACGGGGGGGGTGGGAAAGCAAGACAAGTAGTAAGAAGTAACGAAAATCCATGAAAGGACGAAAAAGAAAAAGTTGCTGGTATCGTTAGTTCTTTTCTACAGAAGTAATTTCTGCAAGATTTTATAATTTCATGTTGAACATATATAGTCGTTCGTACACACTTCGGGTATGGGTATCTTTCATTTACAAAAAAAGTAAGGTAAAGTCCGCCGCGGGTGACCGTTAGTTCCTTCTGAAAAGCTCAAATGCATACGGTAATGAAACGATGTGAGAAGCTAATTAAAAATAAACAAGTACGCCAACTCCGGCATAGCCAAATTTTATATTCGTGTGCGCTGTGTCGTTAATAAAAATATTTAGTTTTATTCTAGAAACGAGTGCGCTATCCATGCCCATTTTGGGGAGTTAACCTCTTCAGAGATTGTAAATTTAAAACAGTTTTAGCTTCAAATATTCTTGACGAACTGAGAAATTTATTTATTGGTCCCCATAAAAATGTATTGGTATCAATAATTTGGCGTATCACTCGTTTAATTATGTCAATTTTCACTTTCAGGCAGCCTTCCAAGGCAATGAATTTATATGATAGCTTGGGTTGTGCTACTATTTTTCGTTCTTCTATAATTGTGTAGCTCGTTAGCAATGGACGACCATTGGGTCCTTACCTTTGGGTCTTTTTGGATTGTATACATGTGTATGAAAATATACTCCTTCGTTCATCTGCCATGTCTTGTCTCTTTTGAAACGTTACAAACAGAATCATAAAATTAATACATCCTATCATACTTCTTTTGGCTTCCGTGCATGAAAATAACGTCTATAATATTACGTTCATAAGCGAACAGAAAAATCGTTTGAACTTCAATATTAAATAATTTAAATATCAAAAGAATTTAAACGTGAATCAATTTCTATTATATTTTTAATCGTCACTAAAACAATAAACCGAAAATTTATTATTCTTTATAAAAGTGAAATACTTAAAGTATTTTATTTTTAATGATAATTTTTTAATTATCGTCTATAAAGCTTAAATGTTTCAACGAGCATCACATTAAAAACGAAAAAATTAAATTGATTAAAATTTGTTGAATCTTTTATGAAAATTTACGAGTTCGTTCGTTGTCCACAAAATGGGAGCATGAAATAAATCAGGTTCAGATCGTTGCACCGCGTATTTAATGCTGTGAATGCAAAAGTGATGCGAGTCCTGCAAGCGCCACTATCTTTTATTTTAATGCTTATAAAGTGCCATTCTCGTAGCGAAACTGGTGAGAGTTGTTAGTGGTCCTCTTTGGCCTTTTGTTTGCTCGTCTTATTGCGACCAATGCACATACTTGTGTCCATTCAGATACCTCTGTGTACCTTTGTGAACAAATGTGTTGTCCATTACAATTATAATTAAAAGGACAAAACAAAAATTTACATTGGTTTCGTGAAACTCCAACTGCTGACTTCTATTAATACTGCTATACCACTACAATGCCGCTACAATACCACTACAATACCACTACTCCTACCACTACTACAATCACTATTACTTATGCTACGCTACAATATATTTGCTCTTGTAACGATTGCTCCAGCGGTGTAACTGATTGTGATGCTTTAGAATGATGTTAATGGCGATTATGATGATGATGACGATACCCCTCTACCTCCCTCCCCCCCGTATGTGCTGTAGAAGTCTCTCCTGTCTACCTCATACATTTCTAGTTATTTCGCAAGTCATTTGCTCTACATAACCATATTATTTCTTGGTCGTCTCCACCAACACGTCGTCCATTAAAAGGCATTCACTTTTGCACCGCGCTTTCTCAATCCTTTCCTGCAACAAACGCATGCTAAACAAAAAAATACGTTTACCTCTTTACTTTATTTTATGCTGGCAGCAATTTGCAATTTATACTCTTCCTTCTTGTTGTTGCAGCGACTGGTGGTGCTTTTGTGCTTTTATAGCAGTTGCTTAAACATTTTGCTGCTACAGCAACATTCGCTAACTTTTCTCGCTGTTTTGACTGCCGTTCCTCCATAAAGATTTGTTAGTGTTAAATTTAATTAGAGAATTAAAAAATCTTCTATTCCACAACATTAATATTATAATAAGAATTATATTCTAACCCAAATATACTCACTCATATTTTTTTTAAAAAAACTATGAATTTCTTTCCTTTTTAATTTTAAAAACTATTTCCATTATAATTAAATGTTATGAACTGCTGCACTTTATTAATGCTTTTCTTAGTGGGCGTTTAGAAAAGATTTTAAAAGGAAAAGTTTTTAGCGATATATATATATATATATATATATATATATATATATATATATATATATATATATATATATATATATATATATATATATATATATATATATATATATATATATATATATATATATATATATATATATATATATATATATATATATATATATATATATATATATATATATATATATATATATATATATATATATATATATATATATATATATATATATATATATATATATATATATATATATATATATATATATATATATATATATATATATATATATATATATATATATATATATATATATATATATATATATATATATATATATATATATATATATATATATATATATATATGGGTTAAACTCGCAATGAAACCATCAACGATGCATACGAGAGGCAATCAAAAGCGATAGACGTGATAAAACGTCTGGTGTCGCAGAGCACAGAATGAGATTTCGAGGAAATTAATTACTCTTTCAACAGTCCGGATCTCACGTACAGCCTGTTTTATTTGTTTCCAAATTTTAAATAAATCCCTATGGGAGAACAACTCTTTAACGATAGAGAGCTCAAAATGGAAATCAATAAATGAATGCAAATGTATTTTTCACAAGTCGACATACCCATCAATACCGAGAACACATTGAACATTTCTGATATTTATAAAATATTAACAATATATTTAATATAAAACAGAAGAAACTTATGACAAAAAATACTGTTTTCAATTCAAAAAGCGAACTCATTTCTTAATTATTAATTTTAAGTGCATCATTGATTTTGATTTGCGAAATCGACAACAACAACCAGCAACAAAGCAACAATAAACAAACAAAATTAACAAAAATAACGACATCTGCCTGTTCCCACTTAATTGAAGAGATTGGCAAAATCCACTTCGCGACTTTCGATCCACCAGAATCGACTGCAAATAAGACGAAGGACGTGAGGCATATATGGCGTAATTTCGCTCGTTAAGCCAAAAGATTAAAATTCTATCTGCTTTACACTCATACAAAGATACGCACAAACACAAGCTGCACAACGCGATGACTTTAGCGCATTACGATGGAAACGGAAATTCTGGATGAATACTGTACCGTGCGTGAATTGTACAAACGAAATACAATCATACATATTTTTACAATTATCTGACCTATACGAAAAAAAGTATCGAGGATATTTATACGATCTACGCGCACGTATCGTACACACTTATGAAAATTAAAATAAAAAGTTTCACCAAAAGAGAAAAAGAATTTACATATATACAATTATATACAATATACTCGTGTACTCCTCACAAACAAAAATTTGACCCTTTGGGAAACCTGACTGCGTGAATAAAAAGGCAACAGGCAAAGGTCTTTCATATCTTCTGTATCGCACACTTGAATGCGTGTATGATGGTGTGCGCGGCTGTGGAGGAGTGCATGTGCATTAAGCTCATTCGGTTCTTGCCGAATCTTGTTTTAATTGATTTCTTCATGAAATATCCTAATTATATTTACTATACGATAGCAATGCATGTAATGATTGTATCTGTAAATATGCAGAATACACAAAAAATTGCAGCTTTAAACAAAAACTGAAGACAAATTGATATTTTAAGCTACAAGCATTTATTTATCATAGAAATATTTAGTTTAAGTTTTCCCAATAATTAATATGAAATAAATTGAAGAAGAGTTTAGTAATAATTAATAATTAATAAGAAATTATTACTAACAGCAATAACAGTAGTATCAGCAATAAAAATAATTACAACAATGATACTATTGATTGTAGTGAGCTTAAGGTACAAGTCTGCAACGGGGTTGGTCCCAAAAACTATTCTAGTGCACCTAAAGAAGTTATTAAGAAAATTAAGTTATTAAGAAAATATAACTTAAGTTATTAAGAAAATATAAGTTACAGAAATGAAATTAACAATTCGCAAAAATTCATTAATTTCTTACATTTCTTTGTTTCACGCAACTAACTTCTTTTTGATTCTAATGAGCGAAGAAATCTATTTTTCAAACTCATAACGCATGGCTTTTTGTATCACGATTTAATACTTGTATTTCACAAGATGTTCAACGTCAATTATTAAAATCACGTACGTTATTCCATAGCAGTTCATTCTTCAAACCTTCAACTTTCATCCCAAATAAAAATTGTTGATTCCAGTTTTCATAAAATCATAATGAAATCCTTTGTAATTGCGTTGATTGTTGTTGATGTTTTCGTGTATATATATATTTGTGTTATTGTTGCTCATTGGTGTTGCTCGTTTTGCTGCTGCTACTGCTGCTGTGACGATGGATAATCCAACAAAATACAAACTTACAAATTTTCTAAATCGTTCACATGAGCTCCGTCATATAAATTGAGCATGGATAACAACGCAAACAACACATCACACATCACACCCTTTAATTAATCTTACAACTCATTAGCTTTATTGTTGTCATCGTCGTAAAGGCATTAATCATTGTTAGTTAGGAACGTTGATAAAGCTTTTGGTGAATGTGCGTATATCGTATATCCGTTATCATAATCTCCTTACATTGAGATGAAAAAGATTAGATACATTTCTATACATACACTAAATAATGTGTAGAAATTTGTCTTACCTACGCAATCCTCCGGCATATGTGGTTTGAAACTTTCTTTTGAAGAATCGCGTACCAGAAGCCATTTTCAATAGAAAAAGTTACTTTAAATGTTTGAACAATAATGTGATAAATGCTGTTAATAAACATCAATCTTAAAAAATTAAAAAGCTAATGAAGACCAAAACCAATCTAAGGCAGATTTTGATTTGGTTCATAAATTTGCCTTTCGTCCGAAAAAAAATGTTCGTCTAAATAAATGCTTTATTACGATTCGAACGTAACACCCTCTGGGTAGGTGGTAACATAATCAACATAGAGTAACATAATTTGAGATGCTTTTAATCTATAATTAATAAAAAATTTTCCGACATAGAATTATGTAGAAGTAATTAAATGAAAAACTGTTACAAATGAAAAACTGTTAGAATGTTTTTAAATCTCAAAGATTACTTTCACCCCTTCAAGTATTAAATAAATTTCAATCATCTAAATCTCCGTCAGTACTTCAAGCGTTGTCAGACAATTCATCATCGTCAATGGCGTCGTCATTGGTTTTATTTTTTATTTCTCTTCGTTTAAGCTAAAATCCGCGATGACTCGTAGACTTTTGAAATAACTGCGATAAATAATCATAAATACAATCAGTTAAGAATATATTGAGAACACATTTAGCTTAAGATAAACTTTTCACACTTCTCAACAATCGAATTCTAAATCAATATCCCTTTTTCTTCACTTGAAGAGACGAAGGATTCCAATCAAATCAACTCGTTCATCAACAGGAATGGATCGCTCAATCGATTCGTCATCGTCATCGTTATAGTCATCGTCATTGGCTTCATTTAGGTTTAGGTCATCAGAGTCATCATCGTCACGATGCCATGCTGCCAAAGTACATCACGCCTAGAAATCCATCTATCACTAAAATCAATCAGTTGCTTGAAAGACTTCACACTTACGTTTCTGAAAAGACACCATCGGCACTTCTATTACTACAACCACCACAACCAGCCAACCCTACCAACCACCCCTACCAGACAACCCGTAAGCACCTTCACCATCATTAAAGCACTAAAACCATCATTGCCACAACTTTTGCCATCTAGCATTCTCTCTGCCGTGCCAGGGCTTAACTGGGATGACTGATGTGAAAAATGAACTTCGTCATCTAAAATGAGGGCGCTTCATTGAAGTGTGTCTTCTGTTGCTTGTTTTCGGTTCTCTGTTGCTGCTTTTTCGGCGACGGCTGCTGCTGCTTCTGTTGCTGCTCGTAATGTCTTACGCTAAATCATGTCGTCAGTCACACATTTTGTTTGATTGAAGCAAGAGAGCGTGTCTCTGTGTCAATGTGTTAAGTATGTTGGTTTGAAGACAGAAAGAAGACCATCCTCTAGCTTACCTACACGTACAATAGAAAACAATCGGTAACGGAGGAAATTCATCAAACGGAATCACATGCTGGAAATGCTTTGGAATGTTCACGTAGATTTTTGTATGAATTGATACGGAGTTGGATGAATGGATAAATGAGCGTAATCATTCACTGTTATCCATACATATGAGCTACTTGCACACATATATAAGAGTTCCACATGAAAATGTGTATCAATAGATACGTGCGTGCATGTGTGTGATGTCGCATAAATGCGGGTTTTGCGTGTAGATCGTTGCGGTGTTTGCAAATTCTGGATAATAATTGCTTGCCATAATTTAATAAGTAGAAAAAGTTTAAGTTACGCGACATTATCGATGTGACTTTGTAGATAAATAAATTCTGTAAATAAGGATCCAAATTTATCCTTCCGCATCTTTTCAATCCGGGGAAAGTGGTGATGTGTGTCATTTAAGAAAAGAATGTAATATGCGTGACAACATCGCTGAAATTCCCGACATATGGAACAGTTTGTTGAACATTTTTTAAAGATATTCTTATGAAGTTTGGCTAAGATGAGTGTTAAAAATTAGTTATTAGATCAAAATTAACCATGTAGTTGGTTCCGCCCACCAATTAAAAGTATGAATCCAGTACATATGCTATATAAGCTTTCGATATAAGCTTATGAGAGTATATAAGCTTTCGGATGAAGTTAGAATTCTTACTTGCATATTATTTATTCCAAAATTACAAGCGTAACATACAAGCGTACTTGAGCTTCAGCAAAGCTCTTCGTGTCTGATTTTCATTATTTTAAATGAAATAATTTACTCACATTCTTTTTATACATCCAAGCTTGCTTTCAATTAAGTCAAATGTTCAATTAACTTAAGCTATTAACTAGTAGGTTCGTTACCGATTACAAAACTCTTTCGCTAGTTAAAATATTTCATATTCAATCAATTACTAATGAACTAACCCCGTGTTTCGAGTAAGCCGTGAAGGAGCCATGCATACGTTTTTCACAAAGGGAAAATTTTTCTATGGAAAATATTTTCATTGAAATTATTAAAAGGACATGTAATTTCTTGAAGTAACCAAGCATGGTTAAATTGTATCAATCCTCCAAGTGTCAGTTAGAACTCAAAATTAAACCTCAGTTTTATAGATTTATATACGTTTTGAAAAGATATTACCCAAGAATATTTCTTTAAATTAAATTTTGATGAATTTAATTCCGGAATAAGGACATGTTACCCAACTTGAAAAGTCATAAAATATTTGACAAGGACTTAACTTATTTTGCATATATTTGATATGTAATACTTTACTAATACAAGCTCTTAAGTGAAAAGTAAAAATTCAAATTTGTTTCAAGTGTCTGAACAACGGAAGTCAAAATGGCCAGTGTGCTCAACTATCAAGCCGCAAACTTTTAAATACCAAATGTTTACCGCAAACAAATATTGGAATGGATAACAACGATTTAACAAAAAGATCAAAAAGTCGAACGTGCGAATGCTACGTTGCCAAATAATTGTATTTTCTCACACTCTGCTTCCTTCATACATCGTTGAATATATTCAATTAGTTCAATTAGAAAAAAAGTAAACGCCGATAAATAAAATTAAGGAAAACTCCATTTCTCACGAATTTACGTTTGTTTTATTAAATTCACTTTTGGGTCGATAAAGTTCTAAATTCTCTAAAACCTGATAAACAATTTAAGTAAAATCTGACAGAAAAAAAATGCAATTATACTTTAGGATTTTTTCACATTCTTCTCTTCTTCTTCTTCTCTTTAATTCCCAACACATTCGATGCTTATAGTATTTGTTCTTTACAAAGAAAAAATTAAACTAAAAAAGGAATTGCTGGGTAAGCTTTTCGATTTTTGTGGTTACGTTCTGTGACTTTATCCTTTCATCTTATTGAACTCTCAGCAATTACACAGGTAGGTGGTAACACTCGCAAATCTAATACGAAAAGACTGAGTGAAACTGTTGATAATTGCTTTCGTAATGAAGAAAAAAATAAATGGAAATAAGAAGTGAAAACGAACGACGTTGGTGAGGTGTAACAAAATAAGAAAATAGAAATAATTCAAAAAAAAACAGAATCAAAAATCAATTTTTCTCTTACTCGAATAGATACACTGTAAAAAAGTTTCGGGGAATTAAAACATTACACTTTTTAGTTTACCTTACATTCGCTTAGTATTTCCTTAACATCTCCCTTTTCTTTCTCCGGTGTTCCATGAAAGATGCTGATTCTATAATCGAGTCTCTCTTTATCAGGAGTCGCTCATTGGCATAATATTTTTACTGTGTACTTGATTTGAATGGAGACGAAATATTTGTTTGCCGTCAAAAGCAATTAACAACAGCTACAAATTGGCACAAGCAGTGGCAGTAAATATGTATAAAAGACCACAGTTTAATGTTTCTTTTTTATCCCAATCCACAATCTCCACACTCGCCCGCCCACCCCACATAAACGTACACATCCAAAATGTACCCTTCACTCAGAAAATTATATAGGCATTATATTCTTAAGTTTGTGACAGATAAAAACAAGTCTGGTACCAGTGGTGCCGGAAGAGCCAGTACCAAAACATATTTACTACTGTTCACGATCACCCTCTAGTTTTGGCTCATATCTCCATCTGCTTATGTATATATAGACTTTAGGTTTTTCTCGATATTAGATTTTCTCCCATTAACGTATTTCTCAATGAAATTATCGTATACTTCAGAGTTTAACGCCTTAATGATAGTCGCGCAAAAAAATGACATGATAGTACACACGTAATATACTATAACGAACAATATACGATATATACAAAGATCCTTGCTGGAGATATAAACATTTTATGTTAATAAGAGATCGAAATTTTTCACTTCAATTTGAGATTTTTTAGTCTCAAGACGCTAACTATCCGTCAGCATGATTTCGGTAGTTATTCGAGTGTAGGGTATATGAGCTTCGACCTAGTCTTACCCTAATGTGCACCACAAAGAGTGCAATGCAAAGACTCTAATCATCGTGGGGTAACAGTATTGTACTTATATTAACTCTTACTTGCCCAAGACCATTACTCACCACACCATATTCGGACGTGTTTGCAAATAATTGCTGGTTTTAATAGCAAAATTGTTTGCTACTGAGTAACAAGGTGTTTCGTATTTTGCTTCCAATACCACAGACTTATTATTAAATGGTGTTTTTTCTTGTGAGATGTAATTTACAAGAAATCATTACTAACTGAATAAACCGTCATTAAGTTATAGGAAAGAGTAATTTCTAAGTATTTTGAACTATATAATTTTAAGTTACAATTACGTTTCTTACTCCTAGGGCGTGGCTTATTCTGCCTCCATCCTCAAGGATATTTTCATATTTAGTGAAACACCAGAAATAGCTGTGAGCACATTTAATACTGAATGCATTAAATGACTAATCGTTAAGTAAATAAATTTAAGACTTTAAGTAAGGCAAACAAACTAAATCATCCAAAGAGGAAACAAGCATTAGGATGGATAACCAACCAAGACCAACCTCGAAGAGTATTTCCCGGGGACACTTTCTTCTTTCATGTTATGAAATGTATGCGGTCCACTAGTTCCTCAGCGTCTGCAATAATTAAATGAATAAATATTAAAAAATATATATAATATCTTCATTCTCAACTTGAAGTAAATGTGTTTGCTTGGTAAGATTAAATATTATTTTAAGTGGGATGTGCCATCACCTCACTCCAAACTGTCCGTCCAGATACGACTATGCGACATTAAATAAGAATCATCTTGATGAAATGAGAGAAACTTAAAGTTTTCTCATTAATGCTTCAAAACTAAGCAGGTGGTTTGCCATTTGCTTCATTAAATTTGAGATTAAATTATTTCTACAATAATTTCTTAACAAAATACATAAACGTGTCGATGACTGTTCGGTAAGGTAAAACACTTTGGGTGTAGCAGCTTCATCATGTCGGACCTTGTTTTTCCCTCACCAAAATTCTCTCACCAGGGACTGAGGTCATTGAGCTAGGATTCGTGTAACGACCTACCTTTGCTTTTAAAATCCACCTCCCGATAATCTTTATAAGTGAAATATTGCTTGAGGTATCAAATTACATAATATTAAATTTTCATACACTGATTTATATTTGTTACTACTACAGGGCATATTTTGAGAAGTGTTTTGCGATATTTCACAGCTGTTCATGTCATGAATTTTTTGTCTCCTTGGATTTTGGAAATTTCGTTTTTTACCCAAATACCAAAATTTTTTTAGGCGACAGCATTATTTTTCATAGCATGAAATACGATAAAGTTTAGGTCACATACATTGCATATTTCTGATGCTATTTAATAATATTTTTTGAGAGAGTCCAGACAGTCTTCCATATCATTAGTATTGGGTTCGGTTTTTTGCCCACTCCCGTGGTCTTTTTTTAAATTTTTAGTTGTAAAATATCGGCAAATATTACATGTGATAAAAAGTTACTTCCACTTCCACTTCCAAGCATACAGGAAATACCAAGGATAAATGTAGGATTTTCAACAAACATTTCGATAATAGTTATTGTTGAAAAGACAAAATATACTCGTGACAATGTAAAAAACCCAGTTGATTCGGAAATTCGGGCTAGCCACATTTGTACCAACCAAAGATGAATACAGACCCGCTTTTTTATTATACTGACCAAAGCACCACCAAGTCGTTCCTTATTTACGCCCAAAATTAAACTGTGTTCGAAAGTAAAACGCGAATTGCGATATAGTTATTCCTATCAATAATTGAATAATTAAGACATCAAAAATAACAAGACAGAACGGGGCGGGGTATTATCAATTGGCTTGGAGTGTCTATCGATTGGCAGTCATTTGTTGTGAACATATTTTTTCTCACCTTCAATAATTATTTAATTGGCCGTCCGACGCCGCTTGAAATCAAAATCGAATATGTATACGTACGTAATATATAATATATATAATAGCGAAAGCAATGCGAAAAGCAAATTTGCGAAAGCAAATATAATAGCAATATATTTTATAAATCGATAGTAATACTCTAAATACTAGTAAAATTTCAATTACAATTACGTAAAGTCTGAATTGCAATAATTAAGTAAAACAATCACTTACAGCTGTGACTAATCTTCCTTAAAAAGTTGTCCCATTGTAATAGACTTTTGATAAAGGATCTAAAACCTTCACATATGCCATCTACGCATTATATTCAGTAATAAATAAAGTACATCCTGAATTGCTGTAATAGCTGCAGCTATTGTTGTAATGGCTCCAGCATCCATTAAAGTTTTGTTCCTGACGCGACCCAAACGATTCTTTCTAAATATATATTGTATACTCCATGCGCTCAAAACAGCTTCGAAACGTATTAATAAAAAATTTTTAACTGTTTTTTTGTTTCAACGAAATCATTATTAATGGAATCGGAGCTTTATTCTTTCCTACGTAATGAATTTTATGAACATTAAAAGATGCTCAGACATAATGTCCACGTAATAATATTTGATATGTTGAATGCATTATTGCCATTGTAAAAAATAGTTTTGTATAAAAATGTTTATCCATTGAAGCTTTTAATATAAACTCGAAACATAAAGGGGAAACATGAAAATGCTAAGAATGTTAAGAGCGGCCCATTTTATTAATAATAATATATTTTTTTGTTAATATACAAGTGATGATAAACAAAATTACGCAAATTTTATGGCTTACGAACAAACAAATATTCATTTGCATCAATGAATTTGAGAATAGTCGTGGCGGTATATCCGAAAGGAAGGAAGTGTAGTGGGGTATGCTAGCTTGCTTAACAATTTTGAAAACTGCTACAAAAAAGAATATTCAAAAGTGTTTAACGATATTTGCCATAAGTGTCGTGGCATGATTTTTTTAATCTATTCCTTGAAGTTTCCTACTTTCGCGCAAAAATGGTTATGATCGAGATTGGCGAGCATTACATTTTCATCAATGGCTATTTATTTCAGACCAAACTATTTTTGTGTATTAAATATTTAAATAAAAGTGCTATATGAATAATATTCCATGAATGATGAAATTGTTTCCACTATGTACTCAGGTGACATGCCATTAAATGGCGATTTCTAAAGTCAGTTGATTCTGGCACTAATTTGAATGATAATTTATATTATAATCCACGATTAATAAATTTAATCTACGACTAAATCTATGGTTTGAAAGCCACTCTTCAACATGTTCATTCTTCGTCGCCCACGAATCGAGTCATCATCATAAAGATACTGAAAATTGATTTCGATATCTGTAAATTGAAACCGAATACATTGAAGTATTTGAATTCATCTCTCGCAAACGGTACTACCTGCAATGCAGTACTGACTGTTAGAGGAATCATACCGGCAACGTCAATCCTTGCTGGATTCTGAGATTTTATCAACATTATGCTAATCATCTTTCTGTGCGTAGGAGGCAGATTAAACCATTTAATATTGTAAATTTCTTCGATGAAACGTTCATTCTATCCATGAAAAATAAAAGATGATAATTTTCAAAGAGGTTTTTCTATACAAATTTTTGTGAAAATACTAACGCATATTTCGATTTGGGTACCCATTAAACAATAGATGTAGAGAGCCTCCAAAGGTAACCAAATGTATGCATAGACGCCGGGCCAATCGCCAGTCAATATAATGAAAAGTGTACATACTATCGAAATACCGGAAGTGGTTATTTGCACGGTGATAATGACATAAAACATTTTATTGCAAACCGTATTGAAACTGAAAGAATTATTTGCAATTATTGTAAGAGCATACTATAGAATGAAAATTAAACCCTATACTTCGTGTACTTCTGATGCCACTTGATAATGTCTCCGAGAAGATCCAGCCAGTTTTCTTTATCATTACTATCGGATTCCATTTCTGTGTTCGCATTCAATTTCTTAATTTTCAGTTGTAAAATATCGGCAAAGAGATGAGCATGTGATAAGAAAATCAACACGAAAAGATCGCCCGCATAAAGCCCAAAGGCACCGCAAAATATACAAATCGAATGTGCAGCCATCGTAACGAAATAACCAAAGTTGGTTTCAATCTCTAACCCGGGTATCAAGAAATGCATCATCAAAGGGCGTTTATCCGTAGTCACCAGCACTATGAATGGCACCGATACTATGCCGATCACACTTAAAAAATACACCAAGCCGACCAACAGAAGGATGTATCTCATCCGTTTACAGCTACGCTTCAATGCATTGCAATAGTCTTCGCCTTTCTCCTGATAATCCGCATAAATATCTTCCAATTCAAAGCGTGTCGCCACTAAACGCTTTGTCTGTACGAAGCCTGAAAGCAATTTTGCCACACCTTGAAGAACACTTCCCAGCATGCAAGAAGCTTCAAGGAGAAATGTAGGATTTTCTTCGAATATTTCGATAATTGTTATGATTGAAAATATAAAATATGCGATTATACTTCCCATGACAATGTAGGTAACCCAATTAATACGAAAATTCGGACTGGCCACATCTGCACCAACCAAAGCCGAACATAGACGTACTTTTTTGATAATATCGGCAAAAGCCTCAGTAGGTCGTTCCCTATTAACGGTCATAACTGAACTGTTAAATAAAATGCTAATTGCGATACGGATATCTTTATCAGCCAATGAATAATTAAAGTAATAAATGACGCAAGGAACGGCAAGGGACAAGTGTTTGTCAATGGCTCGGAATGCCAATCGATAGTTAGCCATTTGTTATGGGCAGATTTTTTCACACTTTCAGGTAGATAATTACTTAATTTTAACGGCATCGAATTAAAAGGGATCTTATATATATGCATGGTTTCTATAATATATCTATATAAAAGGCGATAAAATCATGGATTGATTATGGAAACTGATATAAAGACATTCCAGCTGGGGTCAAGGATTAAATGAATTTAAAAGGCACGTGCTGAATTATTACGTTCTATGAATAACTTCCTCTATCCATTAGGACTTTTCCCCCGTAGCGACTCGACCTCTTGCTTCTGAACCCATACTAGTGTGCTCTATGTGTGCTCTTTGAAAAAATGCTATTATTGCTTGTTAATTTAATAACATAATTTATTGGAAACCTTTTTCAATTCAATGCCATCGCAACAAAAGTTAACATTTAATAATTTATAAAATTTATTAATAAATTAATACATTATTAATCCCAACAAAGAAGTATTATTTATAAAATTGAATCATTATTCTTCTCAACGTAATAAATTGAATGAACATTAAGAGCTACTCTAATATATTTGATATATCGAGTACATAATTATCATTCTGCAAAATAGTTTAGTATAAAAGAATTTATCCATTCAAGCTTTTTTTAATTTACATTTATACTTAACGTCCACGCAATTTAACGCAAGGACATTTTTGGTTTGTTTGTTTTTAATATTCCCATATAACGCAATATAATTAATTGTATATTAATTTAATAAATTGCAAAAATTGTTAAAACTAACTAAAAAAACAAAAGTTTTAATACAAATGTATGGGCTTGTTGGATACGTTTTTTTATGATTTTACAATAGTTGGCCTCAAGATTTATTTCATTAAATTATACTACAAACATAAAGTTAATTTTATTTAATAAAATAAAATTAATTTAAATAGTAATTAATTTAATTCTGCATTTTAATAAAGTACGAATAAAAATGAACGTCGATGACACTTAATCAATGTCAGAGTAAGTCTGCATAAATCTAGGCGCATTAAAGGCTTCCACGGAAAAAAGTTGCAAACAGCGCATCCTAAATTTGGCAGCTGAAACTTTCTCGTTCGGGTTAATTTCGCCAAACGATCCATAGGAAATATTGGATTACACTAAAAACCAATAGTTACCCTTCAGTTCTTGTTGAAGGCTTTTAGTTTTGCTCATTCCAGTATTATATTTTAAGGTCTTAGTGAGACGCGGAATTACTCCGTCCGTTGCTCCGTTCCTCCGATCTATTTGGCCTCAACGTCTCTCGTTTGGGCACCAAAACATAGTTTTTGTTTCACTCCACTCTGCCAATTTTAATTACCACAATTGGCCCCTTAGGCATATTGAATATATCATAAGAAATATAGAGGTCAACTCACCAAAAATGACCTACTGGTCACATGACATCAAAGCTCAAATCAGTTAGGGTGAGTTTATATTAATTTATATTATGATTATGTTATGAGAAAATTCCAAAAATACAAACTAGAAATCATCTCGAGTACAAACAATAAATCGTTGCCCTTGTACACCGACTATAATTTATATTCCTTGAATTAAACAATGAATAATTCCCAACCAGAAGAAATGATACGGTTTTGCGAAGGACGATTGTATGACTTCTTTTGTTGTTTCCGTATTATTTGCTTGATGATAAATTTATGGTAAGCAAATTCACATTTATTAAAAATATAATAAAAAAACGACCTTGTGTTCATTTCACCGCCTCATAATATGTATTTTTCACGACCTTCAAAATATTAAAGGGTGGTCGGGTGGTAATTGTCAAAGTTTCAGCGTTGTTCTTTGAGAGTCAACATCATCTCTGCCGCTGATTATGAATTACTCCTGTCGCATATTTTGGAGACATTATTTATATTTTGATAATATTCATACCAAAAACTATATTTCTTAGAGTTATTGTGTATTGGGCCGATACCAGTAAATAGTTATAATTTGGTCGTTATTAATAATAATAAAAATAATAACAATAAAAACTCTGATCTACTTCTAGAAAATGGAAATCAACAGAATTTCATATACAAATATTTTTTGAGATTAATTCACTATAAGTTCTTTCGTAAGTTCAATTTACTGGCTCAATTCCATTGATTTTGCCCGGAATTTTATTGAAATTTATTTTAATCTTTAAAAGGAAATAACAAATATTATTATCCTTATCATGAACTATTATTATCCTTACGATCCATCCGGTTTTTTCTTTGCCAAAGCATTTTTCCACGTCATTGCTTGTAAAGCATTGTCTAGTATTCTCAGAGTTCTGACATATATCCGAACTGCACGGTGATGATATACGGATGTTGGCTGCAGCTGACATCTCGGTGACGGTGTCGGTGTCGCTATATCTGCTCAAAAGCAGGAAACAACAAAGGAAACGGTGGCGGGGCTTCGGCAGTGATGCAACATCTCCAAACAACAGACATCAAAAGCATGCCGACACGCTAAAGAAATCATCCCCACACCAGCGATACACCAAAGGAGATCAAAGCATAGGTGTTTATCTTTGCACCTCTAGAGATCTGTGTGATATCTCTTTTTTGGCCACTACACTAGTGTCATCTTCTGAACATATATTGTTCACATTTCTCTCCCTCTCCCTTTCTCCCTCTCTTTCGCTCTGTTTCACTCTTACTACCAATTATCCCCCCCCCCATTTTCATGCCCTGCGATGGCACAAGACATAAACGGAACGTCTTACAGAAACTACAAAAGGTGACTTTACTGCTAAGAATCATAAACAACGAAATGACAAACAGAAGCGCTCATAGCAAAACAGTGACGTTCGGTGCATGGCTATAATAATTTCAATACGAAACCCAAAGGCGTAGGAGCTCTGTTTACCACGCGGTACCGGCGGCAAAAAATTGAAGAAAGTAAACTACTTGTGTATTATCCATTTATTGAAATACAAAAAATTATAAGTAGATAAGAAAAACAAAATGACGAAAAATAAAAAGAAAGACGAAAAAGATTAAGAAGACCGCAGAAGGAAGTATATATATTATGTTGATATTTTTCTTATTTTATCCTCAACGTCGTCATAGCGTTCAGCGCAGTTTATGTTGTTCTTGTTGTTGGTATATCGTTTTTATTTTCCGAGATTTCCTTTTTTTCCCACAGAGAAAAAAATAAAGGCAAAATAAAAGCCATGCAACGTAGCATTAGCAAAATTGAAAAGAAACGCATGAAAAAAATTCAAAAAAAGATCCATCTTCTTAAAAACTAAGAATAACTGCTTTTGCTAGAACGAAGGAAAGGGAGAAAGAGAGAGAGTGTGTGTGTGTGAGGGAGGGAGTGAGAGAAAGAGGGAGAGCACACGTAAAGAATGGAATACCGAGAGTTGTGTGCATGCATGATACTAAAGATGAAACGCTTGCACGAATAATATAAAAGGATAATAATAATCATATTCTGCTTTCAGGATATGCAATGAAACGCAAACAATAACAGCGAATTGCAAAGGTTTTACTTCCTCCTTTTCAGCTTCTTCTTCTTTCGACAAGTACAATCTTCCTTCTTTGCTTTTTAATCGAAATTAATGCGAATGCGTTCGATTTTATTGAAAATTTAAAATTTAATTTCAGTGTATGTTGTATATGCGATATATATTTACATAAATTAATGCTAAAGATAAAATCTTGGCCAATTGTTTCTGTAATTTTTATATTTCCTTTGAGTATCCGCCTTATTAATCATATGTTTAATATGCTTAAACAGGATTTGGTGAATGAGAATATTGTTTGTTTATTGTTTTATTATTAATTGTCATAACTTTAAAAAGGGTTTTTTGCTCGCAACATAGTATTTCGTTTATTTATCTTGAGACTTTAATGATGGAATGATCGTTGAAGAATCGTCTTTTCTGCGTCCAAAATTTTGAGATGCGATTTAGAAACTACCATAACGTACTCATAATAAAAGCAAAAATACATTTAATAGTATTCATATAATATATGTTATAATTTTTCACGTCAGACGATGAAGAAAACAATCAATCGAATACTTCGATTATCTGCAAATGATTGAGTTACGATAACATTTTAGTGTTCTAACAAATGTAATTCATTAAATTTTATCACTCTATGTTTTTATAACGTTCTCATAATTACCTGCTTGCATACCAGACACGTATATTTACAATATTGAATAAAGCACTTAATAAATCGAATATTATATTAGGTGCGTCGGAAGGCGCTTAAGGTGCTTCAGCTGATTAATCTGTTTCCATTAAATAAAACATTTTATATCGCATCGTGTTGCAATAAAATAAGACTGCTTAATATCAAATCGCTATCAAAGAATCAGAGCGTAAATTGATCATTCACTTATATGTTTCAGGTGTCTGTGTGTGTATGTATGAAGAAAAAACAGAGGTAAATTTTGTCAAGAGATAATCCTATACCAGAATATACCGTGCTTTTGTTCACTTTCATTCCAAACGGAAGAAAAAGCTTATACAAATCTATATCTAATTGCTTCTTCCCCACCGGATGTAATGTATTAAAATGATTGAAATATAACAATTGTGGCGAAGAATGAAAAAAGGTTGAAGAAAGGAAAAATGAGCAGGCAGTAGCGCAGCACCATCATCATCAATATCACTACCATGCGATTGGCATCGTTGACGCAAAATATCCGCTTTGGGTATAATTTCTGGATTCGATGATACATTGCCTGATGTACGTCGATGTACGTAACATTAAGGTCTGGAGCTCGTTAGAAATGTGTGTGTAGTGGTTAAGCAGTGACGAGATTATTAATGATAATTATCTCTGATGCAAATATTTTTGGGGCCAAAATACAAAAAGTATCGCTTACCCCGAACCTAAGCTAACCTTTGTTCACTTTTTGACTCCTCTCTTCCTAGCGTGACGATTCCCATTTTTGATTATGCTTTTGGATAATTAAAAGAAAAAAATTTTCATAGTTGTTTTTACCCGAGGTAAATCATTACAATTAATAGGTGTTAATGATATAAAAATGAAAATATGAATTGAATTTGAATTAAATGAAAAACCATAGAAAACTTTATACCAATAAAGGATCGCAATAAGGTTGAAATGCGGGTAAAAAAATTAAAATTATTTTAAACATTGTTTGAAAAGTTTTAGTTTTTTATATTTAAATGGAAAGAGAAATTGGTGAAAATTAAAAAATTAGTTATTCATTAAGAATTCATGAATATATTTATAAGAGTATAATTTATAAGAAAGGAAAATAAGGAAATATCCTCACACGAATTTCAATATTTTCTTGTTCTTGTTTTATTATTCACGTCTCTGCATATTCTCTTACTCATAAAATTCTCACGCATGAGCTTAAGAGTTACCACAGCTCTCTCTCTCCCTCTCTCTTGTGAGAAATATTTCCTCACTCATTTAGACTTTATGGGACAAAAATTTCCCAACAATGGAAATAATTTTTCATAAAATAGAGAGAGAGAGAAAGAGAGAGAGAGAGAGAGAGTTCCCCGCTGAATGGAAAATTAATTTAGTATAAGAGTTTTCCGCAATATAAAATATTCCCATATGTTACCACTGATTGACTTTCGACGTTCACTTTATACAATTTTATAGATTGATTGATCCACAATCACCAGAAATTATATACTTTAGGGTAAACGTGGATGATACATGCATTATCGGGTTTCTTCATTTAAGAAATTTAGATTTCGAAGTGTTTAGGAATTTTTCTTCAGCAAAAGAGAGAGCAATCAAAATAGTCAAAATTACTTACAAATTACAAATTTCAATAAATTTTAATTTATGAATTATAATAGTAACGAAATTACAATATTCACCGATTTTGCAATGATTTGAAAATGTTGTTGGTTTAATAATTAAACTAATGGATTCATGACTTGATTTTCGAATACAAAACCCTTTCGCCTCAATGACATCTCTGCCAATTACGATTATGTTTTTCGTGAGCGCGTTCCTTTATTTGCACATTTTGGCTGTTAACGCTATTTGAGATAGAAAATATATATCGATTACCTTAGAAATTCCTCGAACATTTTGTGGTTTATTTTCATGGCGCGTACAGCTTTCATATCCTGCATATCCGCGCAAACACAAATATTTTGAAGTAACTCAATCAATACTGATAATTCACTAATGGCAAAGCTAAAATAGATACTTCAGATATCGGAAATATTGTATGTGTAAATAAATATTACTGTGCGTATTTGGATGTATGTACATGTGCGTATAGCGCGTGGAGTTTTTGTAGTGGATTAACCGAATATTTCTGAAATACTGTTTACCTGTTCATAAAATTTTCCTAATTCATTTTGTATAATAAGGACTCTAATATCCTTCGGGCAACTTTTTTTATTTATATTTTTTCATTTTGTTTACTCAAAGTCTACTACGTTTAATTGATAATATATTGTTTACTTATAATTATATTTAATACTGTCTGTTTTAACGACTTATGGGTCGTTTATTTACAATAAAATCATATCCTCGGAATTTCGTATTCGCCTTTGATATCATTATAAAATGAAACATATTACGTAATCACGACTGTGAAAATATTGCCCATTGAATATCAATTATATTTTCTTAATCACACAAATACAATAAAAGATCAGGCTGATAGTCCTACTACTACCAATGAAAAACTTTCACCTTAAAATCTCTTCCTCTTCTCCTTTACCTTACTTAGCTTTTTACTCTTCATAAACTTCGTCCTCTTTTTCAATCGCACATTCACTTAACCCAATTTTGATCTGATAACGTTTATACAGAGAGTTATGTTTGGGAATCTTAAAACTTTTACCACATTTTTAATGCCTTTTCCATAAACAAAGTGATGCATAAACAACAAGGTTGCATTCTGCTGTTGTTGTTGCTATTTTTATACCCTACTCTCGAAGGGAAGAGTGTGTACTTACTTTGTTCTTTCACTTGTAGCGCTTGAAAAAAGGTATAGCTGATTATCTGGGTCAATTTGGGCCCTATTCGTCCTCTGCCTGTGTCTGTCTGTCTGTGGTAATCACAATTGCAGGATAACCAAACAGGGTATCGTCATGAACGTAACGAATATAAATCCATCCGTACGTGCAGTTCCTAACTTTGAAAATATATTTCAAGTCCAAAAATTTGTTCCATCACTCTGCTCTCCTTCCTTTCATCCAAATAATTCCATCTTAATGCATCCACATTGACAGATAAATTTGACGGAATCAATGGATTATAAGATTATAAATAGTTATTATTTATTTAAAATCTTATCATAATAAAATACTTATTGTATATTCCTTTACCAGTGTAGGGTTTATCAGCTCCGGCTTGGCCGAAATTAACTCTACACAATTGTTTTTGTTTTCGTTGTTTGTTATTTGTTGTTATTGTTTCGATTTTTCTTCTAGTTGGTTACTACTTCGTCACCTTAATTGTTGTTGTTACCTTTAGTGCTTTTATTATCGATGAAGTATTCTATAAATCTAAATCGGCGACAACATTGTTAACACTGAACGATATGGAATGTTGCAAAATCGTATATTCCTTCAGATCCATTGTCATTCTCGCGAAGATGTTTTTTTTGTGTCTTTGGGATAGAATTTTAAGAAACTGAGTCATTATTTGACGGAGATTTAATACTTTTTTTATGGAGATATTTTATAGAGGATGAGTTAATCGATGGACGAGACTTTATGACTCGATATGAATTAATGAATCAATTAAATGCGAGCAGAGCACTTTCTAAAACTCATCAATCCACAAAGTGTATTTAAGAGTTTTAAATGAATTCGATAGTTTGAGATAATATTTAGGAAATGTAAAGTGAAGTGAAGTGAAAAGTTAAGTTAAACTTAAAGTGAAATTTAAGTGAAGTATTATAGCTTTATTTAACGCTATAGAGTTGAGTAAATTGCGGAAAGTTAAAGAATTATTAATTGGTTTATTAAGAAATTTATTTATTTATGACATGTATAATTATTAATAAAAAAATGGAAGAAAGATTGAAATGTTTAAAAAAACCAGACAGACAGAATGCATTGCTTTTCCCCTTTCGCAATTTCCGTTTCGTTATAATTTTCCATTAAGCTATTTTGAAAATTAAAAGGAAAATCCTAGAGAACTAGACTGCATTTCATGGATATATGAAAGCATATCCGATGAAACATCTAAATCTGTGACTTTCTTATACATTAATTTTTCCTCTAAAGCGCATCCGTTATTTTAAAGCCCATACAGAGCCCGAAACAGCCAACCGGAAGCATTCTCTCTATACTATAAATTTAGTTATAGAACGGTAAAGCGATTACTCAGATAATCGCAGCCAACAACTATCACAATCACCAGCCACCAACCATCGCTACCAGACTAGATTATTCAGTTCTTGGTCCTTTGGTGTTATTGTTCTTCTCTTCGAATTGTTTTCTTTTTACCGCAACTATCATTCGTACTGTTATCGTCAATTGTAATCGCAATCGCAATTTCAAAATGTTAGCTTGCTTGCTTTCTGTTATAAATTGTTTTTGTTTTCAATGTTATTCACTTCCTTCACTATCGTTAACGACTGCCGCTGTTGCTGCTGGTGCAATCGCTGTTTGTCGGAATAGCGGAGACGTAACAAAAGAAAAGTCATCAAATTCGAGAAAAGAGAGTTCAATAAAAATTGCCAATTGTTTATGTCCGATACAGTCTCAGGCGCATTGTTATTATTGTTCTTGTTATTGTAGCTCCTAAACAAGAGTTCGCAACAGATGCAGCAATAAATGAACGTCAATAGCACGAACGGCACAGCAGCGATACCACGAGTGGCTGTGACAGTGATTGTAATAGCCGACCAACAAACCAGTCAATATCATTTGCAGCTTTTTGCCATAGTCACGGCATCTGCATCATCATCACTGCATTACCACTACCAATCATTTCAATCAACTGCTCACCTCTCTTGCGTGTTCATTCGATGGGGCACGATGATGAGTTTTGCCATTGTTTTTGAATTCTTTTTCAATTGAGCTTTTACTACTTCACAGATGAAAAATCTCGATTGAAGAACGTTTTGGAAAACCGCATGTATGAGCTCTTTCAATGGACGCGATGGCAGGAATTGGAAATAGAGATCGAGAGAGAGAGAGAGTATGAAAAAACTAAATAGAGAGAGGGAGAGACAAAGACCGACTTACTTGCTCTTCCTCAATCTCACCATCGCGCTGTAACCTACCTTTCCTGCTGCCTGGCAATAAATTTTGCGATAGCGGAATGCAATTACGTAACAAAAATGTCCGTTACGGTTTGCAGGGATTTGTGAGGAAGCTCTTAGATGAGCTCATTGCCGCCGGTTAGCATACATTACGATCGTAGGCGGCGTAGGACTTTTAGACTTTTAATCGATAAAAATTTGAATGAGAAAGGAATTCACTTGAATTAAACACTTATGTCGCAAAGAGTCAATTTTTCACGGACATCAATACCAAATCTATGCTTTATTACTATTGTCGCGTTCTATACTTTTGGAAGTAAATGCTTCGTCCTGTCCGAACCTCATATGCTCCACACCCATTATATTATAAACTTATGGTTTAAATCCAATAATCAGTGGGTGGGGCACGCCTGTTTAATACCATATTTTCCTTTCCTGGGGTTAATTTAGATCTATTGACTTAGCTTCGACACTTTTCTCAAAAGAGTCCGCATAAAATGTAGTATAATAGCGGACAACCCTTCCCCATATCCGCTGAATTTATAATGCCCAACACCGCTCTAACGGGCATACAATTTCTGGGCGGACGACCACAAAAGAGAATATGGTTTAGTTGATTCAGGAGATTATTGTGAGTAAGAATACATATATATTTCTATACGTCTCACGCCTGCCCTTTGAAAACGTTCGTATACCCCCGCCCCTAATGAATAATGAAAGGAAACCGGAACCTACCGTAGGTAAGGGAGTGTAAGAAATGCTTCAACGAAAATGCTTTCAATTCCATTTATTGATAACAATTTCCAATGGTCAAGTGTTGCGGCAATGACCCAACGATTGGCTTTTGCAGGGAAAGGGCATAAAATGTAAGAAAATTTATGCAAGGGAAACATTTATAATTTCATAATGAACGCAACAAACACCAAAACCAAAGAACGACGTTTAATAGACTAACAAACCCATTCTGATAAATCTGAACCAAATTGCAGTTATAAGTTTAAAGCAGGCAACAGCAACAACTTCGATATGTTACCATTTTAGCAGGCAAGAAAAGGGACAGTTTGAAACATGTTAATTGAAATCAATAATGCACTCTACCATTGCATGAATACAGAAGGGAATGATATGAAATGTTCTCTACTAAGGACAACAAAATATTGCATGATAATGTGTACGCATGTCCGCCGTACCGCACTCCATGTCAACAAAACTAACCAATATAGATTGCGGCCAGTTTGACCGAAGCATTCAATGAGCCATTTAGACAGTCACTACTACATAAACATAATAATTGTTACAAATGCCATTGCGCTTTACGGACAAGACAAAACTGCGTATTCCATGCGTAAGAACTGCAAATATACATACAAGCATTTATACACACACTCACACATACGCACGCATACACACCCAGCACACGCACACACACACACACTTACCCCATATACATATACCGATTTCGCAAAACAGTGTTACAAAACATTTGATAGTTTATTGGAATTTTATGACGAAACATTTGCTAAATTCGCAGGGATTATTTTCGTATACACTTCATTTGCAAATTTGTAATTTTGTATTTGCAAATTTGTATATATCCATGTGTAAGTGTGGGTGTGTGCGTGTCTGTGTTTATGTAAGTTTTTTAATGCGTGTTTTGATTATTTTACGTAAATGATCCGTTTATTTTTGGAATTTCATCGAACGTCCTGTTAACTGAAAGGAGTTTTAACTAATCAAAAACAAGCTTTTCTTATGGTACTCTTTAATTTTTTTTTCTATTTCTTATCTAAGACATGGTGATAAACTTTTTACTTCCGTTTTCCTCTACAAAATGAAAATGGTTAAAAGATAATCACGACTAGGATAATATCTTGTGAGCAAGGTACGAGCGATAATGAAAGATGAAAATAAGGTTCAGAAAAATTACGCGAAATTTGCATGAGCATACCTCGCTTCCTACTGATGTAATAGTGATTTTCACATAAGTAGAGAATCAACTCTGTTCATTAAATAAAGTTTTAAAACTTTTCGAATACTTCGCGTTTATATGCAGACAATAATAACGTTGTAAATTTAACTCAATCTTTGTTTGGGTTTAAGCCCAAAATTCGTACTAGACACACTTTTACAATATAATATAAAAAAATTTGAAATAAATTTTATTCGACATAATTTTCCTGAGCGATTAAATATTTTCAAAATTTTTTATTTTTTATCATCCAGAAACTGAATCATCATCATAAAAATGCTGTAGCAAGATTTAGTTACCTAGAATTATGTAGACATCAATATAGTAGATCGTTCTCTCCTGTGGAGCAAAAACAACCAAATGGACTGACCTTACCTGCAACGCAGTATTTACTGTTAGAGGCACTACACCCGCGACATCGATCGTTGCTGGATGCTGAGCTTTGTGAAGCATAATATTAACATTCTTCTGTTGTGATATTGGCAAATTGTACCAATTGATATTGTAAATTTCCTCCAAGAAAAGATCGTTCTGCTCAAATAAATGAAACGAATAAAACTTGTTTTCAACGGAAAAATATTCCAATTGATTTCCAATTGAGTAAAACATACAGCAATTTCCGTTTGAGTGCCAAGCATGCAATACATGTATAAGCCTTCAATAGCTAGCCAAATATACGCATATGCCCCCGGCCAGTCGCCAGCCAGAATTATATAAAGAGTGCATACGATCGATATACCGGATGTTGTTATTTGTACTGTAGCGATATAATACACCATCATATTACACACTTCATTGAAACTGAAAAGAATTGTAATTATTTGCCGACTGGGTCATGCCAGAAATGAAAAGTATTCCTTTTATACTTTGTAAATTTCTTATGCCACATAATAATATCCCTGACTCTACGATCCATTTCGTTGCTTCGATGTTGATCTTCCGTGTATGCATTCAATTCTTTTATTTTCAACTTTAGTATATCTACAAAAAGATAAGGTTGTGAAAAGAAAATCATCGCAAAGAGATCACCAGCGAAGAGACCGAATGAACCACAAAATAAGCACACCGAATGTGCCGCCATTGTTCCAAAATATCCAAATGTCGTTTCCACATTCAAACCTGGCACCAGGAAATGCATCATCAAATGACGTTTGCCGGTAAAAAGCAGAACAAAGAATGGTACCGAGACTAAACCCAATGTGCTCAAAAGATACACAAGTCCAACGAGTTTAATCACAAATTTTAAACGTTTGCAACTTTCATTCAAAGCAACGCAATAGCTACTACCCTTTGTTTGATACTCATTGAATAGCTCCTCCAATTCCAAGCAGGTTGCGGTTATATATTTCGTTTGTATGATGCCGGTAAATAATTTGCACACACCTTGCAATACGCTCCCGAGCATACATGATGCCTCTAGCAAGTATGTTGGGTTTTCTTCGAACAAACTGAGAATTGTGATTACCGAAAAGATGAAATAGCCCACAATACTTCCAATCACCACACACGTCACCCAGTTAATTCGATAATTCGGATCAGCGACGTCTGCACCGACTAGAGCGGCACAGAATCGTGCCATTTTTATGATTCGCATAAAAGTTTCAGCAGGACGTTCGTTATTGGTAAACATTGCTGATTGCTGTAAAACTGAAAACTGAAAACTGTTAACTGAAAACTGTTAACAACTGCATCAAATGGAAGGTAAGAAATATTAAATGAATTTAATTGAAAGGATTTGGAAATTGTAAAGATAACCTTGAAATTTTCACGTCCTTCTTCTCTATTTAAGTGACACTTCTTCAGGGGTAATTCCTACCAGTTGGAAGAGAATATTGCTTGCGCTCTTCCACGGGTTTTAAAGGCTTCCCACATTTAAATTGTTTGGGTTCTTCACTCAAACTTTAATTCAATACCTTCCTTTTACTCAATTCGCAATAAAATTGTAAACTTTAAAAAATTTTATTTGTACATTTTATACATTTATTTAAATATCTTCTTCAAGGACACTTTAATTTTGCTCTGAAGAAATAAGCTTCTCAGCAGAATTCTGATTGTTCTGTTCTCTTCTGTTATTTTTACAAACTGATATAAAAATTCTAAATGAATAAAGATATCACAGAACGATTTTAAATGACCATCCGTGTGACTCCAACATTTGCAAACGACATGTGAGTTTAATAATTACTATTATCAAATCATTTGCATAATTTAAACATTTGTAGCTGAAAAGCGAATTAGCAAAAAGGTAAAGAATATTATTAGCCTTAAGAAATTTAAATGGTTTTTCTGAAAAGTACCATGGCTAATTCTTACATATATATCCATTATTTTCTCTAACGATTTCGAGTTAAATATTGTACCTTAAAATAATAATTAGCTTTGGAAGAATGTTTACAAGGAAACTCTGCTATTGCTGATCGTAAAACGCACGGACTGAAGACGTCGCGTGACCGGAAATAGATTTATCTTTAAAATAGAATATATAATATTATTTTATTGATTCATAAGTAATTTTCTCACATGAGTTTAATTTTGAGTGGTTGAAAGTGAATAACATTGAATTTTTCATTACTTTTGGTATTTAGTCTGCCTTACCACCTACATTGCATATGCTACCATTCCTTCTCTATATTCTTACTCAATTAATCATATTAATTATCCTGTTGCTGCCGATTTTTCGTTTCAAAAATACCATACCCTTATATCGTTCTGACCAATTTTATTATAGGTCTGATGCTGTTTGGTAGCAAAACCGTTGCATGGAACCACAATATCGAAGTGCCGAAACAGTGGCGACTATAGTCAAGTTATTGTATATGTATCCAATAGCAACAACAACAAAATTTTCACAACATTATTGCTGTTGTTGTTGATGTTGTTATTGCTATTCGTGGTCTTGGTGTTGGTGATAGCTTTGTTGATGGTGTTGGTATTGATTATTTTAGTAGTGGTGGTGATTAGTATTCACATAATGTTGCCAACGTCATCGGTGCTATCGTTCTCATTATTATCGGCTTTATCAAAGTTTACTTTTATATTTAAAATTATTTCGCTTTTGTCTATGGTCGTTTAAAATTCGCCAAATTCTTACGCTCTTAAAAAAATAATTTTATAAGAATTCTTAATCGACTTTATATATTTTTTTCTGCACAATATATTTAACATACATTATTTTACCCGATTCAACCTTTTTTTAAAAAACAAAATTTCGTTATATTTTGTTTAAAAATAGTTCTCTGCAAAAATAATAACTTACAAAAAAGAACTAAATATATTTCGGAAAATACTTTTTTTAAGAATTTATAACTTTTGGGAGCTTATTTATTTGGTACTAGTATAATATTCAAAACCTTATTTGGACCCAACCCGAACAAAAATACTCATTTCATGTCTAAATTAAAGTTATCGTTAGAGTTACAAACGTGTGCCAAAGGTCAAAGTTTGACGACGAAGTTAATTTAGTTGGAAAGAAGCCAAGAAAACTCAATAAACTCGTTACTCAGACTGAAAAAACAAAAGTTCACTTATAAGCTTACGCTTATTACTTATTACTCAAAAATATTTTTATGTATATAATTGTGATATTTTTAAAGTTTGTCAACAAATTAATTTAAAAAATTCTAAATTTTAGTTTGAAATTCCGTAAAAACATTTATTTATTTCATACGGTCGTTACCAAATTAGAATGCCTTTGCATAGTCTCTCCTTGATTTTTCCCAGAGCATTAATAATCTTTAAAATTAATTTCTCCCTCTCTCTCTCCTTTAAAAAAATGTCCTCTCAAAACGTTTTTAAACATTTCCTTTAATCGTTAACCTCAAAAAATTGCATAGTACTGAAATTTCATTAAAACACTTACTTTCTCGTACGTTGCCTCCTCGTTAAAAAATCAAATTCGGTCCTTTATTTTATTCTTTCTTTATTACTATCATAATTTTTTTATATTACACAATTTATAATTATAGAAAAGCGAATATTCTACAACATATAATTACATTAAATCAATAAATGATTTACATAAATCGTTTTTAAATATTCCTGAATTTTTATGCTAGTAATTGATATTTATAAAAGTTATTGTAACAAACATTTCGTCACAAAAAAATAACAAATATATTAAATTAAAAGTTGTTGAAAATTTAAGAATAAATTTTGTCTGTTAATTTAAGTTGAATTTTGGTTAAAAAGCGCAAACTTAAAATTTAATGAAATTTTTTAAAATTTTACTAAAGCAAACTTCTTTCCGTTTTTCCTTTCTTTCTTTCTTTCGTTCAATATTTTTTTCTATGAACTTTCCCATTTTAATTCTCCCCTAATTTCGGTATTCAGACGCTCATCATATTTGAATCATAAATGAGAAATGGCTCCTTTTTCATTGTTGTTTTTGCATGTATTCCAAAAAGAAATCAACTAGTTGATGCCATCACAGTTGTTGTTATTGCTTTTCAAAACTACCTGATGAGTCGCCAGTGATTTTTTACAACAATCGTCACCATATGTTTATTACTGCTGTTTGTTGTTTAGTGTTTGGTGTTTGTGCCACAGTGTCACAGATTCCATTACAGAGTTAGCTCTTTTGTTGTCGGTTGATGGTTTTGCGCTTATGTCGCGCTGCCATTGTCGATTTCTGTTGCTGGGACTTTAATACCAAAGTTATTTGAATCCTTTTAGTTTGCTTTTTCTCTAAAATCTTGATCATTATTTCCCATTTCTCGCTGTTGGTTGTTGTTTTGAGAGATACTGTAGGGCAACCCTTTACTGAGTACATCAAATCTATTTTGATGCATGCAGTTTTTTTCTTTTCATTCATCGTCTCGTCTTCACATTCATCATTTTTTCTTGGTTTTTCTTAATTTTTGCTTTTAGTATCCACATCAATACTACTACTACTACTTCTACTGCCTTTTTTGCTGGTTTTTGTGCTCTTTATTGATGCATTTTATTAAAGAATCCTTTCATCTCCAGAGTTTGATTTTAATTCTATTTCACAGTAGTCGTCTTTTTATTGCCATTGTAGACTTGTCTAACGAGTTACTCACTAATGGTTATCATAAGTTAAAATTCTTCAGTGTCCTTTTAGTTTATTTTCACAAATATTTCTTGTGCTCAAATAATTTACATTTTTTTTTTGCTGTATTTACAATTTATCTATTTTGTCCTTTCCTAGAAGCCCAATTTTTTCAAAGATTTTAAGTCTACGTCACCGTAATAGTCCTCGCTATAAACGATAAGCAAAACAAGAAACAGAAATGATAGGAAGGAATAGAAAGAATTAAAAAAGGAGTCATCGTTAGAAAGGGGTTTAATTTGAGAATTTTTGCTGGATTTCAAAAAAATATGGTCTCGATTTTTTCTATGATTTTTTCGATATATGTTCGGTTAGTGACATGAAAGGTAAAATATAATTGGATGGAAACTAACAAAGTGGAAAAGATATTGATGTTTTACATTAAAAAAATCAAGAATGAGATGACAGGAAACTTAAGAGAGGAAAGAAAAGAGAAGTTAGAAATTTGGAATGGAAAGGGATTTATCATCATTTGAAATTCATTTTCAATTCGTGATACTACGAATAATTTGTAAGAAAGCCAAAATTTATTTTACATTGTTTCTCTAGTTAAAAACGTATAAAAACAAATTTGAACAAATCTCAAAAATCAAATTAATAGAAATTCTTGGAATTAAAAAAAAATCATAAAGTTGGCTCCTCGGGTAGAAGATTAAGGAAAGAGGGAATATATAGGGCAAGAAATCCAAAATAATAATAATAATAATAATTTTAACATATTTTATAAAAACGCAAGAAAAAAACTAACAAACCACAACACCAACAATAAATCCGAATATGCCATAAACAGTTTTAACAAAAGTGAATTTAAAAATCAACACATCAGCAACATCAAGGAATCCAACAGACAGCAGGAATCTATGGCAGACCGTAACAAAGCATACAAACGTTGCCACAACCACAAGAAATTCTATGTTTCACTTTAGAAACTAAATCGTAAGGAAAACGAACAAACGAAATTAAAATGAATTTGAATTAAAAAAAATCAACAACTATAAAGCAGAATTTAAACCACAGAAAAGACAACTAAAGAAGATAAATATGCAAAAATAGCTTAAAAAACAATAAAAACCATAAAAAGAATTTAAAAAAAAGAATTCAACAGATGATAGATAGACAGAGAAGCAGATAAATAAACAACAGACAGATCTTCAGCTACGAAAAGATACGTAAAGAAAAACTAATTACAAACAAACGGACAACTTGCGTAGAGCTGTAAGCAATTAACAAGAAAATCTCATAACACCAACCAAACAATTCCTCCTTTGTCAGCGTTTTGAAAAAAGAAACGTACATGAAGATATTCTAAGCAATATGTTCTTTATTTTTTGCTGAAAAAGTACAATAAGTAAAAGGAAAAAAAAACAACGATCTCTTCTTACGTAACTACGTGTCGTTTATGTATTTCTTTGAATTCTTTGACAGAATTATACTGATCGTACTATTGCTTAAACCTTCGAATATCTAATCAACGTAATAACTAATCAACGCTTCGATTGTTGAAGTCTTGGTAACATATTTTTTTCATCTTTTAATTGCTTTAAGCATCTATCTCATTTTGTCTGGATATTTTCTATTCATTGCGCTTTTCTTTCAGGTATTAACCTGTATTAACCGTCAGGTATTAAAGCGTAGGGGAAAATAGAATGGTGTAAGAAAATTAATACGAATCGCAGAAGTATGTTGATGATCTTCTGACAGTAGTAATGATCTTTACAATCATCTGAGGTATCACTGACAGAATGATCAAAGAGAGAAGGTTCTCTTTATGGGCAAAGAGAGGAAAGGGTTCCCTGTAATACAACATAAGGATTAGTTGCGGAATAACATGAAGAAAAGTCATTTCTTCTCATTATAAATAATTATTAAATTTGAACAGATATTTTAATAAAATTAGAAGCTAAAATTATGCATATGCATATCTATTTAATTTGGCGAATTCTTGAGCTGAATTCTAACTGAAAAATATGCCCGTTTCGTCATAACAGACGCATAATTACAATTTATTCATTATAAAAAAAAACATGGGAAACGCAGAACAAGAGTTAAAACACAATCGAGAAATATTTTGCCTCGATAAAAGTCATTGTTAAAACTCGTACTTTCTTAAAAAAACTTTTCTAAAAGGGAATGGAAGCCTTACAAAAGACGAAAGAAAAGACAGTATTTCTAAAGTAAAAAAAAGTTCGAACTGTTTTAAACTTTTTCCTTAAAAAATTTCAAAAAAATTAATTAAAAATTAATAATTTTAAATTTCAGTTTCATATAAATTTTCATATAGATTTTCTCCTTTCAAAATATTTGCAAAAATTATACAAATATTAATGCATTTACACTGGATTTGGGTTCTTTAATAATTTAAATCCAATTAATTATTTAATAGAAAATTGATATTAAAGAATTAAATTTAATAAAAGACAATTCAATTGAATTCTGTGTGTATACGATAGAACAGATAAAATAGATTGATAGAATTTCGATTTATAAATTGTACTTTTTTTCAATTCAATTGAATTAATGAAAATCAAACTGAGGATTAAGCAATTTTATCTAAACTAGAGAAAATGCTAGCCAAATTCGTTTTACTCATAAATCAGATGAAAGATTCAGATGAAAGTTCAAAAATAAAGGATACTAGAGAAAGGAAAGAATACATAAAAAATATCAAAAAATAAAAATCTATTTTAGCATAATTTTTTAAAATTTTGTATTTGTTTATGGAATTTTCTTTTCTTCTCATTTCGTATAAAATAAATTCAGACACTTACATTCAAAAAGTTCACTTAATTTATAAAAACTTTACAAAATCATACGAATTATTAAATACAAGGCTTTCTTGTTTATTCTTATCTTCTTCTTTTTGTTCTTATTTAGATTATTTCGAGTATTTTACCCGTCTGTATTTTACACTACAAAGACTTAAATAAACTTAAAGAAACGTCGTTAAGTAAACGCTTCTCACGGTCTCACAAACATCAATAAATTCATTTCTCGCGAGCATAATTAATTTATTCCATTAAAAAAAATTGACGTTAATGAAAAAAAATTAGAAGAAAAAAGAGAGAAGCGAAATAGTTGGTAGCGAGACACACGAATTAACAAAATTAGAAATTTTCCAAAAAAAAACCCCACCAGAGACTTTTTATTTGAAAAGTGAATTTCTCGAAAGAAAAAAGATTGAATATTTGCTTCGCGTTAGACAAACTGTTTTGATCAGATCATCGAAAAATCGAAGATATTAAGAATTTCTCTGGCTTTGTAGTTTCTCAATTTCTTATTTATTGACTTTTTTTGTTTTGAAACATTTGTGAAGGAGAATATTTATGTTGAGGTTTCTTTGGCTTTCGCTGTGTTCTTTTTGCGACCTTCACTATTGATTCCAGCTAAAAGTTCACTTTTACGGATGCTCTTCAAGTCCAAATCGCCGTAGTAGTCTTCGCTGTAAATGCAGGAGATGAGAAGAATTGAGAGATAGATAGAAAGAGAGAGATATACAAGGAGTGGAATAGAAAGACTGGATTTTTTTTCTTTGTTTAAAGCATTCACAAGCTATGCGATGATATATGCATTCATCGCATTTGTAAAGAAATATGAAATATATTTGAACCAGGCAAAACAAAAGCGAGCAAACTTTTTCAGCGAAAACAAAATCATGCGAGTGCGTTGGGAGAGTTCAAAACTCCTTAACACACAGAAGATGCGCAAGCGAGAAAAGGATTATTGCAAGCAATTTTTCAAATATCATCAATAATTTTCATTTTCTTTCTTTCTTTCTTTTTTGGAGCCAATCGTATTTTATGGAATTCAGTTGTTTTTTTGCAAAATGGTTAATGAAAGTCGACAAATATTTACGATCAATAACAAGAAATAGATGCAGTGTGAGTGAAAGAGAGATTGATGAGTATGTGAGTAAGTAAGAATGATCTATAGAGAATTTCCAACACCAGAAAAAACACATACAATGAAAGCGATCTTTTATACATGTCTTCGATTAATTTAAAAACGAGTGTGTTCTTCGAGCGTGTAAGCATTAAACGTGATCGATTCAATAAACTTACCATCCGGGAACATCCTCAGGATCTTCACAATTACCGGTGCCCTCACCATCACCAATTTTGAATACGGTACCGATGGGACAACCATACTCACGAGCCACGCCTTCCAGACAGATATAGTATTTGCGGCAATCTTCGGGGTGTGCGTGTCTCGAGAAAGAACCGGCATTGGCAACTTCTCCAGCAGCAGGGCAAGTAAAACCGTTGGCAACTTCTACGAGCGAACGCATATGGCAAATTAAAAAACAAGAAGCGATTGTATAGTAATCAAAGAATTGTACCTTCATTTTTACACTCGGGCACTTGATCGGCCCACATGCAAACACGGGCTTCACGATCATAAGCTAAACCGGGTGAGCACTGATACCTTGACGGTTCACCATTCCAACAATTCCAAAAGACATCGCATTTATTTTCATCGGGGAAAATACCGTACAATCGGGAACAGTGAGGCGTAGAAATTGGTGGTTCTGCGGAGGTAAAGAGAGTGTAAAATAATCACAAAATCGGAGGTAAAATAATCACAAAATCGATGATATAGATCGATGATATAATTGTAAATGTACAATATTTACCCAGTTGTGTGCGTTCTCCGCAATCCACATTGTGTAGATAATCACAATTTTCTGTTAAATATTTTGGATCTGAAGAATCGAAAGCCAATCCATTGCCACAAGTTTTTAATTCAGCCACATTATTGTCACATTTCCAATATTTATCACAAGATAAATCATGCGGATAGAAACCAAAATCATCGGGACATTTGAAATTCTCCTGGGCAACAGCTAAAAGAGAACAAACAATTAGATGACAATTTGAAAAAGAATTTGGTTTATATATATACGTTCTTAAAATCTCAAAAATTACAATTAAGAAAATTGCTAGTATTACGTCATCAATCGAAATCCAATTTCGAAACGAAGACGAAGAAATAAAATTTAGAACAAAACCATAACAAATTCGATTATAGATATGTTGATAAAATATGCATTTATTTGTAAAAACCTTCGATGTTTGCAAAGACATATTCAAAGGATAAATAAATTTTGTATAGATTATATAATTTTTTAATTACAAAAGTAATTATACAATATTATTCTTATACTATGCTCTTTCCGCTCTTTTCAATTTCAATCCGTGAAAATAAAAACCTATGTTTCAACCTTCGATTTTGATGCATTAATGCGCTAATGAGGCCAGATATTTTACGACTTTTGTTTTTGAGTTTTGAAGGTTTATTAGTCTCATAAAGCCTATACGTAAAATACATCGGTGCTAGTGTTTCAATGCACATGCAACAATTGCTGAACTAATGGAGTATTCATACAAAATTTTTCTTCCATAATTTTGCATGAAAATTTTTGATTAAATCTTCTTGAAATCTTGCACGAACATTTTTGAATCTTCTATCAACTGATTGCAAAATTATAAAACCAATAATCAGAACTAAAGGCACTGCTTCCTAGCTTCAAAAAAAGCGAACCAATACTGACCGAATAACCGACCAATCGGTTGAATCCAAATTACCAACCACAACCAACCACAATTTTATTATAAATTAAAAACGAAAAAATAATTTCTAACAAATTCTATCCAATATCACACGGTCGTGTTTAGTTGTGGGTACGGAATATACACACACATATATGCATCTCTCCAACACTTTTTGTCGTTGAGTGACAAAACTATCAAATTCGTTCATTCATTCATTTATTTATTCATTCATTCATTCATTCATTCATTAATTCATTCATTCATACAATGAGGTTTTCCTTGTATGAAGTACATCGAAAATGCTCTTTTTTGAGGGTGCCCAGCCATTCACCCTTATTGCGTTATTAGTGTTGCCATTGCAACAGATTTTGAGCAATGTTCAAATTAAATTTTTCGAACAAAATAAATGTGATTGCAATTTTTTTCAAAATTGCATTTATTATTGAGGATTATATAAAGTAGTGTAGTGTTGGAGGAAACGAAATTTCGTTTTTTATTTCATTTGTTTGTACATTCGATTATCTGTTTCTTTGTTTGTTTGTTTGTATGCTCCTCTGCTTGTTGGTTTACTTGCTTTTTTGTTTGTTTGCCGATTCTGTGTTTGTTTCTTTGTCTGTCTATCCTTTTTTGCTCGTTTGGACGCTTATTTTTTGGATTGTGTGCTTGTTTGTTTTTATTTGCTTGTCTGTTCGTTTGTTTTTTGCTTGTTTGTTCATTTGTTGTTTTGATTCTTGCTTATTTGCGTGTTTGTTTTTTTTTTCTAGTACACCATACGCAAAATTAGAGTGTTGTGTTTTTTAGTTATTTTACATTTTAGCTAAATCGGCTTTGCGGCTTTAACGAAATGTTTAATTTGATGTTTTTGGTCAATGATTATTGATGCGAAATATCTATTAGATATTATATCCGGTTCTTCTTCGTCACTTGTTGTTGGTAGTTATTTGTTAGTGTTGTTTTACTGAATGATCAATCACGTTTGTAGTCATTGCATTAGTAAAATTTGGTGTTTATGGCTCGTGGACATAACCGCAACCAGTTAGTTAGCTTTATTACGCTGGTATGCAATTTGTCTTTTATTTAATTAAAACTTTTTCAATGTAAATAATTGTAATTTCCAATTGCGCTGACAACAGCAATGGCACCAGCAACAACGACACCAGCATTTAACATGAATGAGAGTTACCACAAAGCAATAGAAACTTGATCGACAAATATTGCATTTCTGGTAGTGGAAGGGAGGAGAGTAGGATGCCCTCATTTGGGACTTCATCTTGGCGATAATTTAGAAAAATTATTTCAATTAAGACAAATAGAGTTCCTGTAAAATGAGAAAAAAACCGAAGCAAGCAACGCGGAAAAGACCTTTTTTATATAAAATCAGAAATGTTTTATCTTAAATTAATCAATTAATTTATTTAATGAGGACCAAAGGAATTCTTTTGGAGAAACCAATAAAGCAGTATCCGTATTTAAAATTGATATTAAATTTTAATAATTACAATTATAATAAAATCAGGTTATAATTTTTTCTTATTAGTTTAATCAAATAAATAAGTACCAAATTGTTAAAAGTTTTGGTGAAATATTCAGAGGTGAAAAAATAACTACAAAATTTTTTTCTAATTTCTTTTTTCATTACTTTATATAATTTTATTGCATTTCTGTATTCCTAACAAATTGAAATTTCTGCCATCTTATCCACTAACTAATTTTCATTAAAAACGACAAGACATGTTTTATTGCGAAATTTTTAATTTTGAATTATGACGAGACTAAGCTGAAGTAAATTCAGCCGCTGGCTTACTTGTAGCCAGTTTAGGTTTCATCATCAATCACCATCATCATCATCATCAATGTAACTGTTTTTTTTACTTTAAATCAAGTATGATGGACTGTCTGACTGACTTTCTGATCGGTCACTGAACATGCGGCACCGAACATTGATACGCATTCAACTGTGTGTGTGTGTCTGTTTTCTTTTTATTTTGCAATACAAGTGGTATTAAGCTTAACAAAATTATTCCTTCAGATTTTGTGAAGCATCGTCGCCCTTCGTTGCCGACACAAAAATATGGATAGATATTATTCTCTTAACCTTTCTCTTAACCTTGCGAAAGATATCATTTATCTGCAAACGATAACAATCTCTTTTTTTTTTGGTTCAAAAAACCTTGAAGTTTCCAAAAGAGTGCACATTTTTTGTTATTTCTTTGTAATTTTTTGTTTGTTTGTTTGCTGTCAAAACGCCTGTTTTGTTAATTTTAGAAAGTTTTTGAGAACTTTAACGTTTCAAGCGTAACGAGCAGATGCTGTTGGATCTGTTACTCTGCAGACCGTGCACGTTATATCTCTGACGATTTCAATCATAATTGTGATAATTTTAATGATAATAATAATTTTAATAATAATTTTAATGATCATTCGTTTTAATAATGATAATGGTTTCGATGTAGATGCACGAAAACCAACAAAAATTTTCGGGTTGGATAATTTATAATTTCTATAAATTGTGCACTTCAGGTACGACGTTTGCAACACTGTTATACATCATACTCTAGACTGTTATACATTACAGTGCAATGTACACCTTATATACATACGGTATAATATGCATCGTAGTCGACGTAAAATATTCGTATGCATGTATATTATGTTATTGACACTTTACTAGAAAACCTGTCATCGAAAGATTGTAGTTTCCAACCTCGAAAATTATTCTTCTAAAAAAATTTTAAAGCAAATAATTAGATTTCAACCAAAAACCATGGTTGACTTCGAAATAAAAAATATATCATTCCTACAATTTTCTCCGCCTTTTTGTTAGCGTTATGCAATAATTACGTTTGGTTGAATTTACTAAAAGAAAACAGATCAATAAAGAGAAAACTAAAGAAAAGAAAAGTAGCAAAAAAGAACAAGAATAAAGAAATATTTAAAAAGCCGTTTTGTTTCGCACGCAACGCACATACGACCCAAGCTCATCGTAATTATTGTGATTAAAAAAATTTTTTCGAAAAAAATTCACCATATCACAAAACGATAACAGCGTAACGATACGTAACGCGAGTATTGCGCTTGAGTCTTATATGGCGTAGCGTAACAAATGAGAACATAATCAACTCACCAACAATACATGATAGATCATTTTTAGCTTTACTTTATTTCATATTAGTTTTTCTTTCTTTTTTTAATTTTTTTTTAATATAATTTTTATAACTTTCACTGTGATTTCTCAAGTTTGTATATTGTGTTTTTATTTTGGTTTAATTAAAAGGAAATTAAAGTAATATTAAAGTTTTATAATCATTTGCATTATTGCATATCTTTGTTGACGCAGATGGTGTTCAAATATATGTAATCGTTATTATTGTTGTTATTATTTTTGTTATTTAATTGGGCCCTATTTGGCTTCGGTCCACTTCTGGTAGCCATAATTAATTTTAATTAATTTTTAATTCTGCTACTTTTTTATCTCAAACTACTTAACGAAACATCAACGAAATAACAGCCATCGCGATCGCGAAGCCACCAATCATTGACAATCAGTGAATCATTATGTCGAAACATTTCGAAATTTTTTTATTCCTTTTTTCCTTTTGCCTCAGGGAATAAAGGCACTAAAAACCACTAAAACAGCACTGATACCATCCTCAAGACCTTGGTATTATTTATAAACAGTCTTTCACATTTCTTGCAAGATCAAGTTGCTTTTACATTTTATCTTATAGACCTTTATGTTGCGTAATTCAATGTTGCGTTAAAAAGGCATAAAGAAACCATAAAAATAATAATTAAATATTATCGATGATGATCGCGTTGCGGAGAGATCATGACTCAAAAAGCGTCATTGCCAAAATTTCGGAATATATCGTTGTTATGTTTCTTAATAAAAGCATTAAATAAATATTAACAAAAAATTTTAGTATCAATTAATTCAACTCAAAATATTTTAAATTATTTCTCAATTTTTTTTCACAACCACATTGTGTCTTCCCATCAGTTTTACGAGAAGGAGAAGAAGAAGTTTACTTTTCGTTTCTGTCTATCGTATCGCATCGTAGCATATCCATTGTGTTATCCATTTAGCTTTATCAATTTAGGCTTGAATCAATGATATCCATTAAAAATAACGATCTATTGATTTAAAACCATTTTATTGCTGTTTCTATCTTTCTGTGTCTCTCACTCTCTGTCTCACTCTCTGTCTTTCTCTCTCTCTCACTCTTTCGCTCTCTGTCACATTGTTGGCCATTTAGTTTTCAACAACTTTCTGGTTTTGAGTTTAGCTAAGCAACCGAATTTAAACAAGAATAAAAGCAGGAGCAGCAACAACAACAACGAGTAATGTATTTAGTTGGTTTGTATCAATTCTCTGTCATGTGGTTTGAAGGATATAGATAAATGTAGGTCGCCATTAGGTAGTATATTTGCAGATGTAGGTGTGTCTGTGTGGGTGTGTACGTATGTGTGTGTATGTGTGGCTGTGTGCGTGTCCCTTTCTGTCTATCTTCGTGTATGCGAGTGTGTGTACACCTCCATGCCTTTATTGCCTTTATCTTGTATGCTTTTCGGGTCAATTTTCTTACGTTTCACAAGCGGCCGCATGTTAAGTCAATAGTTACAGAACATTACCTGAACTATACTCGTACTTCACTCAATGCAGTGACTATAATGTGCATGTAGACGACCTTACAACAACAACAACAACAACAACAACAGACAGGAGAATGGTAAGAACTCCAACATCGTCTATGACAGTACCAATACTCTACTACAACAAACTACAATTGAAAATTAAGAACAACGACAACAACCACATATCACAACAACAATAATGTTGTCACTGTGAAAAGATAGAGAAAAATCCTTAAAATGTACGAGCTACGTTAAAAAGAACAGAAATAATTGCAAATTAGGCTAGAGAGCAATGTTAAAAGCAACAGGAACCAACAACAACAACAGCAACAACAACAACAACAACAACAACGACAGCCATTAATAACCATTGCACAATCATTGTACAATCAATGGCTGAGTCTAGCCTACTGATTGTTGCGCTACTGGCGGTATTTGATTAATTTTCCTTTTTCATCGTCTTATTCTTCTGTTTGTTGTTTTTCACTCTTTATATTTTACAGTTTTGCTAATTTCACCTTTGTTGCCTCCTTGAAAAAATCATGACGTGGTATTGGAGTCCGTTTTTGTTTCACTTACCTTTTCGTTAACTCGATTTCTGAAATTTACTGCGGGTAGAAGTTTAGAAGAATAAAAGATTTCTTTCATTCTTTTTGACGAAAAAAATTATGCCTTTGATCCATAGAGGAAATTACTCTTTTTATATTTGAGAAAATTAATACGTTTAATCTGTAAAACCTTCTAATGCAGGCGTCGCCACTTTTACAGCAGCTTTTTAGTTGCGCGACCATAGGCGTAATACACTCAAATATTTCTCATTGGCGCCTTCTGTTAATGTTATTCATTCGTTGCTGTTGCAATTTCTGCTACCGGTAATGCCGTTATTTTTACCATTTCTCTTTGTTTACTGTCATTTTTTATCTGCAGCAACTTTACAGCCAAACATACTTGAAATACTTTAAACTTAAAATAACGCAGCAACACAGACACACACATAGTTACATATACTTCAACATATTTGAGCACACGCACATACGCACACACATTCTGAACTACAGACACGAGTTTTGAATCTAATAGAAAACGGTTTGGCGTTCCAAATAACAAAAAACGGATACACACGATAATCGAAATCACCGAAAGGGTGTGGTCGTCGGCTATTGCAGTTGCAAAAAATTGGCGCCTGTGATCAGCTCTCCTTTTCGACCGTGTTACAACATTTTACGGCACAGCCTCATGTTGTTTTTTTCGAATTCTCGCATTCTCATTTGTATTCTTGTTGGTTTTTTTTTGTTGTTTGTACCTGGTTTCAGGTTTCGAAAGTGTATTACTTCTTAAAACGAAACGGTAATTTCAATACAATTTAAATCAAAACATTTAGACAAAATCGAAAGGATTTTTTTACAATAGGTTTTCTACAGTTTAGTGATAAGAAATATGTGATATAAAAGCAAGGCTCAAACATGCTAAAGAAACATAACGAATTATCAAACCCCAGCCGTTGCAAACGTATTATTAGATAAATCAATTGGTAAGTCATTTACAGCGGAGGACGAAATAAGAGCCAGTAACAATAACAACAACAACAATAACAACACTACTTTGTAATTACTAACAAAAATTTCCCTCGACAGTATTATTATCATCATCATTTTCCTCACTTCCCTTTCCCTCGTAAAATCCTTAAAAGAACGGAAATTATTACTTTAAATTTTTGAAACAACCCCATACTTCTTCATACGTTAGTGTGTGTGTATACGTTTTTCTTTTTTTATGCCATCATCATTGTTGATAATGCTGTTTTTGTAGCAATAATTCAGTTGTGACCATATCACCATAACGAAGACAGCAATAGCAACAGCATTAAGAACAACAACAATAACAGAATATTAACAGAACCGTAGCAGCGTTCTATAAATCGTTCTATAAGTCGTTCTATAAATTAGGTTAGGCCGACAGACAGATAGAGGGGGAAAAATTTGGAAATATTAAAAAAGTAAAAAGTTGTGGGTATTTTCTTTAGATTTTTGTCTATGTAATTTCTTACCCTTTTTCTTTCTTCATTTTTAAATCGGTTTCTCTAAATCAAACCAAACGGTGATGATTATTACTTTAAAATTTAATTGATACACCTTTTTAAAATTTGCCATCATTAGATATTATTTACGACAGTTGCAAGTAATCAGATGAAATATTGGATTATACTTTCTACTTTAAAGTATAAAGCCTAAACGTTCAATATGCTTTTACAAATACCCTGAAGAAAATTATTCCAACCAGTCAGTTTTTTCCAAACCTTTCGAAAGATTTTTTATATCATGCCGCTCATTTCTTTAAAATTATACTCTAAGTTCTTTTCGAAAATTATAAACATTTTAAAATCGTGATTAGGACAGAGGTAGGACAAATGATTTATAGATAATTTTACATGATACGACTGAACAAATTCTTTTGATAATAAAAATTAATTAAAAAATTGAGAAAAGGAAAGAACGAAGAATGCTGAGCAAATTTATGAATGCTCATAAATGCTAGAGTTCATAATCCGTTTCGTAAATGTTTCTTTTGTTGGTTGCTTTTTTTAGTTGGGGAGAATTCCATTTTAAATGTCAAAACATTCAATATTTGCTTCGTTACATAATTGTCTTCTTCATTAAGAGAATAGCAAAAGAAAAAATTAATAATTAAAAATAATTGAATAAGTTTTGGAAATCGTTTGCTTATACAAAAATTATGTATCTGCAGCTTTTGTACCTAGTTACTCTTTCTTCCTTTTCTCTGCTCTCTCTCTCCCTCTATCGACATTTTCTGTTTATATCGATTACCTTCGATTTTGCTTTTGGCAACCTCTTCCTGACAACTTCACAAAATCTTTTTGTCCTCCTTTCATTTGACTTTATATCTATTCGCAAATCTTCGGAAAATCTTTAAAGTAGTTTGGACAGCATTCCAAGCAGTACTACGTTTTTTGTTGTTGTTTGTTTGTTGGTTATTTATTGCGATATATTTTTTATTATTTCGGCAGTGATAATGACGATGTGATTGTGGTAGTGTAGTAACGAGTCTCTACGTCGGATAGTTCTATTAAAACACGTTGACGAATTTAAAATTGATCCCAAATAAAATTCAAAAGCTATAGAAAAATAATTTATTTCTTCTCCAAAACCGGAACGATCATAATAATGATGTAGTGATGACATTCGCTATAAAATATTTAGTTCGCTCGGTGTTAAATGTATGCATGATATGTAAACGATATTCATTTCAGCAATATTTTTGTTTAACTTTAAAAATGTTTTAAGAAAAATAATTCAAATATAGAAGAATAAATAAGAATAGACTCAGAAAATAGGCAGTTAGTTTTGGAATAATTATTTCTTCAGACCAGAATCTTAATCGAATGCTTATATATATATATATATATATATATATATATATATATATATATATATATATATATATATATATATATATATATATATATATATATATATATATATATATATATATATATATATATATATATATATATATATATATATATATATATATATATATATATATATATATATATATATATATATATATATATATATATATATATATATATATATATATATATATATATATATATATATATATATATATATATATATATATATATATATATATATATATATATATATATATATATATATATATATATATATATATATATATATATATATATATATATATATATATATATATATATATATATATATATATATATATATATATATATATATATATATATATATATATATATATATATATATATATATATATATATATATATATATATATATATATATATATATATATATATATATATATATATATATATATATATATATATATATATATATATATATATATATATATATATATATATATATATATATATATATATATATATATATATATATATATATATATATATATATATATATATATATATATATATATATATATATATATATATATATATATATATATATATATATATATATATATATATATATATATATATATATATATATATATATATATATATATATATATATATATATATATATATATATATATATATATATATATATATATATATATATATATATATATATATATATATATATATATATATATATATATATATATATATATATATACATTTAAATTTTGTATATAGTCAAGAAATATAATTTACGTGAGATCTATTAATCGATATTCTAACGAAGAATTATTTGTTAAATTACATTGCTATGTTATAACGAATATTTTATTTATATCATTACATAATTGAATCATATTAACATTAATTTGAATATCCGTAGATTTTGTTAATTTTTTAGGGGATTAGAAGGATAAAATGATTCAACATTGATCTTATGAAGAAATTTCTTCACTATTTCTCAACCTGATTTTTATGAGATTTAAATCAATTTAACGACAATTTTTAATAAAGTAAATTAATTTACATAAAGTAAATTTAGATCAAATGCATTAAAACGACTCCAAAAATAATACTAAAATTAACATTATTACAATTTTAATGATAATCGAATATAAAATCAAAATTAACAAAACATCATCATTAAGATCATTAAAATTGTTCAAAACCCTTTCAAAAGCTTTAAATCTTTTTATAAGTGTTTTTATGTAGCGGATTGGTTTCCCTTTCTTCTAGGTTTAATTTTAGTTTTATTTATGCCAACAAGTCGTAATTCCACTTTTGATTTTTTTGAAAATAACCGGATTTTACACTGCTCCCTAACCAGAATATTCCGCAAGAACCGGTTTAAATTTGACAAATCAATGGATCTATTTCAATAATTATGAAAACAAAAAGATATATATATTCATTAAATATTATCAGTTCCAATGAGCTCAACTGAAATCAATATCAAGCGATACTTTTATATCTTGCATAAATTGACTTAGTTAACTTTTAAGTTAAAATTGATTTTATCTGTTTAATTTATACTGAAATTCATCATATCGTTAATTCTTTTTAGATCGGAATGGATTTGATTCGAGGGACGTATTTTAACACGAATAAAATATTTTAATATTCGTGATAAAATGTTATTTTATTGTATTTTTTTTTCATTTAATAATACAATTTTTTCAAGGTCTTTGATAATGACCCGCATATTGTAATAAAAATATAAATTTTTGTCGATCTTTTGTTATCACTCATACAAGAAAACATTAGTTTGCATATAGTTCTTCTATTTCTTGAGTTTAGTTGAAAAGCTAAGAAAAAATATGCTGCAGTGGCGCACCTTGCAATTCTACTTTCATACGTTACTTCATTACTTCGTTACCTCATACGTTAAACGTATTATTTAATAATAATTACACTCAAAAATGTATGCATATTTATACGAATGGTGTTCAATATATTCTCGCTATTCTCGGTGTAATGTACTAATAAATAGTCCATTTAATAAGTAGACCAATATTCATTAGCTCCACTTTTCGGATATAAAAGCAAAATCTCACATAATTGTGACCACCGTTTCTAATAACTCTTTGGCCGATGTCTATAGAGAATATACGTAAAACCATCAAAACAGCATCTATGCAACACGAGACCCGATTGGAAAGGAGCAATCTCAAATAAAAAACATCTGCTAGACTAATAGTCGATGTGTTGCCTCTTCCTAACAATTCCTCCAATTACACAGCGCGAGCTTTCTAAACTACGAAAATCAACGAGAATGTTGTATCCAAAGAATTTTCCACCCATCACACATTTTTTTGAGATCAGGATCAGCATTCGATGTCGTTTGTCAGAGGAAAGACTTTTCATCATCCGTTCAAGAAATGTGTTGTTGACAATGTTCGGTTTGGGAAACAGCTATTTCCAAAAATGTCCTCACTGTATCGACCCCTTAAATAAAACGTCCCTCAATAATTTTTCTTGTGTTATTTATCTAAACGAGAATGATACTGACGGTGACACAATGGAACGGAAAGTGAGTTTTCTTTAAAAGCAAATTTGACTCAGTTAATTGCATTAGTTTTTCTTTACACCTCGTTACCGAGGACACTTTGAATGCTCGCTGCAACTAAACAAAAATTACACAAAAAATTATAAAATGCACCTGAAAGCTGTTTTAATACACTTTTTATAGAATTACATTATATATTTCTTTATTTAGTGAAATTCTCATCAAAAAATTCATTGAGCCCTCTCAGGCTATGAGATCGTTTCTCAACATTTCGTAAAGCTAATGAAAAGGCAAATAATCCTTTGATGTTTGAGTGATTTTCTCTAAATTATTTAAGCGCCAATTTCCTTTTCTCAGTATTGTTTTATAATATTTTCTTTTCTTTCTGGCCTTCGATGGCAAGGGGGACTTAAAGCAAATATTTATAAAATTCTATTTTTCAAAGTTTAACTTCTCACTCGGCAACACCGCTACATCACAAACCGTTACGCTTCATCTTGTTGCAACCAAGCTAAAAATATTGATTTCCTAAACGAAATTCGAAATGAAGAAAACAAAATTGCTTCCGCAGTAAATACTGCACGAGAAAAAAGAGAGAAGTCACGGACTGATTTTATATGAGACCAAATGACGACAACAATTACAAAAACAACAAACAAACAAACAAAGCTTAAACGCTAGAAGAAGGAAATGAAAGAGAAAATATACGACAGAAAATGAATATGTGCATTTTGAGAGAAATTGATAACCGGATGCATAAATAGATTGATAAACTAAAGCGTTTTATAAGCTGCATATTGACAGATTTTCAAAACGGAAGTGCTTTTATTTTTCTTTTTATTTCAAAACTCACCCCAAACCGATCCCACACAACTCTTTTTCGAAGCCGTAATAGAAATAGGTTGAGTTTGATTTGAGGACAGACATCAGACTTTGTCACAGATGAAGTAGGAGAGAGAGGGAGAGAAGAAAATATGAGATAGACAGAGATAGACAAAGTGAAAAACTGGAAAGAGTGTGAGTGAGGGGAGTTAACGCTTGACTGCGATAATATTATTACGCTATCAAGCATCAGACTGAATTGATTGACTGAAATTTGGATTTAGGACAGAAGCAAAAATACGTTTATTTTTTCTTTGGAATCGATGAACCCATTTTCCAGGGCAGTAAAGGGATGAGATGTGCAAGAAATTGTTGGTGGTGATTGTTTGACTTATTGCTACTTTAACGTATTTATAGATCGAATTTAAACTGATCTGATTTAGATTTCATGGAAGAATAAAAGAATATTTAAGTCTTCTTAAAAAAAGTGGAATTAGTGAATAGCAGGAGTTTCTTCGCAGATCTACATTGGCCAATAAATGAACAAACCTCAGCAACAACAAAAGCAACCATAAGAATGACAACGATAATAATAATTTCGAAGACAATTGATAATGACAGATTTTATAAGCTTTTAAACTGCCATTCTCTCGAGTCTCGATGATTGGAATTGCATCAAAGGCTTGATCATATTTTTCTTTTTCTTTTATTTATTTATTTTTCTTTCATTTGTTCGAAAATGCAACCAGCAGTATTGCTCAGTCGATTATTATAAAACTTGTTTTCCTTACTTCGAACTTTTTTGTAAATATTTAGCCCAAGCAAACCCAATTGCCCACGATGTAGGAATATTTACTAAAAATAAATATTTGAAAATTATTTTGCGGTATAGTGTTTGTAATGATAATGGCCATGGCGATGGCGATGGCGGTGGCGTTGGTGTTGACTCTACTGATTGTGGTCTGGCTTGATGTATACCGTTTATACCGTTTGGGTACGGCTAGGTATCAACGGTTGGGTACGTTTGGGTACGGCTTGGTGCGGTTTAATATAATTCGGCTCGCTTGGGTTTGGTTAAGAAATGATTTTGGTTAAAAGCCGTATTGCCGAATGGAAGGTATGCCACGGCACGCGGTGTGGTAAAGCGTTTAGTATGGAATATTATTGTGGTTGAGGTGATTTGTTATTCTTTATGAATAAAGCAAAAATGCGGAAGTTATAAACTGTACCAAAGTATGTGGGTGAGAGGAAGAGTGGACGGGAGAGGGATGGGAAATGTGGGTGGGTGGTTTGTGTCGAAATAATCTTATTCATTGCTTATATGAATTTTTCATGTGTAAAAATTAACGAGTATTTATTTTTTCTCGAAAAATAATTGCAACACTAACGAAAAACAAGAAAACTTAAAACAATTTATTCAAATATTTTTGCTCTCTTTTTTGCTAAAAAATAATTAAAATGAAAAATTTGCTTTAAAATTTGAGAAGATTTAATTTACAATTGTTTTCAGTGAAAGTGTGTTAATGCTTTCCAATAAAAATTTTATGAAATTTTAATTGCATTTTTAAATAATATTTCAAACCATTCGTTTGAACTTGATTTCTAGCTGGCCGCGGATTTATGTACATTTTTTAATGGCTAACTTAATTGCAACAAATCAATTAATTCGCTTGTTGAAAAATACTTTTTCAAAAACCAATTACACTTTTTTTTTGCTCATTAACAGCATTTGCGTTTATTTCAGTTGAAATATATTTGAAGAGTATTACGAGGTGTTACCACCAAAGAAATCATTACCTTTCGCAGCATGGTACGAAAGTAAGTGTTAATTAAAAATCATTTTTTTCTCACTTGTTCGCCTTTTGAAATAACGTTTTCTAATTTTTTTTTTGTGGTTTATTCATTCAGGAATTCATTTTGCTCTTGCTCTTCGAATGCATGAGATGTATTTCTACCTCTTCATATTGTTATATCGATTAATTAATGATAGTCACGCTGATAAATGGCAACAAATTGTTGTTAATCATTATATACTCTCACTTATTCAAGAGTTGCTTTTTCATTATCTACTGTTAACGTATTAATTTTGTATTATCTGTCGTAATTTATGTGATGATATTGCAAAAACGTAATGGTGTCTTTAAAACCTTTCAGTGAAAATTATAAAATTCATGTTTATCGTAATAATTAGAAATTTTTTATGCTTGTCTTTAAATAGTTTTTAGGTCAGTTTTAGAAATTGAAAGTCAGGATTAGTAAGAAATAAACCAAGTCATGGTTAGTGGTTCGTTTTGAAAATTTAAACGTGAAAATGTAAAAGTAAAATATTTCAGAAAATTTTCCATAAAGAAGAAGCGCTCTGTAAGTCTCACTTTTGAAATGTTCTTTATTAAACTCGAATAAATCAGAGAATGAGTCTCATAAAGACAAATTACGATGAAATATTCCTTATAAGATCTGATCCATACCATTGAAGAGATCGCCTGGGATACATTTCATTTATTTCATTAACATTATCAAATTGTATCTTATCATGATTTTCAGTGGAAATACAAAATCAATATCTTCATAGATTAAACATAAATATATAATTAGTATATACATAACAACCTCTTTCATTTTTACTCAGACAAAAAACGCAAGGTCAAATTCCAATAATTTCTTAATTGAAAATTGTCTAAAGCATTCGAATATTTCTGCTTTTCAAAAACGCAAAACAAAATATTAAATCCATAGAAAGGTTGCAAAAATTTTTTCAAAAAAAACCTGCAATGTGGCAGAGCAAAAGCAATGACTGGGAGTGAAATAGAGAGGGAGAAAGATGGTGAGAAGTGGTGATAACTCAATGCCAACCACTTTTGCCAGTCTCCGATGTGCAATATTTCGAAACATTGCATATGATAAAAGCATATTTACGGTATTCAATAATTAAGCCGGCTACATATTGTTTTACGCAATAATTAATCGCCAACGTATTTGCTGCCAACAGAATGTTGTTTTTCTACTAAAAAGATATGAGAAGATGGAGTAGTGGCAGCAGCAACAGCGAAGCCGCAACACCAGTTTCACTAATGAAAAAAATATATGCATTTATTATTATTATTATTATTATTATTATTATTATTATTATTATTATTATTATTATTATTATTACTATTATTACTATTATTATTATTATTATTATTATTATTATTATTATTATTATTACTATTATTATTATTATTATTATTACTATTATTATTATTAACTGTATATTTTTCTTCTGCGTACTCCTACAAGTGTATTGATTTAATTATATCTACACATATGTATCGGTGTATAAACGATGCAATATAATAAATGGTTGGCAATATATTTTGGCTCCAGCAAGAAATGTTGTGTGGTATTTATCACGCTAGAAATTCGTATTTACATACAATAATGCGTAATACGTAATGGGTAAATACGTAAGAATTTCCGAACAAATAGAAAATCATGATCATGCTATACTTGCTGGACATAAGCTCGTTCGTAAGCATAGTCAGTCGATGGTGCATAAATGCATGATATATGAAAACATGGACCATACGCCACACCTGATGTACACACATATATGCCTTGCATTCTTGCACTCGAGTATATGTTTATTGTGATGTCTATAGAGAGCAATTTCCGGCATTAACGAAATTAATTTAAATTGAATTTATACATTATTCACATTTAACTGAGCTCGGCAGGAGAGGCACATTATTATACACACACATACACACATAAATACATTCACATATAAACACACACACTCACATTTCTAACTATGCGCATAAGCTCTTCTAGTTTTACTAAATCCAAACACGTACAAAATCATAAATTTCTGAATGAATGCATTCATAAGCCTTGATTTAATGAATAATTAATTTTGTTTTGTTTTTTGGTTTTTTGCTAATTTTGATTTTTTTATTTTTGATTTGCTTAAATAACATAATTACTTAGTTTATAAAAAACCAAAAACACAAAAAAACTAAAAAGGTCAAAATATGTTTTTAGTAAATTATTTACACTTCATTATAGTTTTTTGTATATAGTCGTTGCATTCCAACCGAAAAAACCATTAAGAGTAAAAGAAACTCATTAAATCGTTTTGTTTTAAATGAATATTTCAATAAATTAAAAATTATTTTCATTGTATTCAAGTATTATGCGCATACATAAAAACGTCTTTATTATGTCAGAAAAAAGCATTACTACAATGCCATTAATTATAAAGGCAACATTTTTTTTACATTTTTATATATGAGAGATTAACAATAATTAAGAACACAATTAAGATTTTGCTATAAAGCAAAAAAATGTGTTTGCTTCAAATTTAGTTAATTTTATTTACCCAAATTAAGGAGAATTAATGCAAACAAACTCTACAAGGACTTCAAAGAAGCTTTCAAAGAAGAAATTTATTGAGCTAAAAAATCTAAAAAATCTAACAAAATCTAAAAGAATATAAAATATTTTCCTCCCTGTTTCGTACGTTGTAAATTTTTTGTTGCTTCTCATTAAAGGTCATCAAATGTTAATAAAACGGAATAGCAAAATCGATTATTGATCGCTCGATTTATAAATAGGTTTAGTAAAGTAAGTTTGGTAATAAAATAAGTCGGGTAAATAAGTTTAGTGCTTGACTACTTGATGTATTAATTTATCAATTTGATGTATTAATGTAATTTCTAATTTTCGCCTATCTGATTTAATTCTTATTCAATTTCTTATTTTTAAATTTTAATATTGTAAAATAATTTTCAATTAATTTCCTCTTTTATTATTATTGCACCGAACTTATATTTATTGATAATTAATTGATATAATCATCATCATCATTATAACGGAACAAGTTCGTTCACCATATATGTATATGACACATATATGTCTCCTAATACATGGAACGTATCCACCGATATATAATATATATCTACTCAATTATTTATGAAATGAAATAATAGATAAGTTTATCACAATTATTGAAGTTATTGAACTGCTCTGCTCAGACTGCTCTATTGCTTTGCAATGTATTTAATACAAAAAAAATTTATCTTGCTTTTTTCTTTGTTTTCAATTTTCGTTATTGATTTTCATTATTTACTGATTTTTCCTTTTTCAATAGTAAAAATTGAAAAATCATTGTAGCAGAACTAATCAGACGAAATTGAAAATATTGCAATTGATTTTTCGAATTGATAAAAAAATTAATTTTTTTTCTGCAATTTTTTAAAACCAAGCAAAATAGTTTTCACGAAATGAAATTAAATGCGTTTACAAGAGTTGCGAATTTGTCCAATAAATAAATTAAATCGTAGTTTTGGGCGTAGCTGAGAATTAATTTAAGACATTAAGTAGTAATGAAATTTGATTAGAAAACACTGGACAAGTTTGACTAAAATACAAAATTCAAATTTCAATTCATACTATCTTTTATTATTAGAAAAGCATTTTTTTAATAAAACGAAACTGCGAATAAAACGAAACTCTTTAAAAAAATTTGAAACCCACGAAAATGTAAAATAGATTAAATTAAATAAAATATTCACAACAATTTATTAAATAAAATATTCAGCACTACAAGTTGTCCTCTTTTGTTTCGATATAACATAAATTTTGGGGTTGGCGCAAAAATAAATTGTATCCCTTTTTCCTTCATACCGGTCTCTCAAATGTGATCGAAATCAATTTAATTAGATTTGAATAGGTCGTACTATTATTAAATTAACCTCTTTCGAAAAGAAATCAATTTCAGGGGAAATTTTTACAAAGTTTTTGAATTTTACTTTCCTGAAAAACTTTAAAGTTCTAAAAACTAAAAAGCTTTTAATTAAAGTTCGATTCATTTCTCTAAAGACACAAAAACATTAACTACTCAAAAGATATGTCTTAACGAAAATTTTCGAATTTAATTAATTAGATTTAATTAACTTTAAAATTTGAACTGCTGTTTAAACCAACTCGAGTAACCAACTGTAGAAATATATGTGAAAAATTTTATAACCTTACGCTGAATGCTGAAACATTCTTTAGTCGCAGTGAATTAAATATGAAATTTAATTACAAAAACAGGACTTTAAATTGACTAAGATAAGTTATAATATTCCTTTTCCGCGAACTCAATCAACACTCATTAACTTTAACTTTATTAAAATATATTCTATATTAAAAGAAACCACCAAAAATCAAATGAAAAAATTACACTTTTTCCTTTATTCCTTGCGAACCATGCGAAGCAAAAATTATAAAACACATTTTAATCTCTAAGTGAATTTCAACAATCCTGTCTTTTGGATTGTTTTTTTAGTATTTTTAGAGTCACTGTCTTTATATATTTTCCATTATAATTTTTTAATACATACCGGCTCCAAACAGTGCAATAACAATAATCATAAACTTCTTCATTTTCTTTTAAATTTTTTTTTATTCTCTTTTTCTGGTTTATAAATTTTTAAAATTACTGTTTTTTATGATTCGTAGTCTTTTTTTATATTTGGATTTTGAAAGTAACCAATTTTTTTATTTTTTTGTTCTTTTTATTTTACTTTGTGTGCTCAAACTCGCTCGACAGATAACCTCGACAACGAATAACAGACACCGACTGTTTGTGGTTGGTGGTCGTACGTACGCTATTTATACCGCTGCGAATATGCGCACGCGCGACTGTTGCGAGCTGCGAGCATGAAACGTTGCTGCTGGCAGAACTAAACGCTACGAATACACAAACACCGAAGCAAGAAAAAAAAAGAACGAAAAAAATACGGCAACTTTCAACGACTACGAAAGCGTTTCAAAAGCCAGTTAATCGTCGAGTGACCGAGGTGCACGAGGTAGGAGACGACGGTCATGAGACAAAAGTAAGAGATGTAAATTCGGGCGGATGGTTATTGGTAACGAAGTATTTATTTACTGGGGACGCACTGCAAGGGCTGGGCACATACCCCAGTGTAATATTGGCTCCCTCAAAACATTTCTTATGGCTTATTTCTTTTTCGTACTTTGCTTTTTGCTGGTCGTTGAGGTGTTGGTTCGTTTTTCTTCTTTATTTTAAGTTTTTTGCTATTAATTTTGGATCTTTGTATGCAAGAGGCGCATCAGAGCCATTAACGTCGTTGACGTAGCGTTGACAGAATTGACCAGTAACGCAATTGTAATACACACAAGTACACAAAATCAGAGCTCAAACTCAACAGCTTCAACTGCCTTCAGACAAGAAGCAGATAGTTTGGTATATAGGTTTGATGAAAAATTGTATGGGGGAAAATAAATAAATGAAATGAATTAAAGAAATTTGGATTGGACTAGATATAACGCCCCTATTTTTTCCGGTTTGAAGCAGTTCTTTTTATTTTACCGAATATTTTAAATAAATTAACGTGAAGCAAAAATTCCGATAATAATCGATAGTATACTTTACGGTGACTGATACTTTTCTTGTAATAAAAATTACTTCAAAACTTTTCTAAGAATGTAACTTTACTGTTAATTTAGAACAAGTCTCCATCAACACACGTGCTTCAATTGTTAACTTTTTCACTTCACTTTAAACCTTTTAAGTGGAAATAAAAGTATCGCATAAATTCGAATTAGTTAGAAATTGATAATCGAACATAATCCTAAATCGAATTTGGATCATCAGTCATTTAAGACTGATTTCTAGAAAATTGTTGCAAGGATGACTGGAAAAATTCAATGCTATAGTAAATAATTAATGCTTGTAATAAAATTTCAATATTTATAACAAACACTAAGCCTTGTGCCATTGTATGTGGAGCTAAGTCTGAATAACAACTTATCCGAATATATGTGAAAGGATTTTCAAGAATAACATGATATTAATGTCATATCAAATTTAATTTTTTTTTGAAAAAATATGCTTTAATAAATTGTAACTATAAAATTTTCATTATATTTATATTTTCTCCACAAACTTCGTATTTTTTACTGGACAACAATTAATTGAGTTTCTTTCTTAAATCTTTTGTTTTTGAAGACATTTTATTTTAAGGTGAAATTATAGTTCAAATTTAATAATTTCGTAAGTTTAACGAAAATATAATCAACTGCTACGAATTGATAACCAAAACATTAATTGCATCTTGAAATTATCAGATTAAAAATGTTTTAACGTAGCCTTAATTACCTGCTATTAAGTTCAAATTTATTAATTTTAAACGTATAATTTTTCTGAACGAAAAATAATACACAAAACCGCAAGCGTTTAAGTATAAGTTAGTTGATTATTTTTTTGGGAATTAATATCTTTGACACATCATTATTTTCCATATATATTCACTAGAATTGTATTAAAACTTTTAATAAAGTGTGACTTAAAATTTACTTAAGAGATTCCCAACCAAAACGCTGTTAGCGACGACATCATCACAATCCAGTTTGTATTCTTCTTTTCAAAATTAATTTAAATGAGTTCATCGTGAAGTCAGCATAACAAAAAATGAACATAACAAAAGTTAATCTGTGAGAACCTTGAACAGTCCACTACTATTTTCTGAATAACAGCAAAAGCGTGAAATACATATTTTACATTTGAATCTGAAATGAAAACAACTCAACACAACTATTTAAAATAACTAGATTAGAACGACTATTTGAGCGAGAGAGGTTACAAGCGATTCACTAAAATTCAAATGAACTCAATTCAACGGCAAGAAAACGTGTTTCGGTTTTATTATTCTGATTTTATTCAAGAAGCTTTAAGAAAAATATAAGCAATTTTAGGGACTTTAATGGCCTGATTTAATAGCTAACACTTAACCAAATTAAATCGCAAAATATTTCCAACCTTTATCGAGCTTAAACCGTAGATTTGTGTGTAAATGCATTGAATAAAATAACGAAAGCAAGCAAGAAAGACAGAATAAATGATTGTTTTACTCGAAAAGGGTGAAAAAAACGATAACGTGATTTGGTGATAATGTATCGTTTACTCTATAATTCTGAAAGAATTGTAAAAGGTTTTTCCGTTGACATCTAAACGATTTCATTCCTTTTTATTTCGTTCTTTCAATTTTTGTCTGCCTCAATGTACTTTTGATTTTTCTCTATGGTTTATATTATGATAAAATTTCAGACATTTTGTGACGACATTGATTGCCTTGTACTAGCCCGGTTTCGTGGTAAATGCCGTCACCATATATCGCCATAGTGACCTACAGTGCGTTCAAAATAAGCGACATAATCGTGGAGAGACGGAGAAGTTGGATACACTTGCAAATGATGGTCTATTTCATTCATCTCCTACCTCAATAAACTTTATACTTGTTTCGCAGAAAAGGTTTTTTATCACTTCTCCCTCTCTCTACCTACCTGTCTCTCCCTACGTATGTGTGTATTCATGTGAACAGTGTATTCTCGAAGCATTTCCAGTAAATATTTCAACCTTTCAATTCAAAATGAATCAAGGTTTTGATATGCAGGAAGAATATAATACTATTGAAATACTATATGATTGAATTATTTTTGGTATTTCTGATGGCTTTAACAGTGTTTTAAAGTGCTATTGAGTATTAACTCGGGTTTTAACAGAGACTGCGCACTTAATCCATCGAAATGTGCTTCTGTAACTGACAGTGAGGTGTCAACAATAAATGCATTAAAAACAACAAAAGAGTAAATTTTTTTATGAGTGAAAAGAAAATATCATTTTATTATAAATATACGAAGCAATATATAAATAATGTCACTATTTATAATGCAAAAAAATAATAAGCCAACACAACAGCAACAATAATTAAAAGTCATAAAAATAACAATAACCGCCAGAATCATAAGCCAGCAAACCCGCCTGCCTTGTCGATTGATTACGCTTTCGCTTTCAATATTTACACTGAGATTTTTTTAAAAAAATAAAGCACTGAAATACACACAAATGATTGATTGTGCATATAGCTTGTACCTGTATGCATACTCGCTCACTCCAGTACACACACACTCTCACACGCATCACACACTATCACAAGTCATAAGTCAGAAATGTGAATATCAAAAATAGTGCATGGTTTTGGATATTGTTGCTGGTTCTGCTGCTGCTGCTGAAGAATTGTCTGGATAAACTTATTTATTTCGCATTGGCACTCTTGTAGACGTTTCTCATCATCGCCACTGACATCAACATCAATATCGGCATCCACAATATCCAACAACAAAACAAACCAAATGTATATACTATTATATACCTTGTGTAGATAAACACATCATATATATCTATATATATATATACACATATAGATACATTTTTCAGTCCAACCAGTTATGGTTTTACTTTTCATTTTACGTTTCAGTTTTTGCTTTTGCTTTCAATTATTTCTTTAATATTTTTTTATGTTTACACATCGCAACATGACGAATGCTTCAAAGTAGGTGACCGAAGTCACTTTAATAATTACAATGAACTGACTTTTTGCCGACTTTGTCGGGTATTCAGTTCACCACTATAGGTTTTTGGTATGATATGTTGAGGTGTTTGAGAGGTAAAAAGTTCGCATCAAAAAGATCAACAAAAAAACTCGTTAAGCTTGATAAAATGTGAGCGATAACTTGATATCAAGTGATAACTTGATATCATACCCGCTACACTCATCGCCCGTCGAATGCATCAAGAACTGTAGAAACTGTAGTAGTTTAAAACCAAAGCAAATATTCTCAAATTGAATTAATTATTAAATTTAAAAATCTTAAACAAGAATTAAAACTCGAGTTACCAGAGTTATAAAATAAAATTAAAAATCAAGTGAGAAATTAAATTTAAAATTCAATCTAAAATTGAAGTTAAAATTCGAAATTAAAGTTAAAAATAAAAATCTAAAATTAAAATTCAAATTCAAATCAAAAGAATTAAAGTTAAAAATTATATTAAAAACTAAAATGGAAGACTAAAATTAAAAATTAAAAATTAAAATTAAAATTAAAACTAAATTTAAATTTAAAAGCCAAGAAAGCTAACTGACTTTATATTCCCTATATATATTTAATATTAGCCTATAATTAATTTATAAAAAATATCGTGCTTACCATTTTCGAGGGCACGCTTTTCTTAGACGGTAGATTTAATTTTATAAATTTATAAATTTCTTTCGTCAAATTTATTCTATATCTCAGTGGTCATTTACTAACAGCCTCAAAGGGCAGAGGATGAAAGAAAGGTCGGAAATTGAAAATCGAAAATAAAAATAAATATATCTAAAGGCTCTCGGACACGTTTCATGAGTAATCCTCTTCCACGGTAACTACCAAAGCTATTGTAAAAAATATTATAAAAGACTATTAATTTTAAAATATCAATAAAAATAAAAATAGTATTCATAAATCTATGCATGAAAATATTATTCGTTCATCTCTACCAAGGCCAACCACTTTCTTTCGATTAGTGTCGAACACACCTTCATCTGGCTAGCCCAGTCCAATCAGCTTCAAATACATGTGGAACGAATCGAGGACTGAGCATATTTGAAATTCTTAATTACAATGGAATTACTTAAATAATATAATATTGCCATTGCTCTGACTCCCACCGCTTCCTTGCCAAGAAATTGTCGCTTTTATAGAATTGATCTATGAGTAACTACTACAAATTCATAAAGAATGTCGTTATATAACCCACAGACCATATCTCAAATAAGACATGCACCACCAAAGCTTCTACATCGAGTATGCAAAATCCGGTTTCCATTCGAACCGTCCTCCCTCTTCCCCTCCCGGCCCATTACACCACTTAATAGCACGATTACAAATTTAGCTCAAGATCAAAGAGTATTAAAGAATATTGAGAGCAAGAGAAATAAATGCTGGGATCATTATATTGAAACATTTTATAATTAAATTAATTATACGTTTGAGTTAAGGACAAAAAATTATAACGGTTTTCGTTGATAGTTTCCTGTGACAAATCAATTGTATAATTTTCAATAATTACCACAAAAGGAATGCGAATTCAAATTGCCATTTTTTGCAGCAAATCCAGAAGAATGTAATAATAAAAGCATGAAGAAATTACTTGAACTTTATTTCGTATCAGTTTCAGATTATAACGTAGTTTTAAAATTTAAAAACTAAATTCTTCGAATATAATTTTTTTTGTTTCAATATTTCGAACATTCGAATCGAAAAGTGATAACCTTCTGGACTATTATTTTATACTACATTGTAATAAATATTATAGATACTATTTTATATTAAATACTTTAATTATAAATAATTAAATTGTTTAAAATAGTCTGGTATAGACAAATTGTATAAGATGTTCCGTAGCAGAATTCAACTAGTTTAAAAGCGAAAGTGCATAGAGAAAATAAAGTAATTAATTTAATGCGATAATGAAATTTAATTTAATTCGATAATGAAGATACAGTATTTCTTTCTTTTGTTTTTACTAAAAACTTTTTAGACGTTTATTTTGAAATTATGGCTATTATCTCATTTGTATATTTTCGTCATAGCTATTGAGTTATCATTTGGGGTGCTATTGTTGATTGTATTTGTTATCTTTGTTATTATTTTTATCGCTGTTATTTTTCTTTATTTTTATTATAATTGTTGTTGTGACAAAATACGGGGTAGGAAGAAAAACTGCTAATAAGCGCATGGCAAATAACTCAAAGTCACTCAACATCGAATCGCTTTGTTTTACTTTATGTACTGCGTGCTTTATTGTCTTTCCGTTTAACTATTTTATTGTCTCTTTTCTTTTTCTTAGTATTTTCATTTCGTTCAAATTTTTTGCGCAAATAAATTTTAAATGAAATAATCAGCAAATTATAAACGCATGAACTGAAAAAAGAAACAAAACCATTCCCACTATTAGCAAATTGTTCGCTAACAACATTACTCCGCCTTAATAACAAAAGACAAAATACAACAAGAAATAAACGAAAACATCAAACGGAAAATTACAAAAACAACATGCACTGTAATACGAGCTCACAAAATGATAGAGACGTTTGATTATTATTCGAAGGTAAATCTTTTGCGCCATTTGAAAAAGGTTGTTGACTGTTTTCTTCTTTTCGTAAGTGTTGTCGTAAACTTTTTATTTCTGCATAAATCACAATTTATTTTTCTCTTTAACTCATCAATGATGATTTTGAAAATGAAATCATAATGAACTATCAGATTGATTGGTAGTATTTATCGCTTGCATAATTTATATTAATATTCACAAAATTGAAACTGTTTAACTTGAAAGTGATGCGAATTCATCCATTGATGGTAAAATGTGTTTGAAATTCGAATCAAGATATTCATGAGTTTGAATAACGATCCCATAAATCTTACGAATAAATTAATTTTTTTTGATGATAATTTTAAAGTAGTGGAATTTGGAGTGAGATGAAATAAGAAGTTTCTTCTAAGAATATTGCTCTTGAAATCATATCTAAAATAACTGAATGACTTAAAACATATCTCAACCAAAAGAATGAAAAGGCGCAAATAATTCTGAACAATAATTTTTTTCGTTATTGTGAAATTATTTTTCGTTGGAGTCTTAAAGATATGTAAATACAAACATTTACCGCGAAAGTAAATCGTCGCAAACTGGATTATCTGTAAATAAATTTCAACATTTTTTCAGTTATCATTTTTCCTAAGAAACAATTTTTCGCCCCCGTTTTGAGTTTTTCAGCCAGCGCTAATTTGCGTTTTGTGGGTGTGAAGAATGCATTTGTTGGATATTTTTATGACTCATTACATCTATTGCATAGATTTTCCGCCGCATAATTTATTACAAAACTCTAGAGAAGAATCGTTGCATAGAGATTAATAAAGATATACTCTTAATTTAATACATTTTTCTATGCATGAAAATACCTTCTTTATCTTTAGTTTGAATTAAATATATTTAACAATTTGATTTTTTATTTAACTATCCATTCATTTTTTAAATATTTACAAGCAATATTTTATTCACGACGCAAAGTGATTAATTTTCTTCAAAGCTTTCTACCTCATTTTCAATGACCATGAAAAACTTCTCAATCAGGTCGGTCTGCTTTTTAAATTTTCATCAAATTTTTGAGTTTGCATCATTCAAACATCATTTTTTGGTGCACGGGGTTATTTGCGAAGCACTACCAAACCAACACGATGAGAAGATAAGTGAGGATTGGTTCGCAATGGCGTAGATGAAAGAGTGGCTGTTTGAGTAAAGAGGAAAATACGCGAGGAAAAGTTGAAATTTATCAATGCGCAACTGAATATTTAACTCGATCCAACTAACGTTCCAATCAAATGTAAGAATGCGTGTGTATATGTTTATTTGTTAGTTTGTATTTTGAAGTGTGTGCGGGCACGGTATATGTTTGCATGTGTTTGCAACAACTCACAATGCGCTCGCAACAACAATCGAGGTAAAGTTAAAAAGCCATACTATACAAAAAATTTCGAACATTCTCGCAGAATGTTCAAAAAGTCTATGAACTTTAAAGTTTATAAATTTATTTGTAAAGACTTTACGAGGACGTGTGTGTGGATGCTGCTTTATAAATTTGTGGGCGTATGTGAGTGGTGTGCATCCAAAGAATTTCAAAAACAAAAGTAAAATTACGTTTAATTTAAATTTTTTTTGTATAATTCCTTACTTTAACATTTTTCTATTAATAAAAAATTTTTTGCACATAATTTGTATTGCTTATTTCATGTTTTATATTTGTTCTTTTTTTATTATTATATTTTTATATAATTATTAATTGTATATTCATTTATATATTTGTTAATTTATTTTATTTGTTTTTTATTTATTTATTTATTTATTCAATTATTTATTCAATTGTTTATTTATTTATTTATTTATTTATTTATTTATTTATTTATTTATTTATTTATTTATTTATCTATTAATTTATTTATGTATTTGCTTATTTATTTATCTAATTATTTATTTATTTATTTATTTGTTTATTTATTTATTTATTTATTTATTTATTTATTTATTTACTTACTTATTTATTTATTAATTCATTTATTTTTTGTGGTCTATAACGTGAATTTATGAATTTCTTCCTCTATAGAATGTTCAGATATACACAAATTCCACCAAAAAAAAAAACAGCCAGTAATCTATAAAATCCTAAAGCTTATCCTCAATCATCAACAAACTGATTACTTTAACAAACGCTTTGTAACGTTTGCATGTTTCCCAATGTGGAATATAGCATACGTTCTACCAACAAAAAATTCTCATAACTTTCTAACTAACTGATTATTCTACTGCTAAAATACTTTATCTCTTGCAGAAAGTAAAAAAAAAATTATAAATAAAATTTTTTAAATATTTTCTTGGAAGACATGACTGAGAGCTCGAGGTATGAAAAATATTGCGAAATAAATTGGTTAGACACAGCAAAAGTAATCAAGGTTATCATCATTTGTTTCTTTGAATGTTCGCGTAATTGGACTATTTTTAGAAATTGTTCATTATGAAATTCTCAGAGATGATGCCGCTTCTTATTTTTTATTAGACAAAAAAGTTTGTAATAGTCACCACCACACCCAACGAAACGAATCATAATTTAGATTTTAATTTAAGATAAAAATAACGAATAATAGGTTGACACCAGCAGTGATAATAAAAGAATTGACATTCAGTAAAAGAGTAAAGAGTTTTTTATTATACAAATTGTTTCAATGCACTTAATTTTTCGTACAGTTTGCAATTTCTTTAGTACATTTTCCCTAGCCAAACGACCATCATAGTCGCATGATCAAAATTAATTCCATACCTACTCCTTATTCTCAACAATTTCTTTCTTCATCGCTACCCGACTATTGCTGAGTCGCGCAAAACAATTCATTTCTTTGAACATCCAACTGCATACATTTCTCGAGCGACGTCTATTAGACGTTTGGCAATATTGCATCTGCTTATGATCATCAATCGGCAATTCCAAACCTAATTTCATTTGTATCTTCTCCGTATTCCATTGCTTTGTACGTTCGTTAAAGAGCTGCAATCGATCGGCGACGCACTTTGTAAAGCATGGTATCGGTTCCCGCATCGGCAATTTTGAGAATTCGGGCAGACGTGTCCATTCATATTGATCGAAACGATGAAGACATTCTTTCATAGTACTTTTTACTTCAGTGTCTAGACCCGGTAAACTTTCGATATAAACAAAAGGATCATTTTCAAGCTGTAAAATGCAAAAGTTTTATAATTCTAAGATATTCTAAGATGTTCATAATCAGTTTCATTGGAGTTAATTTAATTTTTTATAAATAGATCCCTAATTTATTTATAAAACCACTCTTTTGTATTTAATTCGTTTTGTTTAACTCGTCAAAAATATAATGTTTTCATTGAAATTTATTGAGATTCAATTCAATCAACTTTCGTCTCGGTTTTACCTCATCTTTTTCTCTTATTCTTCTTCTTAGTATTCTTCTTCTTCAACTTACACTCACTAAACAATGGAATCCACTATATGCACTTTTACACTCATCCTCATGATCATCTTGTCGGTTTATTAAACGTTTCTTACAGACCGCAAATAGCGTCGGACCGAATTGTTTGATTACATTCTCTTCACTGAATCCCATCGAACCGTTATAGATGTCGTACATTTTGGTTAAATAGCATTTAGTAAAGCATGGAATTTCCTCGTACGAATCCGACCATTGTTTATAACGCTGTAAACGTTCGGCATTTTCCGGCGTTACACCGCCGTAGCGTTCTAGACATTCAGCAATTGCGCGACCTTCAGTTTCGGCATTTGCTGGGCTTTCCGCAGCCAAAGCCTGGAATGGAGGAAAAACCAGTACAATAGTTTGATTTCAGCTTTAGAAATACATAAATGATGACTTGAAATTTCCTCTCATTCCAACCTGTGTCAGAGTAAGAAAATAGATGGCACACAAAAATCTTTTCATTGCTTTCCGAACAGATCAATTTTAAAAGAAATGCCTTTTTGAAAGTGAAAATTCAATGACTGTGTGTTGTGATGGCTATTAATTGGATGCTCAATCAAGTGATCCTTCCACAAGCGTAATTTTGTTCGAACTGTTTGAAGCGTGCGTAATTTTTTCGTGACAACTGAAGCCGGTTAATAGAAATTGCGATAAGGCGTTACCCAGTTTCTTATCAATGATTTTGGCGCGTAACACTAATCGGCCGGTATTGGCGGAGATAACCTCAAATTTCGAAACTTTCCGGTTTTAGAAATGAACACAAATTAACTTTCAAGTTCATTTTCAAGTTTCATTTCTTAATGCATTGAAATGTTTGTATTTATGATACATAAATATGCTCGTGCGTGAATTTCCAACGAGTTTGATTTTATAATTTTTATTAAATAAATTAAAATAGATGCTCCAGAAAATATAACATGATACAATTTAGGCATAAATACATGTTATATTTTCTTCAATATAAGACAATGATTTTCACTTTGTCTTATCAGTCTTTCATCTAGGTCAATAACACTTAATGTAATACAATTATTTGTACCCAAGACGCAGCATTATCTCTGAATAATCGGACAATATTTAATTGCCTATAAAGGGATCCCAAGCCCGAAGTAGGTTACAAAAGACCTTTAGCACATTTAGGTGATTAAAACATAATATTTGAAAAAAGTTTGTCTTCAATAAACAAATTCCTTTATATTTATTCAACGGAAGCAAAATTTAATGCTTGAAAACAATTAAATAAATATAAAATATTTCCTAAGAATTAACTGATGCCTTTTCTTGTTATTTATGTCTACCCTATTTGACCCGCTTGTATTCTGTCCTTGTACGCTTAAAGATAGCCGACTCTTAATAATCAACTGCTTTCAACCATTCAGTCTTCTTTCTTCGGAAATTAAAAATAAAATTGAAATTTAAAAAAAAGAACCAGCAACAATATTAATAACAACTGATAAGAATGGAATTGATGATATTTTTACATAAATGCAATATAAATAATTTAGTACTCAACCAATTGCCACACAGTGATCAACAATACAAACGCGAGACGACGGATAGTGATGAGTTTAATCTGGCCAATTTTAATAGCTTATAATATTCTATTCAGCAACAAATTGGTAAAGCGAATTCAAATTTAATTTAGAAGTACAATCTCTGCTAATCAGCATCTATATCACAGCCTTCACTGGCGGCACCGACGTCACTGGAAGGTGCAACAAATTCCGATAATGATACAGACAATCAATATGATGAAAATTCATACATCCTAAGGAAATGTTTAATGCGTGATAACAGCAAAATATCATTGAACGATATACACACGTTAGAAAATTTCGACAATTGGTACGATACGGAAAAACTACCCTGTTTTTCGCGCTGCTTGAGTGTGAAGAAGGGTTGGTTCAATACAACAACTCGCCAATGGAATAGTACTCAACTATCAAAAGATTTGAGCGAAAACGTTTACAAATATTGTGAGCACTTACTATTGGAAGATCGGGGTGATAATGCAAATGACGATCAGAATTGTCATTTGGTTTATCGCGGTTTCAAATGTCTTCGGGAGGTTAGAAGTAGAGAAATGAATCTGTTTTATTTAAAATCGGTTTTTCATGTTCTGTTCGGTTCTTCACAACTTCTCTTTCTTGTCCATACAGGCAGCTTATCGTACAATTGAAAATTACTTGACTTTAATCACTTGCGCGATTGAGCTTCGCGCAACTCCCGAGCAATTGAAAAAATATGAACAATTCCAAACACCCGAAGAAGTACCGTGTCTTTTTAAATGTTTTGCAAACAAATTCCATTTCTACACAAAAGACTACGAATGGAATTTTGAGAATTGGATAAAAGCTCTCGGACCATTCGACACAACAATAACGCCTAATATCGATTATACGGCTTGCCGATCTAATGCTACGAAGAGAGTACAAGTTGAAGAGGAATGCTCTTGGATGTATCAAGAATATTTATGTTTAAGGAATTTTAATAATAGGAGCAATTTAAAAATCACAACAACACCAATAGCAATAACAACAGATATAATAAAGGACGGTTTTTCTAAAGAAAATTATATGAAAAAAGTTACAAATTTTATAACCGAAAATAATATCATTTCAGAATAGAATCGTTTTTAATAAGAATACTTTCGTATATGTCAATAATTTTATTATATTAATTACCGTATTAATATATTATTAATATATTATTAATATATTATTAATATATTATTAATATATTATTAATATATTATTAATATATTATTAATATATTATTAATATATTATTAATATATTATTAATATATTATTAATATATTATTAAATATAAGATTTATTGATTTCTTTATACAATTCTTTTTTAAATATACTCTGATTTTTATTTTCTTTTCTTCCTTCCTAATGATTTTCCTTATGATTCCTTCAATAAACTCTCATCACACCTCATTCATTCACAACTCTCATTCACCACATTCACCATTCTCATTCATACCACATATCCATCCCGACAAGTGTGTTTGCTTTGTCATTCACATCATTACAGGTTGAATGCTCCCCATTAATTTCATTCCACCGCCATTCATTTTTCACCATAAGTCTTTCGAACAATGGGACGATTGATCTTAATCCAGCATGAAAAAACACGATTGGCCCATGTACAAGTATCGCTATCCCATTCATTATGATCGATACATTTCTCGAGGCCATGTTGAATCGTGGGTAAGTCTTTGATGTTTTTATGCGTAAACTGCGCCACAATATATTTCTCATCGAAACCTTTGAGTTCGGTGAAGATGCCCATTTTCTCAAGGAAACATTTTACATAACAATTAGTATTTTTATGTTCGGGAAATTCATAATTTAGAAATTGTTCATAGATTTCCTCCGGTATTCTAGGATATTCAGCGTGACATTCCTCGTGTGCCTTTAAAGCGTCTTCATGATTACGTATTTTGGATTTTCCTTCAACAGCCTGAAAAAAAAGCCGAAAACAAACGTGAAATTTATGAAGAAAATAATGTAAAAACGAAAAAATGAACTAACTAAACACACGCGTTTAAGGAAAAGATAAAATGGATGGTAATAAAGAAAACAAAAGAAATAAGAGAGAAAAGTTTATTTTTCACCATCGCCACATTACACTAACACTAATTATGATATGGTGATGATGATAATGATGATGATGATGGTGGTGGTGGGTAATGATGATGACGATAAACGCTTGACCGGCCGACATTTAAATATATTTGCAATCTCTTTAATTTCCATGCATACCAGTAAAAAGGTGGCCAACAATAACGCTGCTATCTGTAGTTTCATATCCATTTCTTCCAATCCGTTAATGATTTCGTTGTCGCGTTGTGTTGCCAGCTGTCCGTATCAAAATCAACTAAACTCGATTGCATGATTTTCCATAAGTTTTATACAAACCACGAGAGTCTCCATCAAACAATCTAATTCACTGCAGGACGTGATTGTATCAGTTGGTGTACCGGTACCACTTGATTTCAATAAATATTTATTGTTGGTTTAGCGCTTGTTCCTCAAAAACTGGTTTACATTTATTTTTATTTTCGATATTTACCATTTCTGGTTTCGTTAAATACATTATATGGCATTATATAATTTATTTTAGTCTTAGTACCAACAAATTGTTATTGTTTTTCTTTCATTTGATAAATCTCTAGAGATAAGAGAAATATTGGAATTTTTTATTAACAGTTACGCTAAATTTTATAAAGGTTGAATTGATTGTAAATTATCCAACCAATAAAAGAAGTTTGACAAATTGTTGTCGTAAGATCAATTTAGTGTTTTTAAAGTTTGTAAAACAGTTATTTATTTTCTGATGATTTATCAAATCAAAAGGGTCTCGTGATACATAAAAACCTTTATAAAATGTACTTTGTTTTATAAAATAGGAACTAATCTTAACACTAAGAGGAAAAGAATAATTTCACAATAAATTTATTAAAAGCGATTTTTACTTTAAGACGATAAAACCTTTTCCACGAAAGCCTGTGAAATATTCTCGTCAAATGCAAAAAAGGAATGCAGAAATTTTATTATTTTTTTAAAAAAAACCTGCAAAACTGCATTTACCTGTAATTTCTTTAATTGCTGTCTGACGTATTTCATTGACAGTTTTTACCACAATTAAATCGAACGATCCAGAGATTTTTCCACTCTGCAATTCATTGCGAAAATATATGCCCGCTGGAAATAAAGCAATATATATTTATATCAGTAGCGTATTTGCTGAAGCAGTAAACGGAATCAGGGAGCTCTTTCTAGAGAAAACAATTAAATTCTTAAAATTGTTGAAATTCTCCAAAGAATTTCGAAACGATTCTCCAAAGAAAATAAATACTATAAACTCTTTATATTCTTACACTTATTTCATAATCATTTATTTCCAACGCTCATAACTAGCTTGGTTCAAATTACTTTCGAACGTCTCAAAAATTTGTAACTCTTTAAAAATTAAAATAATATACGCCACTGAGCGAATATATATAAAATAGTGAATGAAAAAAGTTTCATTATAATGAAGGAAAATAGTAGTGAAATAATTGCCTGTCGCTTGGCCGTCAAGCGAGAATGAGAGTCGTCTTAATGTCATTGCGGTTTTATTCCTATGGAATCCATTTTTCTTTGAGCTCTTGCCTTTGGTTTGCAGGTATTATACATTTTTTGTTTAAATTTTTTCAATTTTATTTATCTTAATTTATTTCATTTATTTTTCGAGATTTTTTCTGCATGATGTCAATATTTATTGTTGCGATACTCGTTTATAAAAATATTACGAATTTTTATCCATTTTATCCGGATTTCCGTAACCAGTGATATCGATTTTTATTTAATTGTAGTAATATTCTTATTAAAAATTTTTCATATGGTCATAAGGGAAAAGTTATAGAAGACGGAGTGAAAAAAGGATTGGGTAGAGATATTGAAATATTTGAAAACTAAATTGACCTTCACTAACTTCGACAAATTAGAGTCATAGCTGGATATGCAAACATATTGCAAATCAAAACATTTGCTTACTCGAATATGCGAGACACAAGTGCCAAAAATCCATCATTATTTTCTATCACATCACAGTTCATCAATTATTCCTTTAGTTATTCCATTTTTTATTTCTACAAACCAAAAGCTTCTACTATTCAAATATATTTTGGAATTTTTAAAAGAAACCCACGAAATGACACGATGTTCTGAATTTTTATTTTGTCATTTACTCCAATTAGAATTTTAAAAATATTGTTGACAAACGGAGAATACAAATGAATTTCTATTCTTGTTAAAAATGATGAGAAAACTATTACAAATTTTATGCCCTAACACTGCTTTCATGAAATAAATAATTATTCAGTTAAATTAATTTGAAAATTATTTACCAAATCCCTCACATACGTTATCGTGACCACAATATTATTGGTTTAGATCATTATTGAAGCCTTATTTTTATTACCATTTCACTCACAAATTTCCATTTTTATGAAATAAATACTTTTCATTTTCTCATGGTTGAATAATTGCTGCACATATTTTAAAGAAAAATTCAAAAAACTTCTTTAAAAAATTCATAAATTTTTCTAATAGAATTAAAAATTTATTTAACTAATTAATTTAATTAATTTCAAAATTTAATTACTTAATTAAAAATAAAAAATAATTTAATTAATTAATTAATTAGTCATTGATTAAAAATTCCTTCAAATTGTTGTGCATTCCAGAAACTTCAATACTTGTTTCTCTCATTCATTAAGAGTTAACAGCATTTTTTTACACCTTCGTAATAGAATCTTACGGCTTAACAAGTATCATTCGTTTTATCCAAAAGTAGTAATCTGTGCGGAGTAGCGACGCATGAGAGCACTCACAAAATTGGTTTGAACCGTAATCGATTGTTATCGAATTGAAATAAAATTGTAAATATCGCCAATTTATAAAACGAAAAATGCGTACGAAACTAAATTAAACGCTCAATGTATTTACAAATTACTAATCCATTTTTCAGAGCATTCCAATAAATTATTTACTACCGATTTAGATAAAAACCTAATGAAAACTGTTGAATAACTAAAGCAGTTTTATGGAATATATTGTGCATTTTTGGACATTTGTAGGACTTATTGGTATATCTTTTAAACTCAGAGCTTAGAAAATATATGAAATATGCTTCAGAAAAGTCTCTAATGCAAAATTCCTTCAATAACCTAATCGTAGAAGTAAGTAAAATCTTAAACTTTTAATCAAGAAAATTCAAATTTCGGAGTTGCTAACGTAAATTTTTCTTAAAATAAGTTAATGGGCTTTTCAATAAGAATGTAACAATTTTTGTATGCAAAAAAAACACATAGGGCTGATTTCAAATGCTTACAGAATTATTCCAATAAAAACTGCGCGAACGGGCTCCAGCGATCGATTCTTGAAATCTAATTTTTCCCAAAACAATTTAATCCATAGAATATTTATTGATTTGTTTTTTCCATTGAATATTTATTGATTCGCTTATGGTGAGTTTTCACCATTTTCACATATTTTAAAAGCCATTGCTTTTTTCAATATCAAAATTTAGGTATGTTTCAGATTCCAAATTCGCAAAATGAAAATTTTATGAAATGACAAATTAACCCCGTTTACCTGAAAACTTTTAGGTGAAATTTTCTCAGAAGAGCAAAATGCTTTATATGGGCATTCGTGCTCTTCATAGACGAGGTGAAAGGTCACACACGCACACATACACATCATAATCTACGTAAACATGCATTCACCAAGCATTGCGTTATTTTGAATCGATGAGATTTTGTTAAAATTTAGCCTGCTTACGGCTAATTAATAAACGATTTTCAACTACGAATTTATATTTCATTATTGCTTCATTTTTACGCTATTGAAATTATTTTATCCTCCAATTAATTTATTGTATGATTACTTGTGATTGTTGTCGTTGTTGTTGACGTTGTTGTTTACGTTGCGCGTGACGTTGCCCTCGTTATTGTTGTTAATGTTGTTGCGCCCGTCTTCATTGTTGTTGCCTCATTATTATTATTGTTGTTGTTGTTGCCGTTGTTGTTATCTGTATTATGGACCATTTATGCTTAGGCAAACGTAAATTGAATATTCTGCGATGCAAATAATTAAATTAAAACATTCCAACTAGCAAAATATTTGCTGCATAAATATTTTTTCAAATAAGCTTTAACAGAAATCCGCGCAATGCAATGAGTCCTAACATAATAATATTATGATTTATATTGGTTATATTAGTTAATTGAAAATATATTTATTATTTACTAATCCACTCATTTAACATTCACATCCTTGCTCTAAAATTTTAATGATATTTGGATGTTTTGAAATTTATTTCTTTAAGTTTCAGTTTAAAGTATTTTCAATGTTTTTTTCTTCCTTTATTTTGGTTGGTTGTTGGGGGGAAGAATTTACTGTATTTTTAACGCCACGGTCTGACACTCGTCTGTAAGTTTTTTCTTTGATTCTCTTTCCGCCAATCTAAAGGGCAGTCATGGTTAGTATTGCAAACTCCACCGATTCTTTTATGGATTGCCCTTTTTTGGGCTCTTCATTAAAAATTCTACTGAAGTGTGCTTTTTTTTTGATCGCAATTGTTGTCCCTTTGGCGTTTTTCGTTGTTGTAGTAACTGTTGTTGATGTTTCTGATATTGCCTGACGGTCAGTGAGGATTTTATTGGATATGTTTGTATCGTGTGATGATACCAAACCATTTAAGCCAATTTAAAAATTTCACCAACAGTTATCGTTTTTCCTCAGCCATTTCGATTTGTGATCTTTGCCGTAGTTTTTGTTTTATGAATTCTCTTTTGTTAATGTTTGTTTGTTGTTTTTTTTTGCGGTGCTTCGGGGTGTACGTGTTGAATTAATCCCTTAACGTGAAACTTAACAACGAACGATTCAATGCAGTCAGATTCGTGTTTCGCAAGGATTCTGATCTGATGCACTTGCAGCAATTAATATAAAACTTCACTTAATTGGAATACGTGACACATACGTATCCAATACATAGTTGTCATTTACTCCGTTCCTGTCGATTTACGGATTATATATTACAATGCATGTATATATATGTAGGATATACAGGTTGATATCAATACTATTTTGCTTCTATACGGTCATGTTTTTATCATCAAAAACCTCCATTAGCATTACGTTCAACTAATCCGTGTAAACAGCAGCAACATTTTAGATCCGTTTTAAAATCACCGAAGCCAAATTTCGCCAATTAGAATTGTTGTTTATAGATCAGTTAGTCTAAATTGTCTTAGGTTTTTTGTAGTTAGTTTTATGGTCATGAATATTTTTATACTCGTATTCATTACTATTAAAATAATCATCATACTTTTATTATTACCTCGCATCAACATCATCATCGTCATCCTCATTACACTACTATTACACTATATTACACTATTACTATTCACCGACTATCGATATCACACCACATGTTATCACACACACATATAACTTCAATATTTACAATATTGTGCAATTGTTCATTGTGCAAATGTGGCAAAACTGTGCAATTAGAAAAGCACTATTATGACTATAATAATAATAACGCTCTCACACTTTGTCAACAACATGACGTCATCATCATCGGGAATATAATCAATCAGATGTGTTGTATTTGTGATTTGACTAGTTGTCGCCTATTTCTATTTTATTTCACATTTTATTATTGCAAACATTTTTTCCTTTAATTTCTTGCAGTTTTTCACATGCTGCAAATGGTCAAACAAATTAAATAAATTATTCAATTGAAATTATTTATTGTCGACCCATTTCGAGATTCGGTGTTCGAAATTTGTAACGCGATGTGATTGACGCACCTACAATCTGCACTGATTGCAGATTGCTGACGATGTGTATGAGTAAGTTGCTGATGTGCCATATGCATGCGATTTTACGAAACGTGTGCGAAACACGATTTCGTGTGTACGTATGAGTATGCATGGGTGCGTTTATATGGAAGTGTCCATGTGTGTTTTTGTGTGTATTTAGAGCTTAATTGTTTTAACAACAGCAACAGCAACACGACTAAAAAGCAGCAAAAAAGCCATCAACATCATTTTAAATAATGAATAATGCAAAGTCAAACAATTCTATATTGAAACGTATGCAACATTTTTTGATCTGAGTCATAGTTTACGCTATCGTATTTATTCATTACTAAAAAATCCAGAAAATCATGACAGTGGGCTGACGAAAACAGCTACCACTAACAAAAACTACAACAACAACAACAGCGATCAGAATAATTATTGTTTTAAAAAAAGGTCATCTGCACGTTGGTTGCAGCATGGTTGGTCATTTCGTTAGTACTTTATTTGTTCTTGTTGGACTGTTCTGCAATTACTCTGCCAGTGCTTGGAGGATCTCGAGTATTATCAATGAAATTATTAATAAAATTTAAAAATTGAAATTTTAGTACAATTTGGAAGGTTTAAGATTTAATTCTTACTTTTTATTTCCTTCTCCCTTTCCAGTTTTCTATAGAAAACTTTTTCTTAACGATTTGGTTTCTTCAATTTTATTAAAATCTATTTTCTTCTTAAAATTTCTTATCCACAAATTCCTTCATTCCTTCACAAGTTGAGGATTTTATATTGTCAAAATTCTCATCAATATTTTTTAAGACAAGTTTACATCAATTATCTTTTTTGTTTTCTGTTTTTCAATGAGTTGGCAACGTTTGGAAGGTTTGTTAAAAGCCATCACAGAAATCTTTTAGATTTCTGTGACGCCGACAACAAAAACGAAAGCCACAATTTCAAAAAAAAAAAGAAAACGACGCATTCAAAATTGAGTATTCGAAATATCCACAGGCGCTGTAAAGCGTAACTTGAAAAATGCCAAAAGCAGTGACAGTACAAACAATGTCGATGATATGTAAAACAATAACGAGAAAAATCCACAGGAACTGAGAAAAAGGGTCAGCTAAAAACTCATGGAGTTCGTAACAAACAAAAAATGGACAGTTCCAAAATACGGACTACAGAAGTTGGTAACAAATAAGTTTGTAAAAAAGTCAGATGAAAAAAATTGACGTAAAAATTCGACGTAACTAAATTACAAACATAGTCCATACGACTGTGAGGACCGACAAATTATGTGATTTCTTGTTGAAGCCAAAACACCCAGAGCTTAGTAATGATGAAATGAAAAAAAAAACGTCTGAGTTAAACTCAACCCGTACACTGACAAAAACATGTAACAAATTGGAAATTTTTATTCGTCACGTGAAAGCCAAATCAATTTGATTTGATTTGATAAGTAATCATGATAGTGATGATTATTAATGATAAGTGATAATGATAGGGATGATTAATGATGTAAAATTAGTATGAGAGAGGGGGAAAATATAGAAAAAATCTAGAACAATTACACTTCCTTAACGGGAATAACTAACTAACTTGATAACTAATTAATGAAATACAGTTTTAACGTATCTCCCTTCAATTTAGTCAAAGCGGACATATTACGAGGCGAGATGCCTTCAATATATTCCTGGTATCATAATGAAGTACTTATAATGAAGGCAATGCATATATAATTCCTTGACTAGTAACACTATTGCATAATTGTAATCATTAGTTTTCCGAATGAGCAGATCGTTCCGAACGGATTTCAGAGCTCAGAGGATTGATCAATCCATCTATTTTAATCCAAGATCAATCCAGTAATTTTAATCGAATTATAACTGTAAATGAATCGTGGTTTCATTATGAAATAACCCTGAAAGCAAGCCTTATGATGACACCGCGACTACGTTAACGATCCCTATGATCGCGTGGTCGACAATCATATTTTTAGTTTCAATTCTTTTGCTATATAGTCTCTTCTGCCTCTGGAGAAAAGGTACATATTTTGCTGTATAATATTTATCAATAGTAGTATACAAGTTTTCATTTTCAGATTTTTTCTGAGTGTAATATTGATTTTTTTTCTGAGCTCATATACTCCACGTCAGTAACATAAATTTACGATTTAAATCCAATAACCAATAGGATAATATTCTTATAGTGTAAATTCTAAAAACCAATTTTGACTTCAGTTTTACTTTACAAGCTGAGAAATTGCGTCATAAGCACCGATAACCGCGTATCTCCTCTTAGAAGTGGGCGTGGCACTGCGACCAATCATGCTCATTTTGAACACTTTGCGACCCATAGAGACAATGACTATATGTATCATCTCTTAGAGACACCGTTTCCAAATAATTGTCACCATTTTCAACTGTCGGCCCGTCACGCCCTTTTTTAACACTATACTTCTATCTTAAATGTGCAAAATCGAATGTAAACGCATGCCTTCAAATTTTTGCACCTCCTACAACGCCCCTTGAATGCGTTATATACAAAAGAAATAAGTGAACACACGTATCCCTTCAGGTGTAGGGTATAAAAAGAGTTTGGAATTTAATTTCATGGCATGAAATGCATCCACTCAGCCAACTTTTTAAAAAGAAACAAATTTTTCGTGACGCTTTTGCCAAATGCCAGCATAAGGACAACAACACAAAACTCACATCTAATCCGTGTCCATTGTTGGGAAGAAGACTTTTGGTGTTTGTGCTGATGGCGTAAGCCATTTTGTTTCGGGTACTAAGGCGATTGCTGATGATGACGTTATTGCTGATGCGTTTACGGCGAAAATTGTTGTGGTGAATATTCAATTGGTTTCTGTAACTAACGGTTAACGGCAATGACGGTCACGATTGATGATGAGGGGTGATTGTAAAAATATATATTTATTGTTTTTAATTTTTTAAAATTTATAAAATCAATGGGGTTAAATGTTTACACCTCTGTGTAAAATCCAGTATTATTCATTCGAATTTACTGAACTATTTTCTGAGGAAAAAACACATAGCCTCTACGAATGCTAAACGAAGTGGGTGGCAAGAAACAATCTTTAAAATCATAATATTTTCTAAAAATTTCAATCAAATAAATTTTATAAAATCTTTCCTTAATTACACAATTTTATTTCCATTTCTACCTTTTCGCTTTTCACCGGTTTTTAATTGATTTATGATTGTTTGAATTTCATTTCAGTTCGATTAATATTTTTAGTACATTTTATTTTTGTCAAAGCATTAAAAAATATTTTTGTGTTATGACCATTTATCGGGGTTGTCTCATTTTTTGTTTTCCTTCAAATTGTTTTTTATTTGAATCGCAGTGTGCTTTTATATATTTTAATTCAATTTGTTCATGTTGAATTTTAAAATAAAATTGCTTAAGTAATGTAATTTCCTTTGCATTTTTAGAACTGAAATTTATTTAAATTACTACTGGTTTTTTTTGCAATTTAAACTGAATAGAGATTATTTTCTTGTGAATTTATTTGAATTTACTTAAATTCTTTACAGTTAACCTTTAAAGCCATAAAAATGAGCAGGCAGCACTTTCCAAGTTTTGTTTTAGGAGATTTAGGTTTCTAATCAGGATGTTATGATTTCTTAAACTCTAATGAAATACAACATTTCCTCTTTATCTAAACTAAAATGCTAAATATTATAAAATTACTTTCAATAAATTCTACTAAATATGTGAAATAACTCCTGGCTGTGTCAATGGTCGTAGATCAGGGATTAGGCAAAGATTAATAACCGAAATCCATAGGAGTTATAAAAATAAAAAGAATTTTTAAAAAGTGAAAGAATTGAACATTTCAAACGATAAGTGTTTACTACCTCTTTCACTTCCACACCTTCTCTTCTTCTTCTTCTTCTTCAATGTCCTCTCATAAATTGCCGCCCTCCAAAGTGTAAACAACTTTTTGCTACCGAATTTCAACGACGTTTGTGATATTTATCTTCCTTGATGTTCTGCCTCAAAGGATTCCTGAAAAACATCATACATCGCTTCTCTTTTCTCTGTTTACTCGCTGGCACGAACGTTGCGAAAAAATCCTTTTGAATTTTTTTCACTGCTATTCCTTTCTTTTTTTTTTGGATTTATTTTGGCCATCAGTGATCCTCTTAAAAGATACCTTCAATTTCCTCCGGCATAAACTTGGTCGGGATGTAGAGTTGGCGGCGTATTGAATGGCGAGCTCTATGGAATGAAAAAGTGACAAAAAGTAGCGTTAGACCGTTTAATACGGCCCACATACTGGCAAAACGAAAAATTTTACCAGATGTGGATAGAAATAATTGCCCGCCATTTGTCGATCCGCAATGATTCACGTTGTATAGTATAATCCCTGTAGGAAATTACATTGGACACTTATCAAAAGTGAACATTTTTTTCAAAATTTACATGCGGTTACGAAAGTAAAATGAAGAACAAGCGCAAAACCGGAGAAGGAATATTGAGATAATTATAACTAGGTCGGAAAACATGATAATGATAATACAGTAAATCCTACATCACGAATTCCTTACACATTTCGTAATGACTTCCATCCAAAAAAGAGAGAGAGAGACTGTACTCTCTTCCGAAATTCCTAGCGGACACTCAAACCCCATCAAATTCGTTTTATTCATTTTTTACCACAGATAGGTGGGTGCACGCGGGTTTGTGTTCTGCGGGAGCATAAAGCCTTTTGGATGGGGGTGTATGTGCGCGTGAAAACGTGTTAGTGTGCACATATGTGTATGTGTCTTTGCTCTTGTGTGCGTATTTACCAATACGTGATAGTAGTTGTTATTGTTATGATTGTTGATTTTTATTTTTATTGCTGCCGTTGTTGTTGTAGTTTCTTCTGTCGTGACCTACGATCGCGCACGAAATTGCAGCTGCACGTGCTCCACGCGTGAGTCACTCCATTTATTCATTCCACCTACAAGAAGGGGCGTAGGAAGCTCTACCACCCTCCTTTTCAAGTCATATTCCTTGATTTTCCATCCTCTTTTCAATCCACATTCGTTTTTTTAACTTTTATTTATATTTTACTGCACTCATCGGTTTGCTGAGTTTCGTTTTTCTTTTGGTCCTTTCGTTCATTTCGCTGCAATTCTTAACATTTTTCCCGAAAACAAATGATGCTGCCTGTGAAACAAATTCTGGGAAAACATGATCAAACTACTCACGTGTCGGTCTTCTGTTCAGCTTTTTGTTGTTATTGCAAGTGTTGGTGCATTTTTTCGTGGCACTCGGATTTCATTGAGAACCAAAAAAAACATTTCATGCATCTCAGGTTGGCCACCCCAAAATAAATTGCTAACTTTCAGGAAAGGATGAATGAATGAGTGGATCTACAACCAAAACAAAAAGAAACCATTGGCGGTGTTCAATATATACTCAATTCCTGCATTGACTTCTCAAACACCCTGCCTGCAGCCCCCCTTACTACCCACTGTCCCCCCCCCCTACTTTACCATCCATCGGAACGATGTTCGCTAGTTTCCAAGTGAATTTTTTAGCACGCTTCACAATTACTTTAGCTGATATACTTTTTTTTATCGAAATATGCGAGGCTTCTTTGGCAGTTCGAGCTAGTTCAAATAGCCGTAACTGTTGCGAGTATTTTCCAAGACCATCACAAGCGTAAACAACAACAACAACAACTACACAACAATGGTATCAAGAATTTTTTATTAGGTTGGATTTCTTCTCTTTTTCGATTTTTGGAAATTTTTCATGGCTGCTTCACGAACGTCAACAACAAATCTGCCCATTTTTTTCGAACAATCCTAGAAATGAATGGACGGCAGCGAACCATCCGGCGCAGGGCTTCGATTCATTTCGAATTCAGTTCTTGATTTTCCGGGTAGCACGCTGTTTTTCGGCCGAGAAATCAACTGGTTTGTTGGTCGTGCATTTTAAAAATGCAGCTGATTTAATATTTCTCTGTAATGTTGTTGTTGCTGTTGTTCTTGCTGTTGTTATTGTTGAAACTGTTGTACCAGATTAGTTGTGGCTGCTGCAGCTGCCGTTGTTGTCGTTGTTTTTGTAGCTGAATTTGTTGCCATTGTTCAATTTATGATTGCAGTGCTCATTGGATTTGGTTGATTCAATTTGATATAAATTTTCATATTAAATTTTTATTTTTACTTTGTTCTAAAATTTTTGATTAAATGAAATTGAATTAACGAATAGAATACAAATGTTCATTTAATTTCGTATCCGATATTATTCTAGAGAAATATAAGCTGCCAAATTTTGATTTTTATTCATTCATCAATCTTTAAAAGTAATTCAAAACTTTCGATCAGTTTTGTTAGTGAAATTAGTAACTTTTTACACCCTACACTCGCTGAGTCATCTTCTGAGACTATTTCCATCCGTATCCGTCTCAATCCGCCTTACTGTCCGCTTGTCTGTCTGGAGGAAATACGTTTGGGATTTTTCTTACGCTTTTCATCTGTTGAATCATTCCATACGAAACACCCTGTACATGTTCGCATGCATTTATCAAATGCAGTTTGCGGATATTCCTAACATTATTGGCAAGCATCATTTTTGCTTATATCCACACTTTTTGATTGGTGAATTAACGCGAGATGTGGCAGAAGTAAATGCAGACCTCAATGAGTTAATTTTAAATGTTTCACGCTTCAATCAATCAATCAATTACAGAATAAATCAAATTGACAATAAACAAAATAAAAATTGAATGACGATTGACATCAGCGAAAGAACAAAATCAAATACATAAACTTAATAAGTGGTCGGTCGAGTGGAAAATCAATGGATGGGGGAGCAAGAGGAATTATTACGGATTTTAAAATACTGGAAATACTTTCTGTTTATGCTATGAACAGTATTTAATACAAAAATTTTTACGAATAATATTTAAATTCAATATTTACATTTTTAACTTTTTTATTTTAATATGAAATATTTGAAGAAATATTGAATATAAAAACGTGCATTACAAGAGCTATAATTTTTGCCTAGAGAAACTATGATCACATAATAAAGAGACCCACTTTTTCTCGAATGAAATTTTTGACCTCGTCGAATGGGATGGACCCTGCCTCGTTTTTCCTTAGGCGCTATTTCACTCTTGAGGAAGGGAAACTTGAATATTCTCTTAATACTTAATACTGGAACTTGAATAATCCATTTCTACTTAGGATTTATTTCACTCTCCGAAAAAAGATAAATTAAAGATAAAAAGATAAAAATTTTAGTAACCTATACTCAAATAGTTGGCGAGTGAGGCGTGGTAGATGCACAAAATTATATATATATTCCTCCTTGGAATCACCTGCTAAGAATCGAAATATGCGGTTGCCGCATGGAAAGGGTTATCATGATGGAATTTGGCATAAATATTGCCCATCATTATAGGATTTCAACAGATTTCAACAGAAATAGGCGTTGTGCGAAACTAGCATTGTACTGACTAGTATATATTTAGAATTAGATTCGGGTCTTATTTCATGTATATACCACACAATATTCAGAAATTAAATCTTCAGCAATTAAACCTGAAAAGATTTAATGATGAAGAGCAGAATTAGAGAACTAATGGCACTAGAACGTATATTGAATTCAGTATTAATTTCAACCGGTGTGGAGGTAGCATCCAGCGAACTCAACCGCATAACTGTTTTAAAGCTCTGTATATTGTAATTCGGCGAAAATATCACAGCTTATCGCGGAACCTCAAGAGATAGCACTTGAACCAATTCAATTTTGTCACTATGCAATAGAGTAGTGATCAAAGCATAAAGGTGAATCCCCAAATTAATAATTGATTTTTTTATATAAACCAAAAAATTTACAAATTTACAAAAATTGCATTGCTCATCATTTCAACTGATTGGAAATGGTGCATAATATGTTAAATTTCTGTTTGTATTTTGAGATTTACTTTGAATTAATAACAAATAATTAATATAGCTGTACCAGGGACAGTAGAATGCATAGAACATTTAAAAATTTGTAATTAAAAATTATGAGCTATCTTTGAATTTGAAAGTAAGAATCTAAGTAAAATTTTTCATTATAGTAAAATCACAGTTTTTATATAAAAGTACAATTTTTGTGGAAGAACAAAAGTTTTCAAAATTTTTCCGAATTTACTTTGAAGTGCTTGATCTAATTATAATGAAAATCTCTGAATATTACTTCTAAAAATTCGTCAAGTATGTACAAATAACTTGGGATTAATAATTATCGGGAAAAAATTGAAAATGGTTGGGGATTCTTGCATAGTAACAAAATTGGGTTGGTATGCTTTCTCCTTAGCATCCACAACCTTAATATCTTCGCCGTGTCACGTGATACGGAGATGCTAATGAACCACTATCAAGTATTGCAATGAACTATGAAGTAATTACGATAAACAAGAGAAATAATGCCGGCTTTCAAAAGAAGTTCATAAACCACTTCTTTGCTTTATTCCTGTAGGCATCGTCGATTTCGTAATGAAGTCAACTTCTTATTTATAGATAAAAAATTATTAAAAGAATTATTAAAATAAACACTATCAGTTCTTGTTGCCACCCCTATTCATCGGCGACCATACGTTACCAACTAATGTCAAAAGTCTGATTATGATTTTAACCTTAACCACCAGATGCAAATGTTGCTTCCGTTAGGGTCAGCTCTTCATTATCATAATCGTTCCAATATAATTTCTTTTAATTCTAATTTCTGATTCGCTTAACCCAAACAGTTTTATCCTGAACCAACAGAAAACTGTTATGAATATTTACGAAATCATTCACGCTAAAGCATGTTCTGCATTTCAAAGCTTTTCTTTATTTTTAATTGCATAAGGTGGCAAAAGGCGACAAAAGCGATGGTGACCGAGTTTTTGTGTGCAATGCCATAAATGCAAACAATTAAAACACAATAGTAAAAAAATTGGAAGAAACAAACGCGCAACGCAAACGCATACAAATTACCAAAGAAATTATAGAAAATTTTTAAGGTTCAAATGCAAAAAATAACAAAAACAAAACATGTTAATACGATATTTTAAGATGTGTTTGTATGGCAGTGGATTAAGAGAATCGCACAAAGCCAAAGACGATAATTAAAGCACAATCCGAACAGCTTGCCAACGTGGCAACAACAAAAGCTACTCAGCAATTACAACAACAATCGAAGCCGTAACATTCGTAGCAAATGATGAGGCTACAATTTAATAATATTAACAGCAATAACAAAAACAATAAGTATTTACAACAGTTAAAATTTAACACCGTATTTCGAAAATCGTGATTCGTTTCTAAATTTGTTTATACTCTTCGTTAAAATGCATGACAGTCAATTTTTTTTTGACAAAAACTGGGCCACGGGTGATGCGATGCAACGAAAATAATAACAAAAAAAAAATAAAACGAACAAAAAGTTTATTGTACTCTGTCTGTTGGTGCTTTGATGAGTTTGCTCACTAAGCCTTTCTTGGCAACGTCATACGATAAAGACAAAGCAGAATGGATAGTGTGCGCGATTTATTAGAGTACATTCCAATAATTGCTGCAACACAAATCACTTGCTTCACACCCTCATGAATTCCAATCACAAACGACGCGTCATAACATTCAGCCGCTAATTCGTTAATAAGTTGCAAATAATTGCAAATATATTGATGACAATAAATTTACGTTTGACAGTATATTGTTTTTGTTTAATGATTACGCAGTGTTGACAAATTCATTATGTCATTGAGCGTCACTAATCATTCAATTAAATTAAACTGTACTTCGAGATGATTCGGCGTTTCTTTGGAATTGTCGAGAATATGTCGGGCAAATAATGAAAAATCATAAAAGGTAAAAAAACATTTATGTTGAATTTAACGATTATCTTATTTACTGGTAATAATTTCTTTGTCAATTTCTTTGTCAATTTACTCTTTGTTTGTTTCACTGCAATGGAACGCAGTTGTTGTATTTTTTTCAAAACAGAACAAAGTGATTTCGTGAATGAATGAAGGTTATTTTAAACAAGATTAACAGCATTATAATGTAAAGTCACGACGTACACGAAGCTGGAAATTTTTGGAATTTTTGTTTATGTATTTTGTATGTTTGACAGATCGGTATAACCTAAACACGAAAAAGTGACGAAAATTTCCCAAGCCGAAAGTTCGTCTAAAATGGGATCTTCCTATGTATATTCAGGGTTGATTGGCAGATCGCCGAATAATGTAAACTCACTTTTGGTCGAAATAATTGTCAGACGCGACGAACACAGAATGGATTCGTGCTGATTACTTCATTCCAGTTTTAGCGTCTGCCGGTTGTGTAATCATTAATAACAAAGAAAGAGTGATAATTATAATAAATTTAGAAGGAAAAAAAATTGCTAATGCCATTCTTGAATTCCAATATTTATTTATGCTATTAATAATTGTTTTATTGTACAGAATTTATGGTTATTGACGCTAATAATTTTCTTCTATTTTCCTCTATAATACACTGTAAACACTTTTATTTGCAAACACTACACAAACAAGCAAACAATTTTATTATAGTGCACCAATACTTCTTCATATTCTTTGGGAAATGTCAAAAAGTTTATTACTTTATTGTTGCCATACCCAATAATAAGAAGTATTTACTAAAATTTTAAGCTGAAACAATGTACTTTCATAACTTTTCTTGAATATCCCTAAAAATATTCCACATGTGGCAACAATATCAAAATATCCCCTCATAAAACCACACGAGACGACATGAAAAAGTTACATTATACCAATTTTTCTTCATGTCGTGTACGTCTACGTCTTCGTCTATGTCTTCCAGTGAGTTTACATTATAATGCTGTAAGTAAAAGAATAAAATGAAAGGCAACACGTTTATTCTTCGGGATATGCGATTATACGAGACTATTTCTCTTTAAATTGAATATCAGGAATCAAGCATCAAGAAAGGCCGAAAGTTTGAAAAAGAATAAAGTGTTTTATCAAAAGTGTCACGTTAAGCTTAAGCAATATATTCACACACAAGCACACACACACACGCACACGCACTCTTCTACACATACAATCACACACATGCATATACGTATGTAGGTTTTACTTGTTGCCACGCAGTGATAGATGCCGTACGAGCACAACTAAAATAAATTACTAACACAATCACAATAACAACACAATCTACAACAACAACAACAACAACAACAACAACAACCGCAGCAGCGGTAATAGCAACAACAAATGTCAGCAGCATTTTAATCATTCTAAACACAAGCACATCAAAGTAACAAATACCGGATTCTAGATAAGACCAAAATGACATTTTGATAAAAGTTGCGTTGCGTTGCCTTACGTCGTATTTTTCTTATTATTATTTATTTATTATGTTTTTCTTTTTTTGCTCTTTTTGATCGCTTTGATCACTTTGTACGCGCGTCTTCCAGCTAAAGCGACAGCACAAAGTCTAAATACTGTCTTAAATAATGAATGTAATTTATTTTGCTTTTCCAAGGCAACGTGTCGTCGCAGCAGCTTCTGCTTTTGTCTTTCTTTGAAAATCAGTGATTTTTGACGGGAGGATTTTAAAGGCATGATAGAAGCGCATTGGCTTTATTACCACTATCATTATTTCCTTTGGTTTGTACTATCTGTACTATCTTGTCTACCCACAAGCATTTCCGAACGTGTGACAAAAAATATGATAGTCTAAAATATTAAAAGAAATATTTATACCTATTGTAGTTAACTTAAAAAAAGTAGTCACTGATCTAATGATGGTATGGATTTAAAATTGTGTATATTAATTTAAAATATTCGTGTTTTTATATATGAAAATTATATACGTTCTTGGCAAGAAGTATTCACAATTGAATTAGTTTTTATATATTTTCGGAGTTTGCTGGATCGATGATGAAGACGATTAGGAAAGCGATTTTCCGGTCTATGAATATATTTGTAAAATCAACTCAGTTTGCAATTCATTCATACTCTATTCATAATATCTTAACAAATGTTATATTTTCTAATTAATGACTTGAATACAATCAACTCAGAATCCTCTTTGAGTCGATTTTCCTCTGACCATCATTCATCCATTTCCATTGAGGGAAATCGTATTCACGTGTGAATTATTTCTGATAAAGATATAAGATAAAATCATCAGATTGAACGAAAATATTGGTCATTGTAATCTAAGCTTAATTAAAAATGAAATGGGTAATAAATCAGATTAGACTTAGCCTAGCCTTTTTAGTGATGATTGTTCGTTTGTGTTAGGAAACAGTTGTGTAGCAGTTGAAAGCTCGAAACACACCAAAATATTCTGTGTAAAATTGACCCACCTATACTTACGAAAACTAAAATGATTATAAGAGAAAAATTCAACGATAACCACAGAAGTTTTATGTATTAAATATAAAAGAAAGGAAAGACGCTAAATAAAGTTTAATATTTTCGATTTGATAGCTCACGCACAGTCAGTCAACCCATAATTTAAACTTAAAATTCATTACCAAATTTGACGTATCATCATCGTACGTGAGTTATCTCATCAATATAGTTTCTCCTTTCGCCCACTGAATGATATTTTACATCGATACATTACTTAATCATCGATTTCGGTAAATTGACGTAACGGATTAATAACCAAATAATATAACACACTCTTTTTCATTTACAATTTGCAATTTGGTCGTTTGCCATTCCGGTATTTAAGCGTTTACAATATTTCCAATGAAGACCTCATCAATTATTCGTCACCAATTCAAACCATCAACCGTTAAAACGTACTTCAGTTCTTAAATTTAAATGACGCAACTGTGTCTACGTTCTATTTTGGAAAAAGCGTATTTGGTTAGCAAGTAGTAGTTGGTGTCGACCAAGTCAATTCAATTGAAATTCCATAGATTTAACTCAATCTAACGGGACTGTATTGGCCTTCTGCGAGTGTTACTGCATGGCTTGGTGATATTGCTGCAAGCACAAAAACAACAACAACGACGACATCGATGGTAGGAATAGCTGAAATGACGGACAACAAACTTCACTAAAAGATGAGCTGCATTACGTTAAAAGTTCAAGCTGAGAAGCCTAAACCAGAAAGAGAGAGAGAGAGATAGGACTAAGCGAAGCGGGGTGGGAGACAGGGAGAGGGGGATGAGAGTTGTGAATGTAAACCGAATGAGAGTTGCCAACGGTAACGTCATGCTTGGAGTTCGAATTTGTAATGAATGTGTTGACAGTTGCGATGACAGAAGCTAAGCAGTTCGTTGGACGAGTTCGTTGAACGATCGTTCTAGCGGTGGAATTCGATTGCGGTAATCATCAAGCGGCGGACTGAATAATGTACATTATGCCACATCGCTCATGGGCGTGTGACAATGCATTTTACGCACGTACTGCATTGATTCACAAATGCACTCCACGCGCTCTAAAGCTGGAGATGAAGATGGCAATACGAACGGCTCGCCACTGGATTGACAACAACAAAAAAATGTTGCACCAATTTTAAGCGGATATTTGTTTAGCAGAAATAATCGATACTTAATAAATTGGTCACTTCAGCGGTTTAGAAGGTGAGGATTCGAAATTCAAATGGTAACGGTGTCTTAATCGTGTTGTCCTCTCACACAAGAAAAACATGTACGAATATTATCAAAAAGCTATAATTTATATTAATTCCAATGCATTTCTTGCATTTCATTAAATGAAAGCAAGCAAATAAATGTCATCATTTTGGTTTATTTTTCTGATGTCGATTATTTTTTCCTTTCACGTAATTTGCCGTCATACAAATTTCAGCATTTTTGATCATAACGTTACCAAGAATCGCTTCAATGCTTTAGTGAGTCGCGCATTGAAAACCGGTATTGCCACCGGTATTGCCACCGGTATTCCTTTGGTTCATTTTATGATTGCTATGCGTCGTTAATTGACGACGAGGATGTGCTTCTGCTTGCCTACAAAAATGTCAAAGTGTTAACCGCATTGGAAACCTTTGAATTGTTGTCTTTACAACAGCTTTCCTTCTCTTCCGCATAAATTCGAACGTTGATCATACTCACACACACATATACTCATTAATTTCACAATGATTTCCAACATAAGTGTACGCGTAACGTAAACTGGCTTGCTGGCATGGATAAAACATTTAACCTTTTGCGAGAGTTAATAATAAATTAAATTTCAACAAAACCTATCTAATGCTTGATCAAAAGTTTCTTCTTACTTAAATTCTGAAAAGTCACAAACAATGTACGTAAAAAAAATTATGGAAATTTTAAAGTAAGTTTTTCGAAACAATCTCGTTCTCTCGCCATTTTTCTACGACTAGAAGGGATGATTGGAGTCGCAGAGAAAATTAAGACCATTCCTCTCGATCTCAATCTCGTCTAATCAATTTTCACAATTGTCTTTTATTTTTTTTATTTCTTTTATTCTGTTTAGTCTCGCTTATAATTGCGAACGATCTATTTAAATTAATGAATAATAAAAACTGTATTGGCCAAGCCAAAACCACCGCGACACGAACGGGCTTCGTACGATTTGACCAGAATTTCTATTCAATGTCACTAACTGAATATCAATTACTGAATATAATGACAACCTTTTTTATAGCTTTAATAGAAAAAGCAAGAACCAAGGAACTGAATGAATTAAAAAAAACACTTCAAAAAACACGTCGAAAAAGCCAAAAGTTTGAATAATTAATTGTGTCAACCGTTGCTTAAAAACGTAATGAGCAAAAGAATTTCGTCGTTGTTGCTGTTGTTGTTGTTGTTGTTCTTGCTGTTTTTATTGATTTAAATAATAAAAGTTCTTTACGTTTACCCGTGCACACCATTAGTGACGTAGTTTCTACGAATAAGCGGCCGTATTGACATTAATTAATTTCTAAAATATTTTCCAGTCGGAAAATTTTGTTACTTTTTTAAAATATTTTTCCGAAAAAAAATCATTCAACAAACAGAAAGCTCGCATCGAGTCGTACTCTTCCTCTCGGCAACAATAGTAAATTAATAACGGTTTTAACTTTAGATTTAATTGAAATGAAATAGCTTTTAAATTAAAAAGTTTTGAGTAGTTTTTTAATACTAATATTTTCCAAAGGTTTTCAAAGTGTTTCGAAACTGATTAAAACTGCTTAAAAACCATTACATTCCTTTTGTTCGTTTTCGTTTTTGTTTAATGCTGTTTGTTTTTTGGTCACATTCCATGTCTATTTGGTTGTCTAGGCGGTGCTCTTATCCACCGCGCCTCATTTTCTTCACAAGTCTCTCCGGCAGTCAAGTTCGTATACTGCTTGCCTAAATGTTGAATATTGTTCATTTCTGTTATTGAGCATACTATTAAATAACATCTTTAGCTCTTTAGCCAAGTTAACTGCTATAAATAATATAAGCAGTCACACGCTTGATGGTTACTCAGCCGATCATCTTCCATTTAAGTCCAAGTATAAAAAGGAATAAAAGATTTATTATTCATCCAATTCTGTCGACGGACAGACGGAACGGACTAACCGTTAAGTTCATTCCTTCGCAAAAGGTTCTGTAAACCAAACAATACCCCTTGATAACCTAACCAAGGCGTATCATCATCACCATCATCGTCACCGTCATCATCATCACCAACCGTCGCCGATCATGTCTTCCGTTCGCTGACTCACTATCGTTTCAGCCTTAAGTTCTCAAAGCGACATTCCGCTTAAAATGATATTATTATTGTTGTCAAGAGTTTGCCGGCGATGAGCTTAACCGAGCTGATTCTTGAAAATACTTTACATAAAACAAAAGAAAATAAAACAAAAGAAAAAGCAAAAAATTAAAGTAAAAACAAACGAAATGGCAAAAAACAACAAAATAAAAACAGCAAACTAAAAGCTAAATAAATATTGCGAATAAAAGAAAGAAATATAAACGAAGGATCGGAAAAGGAAGAAGGTAAAATTGTAAGATATGCAACACGTGGCAAAAATGAATTCCAAGATTTGTTTCAAATAAATTCCAGTGCGACAGTTCTTAAGTTTGCGTGTAAAAGTTCTTAATTAGTTCATAAATTTGGGATTATCCAAAACTCGTTAACTCCTAAATTTTAATCACAACCAATGTCATTTTTCAGCACGAACAATCATTAAATATATTCATAATGAAGCGAGAAATGTAACACTCTTTCGAAAGAATAAACAATTTTTACTCAATAATAATCGACAATTTTCAGATTATGCGCATTTCCCAAGGATAATTTTGAAACAACAAAATGTACTAAAAAACTAAAAGAGAGAGCAGAATTTACAAAAAAAAATTGCTTTTTATTATCAAAGCGTATAGACTTCAGCTGCTACTACAAAAAAATATCCATTGGGATTATTTAATAGTCTGAAACCCCAACGTCATCGTCATCATAATCCCCATCATCCCACCAAACCATTCTTTCATATTCCTCAATATCCTACCCGCCCCACCGCCATTCATTAAAATCCCCAAAAATCGATTTTGTCCTTCCTATTCCGTTCATTTTTTCTGGCTTTTTCATTTGACGCTAAACGATGTCAACGAATTGTGTTGACCGTCATTTTTTCTGGTAAATGAACTAAAAGCAAAAAACAAGTAATTTATTCTTTCATCGAAATTATATTTTAAAGAAAATGAATGTTTTAAGGAAGAGAAGCTTTTTCGTTAAATTTGTTTTAATAAAATATGAGTTGAAACCATTGAATAAACTGTAAGATTTCGACTTAGATGAAAGCATAAGAAATTTATTTTGAAAAAGCTTTTGGATTTAACTCCTAACTTTGTTTGAGAGTAGAAATTTTTTGAAGGAAATCATATATGATTTCCATTTACCCGTTGATTCCCATTAACGCATATGGCACATAATTATGATTATATGATAATTATAATTGTTAGGATTCCTTCGAATACATGACGTTGATTCTAATCTCTTTTCTAATCCTTTCTGCTCTTATTGTTCTTAACGTTGTTGTTGTTAATTTTCAGCTCATACTCAAAACTATTTGCTTTGGGAAAGAGCGCTAACACAAAGTTTAACTGAAGTTTGCTTAAAACCGCTAGAGGTTCTTGCGGTGTTAAATTAATGATAATCTTTTTTTAAAACAGCATTTGTGTCAAAGCGTGCTAATTCGAAAAATCTCTTCTCGTGAATCGAAAAGTTTATTCCCAAATGTTCTCACATCTTGCCCTTTCTTTCTATCTCTTTCTAATTCAATGCTCACACACATAACCACCATACTAGTCTAATCGCATTATCTTATAGTCGACCATAATCTTATAGTCGTTAGAAATATTTGCAAATTACTAAAATTACAAAGTTAAAAATTTGACGCTTAAAAACCTCATACAAGTATTATCAGCAACATTTTGGACATCACCCGAATGAGCAAGTTGCTCTCTTTCGCAATGTCATTGTTGTCGTTGTTGTTGGTGCTGTTTGTGTTGCCGTAGACATCGCTACTTTGTTACGAACTTTATGTATTTCATAGTTTCAACTTTCAATATGAATGCATCCATATAAGACTTTTACAAAGTTTCACAGGCTTAGATAGAAAAAAACAACGACAACAACAACAACAACAACAATGAAATATAAAAGTTCTTACATCTGCATGATTTCTATAGAAACTCGCTAAGGATATTCAAAATTCAAGAAGTAAAAAGCACTCAACGCTTGAAAGCATTGAAAACTTTTCAAATGTAGATTTAAACCAAAAAGAAGAAGGAGAAGAAGAAAAATAAGTATAACAGAAGGAGAAAGGACTAAGGAAAAAGGAAAACAAACTAAAGAAGAAAGGATAGGAATTTCCTTCTCCTTATTCTTCTAAACGAAGAAAAAACAAAAATAACAGACAGATGAAAGGCGCTAGTATTGAAGGTGTGTTGCACATTGCTTTTTTGGATTACTAGAAAAAGTTTACCTAGTCATTGCTGTTGTATTTGGCGGTGGCTTTTGTTGTTATTGTCTTCTTTGTTGTTGTTGTTCTTTCAATAACTTTCTAAAAGCCTTTCAATAAAGCACCAAGTGTCAATTCATTCATCTTCCTCATCCTTATCTGCTTATGCTTCTATATTGTACAGACAATTTTTTTATAACGCACCTTAATATTTTTATAATACTTGGAAATGGAAACTGTTTTTAACAGATATTAAAGCTGTCAAGGAAAGGAATACTGCGATAATTTGTATTTTATTTAACGCCTTGGGAAACCATTCCTTCGTCATCTCAATAAAAATATTGACAATTAACGGTTTCCACTAGCATATCGAATTAAATTAAATAAAATTATATAAAAATAGCGTGAAATTAAAATAAATTTCTAAAAATTTAAAAAAAAGCGTGAATGAAATTTATTATTAATAATAAAATTTCAAATAAATTTTAAAAAACAATAATAATTCTAAATGGATCAAGAACGAAATAAACATTTTACTCATAAGATAGTTCATTAAATTGTTTGCTGAGAAACAGAAAATGAAAAGAAACAAACAAAATTAAATCAGTGCTGCACGAGCAAAACTATAAGTTTTGTTTGGCAAATTTTTTTATTAAGCCTAAAAGCATACAATATTATTTTAATGACAAAAATTATCAGTGTAATGTCAGTGTAATTAGTATGACACAAAATGTATGTACAAGATTTTGTAATAATCACTTTTTTTATGACTTTTTTATTCCTTTTCAAGAAATACATTCTATTCAAAATTCTAACATAAAAAGGCCTTATAAATAAAGGCCTTATAAACCTTTATAAATAAAGACTCACTGTATAATGTCATAAATGTATTGTATAATATAAAATCAAAATGAGTCGGATTAAATTATTTCAAAAATTGTAAAATTTATAATATATAAAGCAACGTTATATAATCAGTAATCTTAATATGTAATAAATTTTATATTTTGAACCATTCAATCAGCGCCCGATCAAATCGCTAAAGTAATTAAATGCAGGCTTCATTCCCGCAAAAGGAAACCATAATTAAGCCCTAGCGATAATATTTACTATTCTCGCCCCCTTTCTCTCTTCTCTCTCCCTCACTATCACTGTCTATCCTAATGCTACTTTACTGAGAAACTCCTTGCCTTGCCACGAATCACAATTATCATTACCAGTAATTACTAACGCTATCAATGATGGAGATTACTCTCACCACTCAACGAAAGTGGCTTGGCTGATTCTAATTATCTCTATCTGCCGTACCTCGGATTCATTTCCATTGGAACACTTTACGTTACGTTACGTGTAAAAATTGAAATTCATTAGATGGCAGCAAGCCACGATTGTGTTAAGAACAAACGCAGTAAGAATGAACAGCGATGACAGCGAACATCTTGTGAAACTAATTAAATCAATGAAAATAAAATCAAATTTAGAAAAAGACACAGAACATAAATGGACGCAGGAAGAGGCAGACAAGAAACAGAAAGACAGCAAACAGCTTACAACCGCTTCCCGTCGACTCATTAAATGACTTACTAATTGACAGATTCCGTTTGTGCGCCATCCTCAAGCTTTCCATCGCATTTTACGGAAAATGGAATTAATTAATGAACCCTAATTATGATAATTTCATCTGGAGAAAATGTTGAAGTCGAAAATAAGTGTGTTTCTGTTTTTATATCTTATTTATTCACCACAGATCAAAAGGATTATAAATATGCAAACATATTAATGTTTCCCAATTAGCCAAGTAATGAACTACGTTAATTATAAGCTGAGCAGAATTATTTTTTTATTATATAATATATATCTGTTACATATAACACAGTTTATGCCTTTTGAAATCCACACCCAATTGTTTGCTCCATTGGGACAATACGCTCATCATTTACTCATTAGTCTCATGTTTACGCTGCACGAGAGAATCACAGTAATCGCACTGAAGTGATTTGCCTCTCAAGACAGGTACTTATGTATTGACCAAATTCAAGCGGTGATTTCTCACTAAAGTCAAGAGTCATGATGTTATCTGTAAATGGAAGCCTATAAATCAGAGCGTGTAAAGCAAAAATTAAGAATGACCATGTTATTTGACCAATTAAAGTCTGCCGGAAGGTGACACTATTTTTGTAAAAGTGTTCAAAACTTACTTAAATCTGAATCTTGCATTTGTGATTGGTCTATCTTACCTATTCGATTTTCATTAATGGATCCATAATTATGAATTAATTATGGATTTTAAATGAGATCAGATGAGAATGCTTCCTATACAAAATGTTATTAAAAAAATTTAATCTCTGTAAATATTTTAGTGCAATAATCTCTCTAACTTTTTTCTACCTTTCTCTCTCTCTCTGTCTCTCTCTCGTTCTCACTCTCTTCCTTTTGCTCTCCTCTTTTGCTTTATTTCTTATTCCTCACGAAACTTTTACAATCTTTCTGATGCCTGTCAAGTACTTTTAAAAGCTTTCAAAAGAAGTTCGAAATCTCAGTTGAGAAATTTTCAATTCTCCATAGAGAATTTTATTGTTGTATCGGATTATTAGTTTGATGGTTATTACGGTTGAAGGCCGCCATTCGATTATAATTCGAAGTTATTAATAAAATTATTGGAAAAAAACAGGAGACACCTTTGATTATCTCATAAAAGTCTAATCCATTTCAGGATTACTAAAGAAAAGGATTAAGAGGGGCGAGGGTGTGAAAGAATGAAGCTCTTGGAAAAATGTACGAAGACGGAAGAAGGAATCCAAAATTTTTTTAACTTTTTGTAAAGCATTCTCTTTTACTTTTCTTTAGTTTTTTAGAAAACATTAAATATATTTGTAATATTTTTTTATTAGAGCGTACATCTAGAGAGATTTCTTGCCCGACATTAATTTTTTTACACATTTTATATCCTTGGAGACTCAATCGGGTGCGTGTGTTCATTCATTTGCTGTTGTTGTTGTTGTTTTTTTGTTTCTTTAATTTTTCTCTTTTTATTAAGGTGAAATTATTTTTATTATTATATTTTCTTTGAAGTTCCTTTCGCTGTCGTTGTTGTTTTTTTCGTATTGCTGGATTTGTTTGCTTTACATTTTCTCTTCGTTGCTTTTTGTTTTTGTTGTTTTTGTTGTTATTGTTGAGAAGTTTTGACACCTTTCCCGAATAACGCTAAAAGCACGTTCTTTCTTGTGCCTGAAAAGACCCAACAACTCGTCGTTTATTATTATTTCGTAGACAATCTCTAAGAGCTCATTCATTCCATTATTTACCCCTATGCCACCTTCTGCCCCCTGCGACCATTTCGCCTAGAATTTTATATCGCACAGATTGCGTAACTGTGGAATTCGGGTTACTCCCTATGTTCATGTTCGTGTGCGTAATCGTGTATCACGCTCGTGTTCATGGATCTACTTCATACGGTTTTCCTTTACGCCTCTATTTTACTTTCAATCGCCTTCGGTTTCTTAACAAGCGCAACATTGCGTTACGTTGCTTTAACGGAAAGGCTGCCGGTAAGACGGAGTCGGGGTGGTTGACTTGCGCGTTACGTTCTGTAAATGACGTTTATGTGAACTTTTGAAGTTCGCTTAAGTGGATTTATGAAGATTGCACTTTTGTAATTTAATTCGTTAACTTAAATGCGAAGTCATTGCAAGGGAATTGTTTTCATTCAACAAACTGAGCAGGATTTGGTGTGGGAGGGAGAGAGAGAAGGGAGAGAGGGAGAGGGAGATAGGTGTTGAAGAGGAGGGTAGAGATTAGTAGATAATATGTTTGGGATGGGTATGATATGGATGAAAGGCGGGCTGAAAGCAAATGAAAGGAAAGAAGAGAAGATTGAAAAGTGAGAGAAGCGTAGAGGATGCCACGATGCTGGGGGTGACAAACACAAAAAACTTTGTTTGCTAAAAGACCATGAAAGGACAATAAAAGGACAATGACAGGACATCGAACCTAAGACGCTTTTATTAACGCTATGGTCAAACAAAGTTTTTTCTCTTTTTAAAAGTGTAATTTTCCATTACATTTTGCTTTTGCTAGAAAATAGCTTTTTTTATTATATAAGAAATATCTTTATTAGTAGAAAGACATTTTTTTATAAAACCTAAAATGGACTCGCATAAATGGAAGCAATAGATAGAGATTAAGAGAAGAAACAAAGGAAGTCTATCTCAATTTTTTTTTCAAAATAACCAAACAATTACTATAACGGCTACTAATCTCACTAATAACACTTAACCAACTCAGTAATAGATATAATTTTGTAATAAAAACAGATTATCATTTGTTTATGTTTGGCGAACGAAAAACAAGTATGAAAACAAAGACTTCCATACCATAACGGAAAGTCTTACGAAAACATATCACCGATATCGTTCATTTCAAAATTGTGTAATAATATAGTTGTCACACAATATGTATACAAGCGATAGTTTACACACAAACACAAGTACACACATCTATATCCATTAATGTGCATATACCACACATCATTGTTAGCCGTTAGTTTCAATCAACAACTGGATTGCTTTTGACAAGAATTTTAATTAAAATTCCGCAAAGGTTTACATCAAAGCATACATTGAAATGGTTTGTTCTGATCTGGTTTGGTCCCGGATGTGCGCGTATCTCCTAAACTGAATGAATAGCATATAGAAATGTATTCTAGATACGACAAATCGATGAATAATTATCACTTGAATGCGAACAGTCAAACAATCGACCGCAACTCAATTTTCGACCACAAAGAAAACACAAACAAATAACAGAACGAAACAAAATCATCGACGAATCTGTAACAACCGCAAAAATAAAACCTTTCAAGAATTTTATTTGACTATAAAGAAAAGAGGAGTCAGATGGCAATACTGTCAGATACAAATACTTTATTGATAGGCAAGATAACAAGAATTTCTTTTGAGAAGAAAATATACTAATGTATATTGTGTACTGTTCCTGCTTTTATAATCTGTATGAATTCTGCTGAATTTCAGTGACACACTGATGACCGCAAGTTTCCTCTCCACTCAGAATTCAATCTAAAATAATTGATGATAACTTTAACCATCACATTCTAACCATCATTAAAAAGGAATGAGCGTAAAATAATGTTCGCAATTCTATGACATCTTATATCGATACCGAGAATACATTGAAATCCCATCGCATATCAAACGGCAATCATAGCTAACCGATAAGACGGACACCCCGAGATAGGAAGTGCCTTGCTTTATTGGTAATTAATAATTTATTGCTGGTTTAATAAATATTTTAAATTGCTTCAATATAGATTTCGTTCGATATGAATGAGAGTTCCGTCTCCTTTTACAGATATTCCTTTTCTAAAGAGATATTTCTTGTAATTGGTATCGTTTTCAAAAACTTCATAAAAATTATTATTTCATTACTTTCTTTAAAAGATTTCCGTATGACGTATGTGATTTGTTTCTGTGGCACAAATTAGTGTAAGGAATTCCCAAATTAATTAAACGATCAGATTCATTCAGATTAGTATCAGCTGAGCAAACTGAAGAACACATCCTTTCTTCCCGCTTTCCTTCCACCCCTTCTTCCATACTTTCTACTTAGCCTTCTGGATGTTATTTACGACAATTGAACTCATCTATTTAATTGAAGTGAGCAAAAGAATTGCTAAGAGCAATCACTTTGACGCCTGTATTCCCACAATAGGGACGTTAACCCACACAGATATAAAAGGAGAGGAAGGAAAGAGATAGTTAGATAGATAGATAGCTGGATAGACAGATAAATAGGTTTATAAATTAATTCTAAGATTATCGTGCTTCATCGGCACCTCAATGGCATCACCTTATTACTACTCCACTGCAACGTGGCAACGTATTTGAGGAAGTGACACGTCGAATTAGCAAGAACAAGAACAGAAACAGAAACAAGTGCAAGAAAATCAAATCAAATAAAATGCACGGATTCATAGCATTAAGTTTAACGTATCGCTTTGTAACGTTTCATTAACGATTGCAAATTGGTTTGAATTCATTGTAGATGCTGTCAGTAGTCTCTGCTCTTCTTTCCATTATATAAACATATCCGGTACTTCCGCTTCCACTTCCTTTTGTTTGCTGTTACCCGATTTCACCCGACTCATCCTTGGTTTGTTGGACTCTTTCGTGTATTTGTCTCATGTGGCGCAGTATCAATTGAAGCAGCAGCTGCTCCAACAATGACAACAACAACAACATCATCGTCGTCTTCGGCATTGACAACGACAACGACAACGACATCAATTCCCCAAATCGCCGAGCTAAACAAAATCATTGAAATTGCAATTTATGCAAAGCTTCCGCAGCTTTGCCTCTTGTGATTCGTGTCCTACATCAGTCGTTGTGTGTGTGTGAATGTGTGTGTATGTGTGTGTTAATGGGGGTGCCTCACGACAAATAGGGCGTATGTCGGACTTGACATGACTTTCGTAAATATATACCAGTACTAAAGGTTCATTGGGGTTGTAAAATGGGTCGCACAGACACACACACGCATAAACAATATTAGCATACACACACGTGCATTGTCTATGCGACTGAATATAGGTCTCCATTCAATCCCGTCCGTCCCTCGCTCCAAATTAGCTAATTAATTAAATTGAATTTGAACGTTACCGAGCCGCGCTGGCTTTCCAAAGGATACGAATAGTACCCGCAGCCCAGGGGAAGGATTAGCTAACATGGCATGTATTACTGTAACTTATGCGAATTGTTGTTTATTTGATCTTGTAAATGGCAATTGCTTGAGTGTCGCAATGGTTTCTGGAACAATCAAATGGTCATTCACTCAACCGGGCCCTCGAGGAAAGCTCACATTTTCAACAATAGCCAACGGATGGAATAACCCCAATGGTACATGTTCTATAAGTAGAGCATGTGGAGATATTAAATTATTGCAATTTTCAGTAGAAGTTTAGTTCTATCTTGTATCTGTAGTATCTCCAATATTATCCACAATTTTGAAGAAGCATAACTTTTTTAAATAGTTTCGGCACTTTAAGTCTTTTGATATTTCGGTTTCCTCACAGCGAAAGTTATGAAGCATTTCTTTTAAAGAGAAAAGCCTTTTCGAAAGTACTTAATGGTAAGGTCTTGAGATTTTTTGGACCAAATTCAAAGTACTTAACTTCTGATATACCGTTAAGTGAGAATGATACGGACACACATCGTGAACGTATCATTTCTATCCCTTTTGGTGGTGCCTAATATTCTTAACTCTCTTTGCGCTCCTATCGCTTTGTCAAAAACGAACGGTGACACCTAGCATCGTTAAAAAGCTCTAAAGTCCATTAGCCGTTCTAATTTTTCTTATAAAAATACGTCATGATATGGGTCTCTCTTGCACATTTTTCTTTGAGAAAGAGAAAATTAACCACGTTTGGTGATCGCCAACACCAAATTGTCTTTCGGAAAATGGAATTATATTTATATAATTTTGTGATCTAATACGAAATTCTGAAAGCATTTATTAGTTTTCTCTTACGTAATTATTAATTCACTCACGCAATTATTAATCATTCAATAAAACCTTTACTCCATCAATTTTCAACAGAATTGCTCTCAATGAGATTACAATATCTTAACAATAAAAACAATTTTATAATTTATTTCGTTTCAATTTATCCAATTAACAAATAAATTTCGAAGCGGAAAAGCCTGAACGTAATCTCTTTATTAAATTTAACACTTTGCTCTCCAGGGACCAGAATTAATGACGACCAAACAATAGGATTATTGAAAATTACAATTATTTGAAACAAACATCGAGTATCGTTATTCGTTGAAGCGAATTCGGAGACGGATCAAACAATGAATTGTAAGAAGGACGATAACAAAAGACGTAACTAACGAACGAGTAAAAAGGAAGAATGACTGAAGAAACTAATAAACGAATGAATGGACAAACTAGAGGACGAATTAACTAAAGCAAAGACGGAAATTGAAACAATAGAAGTTTGTCAAGATTAAGACGCCCTCGATGATTTAACGAAAATCAAGTGCCCCCGGAATTGTAGATTATTAAGAATAATTAATAAGACAATATGAAATCGTGGTTACCGCAACTGTATGGATCGCCATCATCACTCGGTATTCATAATGAGAATTTTCGCCAAAGCAATTTTGCTCGTTGCATTTCTTCATTTACATATTCGGGTCAACAACATTTGTATTAGTGATTATATCCATATCCAATTATTATTACGGTTTTGTCTGCGCACAGCTGTGACCGTGCCATCTTTATTATCATCGTAGTCATCATCGCCATTAATGACAACCAACGCCATCACAATTACCCCCAACCAACTAATTTCGTGTCTTGAAACAATGCTTGAATTAATTACGAAATTAGTAATCAATCTATTCATTTGCAGCCATTGCGCTGAGTTACTTCACTCTACACGAAAATATACAAGAATTTTAAGATTGGAAGGTCTTTAAGGAAAGGAATTAATAGATTCTCGTACAATAATATCGTAGATTAATATGGAAACTGATAATAAACTAATACACACCAAATTCGTACAGTTTTTATGACTGACAGTTTTATAACTGATTAAGACATCATTTTGATAAAACAAACTTAGCATTTACATAAATACGAATCAATAAAAAATGGTTTTATATTTCAATTTTAATTGAAATGGGTTAATTTCGAATAATCCTGTAAGTTTTATAATATTCATTTAATGCGAAAAAATTGAGAAAATAATTCATAAAAATCAGACAAATTTTCTGACTCCGTCTAAGTTTTTCTAATGTCCTCTAGAAGAATTAACATAATCATAGAAAACGGAAATGTGAAAAAAAACGTTTCACAAAGGTAACAGCATGACAATTGGATCAAAGTAGATTTTTTTTAATGTAAGTTAATCCAACCGGTAGTAATATTCGACAGACAAAAACCAAAATGGTAAATTTCCCCTCTCTAGTCCTGACTATTAAACTCCTACGAACGAATAAAGCAGAATTTCGACATACACATACTATAGAAATTATGTCAGTCCTTTACCTGTCATCTGTCTCTAAATGTCTGTCTGCGCAAATTTGGCTCATTGAAATAATATTCTTGAATAAGTCTTGTAGTACACAATTATTACATCAGAAAGCATTTGCTGTGATGGTTTTTTCCAAGTGATTCATTCTCTCACTAAGTGCTTCTTGGCAGGAGAAAAGATGTAGACACTTGTAACACACACTCACACACAAATCAAGCGAAAATTCTACGATTACTTAAACAGAAATTGATCGATTGCGATAACTGAAGACTCCTTTTTCAATGAAATCCACAAGAGGTAAAAGATTAAGTCAAAAGAAAGATTCTTTTTCTCCTTTTGGAAACTTTTTGACTAACTGATTCTATTTCATGACAGAAATATAAAAAAAGTAAGAGTTATATTTTCTTTAGAATGTTTTCTATTCTATGGACATTTTTTAAATATCTCCAACAGAAATTCAATTCACTTCGAAACAAATCTGATATCGATAATTCGTATTCGTTATCGAAGCGGAAACGTAATGTTTAGAGATTTATTTCTTAATTCCCATTTCAATTTTGTAAATTCAATAAAATATTCCCGAATCGAATAAACAAAGAAAAAAAAGAACAATCGACACCTAGTTGAAATATCGATATATACTGACTTGTATTTAACAGGTAGCATTTCTGGCTGTGGAGGAAGTGTTTGCGAGTCAATTCAACATTTTGCATGGCAGGATCTTAGTTAGCCTTTTTTTATTTACAATTCCTTCACCCCAGCGGAAGTTAATTTTATACGTAATACACACTCAAATACATCCGACAGCAATTTTCATGTTACAAGAACGAATAGAGAAGAAAACTCACAAACGAAAGCAACAAAAAAGCGAGAACGCCATCAGTTGCTTTTATTCTTTTCTTACTTCATTATAATTTTTGTTTGGTTTTTTTTCTTTGTTTTTATTTTTGAAATTATTCCACAAAATTGGTTGAGTCTATTCAACCGCTTTTTACAACAAAAATATGATTAATTACAATAAAATGAAGTCTGAAAAAGGCCAAAATGAAAACAAAACGAAAAATGTGTTGTTAGAAATGGATTTATGTATTTACCCTAATACAAAATGTACGATTATTTCAGGAATAAAATGATTGCTCACTCTTGTAAAATTACTTTGTATAAAATTCTTGTTTAGATGTCATTAGATGTTCCCAATAAAAAATTCTATATAATATACTTGCTATTTTTTTAAACAAAATTGAAACAAAAATTGAGACAAATAATATTTTTTAATAATTGCATCTTAAAACCCCAGCGGATGTCCTCGACACAATACAAAATCGTTTCCTGCACAGTCAGTATTTTTACATGAATTTTAAGCGGAAGCTGAAATTCGTCCTTACGTGCGGTTCTTCCTTTTCTCTGGAACAGAAAGACACGTTAATCTTTTATTTCGAGTTAGGAAAATTTATGAGAATTGAAATTTATGAGCCATTGAAATATCGAGTACAATGTCTTTGTCGTCAAGAAATATCGAGTAGACCAATTATAGATGAAATAACCGAAACCCATATAATAACCCAATAATAACCAAAAACCAAAAAATAAAAACCCATGAGATTTTAACATTTGGCAATTATTGGTAAATACCATATTTCAATTATTGTCTCGCATTTATATATTAATTTCAAAATATTGCAATGCTTTTAAATTAAACTATACAGAAAATATTACCACAAATTTTTTAATAATTTCTTAATTTAATAATTAAAAATATTGAATGAATTTTACCACCTAGCCCCAGCCTCACCTGATCGTAATCACTACCACAGTAAGAATCCCAGTGAAACCACTTCTATCACATTATACTCGTTTTCTTTTCTTCGTTTTAAAAAGAAAAAGATTAGAACAAACAAAAAGTCCATATCTATGAAAAAGAGATGACCCCAACGGAAGAAAGCAAGGAAGCGTATTCCTGCCTTCCGACGTAAGAAACACCGGCTGAACTTAAGTCTTGATATTTGTTGCGGTTCCGTTGCGGAAAAAATGCATAAAATTCCCCAGACCGGCATTTATTTAAATTTATGCCATTACTTAATGCAATACAGTAATTTCGCACTGCACGCTTAGATTTTTTTCGTTCGTATACGCTGCCCGACCCTACCACACTCTTGAGCCGTGTCGAGAGCATGCAACTCATTCCGCGATTCCGCCTCCATTTAGTATTCGTCGACTCCATCCGTCGGCATTTTTTATACATTTTTTTATTATGTCATCTCCTAGCCATTTTTCTTACCTATGTATTCCCAAAACTTCTTGCGCTGTCCCTCCTACACCTCTTGTTTATTTCTTCTAGATAGTATTCCGTACCGTCAGGAATCGCAACCAAAAGATGAGAAATTTTTCATTGTTATGCAAACATTTTCAGTTTTCGGTGTTTCACCCAGGTTAGCGGTGATGATGGTGGTTTTTTGGTTGATGGCGGAAATGAAGACAGGTAAAAGAGAACGCTCTGAAACATAATGATGAAGAAAAGTGGGCACTAAAGTAAAATATTATTTTATTGCTCTCTTCTGATGAAAGGTTTCCTTTATCAGGATTTCTAAAGAGGCCCGCATGAAAACATAGTATTCATTTTAATGCCCCAACCGTAATTTGCGTACACCTCAACTCATCCGTTTCCGATTTAGCTAGAAATAATAATAAAATTGAATAAAACGAATGAAGGACTATACCTCAACGTTATAAAGGAAAGTATGAGCGGGTATAATTCTTCGGTTCTAGACTACAAACATTCCTGTTTAATAATCGGTAGACTAAGTAAGCACGAAACACTCATATAATTATATATTCATATCATTATTCATAGAAAATTAAAAATAACGAATGAAATAATCTCGAGTTAAAAAATAAATCATGCCAACAAGGCCTAGATTAGAAACCAGGTTCTCATCAAGCACTGTCTCCTATATTGACATGCTTTACCCGATTCGAATACTCAATATTAAATTTCCAAATTTTCAGGCTCGTAAACTAATCCTGTCCGCAATAATAACCGATACTAATTTTCTGCAGATACGAACGTTGAAAAATCGTTTGCTTCATTTCACCAAAAATTATAAAAGCATTACCGCACTACCGGACTTACCAGCTGCGAAATAAATTTGCTGCAAGAATCTTACAATTGCATGCGCTAGTTGACGCAGATTTTGCCGTTGCCGGCCACAACTTTTTAGCCTAACATAGTTCCGGGTTCCGCAAAAGTGCTGCCTGGATTTAGCTGCTGCTGGCCTCAGAGTTTTGGTCTTCGGGGCTGATGATGCTGTTCTTAACGTTCGCTACCTTCACATTTCATTCAATACACATACACACGTGTCTTTTTGATGGTCTATCTTCCATGTATATTCATTCGTATGCATTCCGGGATTCCCCGAGCAACCGCAAAGCAGAACTTTGTGGAGAAACATTTTTCGAAGACGCTGCAATGTGAGACTACCGACAACGCAGTTATTGTTATCGTTGTTGTTGTTGCTGCTGCTGCTGTTGCTTTCATTCGATTTAAACCTAAGAGGAAGGAAGGTAACCAGGCAAAATATTTTCAGGTCAGGCCAAGAATGGTTTCGATATTTGGCGTACTTTAGAGGTATACCGTATACCGTCTTTGTTAGTGGAATCTTTTCACCTTCGGTTTCTCTATCGCTATGGAAGATAATAACAATTCGAGCCTTGTTGTTGTTATTGTTATTACCGTTTTATATTTTCTTTGCACCTTTGAGGCCAGGAATAGGAAGAATAAACTGCCTTACTGCACAAAGTCGGCAATGTATTCCTAACCGAAATATCCAACGCAAGCGAATTGTTCACCTTTCCAAATTCCACAAGCCGTTTCTAAAGAAAATTTAAGAAAGCAAAAAAATTGCCACACAGAGGAAAAGGAATAAAATTAACCGCCTGGAAAAAAGCAGAGCGGATATAATTCAAGAAGAGTGGCACAAATTGCATCATAATATTGTTGAGGTAGCGGAATCTGAGAGCCTTAACCCACATCCGTGCGATGAAGCAAAGCAACCAGGAAGTTAGTAGTTTGTCGTTAGAACTGATCCTGCGCGGTCTGGCCCCTTCACTAAAAGTTAGCAGAACGAGTGTTTCGGGGGGGGGGGCGGTGGCGTGGGGTAGCGATGTGTTGAAAGAATATCATAAAAATAAATAAAGAGCTGCTGCAATTTGTTGCAACGTGAACGCTCGAAAACTGAAAATTTTTACCATTGAAAGAAATGAATAAAGGAAAAAGTTCTTAGAAATAAAAAAGGAGGAAATTTTTGGCTTCCGGATGGGCACCTCTGCAGAACGAGCGACATTCACCATGGGCATCGTAATTGAATTTGAAATCGGCCTAATGGAAATTTAAGGGCCAAAAGCCAGTAAAGTAAAAATGACCATAATCTTCCTTGCTTCGTAAAAGTGAACAATAGACAAATCCAGGGACATCCTGAGACAACCCAGCAACAGCTTCGCCACAACCAACGTCAAGGCAGGCATTCGTTTTAATTAAAATTAAACGCAAAGCATGCGTAAGCGTAAGTATTTTATAAAATGCATGCTCTTTAAAAGTCAAAGTAAATTTGGTTTAATTTGAGGGTGACATAAAAATTATTAAGAATATTATGACAAAGTGACAAACTTGTATTTGAAGGACAATGAAATAGGTTGGTTACCTTTACCTGACCAAAGCTTGTGGCAATTAAAAATAATGCAAGGGAAAAATATTAATTAATTTTACAATTCGTAAAAAAATATGTTTAAAAGATTGAAATGAAAAAAAATTTGAAAGAATGAAATGATGAAAGAATGAACGAAACTATTTACTACATCATACATTTAAAGAAATAGAAAATAGAAAATTAAATAGAAAAAAGTTCATTTTATTAATCACAGGAAGTGAATTATGTTGACTGCTTGGTTTAGTTTCTATCTTTCTGTCTAGAATTTTTAAGAAAAAATTTAAATTTCTTTCTTTTATTAAACTTCTATCTTTTAATTTATTACATTTTCATTCTTTTAATAAATTTCTTTTAATGAATTTCGTCAATTGTAATTTATTTATTTGAATAATTTTCGAATATTTACAAATAAATTGATTGTATTGAAAGTGATCTGAGAAATCTAATAATCTTTGCGATATCGACAATCCGATTTCCTTTCTCTATCTATCTTATATGAATTACTGGCATTATCAACCATAAAGCTATCTCTGTCTCTGTCTCTGTCTCTGTCAAGCTTCATTCAGAGTCTCAGAAACCGCAAAACGTTTCAAACAGACAATTTCTCGAGCAAAATATTTCTTGCTAATTGACTTTTTAATAAATGAAAAATGATGCATTATTCTCGCAGTTGCAAAAATTTTGTTGTGTTCGTTATGTAGTTGTTGTGTTTGCGGTAGCAGATAAATTTTGCTACTTTGGATTGACGTTGACTCTTCTAGTGTCATTGAAGAATATAAAGAGGTTTTAATGTTTTATCATGTCGAGTGAAACACGAAGTAATTAGCATATAAATAAATCATGTGTATTATCCCAAAAAATTACATAATATCCAAATCAGAAAATTAATAACTGCTTCTCAGATCTTGACTAACTAGTTCTAATTTAATCGCCATTAATTTTTATATCATTTTAAAGAGAGCACAGAGACAAGTCTGATATAATTGAGTTCCTATGGAAATTTAGTGCTATCCATTTTCATATTTTTATACTATAATTAAGAGAATAAATGATAGTTTATAATTTAATTATGACACATAATTATGGCAGTAAATTTGACAATAAATTTGACAGCATTTCGCTAAAATTTTCACATTTACGCTTTCCCACTTCTCTCAATATGGATTCCCTTCCCCTCCCCCTCCTGCCCTTCTATCAATGAGCATAACAAAAAGAGTCCATCCAGAGAAATCACTTGCTAATTGAATATTTGCAATACTGATTATAAATTCAAAACATTAATGTAAAAAACTATTAAAACAAAAGGACTATCGTAAAAAAACAAATAAAAAAAGCAAGTTTATTTTTTTGCAAGTCATGGATTTTCTTTCACTCATTCATTCATTCATTCATTCAATTCTATTAATTTTTTGCAACACTTTTATTTTATAATGCTCAATTGGTTGTTGTTGCTACGATTGTTGTTGCTACGACTTTCATTGTTCTGGCAGAATTTGTAAGAGAGAAATTTAATTTTTCGCTAATTTCCTGTGTGTAAAATTTTCACTGTGACCTTTTTCGAGGTTTTTAATTAATTCATAAAATCAATTTATGGCAACCCAAATAAATTTTGGCCACAAAATAATCGATGTGTGTATTTTGATTTGTCCATTATTCAATTAACATTTTAAATGTAATGTTTTTTTCCAATTCAAGTGTTGATTAAACAATTAAAATTAAAATATATTTAAAATATTCAATTGATTTGTTTTTTCAAAAGATTTAATTTTTTATCAAAATAATTCACCTTTATGAAAAAATATAACAAATATAAACGAACTGCAAACTATAAAAACAAGAGAAATGAAATCACCTAAAAATAAAATATAAATTAACAATATATTCTAGTTTACTTAAGACATAATAAAACTTAATGTCCTGTGACAAGAACTTTCGTTACCAGCGCCCTCTCTCTCTCTCTTTCTGTCTCTCTCTCTTTCTCAGCCACCGCAAACAATGCCAAAGAGATTTTTGCCCAAGAAATCCTTTTATAGTCTCTGAAGGGTCTTTAGCATTTCAGCCAACATCTTAAAGAGCTCAACTTATTCGAAGGTCGCTCCACTCCACACCACTCTACAACCAACATGATTCTCGTTACGCGCTAATCTTTAACAAACAAACACAAACGAATTCATGCTGCAAAATCTAAGACAGTCAACATGATCAATGTTCCAGCGTGTCTTAAAGTAAGATTAATGAGTGAAGCCAAGAAGTAATGCACACACACGCCGCCCATAAACACACACATTATAAGTGGAAGTAGCTATTGAGTAGGACGCGCAGTTGTTTGTTTGTCATCGGAGAGCAACAAACTTAACAATTCAAATCCTTACTAGAGTCAAACGAAAAGTGTTAATTCCGTTGTTGGTTGACTGCCAGTATTGTGATTCTCACATATTTCCCATCCCACACACACACATGCAGACATATGTATAAGCAAGCTCATACATTTGAAACCAACGTCCATACGAAATTACTTACACTCGCCAACATCCATAAGCGTTGTTTACACTGTACACTGTTACCACTTCGACGGCCATTGTTGTCGTTATTTTTGCTGCTTTATGCAGCTACCACTATCATAATTGTTCAAGCCTTCGACCTCCCCCGCTGCATTATGTAACCCCCTCTCCCTATAGCACCCTATTGATACTGGTCAGTGTCCTACATGTTGTTGTCCTGAGAGAAAAGAATGAATGACCGTACAATGACCGAACAATGACCGAGTGACAACATCTCGCAGTCTCTTCCATTGTAATGTTCAAACATTACGTATGCCGTTGAATGCTTTATGTACGAGTATGTGTGTGTATACAAGTATATATGCATGTTTGCATATAAAACGATACATAGTATATTTTATGATCAATAAAGGAAATATTGCATTGTTTTCTTTTTGGTTTTGTTTTTCCTACAAGATGTTTTCTGCAATCTAAACCAAAACCGCCAACAACAATGACACTCATGCCGCAAATATATACAAAAAATCATATCTAAAGGATATTCTGCCAAAATCGGCGCATTTGTTAAGTTTGTTTAAAATTTTCAGATAATCCAGAAGCGGTGTCAAAGCGAATTCACAAACTCTAGGTGGGATAAACACTTTCTTCAAATGAAATTTAATGAATTGTTTTGAATGGATGGGTATTTAAATCCTTGTCGCTTCATAACATATCCTAACAATTGAAAATTTCTAGTATTCCTTTCTAGAGAAATTCGTTTTCATCTTCGTATTCATTTCATTACATTTCCAGCTCTTTCTTGCTTCGTTTAATTTTTATTAGAAAATATATGCTAGTACTTAAAAATACTTACTTATATACTTACTTACATACTTATATACTTACTTGTACTTATACTTATTTACTTAATACTTAAAAATTTCCAAGTAAAGCTTTTAACACAGTTATAACACCGTTCTCTCCTCGTCTCATCTGAAAATTTATATCACGTAGTTCTTCGTATAATTTTCTTTGCTGAAAACTTGGTCATAATTCTCTTCTGTTTTTTATTTTTTTCCCCTCACAATTCTCCAATTATATTCTTCTTTAAAATGTCTTTGGTGTTGTTGTTTTTTAATCCGCTTGTTATCTGATATTGCTCCAGCAGTTTTAGCCATTTTTCGCTCGAGGCTTCCATTTGTCTCCTTTTTAAGCGGGTCGTTCTTATTCAAGTTACCTTCGAAAGCTTGACTCTGACGGATTTTCAGAGAGTTGCTCGCATTCATTATATCGGAAGCATCGCATGTATGTATGTGTGTGTGTGTCTCCGAGTGCAAAGTGTCCTGAAAAGAAGGTGACTAAGTGGTAATGGCGCAACACAACAATAAGAAAAATAAATACAAAAGCATCAACGGCCCAAATGCAACAACAAAGCAATAACAAGAGCCACACAAACAACAACAACAACAGCAACTATTACAAGAATTGTCGTTCGTATTGTTTGCCATAAAACTATCAAACTAATGGCTTTTCATGCACGATAAGTTGTATAGATGTTGAAGACTTATTGTTGTTATCGTTGTTGTTGTTGATAATGATGTTGTTGTTGTTATTATTTTGTTCTATTCTTTGCCATTTTGTTCCTTCAGTTCATTTTTTGTTTTGCTTTTTTGTTAGAAGCCGCATTCTAAAAACTTCAATCTTTCTTCGGGTACAATTTTTTAAGATTTCTTTTTTCTTCACCTTTTTCTTCTTCTACTGCTTTACCTTGTTCTTCTCTTTCTTAGCCTTCTTCTTCATATTCTTCTTCATTTCAAAAGAAACCGTTAGCCACCATCACAGCCAACAAACCGTTATATTTTGTTTGTCATTTTTTGTACTTTTGAAGTTTCAGTAGTATGTAGTTGTTGTTGTTGCTTTCATTGTTGTTGGCGTTTCTGTTTTGGTTTAGCTATTTGTTTGTACAATAATAAAAACATTATTCAACGTTTATGAAGAATTTCGTTTTATTTTCTTGTCGCTCGAATTATTGTCGTTATTGCTTTTACAATTGTTGCTGTATTGACGTTATTGTTATAGTTGCCGTTGTTAGTGGTGGTGTTGTTGTTGTCGTCGCCGTTGTTGTTGTAGTTGTTATTGCCGTGTTATTACTGTTGTTGGTCACAGCAAAAACCTCTTTAAAACAACCTGCCAGGTAAACGCTCGTTTTCTCGACGTCTCGACTAACTCTGTTGGCACAGCACGTTAGTTGGGAGGAGGCAAGTAGGACGGAGCTGTTGTGTAGGACACTTATTATTTCTCACACGTTCCAATTACCAGCAAAACAATAGCGTGCGAATGAGCCACTTCAGCGTAACGGAAGTGATTGAAAGAAAATGTGTGGTTAAAACACACACACACAGACACATCCACATCAATAAAACGTATGCTTCTAATTCTGCATATTTATATACGTATTACATGCATGTGTACGTATGTATGCACTTAACGAACACCACTAACAAACGAGGTTGTAAAATACACGATATAAATACAAACTCGTATTTACCCTCTTGGTCGCAGTCCTCAAGCTCACTTAACTCGCAGACGATATAACGTTGATCGTTGTATAGTGTACTTAAGCATGAGCCGCCCTGCCTGCAAGTGTATAAATGAGGTGGTTTGTCGTGTTGGCCACTTCCTGCCTTCTGTCCATTTACATTATTATTATTATTACACAACGTTATCAAGGTGAAAAGTTATGACTATTTTACTATAGGGTAAGTGTTATGATGTAGCGGAGCGCACTTACACACACACACACACACGCAAACACGTACTTGAATATGTGCATAGGAAAAAAGGCCTGTACATAAAAAAAGCCTACTTGAGCATTAATAAAAAATTATTTACGTGAATTTTTCATGTCACAAACAAGAGCGACAAATGTTTTCAATTAATAACTCGTAAATCCTTAACGTGTTTATTAATAAAAATTCATATAGGTTAACCATTGTAGGTCGTACCTTGTAGGTCGTTCCCTTGTATGTGAGAAGGGTTTATTACGTGGTTTTACAATGACGTTAAAGAGCAATAGTTTTTGGTTTCCTTTCGGAAAATTAAATGAAATTAAGTGGGTGTAAAATTAATTGCCAAATATATTATTACAAATAAATATATGCAGAATATAGACAGATGGCTTTATCGACAATAAATACATTTTAAATATTAAATTATATAATTGTTTCGGTAAAACTAAAAATTATTATCATTGAACAAACACCTCAAGTTTGCGTTAATTTAAATGATATGAAAACCTTTTTCCTTTTTCGAATTTTTTTCAAATTTTCGAGATTCTGAAAAACTGAGCATTCATAAAATAGTCACTGATTATTTCTTATAATGTTAAAGCAACTCGAATTCTTAGCTTATTTGATCATTGCACCGCGTGATCAATTAAACGAATTTCATCGAAAGTTATCGAAGCACTTTGGCTCTTCCTCTCTACATTTTTTTTATTCTACTTCTCCCAAATAATCCCAATGATACCCGTCATTCAATCCTGAATCTTTTTTCTAACCTCTAGTATGTCCAAATGTTACATTTCCGTTTTGCAACGAGTATCAGTCGAGTATTATTACGAGAAATATTCGAAATACTTGCTAAAGCGAGGAACAAGGCAACACTTTATACACTTCTAACCGGAAGGTATTCGAATTCTTAGATTTTATTGCGGTAAGAAGAAGAACTTGTATGTATTTATTTGCGAATTCATTGCGAATGCGGTTAAAATATTGTATGCTTTATGTTGGCAAAGCATTCATTTAACTCGCACGTAGTTAAAATAGCACCGCCAACAACAACACAAAGCCATCGCATTACAAATACTTCACACTTTCAGACCATAAAGTATTTTAAACCCACTTCACAACAGTCGAGACTTCAATCGAGAATATCACCAACAATAAACACAACAACAACATACGAAGAATTGCAATATGTAAGAAGAATAAGACGCCTAGCCATTCTGCCCTGTTTAGGCAGAAAAAGACGGTGAAGGAACGGCTTTATTTTTAATACAAGAAGAAGAAGCAGAAGGAGAAAAGCAACAATAATAATAACAACAAGAATAAAAATACCAAAAACAACACGCCAGCAGCAACAATAAAAGCCGCTTTGCTGCGGAAAAAAACACTGACGAGTTAATACCAATGGAATTGACGCTAACAAGCGTAGTGAATATACACTAACGACAAGCAATGCCTTAAGAATATATTTGAAATATCCTGCTGGCCTGTTTTCTATACAAACATACAGAGAAAACACCATTTACAAAAAAAAATTAAAATATATTCTAGAGGAATGTGTTGCGCCTGGTTTCTTTTTCCAGATCTTAAGAAAGCATGTACGAATCGTGCAAGATATTTCACCATCGTGTGCTAACCTGCAAAAGACACAGTAAAAGCGTGGTAGGGTATAATGGTAAGCATGCTACACCCGTTTCCTGTGGATTTTTAATGTTCGACACCGCTATCACAGTCATAAAATTTCAGCTTCAAAACTCCGATAGATATCGAAAGATGGGACTTTACAATAATACGCCAACAACAATAACAATTTACAACAATAATTTCATTTCATACAAAATTAGGCGTGGCACTGTTCCAACTTAGGCAATTTTCAATACCACTTAGTTTGTTATGACAAAGAATCCTCATACCGTTAATTCATAACAATAACTCTATTTATTCTCTTGCAATCGTGCCTTCTGCAGGCGGACGCAAAGACGAACAAACGGACGCATGGACAGACAGACAGATAGACGTACAGGCTGTGAGATGGATGACTATGGCTTTAGCTGTAGTTAAGTCGACTCAGGATGTGATTCTGAGCAAGCATTTTTAAAGAGAAAGGTTTTTACATTTCAGAAGTATATCTTTGAATACATGCTGGTCCTCACCACTGATTCATGCACGAATTGTCATAAATGAAATTAGAGTGCAGAGAGTACTAACCAACGTTTAGTACATTGCATATTTCTGCAATGCTACAAAATCGCTACAAGAAACAGAATGCAGTAGACAGACCGGATATTTAATCGATTGTTAGCGGCTTCCGTTTTCCATATAATGACCGGAAGCTGCCGTTGTTCCTTTTCTTTGTTCTTTTGTTTTTTTTTCGTATTGAGAACAATAAAATCCCGAGGGGTTCGTTTACACCTTACACAATACGAAGTAACCGAATTGAAAGAAACATTGGTTGTTCTTAGTGAGTGATCACTTACAGCCGAACCAGAATAAGGCGAAAAATAATAAACAAGGGAAAAGGAACTGCAGGTAACAATGAAAATAGTTATAGCATTGAAGAAATAAGTTCCGCCGAAGAAATAAGCAACGTGTCAACTAATGTGACTGTACATCACAGAGATAAAAAAATTAATTTTAATATTGTCAAATAAGTAATTATTATCATGTCCAACTAATGAACTAATTACAATGTTCGGGTTATAGTTCAGAATCAGGCGGGATGGCGGCCTCTTCCCATTTTCTTAGCCCTTAAAGAAATATAACAGTTTTTGAGATATTTATCGCAAATTTAATGGAAGACACAAATATCTTAAAAGGCTACAGATTTGAAACATTTGCGACGAAGCAATTCAAATTCTCCCCGTTTTGACTGATAATCCAAACCTCTTTAATCCTTAGCATCCGTCAGTGGCTGCTGATATTGCTCTTTTGCAAAATGGAAGAATTAAGACTTTCTGCAGCGAGCACAACACTTCTAATCTCGCGATTAATCGTTCCGCAAATTGAGTGCATAAACGCAGTAGAAGTTCAGGCCACTTTTCCTAACGAAAGCATGAGCTCCTCCTGTAAATGTCAAAGCATTGCTTCGTCAAATTAGTTTGCATGAGGTTCGTTTACCTATGGATGGCACTCCGTGAGGTTGGTTTTATATGCAGGAGTGTAACACGTAACCCCGCCGCCCCCTTTTGCAAACATTCGCAGGTTGAATAGCAACAATTTACGAACAAATGAAAAAACGAACTTACGATTCATGAAACAGTTTTTAGTCCGGCAAAAAGTTTTTGCTGTCTGATTTCAGACAGAAGGCACGTATGTTTAGGATTTCAAAAAGATTTTATAATTCCAAACACGATGAATATCAGATCTGGATGATGCTCTTTTTTACAAAATTTTTGTTTTATTTTTGTTTTTCCGGTTTTCGTTACCGAGAAGGGAGAAGCTCAGTTTATTCGCAACGTGATGGTGACGATGTAAAAAATAGCAATACAATAGCAATTAAGAATAAATCCGCTGCTGCATTTGATGCGACATCCAATTGTAATTGATGCAATTAAAAATATTGAAATAAAAAATTTATTTTATTTTAAAATAGAATAAATGAGCAAAAGGTATTTTTTTGTTCAATAATTTAAATGTTATGACATGAATAAAGAATCATTTATAGCATGAGATTATTGCTTCATTTCCGCAGCATTCGTTTCTTCAAATTTTCATTTTCATTCTTCAGAAGATTGAAATAAAAATGCTTAAGCGTTTTTTACTCTTGTTTCTAACGATTAAATATTACATTAAAAGACTACAAGTGGCTTCAAAGAAGACACATTCACACACATGCACACACATAACCACAGCCATGCTCATCATAATATATGTGCGATGACTTGCAGATGCACGCGTGTGTGTGTGTATGTTACTCTGTCATGCTGTAGGAACAGCGACTTTAGCGTGTAGCTCAATCAAGGCAAGTCAAGTCTTCTCTTGCTCAAGAATGCATACACATATAAATATTCGCACACACACACGCTCATAACTATACTCACGTGCAGGAAAAGAGATTCACAAACTAGTGCATGCTCTTCACGTGTGTGTTTGTGCCGCTTTATGCAAAAATAATTTCACAATTAGTTAGACTGTAGCTTAAGTACAAGAGCTTTTTACAATCTTCATGACATGCCTGCGGCCGTGACCCTCCCTCACTCTTCTACGTTTTTTCTAATATCCTTCATATATATGCACACACACACATACACTCAAACACACACTTACACATACACATTTACACACACAAACACACACTCACGCACTCAGCTAGCTACTTCCTTGCTAAGCAGTCTTGCCTACCTAATGCTTATGACGTTGGCAGCATTGACAACAACAACATCAACAACAACGACGACAGCTCCGTCAACTTCACCATCGTCGTCATCAACATCAACAATGACAGAAACAACAATAAGAAATGCAATTTTGAAATCCGCGGCTAGGTCGCAACACACAAACCTTTACATTTTCTGTAGTAATTATTGTTGTTGTTGTTGTTGGTTTCATTGGTATTATTATTTAAGTTAGCAACATAATTAACGAAAATTATATATCTCTAGCACATAACCTGTTTTTTTTATTTCCACGCAATTTATTCAATTTGTGTTTTATTTGTTAATTAAAAAAAATGAGGATGAGAAATATTTGCATAAATTGAATGCTCTGTAAAACCAATTACAAACGGCAAAATCCTTAGCAAGCGTTATCGCAAATAAAAGTAATATAAAAGCGCGGATTAATTTATTTCATTGAAAATTACTTTTCACGGAGTTCAAAGATTCAAGTAGTTTATAAGATAAATCAAAGGGTTTAATCAAAATCAAATATTGTTGATATTTATATTTTATTCAGAAATACAAAAAAGAAACCCATTCACAAAGAATCCTGAAATTATTTCATCTTTGAAAAAGTAAATTTTTTATTCTGAATTCAATGAAAAATTCATTCCAGTTTTCCGAGTATTTGCTGTAAATTTTCCACCTCTGATAAACCTTTTTTTAATAATTTCAAAAAGGAAAATTTGCCAAACCGTTCTTAGTAGTTCTCAAATGATGTCGTTGCAACAACAATTTTGAATAAATTTCGGCTAGCTCACAATTCGCAGCAGATTTTTGATCATTAATAATTATTATTATTATTATATTATAATAATTATTATTATTATAATAATTATTATTATAATTATAATTAGAAAGATTTTCAAAAAAGGAAAATAATTTAGAGATCATGTCAATATTTTAGCATGTTCGCATGATATTTTACGTCCCTCCAAATTTCAAGACATTCACCCGGAAATACTGGTTGATAGAGGATGACGAAAAGGAAAGGAATGGTTGAAGTTACGGAATTTAATTGATTGTATTTAATTGCGCTATTACCGTATTTGATCACAAGTAGGGTATAATGATACATCATAACGTGCTGGTCGTTACTCATTAGCAAAAATTTAAATGGTATCACTTGTGGTTCTAGAGGTAACAACACAACAATAACTACTACTACAACAACAACAGCAGCAGCAGAAACGGCAGCAGTCAAAATAGCACAAAAAGCTTGGTTACCTTAACTGTCCTCATCTCTCTTCCCTTTCTCTTGATGATAGTCACCCTCTTTGCATAAACAACGGTAAGGACTAACAAATTTTGCTTGTAGCCTTATTGCTTCAACTAAAATGTTCTTGTGTTTCGTGTATATTTGCATGTTTGTGTGTGTGTATATATTTGCATGTGAGTGTATATATATATGTGTGTTTATGTGTATTCAGCAGAAGTTCTTTGCCATCACTTCATACCACCGGAAAGGTAGAGAAACTCTCCCCGCTTCGCCGCCCTCTATCTATCTCTATCTCTATCCCTCTCTCAATCTCTTTTAAATAAAAAAATTAAGTGAAATTTGTTTGTGGTTTTGACTGACGGTATAATTTAAGTGTTATTCGTGTGTTAGCAAAAAACTCCTAAAATTACACTTACCAAAAGTTGACAAACAAAACGGTTTGCAGCCATCAGGTGAGGATAATGACGATGATAATGATAATTATGATAATTATGACAATGCTTTTGCTCAAATTAATTTAGAATTTTAGAAAGTAAAAACAAAATGATATATATCAAACTAAAGTAAGATGTAATCCTTCTTAAATGTTCTTGGCAAGCTTTTCGTAAACTTCAAATTAAAATTGTCACGAAACTGTCACGAATTGCTGACGAGAAAAGTTTTTGGTAAAAATAAGACATTTAATAAAAAAAATATTTGTTTGTTTTTGAATACGAATAAATATGAAAAACCCTTACTATAATTAGTTTCAATTTAGATTAATTACACTCTATAATTATTGCATTCATTTCAAGATTATGATAATTTAAATTAAATTATATAAATTAAAGACAAACGAGCATTTTTTAACAAAGATCTTAATAACATTTTGTTCTGCGTGTTCACAAACACAAAGATATTAGTTTCTTCTTATTATTAATTTATTGATTAATTTACGAATTTATAAAATACGAAATTTAATGAGATGCAATCAGTGTGTGAGGCATTGCTGCCCGAAGCAGTTGATGATTTCCGAATTGACAAAATTTATGAATGATTTTACTTTGTAAAACCAAAAACAATATTTGACATTATTATTTAACAGAATTCAATTTATACCCACCACGGCATGTCGTCTTTGCGTCATGTTTTGACTCCTAAGCAACAATTGTCTCCATTTAGTGGATTATTCAAAATAATTCAAGTGATCTTTTTTTAAATGTTAGTTCAATAAAGTCTGGTTGTTTTTAAAGTCTTACAAGAAAATCTTAATTACTTTAATTAAATTTATCATCAGAAAATGGTTTATCTAGTTTCATTTGTTAGCATTAAATCATACCAATATGCAAATATTGTGCATAAATTTACAGAATTCACACAAACATACACACACACACACTTACTAACTCAATCTCACAAATCAAGAGAAAAACAATTGATGGTATTGATAACAATCTTTGACAAGTTACACGACGAACTATACGTAACGGGATATGTATTATGAGAGTATTATACCTGTAGACAGAGAGAGAGAGAGAGTGAGAGTGAGAGGTGTGAGTATCTATGCAGAACTTATCAAATGGAAGGCTTCATTCATACTCACAAACACGCAAGTACATAATGTTTCTACATGCATTAACATTCAGTTGCAATTATAACAAAAACAACAACAACAACAACAACAACAACATAATTCAATACATATTAGGGCAATATTTTACAAAGGGCATTATAATCATCTTAATCTTCTTTTATCAAAAGACTTCAATTAAATCAAATTCATTTCACTTTGTCAAATAATAATAATAATAAGAAGGATAATAAAATCTACATCAGTATTGTGAAATTAATTAAACAACTTCAACGTATACACAAAAACTCTCATTAGATTACTTTTTTAATGCAAATAAATATTCAATTGAAAGAAAAACCCAAACAATTCTAGCTTTTCATTTGTATTCACTACTTTTTAGGACGTTTTTTTAGGCTGCTTTCAATCCTATTCGAGTCATTCTCGAATTCTGTAACTGATTTTAAAAGAGCTCCTAGCGAGCAAGGCGCTTGAAATTTCAACACATACAAGCATATCGGTGGTAAAAGCGAGAGACACCCAACGCAAGCGACGCAAGTCACCTAAGTAATACCACAAGCTGCAACACACTTTTAAGCACGAAGAGGCTTTTCCTTGAGAACCTATACAAATATTCATTAATTCGTATCATTTTAAAATTAATTTATATGAAACAATTTTTTTTTACCGGAGGATTGAGTAATATTATTTTCAATATTTTCTTTTAAAAAAATTTGCTTCAGTGAGTTTGATTTGGGCTTAACAAATTTTGTGTTTTCCATAACTCACATAAGTCACATTTTCATTATTATTTTTCATAATATTTCAGTTTAATCTTCATAGAATTCTAATAAATTACGATCGAATTCCATTCAAGATTAAATTTCACAACTGTTTGCAATCCACAAATGAGCAGAGTTACCAACTATTTCGAAACATATGCTTTCTTGTTCATCAATTCATTCTAGCCGTCATAAAAAATGCATAATAAGGAATTTGAATTTTTAAGCATTTCTAAATAAATTTATTCCGAAAATTTATAACAGTCTCTTTAGTTAGTCGCCGAACACCTTTGTCTTTACCTTTTATCTTCTTCGCTCTGATTAAAAAAACGATGAAAAGAGAGAAACAACAATTTAATCGAATTAAAACTTTACAAAATTTTCAATTCTCATTTTATTTTTCCTTTTATAGTCTTTAGTAATTCATTTGAACTCCAGATGCAAAATCGAAACGATATTAAACATTATTAATTTAAAAACATTATTAATTTCATTTCCTTTCTCGTTTCTTCATTTGACAGGAATAGACAAAATATTTTCTTTTCCAATCGAAAAAGTTTCGATTTTTCAAATTAAAAATAAGAAACGAACAATTTCTTACGGACTCGTTTGAGAAACTACAGACAGTTTGTTAGTAAAAGTAAATGGAGGACGAAAGAGGGAGGGAGAGCGAGAAAGAGAGAGAGATTGATAGCAAAAGATTGAAAGGGTGAGAAGGAGAGGGCTAACAGAGTGGTAGAGGGAAAAAGCGAAACCAGAAATTGCCAAAGTTTTTAATTGTCAAATTCTTTTTTTTTAATCGTTCTTGCACGAATTCACTTTCTTGAATTAAAATTTCCGCTCAAGCACAAGGAATTTCCTTCTGTCATGACATAATCCTTCAACAAATGCACATTGCTTTCAATTTTCGTTGTTGCTTTTGTTAGTTTCTTTCATTAGAAATATATTAGTTCACACAGTTAGGCAGATGTCACAAATACTGTGGCGATTTTCACTTGATATTGATCGGATTCATCGCCACCCTTTAGAAGGAAAATCTATTAAATAACACCAATATCGACAATGTAATCATAAAAATATATACTCATTATATACTAGTATAATACTCGTTATTAATTATACGAGTATCTTTCGAGTATATAACTCTCAATGAAAAACATTGATTTCCGTTCTCTAAAAATTGTTAAAGAATTCAACGATATCGTCTAATAAAATTAAAACCCAAAATGAATGCATAATAGGTTTTAATAAATTAATAGATTTTATAACCAAAACCGCCTTTACAACTCTTTAATGATTAAATCTTGTCCTTTTTTCTTTTTTCGAAAAGGTTTCAAACCGAATGTTTTTTTTGTAAATAAATCCACATTTATACGATTTTGAAATAAAGTGTTGATGGCAACCCTTTAGCAAACAAACAATACATGTATTCTTGCGGTTGAATTGCACAAATTTTAAAATTGTTCACCTCAACTACTACTGCTGGTTCAACAGAACTCTGTCGAGCTTTTCCACTCATTGTTTTCTTTTCATTGTTGTTGTTGTTGTTGTTGCTGTTGTTGTTGTTGCTGTTGTTGCTGCTGATGCTGTTATTTGGCTGGCATTGCTGATGTTAAACAGAAGGAAGAACAATTTTATTATTGTTGGATTTTGAAGAGGACCATACGGTGTTGTTATTATTGTTGTTATTGCTATTGGTGGTGTTATTGTTATTAGTCTCGATGCTGTTGTAGTTGTTGTTGTTGTTGTTGTTGTGACGACTTTTATGATGGAAAGTGAGCAATTTTTCGCACCATTAATTTTTTCATACTATTCAAGTGTATGAATGGTTTGGTCTATTGTGTAGACGGACAACGTGAAATACTCACAATACATACAAAAATACACACATCCCCTTCTCCCTGTGTATGTATATGTATATGCGCGATATCTACGTTCAAGTATATACACACGCACTCACACGCATCCATAAAAGTTGTTTAAATTCTTGAATTTTTTTCTTTGCATGAGATTTCAACAACTCCGTGGTGTGGTGATGATGGCAGTGGTGGTAGTTATGGTTGACCAACCTATAATAATAATATTCATTCAATATCCTATTCAATATTTTATTCAATATTTATTTAATGTTCAATCGAAATTCATTCAAATATCTTCAATTTTAATCATCACATCTCACTGACTCTAGAAGGGATTATGCTTTCCAAAGTAAAGGCATATTGACCAGCATACATGGAAAAACTCTTGTCATTCTCTTTATATTTTTAAGTAGTGGTATTTTTGTTTAGTAAAATAACATTTCAGAGTCAACTGTGTGGGTAAAGAGAACGGTGGGGTGAGGTGCAGTTGGTGACTTTATGCTTCCGTTTGTAACAAATTTAAGTAGGCATGCTCAATATAGAAATGTGTATATATTCCGACTCAGAATTAATCGTTAATTCGATCTAGTCTTGTCCGTACTTCGGTATTTCCATAAAAATCAACTAAAGACTAAGGATGATTAGGAAGACTATGGTTTTGTGGTAAGATTTGATATTTTCTTGACAGAATTTTCTTCTACTTATTCTCTCAGGACGCCCTCTAAGCAATTAATTACAAAATGTAATCACGCATACCACCGCAAGCCACTCCTACTTTTAGAAGTAAAAAAATATGCTATATTCTTAATTTCTTAGATAAATTGTGATAAGAATATTTTTTTCGTTTATAGATCGCTCTTATTTTTAAACGAAATTTCGTTTATACGAAAATTGTTTTATATGACTTTTTTTTAAAAAATTGTAATATTTTTAAATTTTTTTTTAAAAAAATTGGAAAAATTGATAATTACCTCTTTTTAATTCAAGTATTACCAATTAAATAAATAATTTTCAAATAACATTTTCTTTTAAATAAATAATCCGTGTGTTCGCTTTCTGCGATGCAACAAAATGTATTTGTTTCTATTATAAATTATCCCTTATGACACTTTGCCGTATTTACTTATAAACCACACTGAAAAATTGCGCAATATTGTACAATAATTTAGAGGATTAGCTTGTGTTGCTGCTGCTACTGCTGCTGTTGCGATTGCTGTTGGTTAATTTAGACTTATTTTTGAAAATTATGGATCTCGAAGGTGCAATAAAAATGAAAATGGAAATAATTCTGTAGTAAGTAAAGTAGTAGTATAGTGGCAAATCTTTTTGCCCCTCCCTGTCTCTCTTTCTATCTCTCTCTTTGTCCTTTTCTTTATCTGTCTCTTTATCTGTCCCCCTCCCACTCTTGCTTTTTATCTGATGCATGGCTTAAATGAGAATATTTTACAGATGTAATACGAACAGCTGTGTCACAGTTGGTTAATGTAAATAGAAGCATTGTAATAAAGTACGCGGCGTTTTTCCAATGGGTTCAAAGCGTATGGTTCGCAATAATTTTAATCTGCAAGGATGTGTCACCAAATCATTGAAAAAAATACAAACGGAATTGCAATTGGTCAAGCGATTAATCCTGGAATAACCCTAAATTAATAAAGCGTCCTAAATGGATTGATAGTAGAAAAGATATCCTCAGTCGCAAGAACTTCAAGGATTTCATAGATGGCCCTTCAATTGCGAGATATTAGTTGGAAAGTTTGTTGGAAAATTTAGAAGCACACTTAGACTATTACTTTTTACAACTTCTACCATCTTCCCTTTTGAATGGATTTAAGCTGATTTTACGAAAAGCTTATGAAAAACATTGTGTTTAATCTTTTTAGTCTGAAGACGCGGAAATTCTTCACAACGCGTACCATCATCAATAGAGAATATTTGCTTGATATAAACTTATTTTTCACATTAAAAGAGTACACGTTTAATTTTCCTAAAGAAGCGCCGTGAACTTTTTCACAGACCCAATAGCTGCGCAATAGATTACTCAGCGAAGTAATCTGCCATATTACTGAAAAAACAACAAGCCTTTTTTATCTAAATATTTCCATCTTTTTTTTCAATTATCTCTTTTCAATTAAATCCAATAGAAAATGAAAATTATGATATAATTAATTAATAAACTCATGGGAAAAGCTAATTAGACTGTTATTATTTTTAAAAATTATAGCGATATTACAGTAATGTGCAATCGAAATCGCATAAGCAATATTATTTACAGAGGTTTTAAAATTTATTATTATGAGAAAAAACATTAATAATATAAACAATTTATTACAAAAATTTATTACAAATTGTAATATTTAAAACAATATAAATAAGTAAATGAGAAAAAATCGGGAGTATATACTCCATTTTTATAGGAAACTAATTAAAATAAAGTTATATATTCATGTATTCAGTATTTGAAAATGAGGGCCATCGGCTGGTTTCTTTTTAAAAACTCTGCAAAGAAAACCCTAATCATAATTTTTGCAATGATTTTTATTTTATCATAAATCATAACCTATACGACTTATAACGAAACATATATATTTCCGCAATTAATTACTTCAATAAATCATCACCGTCAATAGTTCCGAAGGACATGAGTCAGTGTCAAGCAGATTACTATTTTCATCTCTAAAATAGTTTACACTTTTGTTATTGTTGTCGTTGTCATTGAAGTCGTTTTTGCCATCAAAATTGTCGCTTATAATTCTATCGAACTTGAAAATCCAGATAAACGTTTGACCCAAAGCGTTCATTTTGACCAAAATGTTTTCCAACTCGTAACGAACTTATGGTGAACGTATTGAACCGATGAACCATTTCATCGATTCGCTGAACACATTTTCATGAAAACTTTCTAACATATACACACACACGCTTACACACACACATGCAACACGTAGCAATTGAACAGTGGGCACGTAAATTTCGAATGTTGGTGCACTTTCTTCAAGTTCGGAATCGACGAAAGCAACAATCATGTCAACAGCTGCAATGTGTCTGCAAATGAAAAATAATAACAACAACAACAACCACAACAAGAGCACCAATAACAGAATCAACAATAACAACACCAACATCAATGCTAGCGATCAACAACATTGAAGCGGTCGTATATCGTACGCTGGGTCGTCCCCAAATATCATCAAACGTCATCAGGAGTAATCCAAAGTTAAAGAATATTTTTTTTATTGAAGAATTTTTTATTGAAGAAAGAATCTTCAAAAAAAAAAACAAAAATAAATGAAAATAGATGATCACAAATAAGCTGAAATAATGACAAATAAAAAAAGTTAATATAAGAAAGATCAGAAGCTGTTAAAGGCGCGGGACGTGAGGACATGATGTATCGCGGTTTCGGAATGGCAAAACATTTGAAGAGATAAGAAATAATCAAAATAAATAATAATTTCACTCAAATAAAGTAAAGACGAAACAATTCGAAAATTGCAACAAAACGAATGCGCAAATGAATTGCAAGGGAGGTCTTCCTCTTAACTGAAGGACTTCCTTAAGAAACAAGACACTCTAACAATTACCCTTAACACCCCTCGCCCCACCTCCCTTCCTCGTTCCTCCTTCACGCAAGAGCCAACGATCTGTTTGCATCGTTTGCCCTCAAATTCGAATTCGTTACGCATAAAAGGACATTCGACTCGACGAAGATTATTTTTGTTATCGGAAACTTTCGCAGGACATCCATCTAACCGGCTGAGCAGGGTGGCGGGGCATGAAGCACAACTACTTTTCTAAAACAAAAAAAGAAGAAACGAAAAAAACCACAACGAGTCAACTGAGGAGAAGACTGACTCTGTCATGCAGAAAAATGAGCAAAAGTTTTACTTTGTTGTGCAAAATTTATTATTTTTCATATTTTCAATTTTATTTTTGTTGATTTCTTTTTTTAGTTTTTAAGTATTTTGTCAATGCTATTTTAGATCTGATGCAATATTGTTATCATTATTATTGCTGGTTGTTATTGTTATTTTTACTGGAGCTCCCTTTCCCCCTCTTCAACGGTTCTTCTTCTTCCAGTTGGTGCTTTTGTTGTTCTTCATTTTTCCTCCTCGCCTGTTTCTTCTTCTTCTTCTACGCATATTTCAATTTTTTTGACATAAAGGAATCATTGCAATATAACTTTTGTCATCTACTTTAGTGCTAGTCTTGTTTATGCAATTTGGGATTGTTGTTATGCCGTTGTTGCTGTTGTTGTTGTTGCTGTTGTCATTGCCTTCTAAAATTGAATAGTATTTTAAATCTGAAAAAACTTTTTGATATTTATAATAATGTTTTGTTATTTCTATTTTTCGCAATTAATGACGTAACTTTTTCAAGTGTCAGCTTTTTTTAAAGACAAAGCATTTTTATTCGCTCTTTTATCGAAACTGATTTCTTTTTGATAATTTATTATACAATACTTTCTTCAAATAAATATTGATTTATTAAGCGATTTAGATAGTGAACAAATTTTTAACGAATACGTTGAATTTAATCAAAAATATTCAAATAAATTTTTGAAGTAGAGAGAATTTTCAACACCTGAAACCGGTGTATTTAAAAGATCACCGCATTTGTTAACCAAATAAAACTAATAATCACCCGCTAGATGACGCTAATGGGTTTATTATAGAGACTGAAAACATGAGTGTTTTCATGAAACACATGTTTGGTGTTTGTCAAAAACTCACGAAAATACTCATAAAGACAAGTAAATAAATTTATTGCTAGAAAATTACCTCGCATGTTTTCACAAATGGGAAATTCTTCTTAAAAGTTTACCAATAATGATTTCGAAAAATCGTTTAGCAATTTCGGCAAACAATTATTTCCACCATTTACATCTTGTACACGAACCACAGGACTCAAACATATTTCTTCTTAGTTTTCTTCACCATTCATTTCACTTTCACCACCAAGTATTTCTTTCAAAACAAAGATCAGCTGTTTCAGCATTACATACAATTCATTTCGATGTTCAGTCAACTGAAAACAACCGATACAAAACAACAAAAAATTCTTCAAGTAAACACGCGATGTCTTTTTATTTTTAAACTTTAGCAACAATTAATACAAAAAGCGAGTGCGTGTGTGTTGAAGGCGATAATTTAGCCGCGCGTTTAATAAGAAGGAAAAAGAAAAATCGAGTGCTTTTAGAGCAGGGCACTGTTTGCTTCGCCATTGACAGTGATTCTCATCGATAGAATGCAGCGTTCGTTCGTTTTGTTGTTTACGTTTTGGTAGAGTACGCGCGTTACAAAAAAACAAATTTAAGGAAAAAATATAAATTTTTAATGATTTAATTGCATAATTTTGAAAATAATCTTACCAAATGGCGCAAGTTTGTCAACATGAAAAATGTTCGATACCACAAAGTAATTGCTTTCGGTCGAATAACGAACGTCCCTTACCAAACAAACCGTCAAGTGTCGTCATCAAACCATTAAATTGTCACATCGATGAATGTCTTTGGGCCGTACAATATCCGGAACTTCAAAAAGCTTGCTTTTTGGCCAAAGTATGTCCTATTGAATCGCCCAAATATTGCCAGTATCGCGATATAGCTGGAATTCTACAGGTGGGACCAACCTGTGGCTTAACAATTCTTAGTATGCTGTTGAACGGTACACCATCGCCCAACCATTTACTGGTCATTGCCAAGAATATGCACTACACCAATAATGGCGAAATGTTTAGTGCTCGTAATTTATTTCAGCTTATTTATGATCATCTAATAAAACCGCTGCCAGACATTGAAAATCCGAATTCGTTCAATGCACGAGAATGTATCTTGTACGAAGGTCGTTTAAATTGTGCCAAGGTCCGTCAATGCCTGCTGGCAGGTGATTGCATTCTTGTTCCGTATCCTTTAGTAATGCAAAAATGAAATGAAAGAAATTTGTCTTACTACTTGCGTGCAAACTGACAATTATTTATGTTTTCTATTAATTTTAATTTTTCTAGTGATAAAATTTTAGTACAGTTTTAGTTCAGATTTTAATATTAGAATTTAGTCTAAATGCACATACCTTCTGCCTGATTATTTTAGCAAAGACATTTATTTAGTACAAATGGTGAATAAAATCATTTATTACAAATGGTAAATAAAAAGTAGTGGTTCGTGGTTGCAATATATAATTTTGACATTTCCTTTTCATGCGTTGTGTGAGCATTTCTGTTGTGACATTTATTCGTTAAAGCTAAAATAATTTCGTTTAAAAGAAATGACAACCGAAGAGGAACAAGTGAGTATTTTACGAGTGTTTAGTATTCTCAAGAAGCCTTCTATTTTTTCTGTTACCCTCATGCTTTTCACAGATTCAAGTGATTCCCGTCAAGGAGCCGCTTGACTTAATTCGTCTAAGTTTAGATGAAAAAGTTTACGTCAAGATGCGCAACGAGCGCGAACTGCGAGGACGCCTGCATGTAAGTATTTCTTAATTGAATGATATCGATATAAAACCAATTGTGCTTTAGGCATTCGATCAGCATTTAAATATGGTGCTAGGTGATGCGGAAGAAACTGTCACCACAGTGGAGATCGATGAGGAAACGTATGAAGAGGTTTATAAAACCACAAAACGATCAATTCCCATGCTGTTCGTGCGTGGCGATGGTGTCATTTTAGTCTCACCACCAATGCGAGTGGGTTGATATCTCGAAAACCATATATGCTTAAGTGTAAATGTAATAGGAATTATAATTATAAATTAATATATAATAATAAATTTATTACAAAACAAAGTATTGTCCACAAACAAAAAATTCGCTTTCTACTTGGTGCCTATTCTACAAGTGTTTCCTAACTGATTTCCTTAACATTTATGCTATCACATATAGTTATGATCCTGACTTCAATCATGCACCGTGTATAAAATTTGGCCATAAAGCACATTGGGCCTTAATTATCGGCTATTTAATTAACACTAATGAAGAAGTATTTAATTAGATTGATTTTCTTAAATAAAAATTCAGTTTCAAATCATTTTTTTAGTTCTTTGTGTTGGCACGGCATGGCAAAGCAAAGAATCTCGCAGTGTGGTCTTTGGCAGCGCTTAGTGAAAGCAATGCGAACCTTTTTGAATTTGCTCAACCCAAAGGTTATCCCGATAGTGATTTCGTGCTACCACCTGGAGGCATTGGAGGTGATCTGGGTTTACGAGAACGTGCCATCATTGTTAAAGGATTGCCACAAGCAAAAATTATTGTAAGATAATTGTTGCCTAATCGCTACTAAGTAATTGTATACGAAATGAATTAATGAACTTTTAAATTAAATGAAAAGGAAATTATTTTCAAATTAGAGTCAAATCAAATACGATTATGCAATACTTTTAACCGCCATTCATTTGAGTCTATAAAATATTTATATTTTGTTTTGTTTTCTCCTTGAGCCGTTCTGTAATAAAACGCAACTAATTTAAATTTGAAGAAATTAAAATTGAAGAATGATAAATATAAATAAATTTGAATGTATTGGAACCATTTAATATTTATTTATTTATATTTTTTTTACATAAGTTCAATGTTCATTACAGTAAGCACTACTAGATAATATATTTAATTTCAATATTTTTTTATTGTATGTATAATATATATACGTAATATGTAAATATCTATTGAGACTTAATATTAATTCGACAAGAATATGCCATTTTTATTGTTCTCTCAAATACCAAAAAATTCCTTAATAATTCTTTTAAATAATTCGTCCTAACAATTTCAGTCAAAAATCACAAATATTCATTTTTCCTTTGCTTAATATTAACATCTTTACATTGTAAAATATTAAAATTATATTAATTTTTCTCTTACAGTATTCAGAAGTTTTTTCCAAATATTTATATATAAAGATATACACAGGAGAAATATACTAAATGTTATATAAAACAGAATTTTTAATTTCAAATAAAGAAAATTATTATATTATAATTTGTAAAAAAACTCATTCAAACTTGTATCGAATTGTTTTTATCGAAAAATGTATTTAATAAAAACTAAAAAAAGCTTTACATAAAATCGTTTTTATTAATGCATTCATCAATTTCTTATAATTCCTTCATTCCAGCGAAGAATTGATATCCATTACAGTTTTCTAATCAAAGATTTGTCTTTTTTTTAAACCGAACTAGAATTATAAACGACAGTGACAGAAATAGAGATCCGAAAGTATTGACAGATTGATAAATATCATCAAATGATCATTTCACTTTCACTGAAAACTTAAAAAAGAGCATTTCTAAAACGGAAAATGAAAAAACGGCAAGAAATCATTACATCGTTTACATCGTGTTTTTCTTACTTCAATATCATTATGGGCTTCATTATTCTCTTCCATCATTTACCGATATTTTACAGTACATTCTCATATTTAGTTAGCTCGTGATATGTTTTAAAATACAACATTTTTTAAAGCATATTTTTTATCTATTCATATATTATAAGAATAGGATAATATAGAATCGCTTAACGGTGAATTCTAATGTTTTAACACTAACTGGTTTTTCATTAATAATTTAATAATTATCACTTCAAAGGATGCGATAATTTTTAAACAGTTCGCCTTCTTCTCTTTCATTCTTTTTGCAGACTGTCGATCGATGCCGTTTCTATTAATTAATTAATTAATTAAAATCGATATATTTCAATATCTCAAAATGAGATCAAAATAAAAATATGTTCAATATAAAAAAAATTGTAATAATTATTATATACCGATAATTCAGTCTTCCAAGAGAATAATATGATTCTCCTCCAAAGGAGCTTCCTACGATTTTCGTAGTAACCTTTTCTTCTATGTAGAATTAGTTCGACATAAACCAATTCATTTATTCTCTATAAATCCAAAATTAAATACGTCCGAGTACATTTTGTGCGAATGAATCTGGATATAGAAAAAAGTTTTTAGCGTGATGTTTAATGCATAATGTTGGATTCTTTCCGAATTCAAAAGCAGATTATTGTAAATAGATGGCTATAGGTTATATATTACTATAGGTGGTTCGCGATGTATCGAATGTTTTGAAAGAGCCGCGTAGGATTGATTCGCACAAAATAAACCCTTAAGCACAAAAAATGGATTTCAAGTTTTAGCAACAAATTTTTGAATTTCTAAACAAATTTAAAAATAAAAGAAAAACAAATAGGTTTTAGTAATTAAATCTTTTTCTGTAAATATACAATTTCAGGTATATTTTTCATAAAATTTTTTTAACTAAAGAAAATTCGATTAATGAAATATTTTCTGTGCATGTAATTAATGTTGGTAGAGTGTACTTATTACCCGATCTAAGAGCTTTCGTAGCAGCACAATCTTTTCTCCCGTACAATTTTAGAAGACAATTAAACAAATTAATTTTTGATACAATTATTTTCATAATAATTTGCTATTATTAAAATGTCAGGTTTTCATTTTTGTTTTCTAATTTGAAAATATAATCTCTAATAAAAAAATAAAAAATATGAAATTGGTTTTAATCGCTTTTATGCTTTTATATAAAAAAATGTACTTTGATAAAAATCGCTTCATCTTTTCTTTAGCAACAAAATATACCACCGATTGGAAGCATTCTTGTGTCTGCATTCAAGTATTTTTATTTAGTGCATACATTTGAATGAAAATATTCAAACCGTTCATGCAATCCTTTAACAAATTTTCTAATTGATTTAATATTTACTAAACTGGATGAATAATTTTGATAATAAAATATGTTTACAATTTCATTTGCCAACCGTGGAACAGTTTTGGAACATTTTCTCCTTCTTTCTAAAGGAGAAAAATGGAAATTTTGTCACTTGCGCTGCCAAAAATAGTTTATATATTACCTTTTCGTTTGACGTAGGACACTTTAGGCTTTCTAATAATTTTATTATATTTTATGGAATTATATTATAAGAATCTGAAATCAAGACGAACCATAAAGTCTGCCAAACTCGTCCTGATTTAATACATTTATCAGCTATGCTGTCTTTGTAATTCTTTCCAAATAGTATTTTTAGTAAATTCTTATGATTTCTACGTGTATCCTATACGAGTTAAAGGATCGCATGAAGATTACATTGATTAAAATATTTCTACTTGAAACATTTTAGTGTTTTCTCAAGATGCATTCATATGAAACGCTATTCGTTTCAGTTTATACTAAATGGTGGATATATTTATTCTTAAAATATTTATTAAAACCCAATATTATTGTGTTTGCAAGTTATGATTAAACTTTACCGTGTCTCACGATAAATGTTGAGACGTTATTTATAATTTATTTAAGGTGTTTATGAATGTATGAACTATATTCTATTATAATAAAATCACAACAATAAGAGTCGAAGAAATTCGATAGTTCGGAATATTCAACTATTTCTTTTATATTTAATACAACTCATTGACATTGGAAATTAATCCCCAGTGAATTAATTTTGAAATAAAAATATGAGTTCATCGAAAACAAATAAGCATTAAATGAATTAAACAAGAAAATAATTAGGACTCAAGAAGTATGAATCATAATTATCAAATGGAGAGCTTAAATTAATCCTAAAAATATATTCATTAAATCTCGTTTGAAGATACGAATTAGTCTCCAATAAATTTATTAAAACTACAAAAATACTAATTGTCTCCAAGTAAGAATTTTCATTTATTGATTTGAGATTTAATCCATTGGGTGTTAATTTCTAACACAATTATTTTTCTTATCGCCATTATCGCAAATACGTATTTTTGAGAGCAAAATTGGAATATTGACTTGTGTGGCTTTGTTTTTTATAACACTTTATTTTTATAGAACCAATCTTTTTTCTCCTTAATGGAAAATTTAAAACTTGGTAATTTCTTAGTTTTCGATAAGCATTGCTACAGAAAGCAGTTTCAACACAGCTTTATATGTTTATTGTAATAGGTTGGTTTTCTTGCAAAGTTTCTCAAATTTATATATATTTTCTTATATAAATTCATTCAAACTCTTACTTCCTTTCCTTCTTCCACCGCTACTTCCTGTTTTATAAAGGTCAACTGCATTTTTTCATCTACTATTCGTGATATTGAACTTAATCTGACATTTTTCGTTTACGCATCGTTTAAAAAGTCTTTATGTTTCATTAAGCATAAAATTGTTATTATTTACATTAATTGCATTTGTCACTGAAAAAAAAATTAATACGATACGATAAGATATGTAAAAAATACAAACTACAAAACTACGAAATTTATATACGGAAAAATAAAATAAAGTAATATCTAAAATTAAGAAATTGCTGAAATTAAAACGACTAGGAGAGTTCCGAGCAAGACATCATCGACGTACAGCCGATGAGAGCTACCGGAAAATTCTTGACGTGAGTCTGCCACTGCGAAGACAACTGGAAGAACTTTACGCCAGTCCATTCGGTACCATCGATATATACTATAAAAAATATCGAAACTTTATAGAATTCTTTAAAGTAAGGTGACACGGCAATCTCACCCCTGAGTGGCACCGGGTGTGATTGTTTTGGTGAACAAATCAGCCGAGCAACACCTTCAACACATTGTTCTTTCTCGAGATCACGATCTTTCTCCTTTTTCTTACCGAGGCGCATTACTGTAAAGGAATTTATATAAAAAAAATTAATTTCTAATAATTATTAAATAAAAGCAACGAGAACACTCACTTTGCTTCTGCTTCTTTTCCTTGGTAGCAAAACTGACGGTCAATCCATTGGATATATCACCCATTTGAGCATTTGGTGGTAATCGCCACACTTGAAGACTTCTAAACGAACTCTTAATGCTATTCTTTCCTTGATCTCCACTCTTTGAGACGCTCTTCTCTCTTTGTGTGTGCTCACTGGGGCGCTGGATTGGCCAGTAATCGACCTGTAGTTCAACAGATTCAGTACCGGCTAAAGAGCCAATACCGCCACCTATCCCGCTGGTAGTGGCACCGTAATATTCGTTAGTTCCGCGTTCACGAATTGCAGTTGCAGATGACGTTGGAGTTTGTAACGGCGGCGACAAACGCCCGCCATTTTGCGGCGGCGAACCTGATAAACCAACGCTATTACCTCCAGTATTTCCAACACCAGCATTTCCTCCACTACCGCTGCCAGCACCCATCGCTGTACCGATTGCGGTCGAATTGCCACCAATAGGAATTGCAGCACTTGTAGCGCTAATTTGTTGTGCCGTTTGTGATGATGATCCAGCTTCTTCAAGATCCAATGAAACTTGAGGTCCCTCGAGGTATCCAATGCGAACATCCTGTGATGGAATGAAAAAGAAAATCAAATCAATCTTGCAAAAAACGACAAAATATGAAGCTTAAAAACTTACACTAATGAACGGCACGAATATTTGGCAAGAATCCTCGTCCTTGTAATTCACCATTGCCTCCGCAATTGGGATCTGAGTACATGGCCCAGCTGCGTGCAAATAATGTTGTATCCTGTTTATCAGCTCGACAATATCGGATTTATTCACAGTTGTTGGATCGCCCAAAGTCGACGAAATAATAGCCGGATTAATATTGCTTAAAGCGGTCACGGTGGCTGCCGTTTGAGCTGCACGCTCACACAACTGCATCCAATTGTCAGAACCGAATATGGCACCGTATGATTGATCAATACTGCTCAGATGACGCGCCATCGTGCTACTGCTGCCAATCGGCACAATATAAAAACGCAAATGGTTTAGCCAATCGGGCGGCCGCACACCCATTAGCTCAACATAGTGGCGTAGTGCGGCGCCCTGCAGCCAGTCCCCTCCAATAAGCAATATTTTAACGGTATTCGGCGGTTTAGCGTTGGAATTACAACTGAGGGGAAATAGAAATGAAAACAAACGTTGTTGTTTTTTCATTTGGTTAGCAGAAAATATTCCACTTTGAATACTCACTATTTTTGTATCTTGCCCATTAGTGCCTGCAAGACAGCCTTCACCTCAGCCGTATTTAGTGGCACAAATGCCGGCTTAAATGAATTTAGAAATAAATTCGTCAATTTCGGGATCAATGCATTTCCGCTACTCAAAGCCTCGGGCGGGCTAATCATAGTCACAACATCCGGTATGCCACTCGTGTCATCGCTCGCAAACACTTTAGAGAGTTGATCGAGAAGAAGCTTACGCGGTTCTACGTTGGTTGGTGACAAGCATGTTTCTAATACTGATCGTGGCTCGGAGCTCAGACTGAGCATTTGCTTCTTTTGCTTACTGCCAGGCGTGCTACTCGAGGTACGAAACAATCGCGAACGTTTCTCGGTGTTTGATGAAACAGCGGCAGCTGTTGACGATTGCGACGTTCCGGCAGTTCCGGCTTGCGATGTGATCGCGTATGAACTGTTCACTGGAGTTAATTGGGTCTGATGCGCAGTCTGTTGTTGTTGTTGTTGTTGGTAGCGCTGTTGCTGCTGCTGGTGCTGTTGCTGCTGTTGTTGCAGTTGCTGCTGATGTAATTGTAATATGTACTCGTCTCCACCACGTGGTGGACTATTTTGCGAGTCCGAAATTTGACCATCCATATTAATGTTATTCGCCTCATTTCCCGAGCTATCATTACGATAATCTGGTCCACGATCTATGGAGAAATGAAGAAGAAAAAGAAAAGAGAATTATTTATAATAAATTGTTTACTAAAGGAAACAGGAAATTAAGTAGAGACAACAATCAATACAATAAAATTCGCAATTTATTGCGGGGGGAATCTATTACACAATAAACGAAGAAGAAACAGTGAAGGAGAAGAAGAAGACAATGTGGGAGATGAAGTGACGAGGAGAATCGCAATACGAATAAATATTAATATATATTCTCTTTTTTAAATAAACTGTTGTGTCGATAAAGATAGAGATAGAGAGATAGTAGTGTTTTATGCGTTTCCAAAATTGATTAATACGTAAACAATTTGTATTTTAATAATAAAATATTCTTCTATTCTTTTTTGATTTTTGTTCTTTGCAAAACACGTTTAAAGGATTTATTGCTTAAAAGCATTAAAGATTGTAGAAAAAATTAGCAAAAAAAATTGTTTTTATTTTTTCTTAATTTGAGTCGCAACCAACATGCAATGTCAAGAACGTACCTAAAATACTTTCGAGTATTATAAAAACCGAAAGACAAAAGGAAGAATAGACTGTAATTAAGAAAAATGTACAATCGCAGCGACATTCGTGGCAATGGTATGCTTTTTGAGCCTAAACCCTTTGGTCGAGGGAGAGGGTGGTGGTGGGGTGAGGTGATGTGGTGGGGATGTTAGAGACAGATACAATGATTAGGAAGAGAAACAGGTGCTACGAATAATAACAATAATGATACGTCGTACATTTGAAGGAAGGACACATTCAGGTGTCAAGAAACCCAGACGACCAAAACTAGCGAGGACAACTATAAATAGATTATAATAAATTCTTAAATAAATTCAAATGATAAGAAAGAAAACAATGGTAAAGAAATAATTTCTTAAAATATTCTTAAGAAGATGCATTTAATAATTCTTGTTTCTATGCGTTTATTTTTATCGTATCTGCTCGTATGAACTAAAATATCACACAGTTTATTGCGTTGTAAAACACCCTTTCGAAATTATTACGAAAGAATCTTTCAGGAATATAAAATAAATTGTTTACGAACGTAATTGCTGGGCATGTGTGTTGGTGCATGCTTGTGCATATATGCATATGTGTGTGGCGCCCATTTGTTTACAATGTTTCTTAACGAGCGAAAGTGTTATAATTCTAGAATTTTAATAAGAATTTATTCATGATGGAAAAATAAAATCAAATTATAATTATAATTACAAACGATTTAAGATAATGAAATTTCGGATTATCTGGAAAGTAATTTCGTTTTCATATTGTTTTGCCAAAATAATAAATTGATTCAATTTCTCAGCAATTGAACGAGAATTGTTTTACAATGTTTTATAGCAATTAAAGCGTTATTATAGTTTTAATCAGTCTTGTTGCAACTAGCCTTCTCAGATATTGGCGGAATCAAATTTTTGAAAATCATTTTAAAAATCAATTGTCGTTCGTCCATTTATATCATAAATTTCCATAAAATATTTTTGTTAAAGACTCGTTTTCATTCTCTGACAGTGTAAAAGTAAAGTCAGTATGAAAAGTGTTGCTTAAAACTGTCCACAAAATTAACAACTTAAAGTGTACTATAATAGTTCTCAAAATATGTAAAGGGCAATGAGCGTAAGACTTGTTGCGAAGTTCACTGTGGTGAAATTCAATTATTCTCTATCAGAGAAAACCGACACTACTTTCCGAAGGAGTCTATACTACAAAAAAAAAATAAATCCCAAAATACTTCCAAATTATTTTTAACATCCAAAAGAGTTCGATTAAAAAAAATCTAAAATTAGTAAACCAGCAGTAAAGCATTATTATTAGTATTAAACCAATATTAGTAAATCATTTGTAGATCATAAAACGAATGTTTGAAAACTGAAACGTAACTAAATAAAATCAATATAATTAATTAATAGAAATAAAAGAGCAAGAACATTTACAAAAATTCGACAGCTAAAGCCACGGAGTGAACAAGAATATTAAAGAATGAAATAGAAGAGCTTACTATTCTATTTAATTTTAGTTATTTATTTCATGAATATATTCGTTAGTATTTTAGGAAATCTTGGCAAGCAATAATAAACTAATTCCATAAATATCAGACAAATTAATTGGAAACAGGATAGTGTAAGAAAGCTAACGAAAGAGTGGCAAAGACAATAAATCACTTTATACATAAAAGGATATTGTTAGATAAAATAAACAAAAAAATTAATTTCTATTTTAGAATTATTTACAAGCAGGCGACAACAAACAATATGAAAGAAATCAGGAGTAAGTTAAATTTAGTGAAGGACATCCTTTAATAGATTTTGAATTTATTTTATTGTTAGAGGTAGATTTTGTTGGTTTGGTAGAATTTGATTTTGCTATTGATGGAACATTCACAGACCTGGTATTGTTGCCGAATTATTGCTATAATTATTATTATTATTATTATTATTTGCTAAATGAATGCATTTTGTTTGTTTGTTATTTTCAAAAAATGAAGAAGTGGTCACTTGATCGCTTTTATCCGTTGAACGGCGTTCAAAGTTTCCTGCAAAAGAAAGTTTACAAGCCATGCATTGATAAATAAATAAATGAATATTACGCACATAAAATTAATGAATATTGTAAATATATTTTAAGTTTTTTACGATTATATAGCAAACTCTCAATGTACACAAGCTTTGGATTTGTAAAAAAATTAACCCTGAATGTGTTCTACTTTCGATGTTTATTGTTGGTGGTAACGCTGGCAGCATTTATTTACTTAAGTTAGCTGTTAATTTCTCATTTAAAGCTAAAGCATTAAAACAGCAATTAAATTTGAAATTAAATTTAATTTTAAAACACAAATCTATTTAAATTTGCTAAAGCAGTCGGTTAAATTTAAATGCAATATAAATAACGTTAAATACCAACACGTTCGAGTGTGTGTGTGTGTGTTGAAAACTGACCGCAGGTTTCTTGGCGTAACACCCGACATCGCAATAAAAAATAAAACAATTACTAGACAACATCTCGGTATGATATTATACTCGTATACTATCGTCTGAACCAAATCAAAATTATGTGAAGTTTTTGATTATTTAAATATTTCCACTTTGGCCTTCTTATTACATAAAATTTAGTACCCCGAACTATGATCTTATAACATCATCTTAAAGAAAATAGCAATACATCAATTTCAATTTTCAAAAATTTTATGAAATTCATAATAAAAAAGATAATGAGATTAAAGTAATTTCTTTGAGAAATCTTTGAATTTCTGAAAAGACTTAATTTATGCATCCATTTACTAAATCCATTGATTACTCTTCCACAAAGGGAACAAGGACTTTCCTGATAATTTATCACCTCAAAAGGTTCAACAATTCATCTTCTGCATCATTTTTCAACATTACGTATTGACAGTTAAGCGCATATATTTCATCTCTTCTATCGATCGTTCAAAACAAAATATTATCTCTCACACTCTCATATTTCCAATTTGTTTCCTTCTGTAACCCTGACCGTATTTGATTTTCTAACAGTTACAACGAAACTTGACATTCATAAAGGACATGGACAATTTCACTGACCGATGACGCACTGACAAGGACATGGAGAACTGGAGAGAAGTAGAGTAAATAATCATAGTAACAGCTTACAACAATATGAGTCACTTTCTTCTTTGCTTTTATGGGAATCATTTAAGGAAGTTCGATATTTGATTTTCAGATTAAAAGTCAAAATTATGTATACCTTCTTAGAGTGTTAGAGTTATTTTTATGTACGAGTATATGTGTGAGAGCATCAGTCAGAGAATATACAAGAATAATTTAGACAGATTACTTTAATAGATAGTTTAAATGTTCACAACGCGATTTCTTTAGTCTTAAATAAATTTAAGAAAATATTAGAAAATGCTAATTAACAAAATTCATTTCATTTACTCTGAGTTGAAGTCTTTAATACCTAAATTAACAATTCCCCAAATAGCACACGAAGTTAAATTAAATACCATCTAATTTACTCATAGCACAAAATTGTGTCAAAAATATTCATATATATTCTTTTCGATAATTCATCATTTCTCCATATTTCGAAAATGAAAAATGAACAAAGTTTACTAATTATTAAATTGAAGATTCTCTTGAAAAAAATCCCAACAGCAGATTAAATTTAATCGTATTTGTTTAAATTACAATTCGATCTAGTTGTGCTGGCAGCAATATAATTTTTATTACAGATTATAGTTCAATAATTCTTTTTAAATCAATTAAATAATAAAAAAATTGATTATTGGTAAATATTTTTACTCTTATGTCAAATACAATTACTCTCTTCTAAATTTTTTCCTTCTCGTATCAAAGCAATTTGATTTTATGAGAAAAAACACAGCATTCCTGAATTGAATTCTTGAAATTCTTAAGACTCACACGATTTTACCGCAGAAGGGTATAAAAAATGTATGTGCATATTTTTAGATTTTTTTTTCAATGAGAAATATTTTGTTCTACTTTAATAAAATCGAAGAAACTAAAGAAAATTTAGAACCGCTTTAGAACTTTTAGAAAAGTTAAAATAAATTAATTTGAAGTAACGAAATTAAGAGTTTAGTTCGAATCGCGTTTATTAAATCTATGACGGCACATATTTCATAAAAAAATATGATCTAGTTACTCGTACTCAATTCAAAAGTTAAACGACTTTCGTTATTTAAAGAATTCAGATTAATAGACTTCAAAAGCTCTTAACTTATTTATGAAAGTTTTACTAAAAAAAATTCTACCACAAGAAACTCTTCCAAGCATTAAATCTACTTTTAAATTGAGATTATCTTATTTTGTTTCATTTTAATTAAAGAATAACTCATACTAATTTCAATTAAATAATTAGTTAATAATTAATTATTTTTATTAATACTCGTGATAAAATTCATTTGTTTTTTGTTTTGTTCTTTACTCACCGGACGCAAGGTCAGCATCGTGGAGCATTATTCGAGAATTGGTGAAAAATGGCCGCAAGGAAGGTTTCGGTGTTGAACCAATCGATAAACTATCCATATCAGGACCAGAATCGTCACCTTCACAGCACGATAACGATTCAAGTTCTTGAAAAAGTGCATCCAAATCACGTTCTCCACGTAAAGCAGCCGTGCCGCGATTCACTTCACCCTCCAAATCCTCAGACGCCTTGAATCGCTTCAGTAAAGCAACAATTTTTTGCTTAAAATTGCGCTGTTGCAATGAAATTGTCTAGTGGGGGGGGGGGGGAGAGAGGGGAAATATAATCAAAATTAACATACTTGCACTTCACTCTCTCGAATGTCCTTCGCAAGAAGGAGAACGAACATACACGTGGATCGTTATAGAAATATCTTCAGCGAGATGAAATATTTAAATATTTTTTAACTAATTCATTGCAAGAATAACCGCAAACTGTATTTTGAATGATTGTGGCCTTTAAAAATTGTTCACCTTACTTGAGGTGAACTTAATAAGTTTTCTTAATTTGCATTAATTCTCAAAAATATACCGATTATTAGGATTATCACGCTTGTCAATTGACGGAGCATCATAAGCTAAGGATATGTATGTACTAATAATATTAATTTTTTCCAATATTTATTAAATTTCATAAACACAAATTATTCAAAAAGAATAAAGAAATGATTACTTAAGCTCAATAAATACAAAACAAAATGATTCATAAAGTTTTCCACTGAATCACAAAATCTTTTCTGGAAAAAATTCTCCGAATCATAAAATGTATCTGTGGATTCATTCGTGTTTATTCTTTTTTAAATTTTTAGAAAGAAAAAAATCTTCGATAAAGGTGAAAAAGTGTAAAAAAAATTTAAACGCTTATAAAACATTAAAAAAATTATCACTTTTCTAAAAGAACATTTAAGCAAATATTTATTTTATTTAAAAGAACACATTTTGGATTTTTTTTAATTTGGAAAAAGTCAATTTAGAATATTGTGGAAAATTTTGAAAATTAAAGTGTTTGGAGATTTAGAAGAGTTTTACAATAATTTCGTTTAATTTTTAAAGCTTACATAAAGTAAAATATCGATAGTTCTGAAAGAAATTGAATCACAATAAATTTATGCGAAAAAATACGATCGAGAGAATTCTTTTTAATACAAAATCTAGAGTTTAGTCGAAGAATTTAATATTTTCCACAAAAACTTACCCGACTGATTTTGGCGCGTGACGAACTCTTGTCCTTAATTTCGAATTCGCTATCGCTATCAACCGCTTGCGTTCCCAAGGCAGCATCTTCCACTTCGGAACGTTGGAGTTTGCAATATTTACGCATATCATGCTTGGTAGCAGCATAATCACGTTTAGGATCATAGCCTGGTATGCCCAGCTCGTTGCCTTCATCATTAAATTCTCCTGAACTGAATTCGCCTTCTTCATCCTCATCGGAATATTCAGCAACACGATCTGAGGCAATGGAAAAATGCAACCCAAAGATATTCATTTATTTATTGTTTAAAATTATTAAATTTCTTGAAAATTTATGGCGAAACTATTGTGGTTTTTTTTTTTTTGGTGTTTTATTATTTAACGACTTTTTATTTGCGGAGTTTTAGTCGTTTTCTAATTATATTTTAAAAAATTTGAATTTTTCACAAATTTTTTTAACGTTAAATAATTTTACACGATAATCATATTTTAATAAAACATATTAAAAATTTTTTTCATCAAATATTAAGCGCTTCGGATGCGCGCGATCTGCAGAATAAACCGAAATCAACTGTTTACTTTCAAACGCTCAGCATTTTAATCAAAACAAACTGTCTCAATTTTTGTTCCCCAAAGCGTTATTTATAACGAAAATGTTTACACGAACAAAAAGTATGAGAGAAAAGTGAAAAGAGAAAATATATGTGGTATTGTCGAGAACAATGGAAGCAAATTAAGAAAAAGCAGAATCAAGGAAAAGAATCAAAATCAATACAAGCATAAATTCTCTTTTAGACCGTTTGGTATTCTCATACACAATAGTTCACTCAGTATGAATGAACTTATTATCATTCTTATTCTAGTCATAACTGAAATAATCATCATTCTTAATTTATCTTCCTTTGTCGTCGTCGTACCGCCACCCCGCCCCCTCTTCGACAACTCGACTCAACACGAAACATACGTTCGAACTAAATATAAATTAATTATTACACGTAACAAAGTGATGTAGTATCAGTTGCGGATTTAGCCGGGGGTTAAGCTTTTCTTGCACGAAAGTCGGAAGTAGAAAATTCCGGGTTTTATTCGGGGCTGTTCCACTGCATTAAATCATATCTGTTTAAATTAATTTCCACTGAAAAACATGAGACTCCAAAATTTAACTCCCACCGAAAATAAAACAGTTAGACATATACGCTCTTGGGAAATATTATCCACAATGCATGGATAGTAAGGCCAGTTGAAACCTTCACTAAGTGTTCTATTGCTCTATTGTCAACTTCTTAGGTTTACAAATGAAGGTAAGGTTTAATGAATTAGTTGTTCCACTGGGAGCAGCAGTATATCTGGCGTAGTAATTGTTAATCAGTCGTTTCTTGTTCTATACTAGTTCCGCTTAAATAACACTCCACACTGCTTTTAGCTTACCCGCTCAAAGAAAGTACACATGTATATACACCCACCCACATATATATATATATATATATATATATATATACTCCCTTTGGGATTATACGGAAGTCTTTGGCTTTTCTGCAGATCGGTAACGCAAAGAAAATAATATCTACCCAATCAGCCGTCTGATTATCGTCAAGTGTTTACAAGTGTATTTTGTGTTTTAACAAAACGACAAGTTGTAGCGTAGTTTACGCATGAATGTGGACTAGAATATGCACAGGTTAATAATAACGTCCACCAATGACGTCAATTGAAAGAGAATCTAGATTGAACAAGACGAAATAATTGCGCTTCGGGGAAATTCTTTTAGAATCTTTAATGTTTCTCTTTTTTTATAATTTTATTATACAAATCAAAATAATTTCTCATTTCTTACTTTGTTTGAAATTATTTTAAATATTTAAATTTTGTTTACATTTATAATTTAATAATTTAATTATAACATTATAATTTACATTTTATAATAGTTTTATTAGATATAACGAAAGGAAGGAAATAGTCGAAAATTCAACACCCAAACATTGTGAGAGTCGTAATCCTTCTACCACATACAAAACTCCGAGAGTACAAACGCTTTTAGCGAGAAGAATCTGATGATTCAGACTATACGTCATGGGTAAAGTCTAAATTACTAATTGGCAATAATAATTAACACATTCAGTTTAACAGAGCGTGTAGAAGCAACACAATTGAACAGGATCGAAATATATTGTATTAGAAACTCTGCTCATTCATCAATCAATTGATGTTACATCTCAAATTTACTCGAAAAGTCTATCCCTAATTTATTACATATAGTTGAGAATAAACAATTAAAATTATTGCAGTTTCCTTTTAATTCCCTCCCGCCACCCGAAACATATGCTACCACGACCCTTCTTTATTAAGAATTACCTTCTAAAAAAACCAACAATTAAAAACATGCGAAAAATTCGGTTTGGGAGATTCATTTAATTCTTCATTTTAACAAAAATATGTCAACGCTACGCCACCGCCGGCAGTCTGTCTATGCAACATTTATACATTTCGAAATTATGCCTGCTTCCACATTTCAATTTGTATGTATCGTGCTACGACTTCAGATTTAAGAAAAACAGTCCCAGCAACAACAACAACGGACGACTATGTCCCTGTAGTCGTAACTGCATTACTCACAGTATTTCCGTACTAATTCTGTATTCCCGCAATTAGTTGCCGTCCAGGAATAATTCTCAAGATATAAATTTAATTATATCTCGAATTGTAGTGTGGACAAATATTATCACAAGTTGGTTGTCCGCATTTCCGCCCCCCCCCCACACTTTTTCCAAATTTTCGTAATGTCATATAAACCATATGTGTCTGCGCTCGCATAAGTTGCAAGTTCTTCCTGTAAGAAATTCCGAGTTGTTCGCCCACCAATGGCATTAAGAAAATCAGAGAAAAAGAGGACGGGAGGACCATGCCGAGAAACAATTTCTGATAATATTTGTCCACGCTATAACTCAAGATATAATTAAATTGATATCTGTAGAGTTATGTCTAGACGAGCATTATTTGCGGGGATACAGATTTGTATGAAACGTACTTTAAAGAATGCATTTGGAACATAGTCGTCCGTTGTTTTTGTTGCTGGAACCGTTCGTTCTTCTTACGTCTGAAACGGAAGTACGATACATAAAACTTGCAATGTGGAAGAGAGGCATAATTTCGAAATGTATAAATGTTGCATAGACAGACTGCCGGCGGTGACGCACGCACGCATCGTTGGCTTATTTTTGTTGGAGTAAAGAATTTCTATGAATCGTCCAAACAGAATTTTTTGCTTGTTTTTAATTTCTTTTTTTTATTGTTATTCTTAATGTGGATCGTACCACCATCTGTTTCAAAAATTTATTGAGTTTAAAGTTCGTCATGGAAACACAATTCACAAGCATTTCGAAAAAAACAACTATAAATTTCATGAAATTTCTACGAAAATTATTTCGGTGTCTGAAAGTAGGTTGGTTTAGCTGGCTATATCTTCGCAGTTAGTACATATTGTCGATTCTAAGGAATTGTGTTAGAATTTGATATTTATATACTCGTACTAATAATTTGTTGTTTTTTTTCAATTTTTGCTTCACTATTAATTCTCTTGCATGCTATCTCGAGTGCTATCGATGATTAAGAATTTGAATATATAATTTAATCTAAAAGCATAAATTATTTTAATGAAGAATTCAAAGTAAGAAATCAAGGTCAAAATTATTGAACAATTGCCAAAAAGAATTGCAATTGTAATACAGTATAATCTCGGTGTAGAAACAACTGTACCAAAGGAATTATAATGTATATGTTGCCTCAGAGGAGAAATAAATATAAAGATTAAAGGAATATTTACTACAGATAATCCGAAGAATACAACTATATTTTCAGCGACATCGAGGTAAATAAAAGGAGCATAGAAGGAGAAAAG